>OZ017739.1:34758105-35436702 GCA_963969285.1 Odontomyia ornata
ATAATCCTGACTCCCGACTCTGCCCTGCCCACGCACGCATTCTTTTATTCCTACGCGGGATGCTGATGCCCCGAACATGCGTGCTAGCCTCAACTGCACTCCAATGTCAATGGCCCGACCTACCGCGAGCGGATGGAGTTACTCGTTTCCGTCGTCGCAATCTGGCAGTTTGAAGAAAATGCACGCTTGTGCATCATCAGAAAATTGCTTGAGAGGATGAACACTCTAGTCAGAGCACCGTGTGTGTGCACGATCAGCATTTTTTGCTGATAGCAACGTGCAGACAATTAAAATGAATGCTTATCAGCGGATCGAGATTTCGCAACATAGATGCATTACATTAAACCCGCTTGAATTATTTTCAACAGTATTCAGTAATCGTGTAACTTAGAATATCGGAATATTGTGAATAAATTAGTTAAACGTTTTCTAACTTGTGTTTAAACCTGCTCACAGGCCCAAAAAAGAATGTGGGATAATATGTCCGTTTGGTTTTTGGCGGGGCGATTGCGTAGATACCACGATGACTACAACAGTGATGATGGGAGGAAAGAGAGAGAAATCGGATTCGCATTTGACCTAAAAAGACATGGGGACGGGGCGCGATAACACCTTTTGGTGATTTTTGTTCTTGGAGAGTTGGACGAGAGTGTTACCTTGGCCGTTGATGTTTTCCATAAGCTTTTGAATTTTCACAAATCATATGCTTTCTATCATATAATAGGGACACCGGTTAATTGCTTTTAGACGATCGGAAATGGTTTGTTGAGCGATGCCAAGTGATTTTGCAAGTTATTCTTGCGTTTGGGATGGATTTTGGTCGAGCAACGTCTCCAATTCGTGATCTTCAAACTTTTTTGGCCGCGCCACTCATCGTCTTCCAAGTCAAAATTGCCATTTTTAAACCGTCCAAACCACTTCTGGCACGTACGTTCAGCTAGAGCATGCACACCATACACTTCCACCAAAATACGATGACTTTCGGCAGCCTTTTTCTTCATGAAGAAGTACTCCCCGTAAAAATACTTTATTCGGCCCAAAATTTGACATTTTCAGAGTAAAAAAAGTATAGTTGTTTACGCTTTAGTTAATTGACACATACTGATTCTGAAACTATATGACAGTAGCTTTCCAATACATATTTGGAAAGGTGAATCAATGGATTAAAAATCAAGTTACGCCATCTGTTATTCATTGAAAATTCGGTAGTCAAGGTATGAGAGGAGTGGGATTCCTCTCAGAGAAACTATAGAGCCCCTTGAGTGTGTGGGTTTTCTAGCGGGTTGAAAGGCGGGGGATTTCAATGTATATGGAGGGGAAAGGTATGTTGTGTTTAAGTGGGTGGTTATTTGTCCGTTAAGGACTGCAGCGGTGATCTGCTGTCTCAGCGAGCGGAATTAGTGCTACGCTGGAAATGGCCTTATATGGAGACGCATAAGCGCGCTGGCAAGCTAGCTTTGTGGTGTCTTGGGGCAGGTTCTTTTCCAGAGTTAACTAAAAGACACAGAAGCGATTGACCTTCCCTGAGCATCAATGGCCTAGGTAACCTACCGAGAGGGATTACGAAGGAAAATCGTGACGACGGATAACCGAATAGCCGCGCGCGATACGTAAGCTGATTTCGTCCTTGCAGAGGATGGTCACGGCCCACAAGTAAGAGTGGGGCATTCAGGTGGTGGCGGTGCCCCCACGCAACCTTCCAAATTGGATAGAAATCTAAAAACTGATGCCTTGGCCCATATCAGGTGTGGAAGGTCAACGATCCCTCCAAGAGCGCCTGTAATAGCGGAAAAAGGGGAAGAGCTCACCCGACGGTTAGCTTATTTGCGGAAGGGCTAGCCAACGTGGCTTGTTCCATATCTGGTGGAGGTTCCAAACAGAAAGACTGAATTTCGACCTTCATTTATCTACTCATTTTTTATTCTCCCCTTTTTTTTCAATTCAATAAATATGTTTAATATAAAAAAATCATTGTAAAATTTTTTTTTAAGTACGATAAATATTTCTTTATCATATAATCATAAAAAAAATTATTTTAATTCAATAAATAAGTTTAATATAAAAAAAACATTGTTGAAAAATTTGTTTAAATCCGATAAATATCATATTTTGGTGGGGGTAATTGTGCTGAAAACTTGAGCAATAACAGCTACCCATACAAAGTGTACCGTTAGGAACGTTCTTGAATAAGCCAGCTACTTGGCATCTCAACGTATTGATATCAGTTGATGAAGAAGCTCTTATATACAAAAACATCATGCGTTTGTGACCAATTGTTCTTCAATGCATATTCAAGACGACCTGTTTCAAAAGATGGGCGTCTAGATCAGATTCTTTTGCATAAGAACTTCCCTCAAGAACGAATGCCACAATAATCGTAATGGATATAATTGCAACGTGCTCGTTGGGGGAGACTTCAACGCTAAAGCAATCAAATGGGGTATGAACAGATCCGTGGAGAAAACGAATCCTAGAAACGGCGGCGAAGACGGCGCTCGTCATACTAAACACCAGAAGTACACTGACTTTAAGCTGTATTGGCTGTGAAGAAACCATACCCGACGTCACATTCGCCTCGGAGTCCTTAGTACGGAGTATACACAATTGGAAAGTATTAGGGGACTGCTCAGCCAGTGTTCATCAGTGCATTCTGCTTGAGACCAGTGATTATGTCTCCCGATATCCTTCCTTTCGACTTGCTTCAATTGGGTGGAATATCGGAAGCATATACGTCGAGAGTTTTGTCAAGATACTCACAGTAGGTGCTCCACTGCAGGGTTATTCGCAGGAGACAGAAGAACTGGCAGCTCAAGATATGGTGAACTCAACTATGAGCATCATCATGACTGTTTGCAACGATTTTATACCGTATCACAAACTCCAGCACGGCAAAACGCTAGTGTACTGGTAATCAACTGAAATCGCTGAAAAGAGAAGGAAGTTTCACAAGCTTCAAAGCGAGGCTTAACGGGCATGGAACGGTGACAAGGCATGCAACCGGGTAGAAGCATATAAGTCAGCCAGGAAATGCCTTCACAAATTTATGAAGGCTTGCTGCTGGCAAGATCTAATGGACAATGTGCACAAAGACCTTTGGGGCTTTGGCCACAAGCTAGTTCTGCGGAAGCTTGATGCGCTACGAAAACCTTACATACATGATGTGGAAAAGATGGACGAGATAGTACGGTCACCCTTTCCCGCCCATCCCGTCCGTGTTGAGGCTGTTTATGGTGAAACAGCAGTCGAGTGTCCACTCTTCACACAGCTGGAACCGGAAGTTCTTTCACTGAAACCGAGGAAGGCTCCAGGCTCCAGATGGTGTTCCAGCTGAGGTGTTACAACCTGTCTCTCACCATTGTGCTGACTTGCTACTCAGCACATTTAACGCTTGCCTACGGGGCAGGGTTTTCATGCACAATTTAGGCTAGGTATGCCAATGCGCCAAATGAGAGACTGGAAACCTGCTTACGGGTTCAGTTTAGCAATGGAGAAAACTGAAGTAGTCATCTTGACAAAAAAGAGAATCTCTACAGTAAGGATGATCAGTATTGGAGACATACCAATCGAATCAAAGCCAGCGTTGAAGTATATGGAGCTGCTGATTGACTCAAAAGTGAATTTCTCTGAGCAAATCAGGGCAAACGCTGAGAAGACTGCTTCGGGAGTATCGGCCCTGAGTCGACTTAATGCCAACGTAGAGGGACCCAGCGTTTCAACAAGACGCCTCTTGATGAGTACTGTAGGGTCAGTGCTACTGTACGGAGTAGAAATATGGGGCGATGCTCTCAGTAAGATGGTACAAAGGAGCACTGAGGATGGCATCATCGTATCCGCCAGTCTATGATTCGGCAGTGAGAGTTATTGCAGGCGTGATACCTGTTGCCCTCCTTGCTAGAGAGCGCCATGCTTTTCACCTGCATCGAAACGAGGACGCAAGGGAAATTATTGTCCGCGAGGAAAGACAGCACTCACTTAACGATTGGCAGCAGTTTTGGCTCAATCGCGCAAAGGCAAGGCGGACTGCGTGCCTCATTGCGGTTGTGAAACCGGGGCCAAATCGAAAGCATGGTGAGACTGACTTCTTTCTGACCCAGCTTTTAAGTGGGCATGGGTGTTTTCAGTCTTACCTGCATAAGATTGGTAAGTCACGGTTCCCCGATTGTCGGTTTTGCCCAGGAGAGGAAGATAATGCCTGCCGCAATTTTTTCGCATGCACAAAATGGAGCAGGCTGCGTAGAGCGCTCTATAGGGTAATGGGAGAGCTTACCCCAGATAATATAGTCGCGGTGATGCTCGAATCGGTTGACAAATGGAACCAGGTGGCACATTAATTTTGGGCAGTCCTAAAAGATAAAAGGAACTCACAGCAGCCGGCGGCGCTGGGGCTGGGGATCGTTTGCCTGCCAATTCCTCTTCCTCTCTCCTCTCCCACTAGAAGAGGAATCTCCCAACTTGAAGGTGCCTCACTGCATAACAAAACGAAACCTGAGGCGAAATAATGTGTCAAACGGTTCCAGGCTGGGTTCTTGTGTTGACAGAGGATGTGTTTCGTTTTGCGAAGATGGGAGATATATAATTTTTTCAAGATTTTATGTCGCCTGAATAAAAACTACTTGTTTGTGAATGTATGAATTCCAATCGTATTTAAAGCTTGTTTATTGTCTTTGAGGGTTGAAATTGATCAAAATACTGAAAACCAATAAGCAACCACGCAATTCAACCGGAAATTCAAACTTTGATAAAGTTTAATCGACCTTAATTTCCGGGGGTGATTTCAAATGTTAACAATGCCTGAAATAAAAGTGGAAGCTCCTGGAATCACAATAAACAACTCAACTCCTACGACTTTATTTTAAGGAGAAGTCTACCCATCTATGCCTTGCTTAAAGACATAACAATAAAATCAACTTCCCACCTAAACCATGCCTGCAAATCATTTACATTCTTCGACAATTGAATCTACACCTACTCAATTCCACTTGAACAGATTATGTAAATATTTTCTTCTCTCCTACATTGCAAATAATGTACGAGAATGAAGGTTATTTCTAAATTTAATCTTAATTTACGAAAAGCTTTTCACTCTACCCCCAAGCCACTACACTGAAAGCCTATGACTAGGGAACGTTTGATCTTTGCTTTTCACTAAATTTGAGCCTGAAAATAGGTCAGGGAAGGATCTGGGTGCAACGAAGCTAGACTTGCCCGATGATGTAGGTATTGTCGTGGTCTTCACCTTCATTATCATCAAAGAACCATTTTGAGAACACATACACACATAAACACTACTCGGAATAACATTAGATGATTCGTTATATATTGCTGCTGGAAATTTGGAGGGTTAATGAAATGTGGAAATGTTCATCAAATTTTCAAGAAACCTACAAGACTAGTGAAGTGCGAAATAACCTGGCGGTTTGCTTTGAGCTCACGTTTTGAAATTTAAGATTTACTGATGCGCAGAACTAAGATGAAGCTTTTCACGTTTGTTGAATCTCCAAAAAATGTATCGCACTTCTTTAATACTCTCAGTTTTATGTTCTTTGTACCGAAACACAATGGGATTCTTTTTTCTCTTATCAACGATATCGATTAAGATCCTACAAAAATGAGAACAATAATGTAATGAAGAATGTTACTGTATTACTCTTCTTAAAAAAGGTTCGGATCATTAATTTATCCCAGCCAACGCCAATGATAAAATCATCACCCTTTTACCGAAAAGTTAAAAGTCTATAGATAACACACGCCCCCTTCTCAAGTCAAATCAAAATTAAGGTTGCTGTGCCCCAAATTAATCCCTTCTGAGAAAAGGTCACGACAAGCTAATAGTTCGAAATTAAAGTTCAAACGTTAAGTCGTTTTCTATACCCATCAGACTCCGAGCAAATTAGAACAAGTTGGGAATTTTCCGCCAATTTAATTTGCTAATCCTTGGAATTTCGCACAGGATCAAAGCCGTGCGAGCAATATGATTGGCAGTTTTTCATATCACTGAGTGTTTCTCGTGTGAAAATTCATTTCTTCTGCATGCATGGTTCCATAGGAATCAGCGTGGAATGATGAAAATCTGCTATTCATCATGCATTCGTTTTCTTTATTCATAGCATTAATGCGAGGACATGAAGAAGAGTCACGCTATCCCCTCCTAACTTTATTCAAATACTTTTTTTCGATATTCCGTGTTGCCTTACTTTATTTGAAAAAAAATGTTCTTGTGCTTCTAACTTCTTTTTGATTGTTACCACGAATCATCCTCACGGTATTCCTCCACTCAAGATGAATCGTGAGCAACAACAACAAAAAATAAAATAAAACACCCAAATGGGTGACGGTAAAATCATGATGTCTCCTTTATTTCGTGATCTTTGAATAGGATATTCATTTTTTTCAGTTATGCATGCCACGTGTCAGATTAGACACGGTTTACACCTGAAGCGTAGAAAGCGACTCGTAATGTCTTTCTGGGACTTGAAACTTGCTTTTGTGGGTGATGAAATATTCACAAAAGCACGTTTCAAAGGGGATTAGCAGGATTCTTTTAAATGTAAATTGTAAATTTAATGAGGATGAAATTTTCAAGGAATATAAATGCTAGGGATCCAAAGAGATGGAGAAGTGGTGACAGCTTAATGATTTAATGGGTCGGAGGAAAATTCCACCAGGAGAAAGAGAAAAATAAAAACTCTTTTGGAACTTTTAGAAAAAACCGACTTCAAAGGACCCTGAAAAGGATGAATAAATTTCATAGAAACGGTGTCCAATCAATTTCCTCGCTTCAACATAAAAACTGATGCGACACCGCTTCCATGAAATTTATTTCATCCTTTTTCAGGACACTTTAAATTTGGGGCTCAAAATTTTATTTCCACACATTTTAGTCCGAGAGGTTTTATTTCGTATGCAAATACTATTGTCGCGTGTTATTGGTTCGCGGCCTATAATTTTAATGTTCCGGGAAAGTGAAAACGCAATGTCTTTTAATTTAAGTTAAAAGAGTTTATTTAATTAAATAAAATGCTCAATAATCAGTTAACACTTTCACTAATTTTCATTTTCACTATTAAAAAAAAAATCTAACACTTGTCCATAAATTTCTTATCGCAATTGTCTTCTAAATTACTTCACTATTACGAAACACACTATCGCAGTTCTTATCGCGGTCGAATGAATGATGATCCCCCCATTCATTCAGCTCGCCTTTATATAGGGTCTCTACCTATTCACCCATTTCTCGTACATTGGCGAATGTTCTACCGAGAGGTACCTGGTAGATTCGAGAAAATTAATGAATGGAGTGACGTCACTTGCAGATGTTGATCATGCTTGTTGGGTTCTCGTGGGTTCGAGTAAATTCATTTGTTGACGTTCTTAATGATTATGAAAACAATTGCGACAGTAGCTCGCAGAATTATTTTTACATGTTATTATTTGTACATGTAACACTGCCCCCACCTCAGTTCTTTTCGCCCCGAAAAGATGTGTCGCTATTTGTAGTCAATTCTCCCTGGGTATAATATGGGGCAAGACAAGATGCACGATTTTCATTTTAGCTCTCGGCTTACGATGTTCTTGTATTCGGTATACGACGTCGTTGATTCGCTTTGTAACTCGGTATGGTCCCTCCCAATTATGTTGCAACTTTGGAGACCTACCCTTTCGCCGTTGCGGGTTATAAAGCCACACCAAGTCATCTTGCTGGAAGCCAGTAGAATTATCCTTTAGATCATACCTGGTCTTCATGCGGTCAGTAGCTGATTCGAGGTGTTTTCGCACTGTCCGATGTATCTGGTTCAACCGTTGTCTTAGATCACTTGCGTACTCCGAGACCGTTTGGGGTTTCTCAGGGGGTGTTCCGAACTTTATATCGGCTGGCAAACGAATAGTCTTTCCAAAAATGACTTTGGCTGGGGCTTGGCCCGTCGATGCATGTTCAGCGGCTCTATACGCCATTAAAAATAGTGGGATATGTCGGTCCCAGTCCCTTTGGTTCTCGTCAACCATCTTGGCCAGGTGTTTATTGAGCGTGCCGTTGAAACGTTCGACCATTCCATCGGATTGGGGATGCAGCGGTGTTGTCCTCGTTTTCCGTATTCCGAGCAGCTCGCACATTTCGCCAAAAACTAGTGACTCAAAGTTTCGGCCTTGGTCCGAATGTAGTTCGCCAGGTACGCCGTACCTACTGACCCAATTTAACACTAGCTGTTCAGCTACAGTAGTTGCTTCCTGGTTGGGAATGGGGTAGACCTCGGGCCACTTGCTGAAATAATAGGCTACAACCAGCGTGTATCGATTTCCCCATTCAGATTCAGGAAAGGGTCCTGCGATGTCAACAGCAATCCTTTCAAACGGTACCCCCACGTTATAGGTTTGCATTTGTCCTCTCAGTCGTCACTTTGGGCCTTTGACGGAAGCGCAAATTGTGCATCTGCGACACCAGTCCTCTACGTCTTTTCGAGCGTGGAGCCAGTAGAACCTTTCCCGCAATTTCGCCAAGGTCTTGTTAATACCAAGGTGGCCTCCCGAGGATCCTTCATGCATTTCCTTAACCACATCGTGGATTCGGCTTTTGAGTAGTATAGTTTGCATCCTATAGGAGCCGCTATCCACCGTTTCCCATTTCCGCTTGAGTATGCCACCCTCAACCTGAAGGGAGTTCCATTGTGCCCAATAGCTTTTCAGGGTTACATCATGCATTGAAACGTCTTTCCACTCAGGTCGCCCAGTCGTCTCCTTCCATACGAGCAATGGTCCGATATCTTCATCGGCTAGCTGGGCATTTCGAATCTCCTCCGATGACCAACCTTTATCGAATTCGGCCGTTATCAGTCGCAGATCAACGGGCGGTCCTTTTTCCTCAATCCGTCGGCAATGCTTGCAGTTAGCTGGACATGGGCGACGAGATAGGGCGTCAGCATTTCCATGAACTCCGCTATTTCGATGATTAATTTCATAGTCGTATGACTGCAATCTTTCGATCCATCTTGCAACTTGTCCCTCGGGGTTTTCGAAGTTAAGTAGCCATCTCAGCGATGCATGGTCCGTTCGAAGAACAAATTTCTGGCCATATAGGTATTTGTGGAACTGCTTGGTGGCCTCTATTATAGCCAATAGCTCCTTCCTGGTCACACAGTAGTTCCTCTCACTTTTTGAAAGAACTCGACTGTAATACGAGAGGACTCTTTCTTCGCCATTGATCTGCTGGGAGAGTACAGCTCCAATACCGCCGTTGCTTGCATCAGTGTCAACTACAAACATATTTCCGGGTTTTGGATACGCCAGCACGGGTGATTCACACAGCTTTTCCTTCAGGGCCTCAAAGGCTGTCTGGCATTGTTCGTTCCAGACATACGGACGATTTTTCTCGGTTAGCTGATGAAGACACTTAGCTATTTTGGCATAGTCTTAGACAAATCTTCGATAGTAGGTTGCCAGACCCAGAAAACTTCGTAGTTGGCGCTTGTTGTTTGGTGTTGGCCAGCTTTTCACGGCTTCAATCTTCTCAGGGTCTGTTTTCACCCCTTCTGCTGATACGATGTGTCCCAGGTATTTTACTTCAGCTCCGAAAAGGGTACACTTGTCGGGACTAAGTTTCAAATTTGCCAGTCGCAGCCTGGAGAAAACCTCTGTTCCGCACATGCTCTTCGAACGTTCTCCCGATGACGATGATGTCATCTAGGTACACCAAGCAGGTTTTCCAGGTTAGACCACGTAGCACGTATTCCATCAAGCGTTCGAAAGTGGCTGGAGCATTGCAAACCCCAAACGGCATCACCACAAATTGCCACAATCCGGTCCCAACTGAAAATCCGGTCTTCTCTCGGTCCTTCTTGTCGATTTCTACCTGCCAGTAGCCACTCTTGAGATCGAGTGTAGAAAACCATTTTGCGTCGGCTAAAGTGTCCATGATGTCATCAATGCGTGGGAGCGGGTAACTATCTTTCTTAGTGACGTCGTTGAGCTGCCTATAGTCGACACAAAAACGAGTGCTACCATCCTTTTTCTTTACTAGAACTACAGGCGCGGCCCATGGACTGACAGAAGATTCAATAACGCCTTGTTTTTCCATGTCCGAGATCAGCGCGCTCACTTCTCCTTGTTTGGCTATAGGGAGGCGTCTGGGTGCTTGTCGAATCGGCTTGGCTCCCTGTGTATCTCTGACGTGAGTTACCAGACTCGTTTGGCCTTGGTCATCCGGGCTTGTTGAGAAGATGTCACTGTACTTGGTGACCAGATCAGAGGCTCGTTTGAATAGCTGCACTGGCAATTTGACCTGCTTCAAGATTGCAGACGTTGATTCCCGGGCTTTGTCTGTGTCTTGCCTCCTTTTGCAATGATGGTCGTGAGTAGCTTTCAAAGAGGTGATGGTGGAAACAGGCTGGCAGCTGCCGATGACTTCTCCCGCTTTGATGCTCGTGGTTGAATCTGCGGTGTTAAGGACTCTAACCGGCACATATCCGTTCCTTAAAGATCTTACAAGGCTTTGTCCTACAATCAAACTGCGCAATGCGGACGTCTTCGTTGGCTCTATCAGATAAGATCGGTGGTCTCCAGAATCACCATCAAGCTTGGCCCATACAATGCTTTCGGAAGAATTCGGTACATCAGTGTCAGTACATACCACTACATTCATCTTGGGAATTTGGACGCTAGGATCCTCCATCAGTACTTCGACATTCTGCCATTTCAATACACGTTTGCCCAAATCCAACGTGATTCCATGTGGTCGCAGAAAATCCATTCCGAGAATGCAGTCATCCAGAATATTCGCAACCAGAAAATTGTGTCGGAACACAAGGTCTCCCAACTGTATCTGGAGGTTGACCTCTCCGTGAACAGGTGCAGTTTCTCCCGTAGCTGTCCGTAGTGAGAAAATTCTGCCCTTGTGAAGTTGTTGCTGTCTAACTAGGTCTTGTCGGATAATCGATCGGGTTGCACCAGTGTCGATTGTTATGGTGCAGTTTTCTCCGTTAACTTGACCCGGAAGGCATAAGTCCGCTTCTCCACGATGTAGTCTTGACACGGTGATGGTGGTGCTGGGGACATCGATCCTCCTAGCCAACCTCTGCCCACGAAATTGGCTCTTACATGTTTCCCGACCCCTCTGTTTGAAGGGCTTCCATTCTGGGCTCCTGACTCGGTCTGGATCTCCTTCTAGCTGCACACCCTGGACAATAGCTCGGTTTTCTTCGCTTCTTGCAGTCTCTTTGTAGGTGCCCCTTCTCTCCGCAATTCCAGCATCTAGGCGCACCATTTACATGCGGGTCTCGCTCAATTTCGACGCGCTCACACCTGCACTCGTCTGCCACTACCTCACGAACCCGGGCAGTGGTGCGAGTCACATTTTTCGCTGCCTCAAAGTTCAGACTGTAAGCCAATGCGTCCTTAACCGTTTGCTTTTGAGCTAAACGCACGGCTTGTTGCGATTCCGGGTCCTTTAGTGCGCTGATGAATGCTTCTGTCGCTGCATCATCTCGATGTTCTGGGTCGTAGGCTGGGTAAGCCAAAAGTGCTAGTCGCTCAATGTCTTGGGCTAGCTGCTGTAGGGTTTCACCAGACTTCTGCACCCGATGCCTTAGCTGTGACCGATAAATCTGCTTTAGATGATCGTCTCCATAACGCATGTCGAGCGCATTCATTATAGCATTCGAGTTTGATTGCGATTCAACGGGGATCGTCTGCAAAAGCTCGGCAGCTGGTCCTCTTAGCGCAAGAATCAGCGCAGTTGCTCGGTCCTGTTCATTCCAGTGATTTGCCCTTGCGGCAGCTTCAAACTGGGTCTTGTAAATACTCCAGACCGTTTGCCCATCGAATATTGGCGCTTGCACATTTCTGGATGTGCCTTGCGCTGCGGTTATAAGCGGGGCTGGTGAAGTGGTTGCTACTGCCTTCGCAGCTTCCAATTCTTTTTTCACTTTTTCCATCTCGTGGTTCATTCTTTCTTCGACCTGGCTGACCTTTTCCTCGACCTGGTAAACCTTTTCTTCGACCTGGTCAACCTTTTCCTCGACGCCTTTAATTTGCTTGTTAAGACTTCTGAGCTCCGCTTTTTTTTCCGTGGCCTGTTTTTGAAAATCTGCCTTGATTTCGATCGCTTGTTGATCCAGTTTCACTGATTGTTCATTAAGCTTCGCTGATTGTTCATTAAGCTTCGCTGATTGTTCATTAAGCTTCGCTGTTAAATTAGATGACTGTTGTCGCTGCTCTTGCTGCATCAGCATTAACATTTGCAATATCGCATTTTCTGGCTCCTTTGATTTGGGTGTTTCTTCTTCTCCACCTTCTGCGCCTTGTTTCGCATCTGAGGGCTCACCCGCATCCAGATTCACGCCTTCCGACTCGATCGCATCACGCAAGCGTGCAATTAGTATGGCTTTTGTACCTTGTGTAGCCAGGTTTCGCTGTTCCAACTCTTCCTAAAGCTCCGACATGGTCAATTCATTAATTTTTAACTTTAAGCTTCGTGGCATCTTTAAATTTTACTATTGTGCACTATAAAAATGTTCAAATTTTCACTTTCAAAATTTTTCTTTCGCACTTCTTGACACCACTGTCGCGTGATATTGGTTCGCGGCCTATAATTTTAATGTTCCGGGAAAGTGAAAACGCAATGTCTTTTAATTTAAGTTAAAAGAGTTTATTTAATTAAATAAAATGCTCAATAATCAGTTAACACTTTCGCTAATTTTAATTTTCACTATTAAAAAAAAAATCTAACACTTGTCCATAAATTTCTTATCGCAATTGTCTTCTAAATTACTTCACTATTACAAAACACACTATCGCAGTTCTTATCGCGGTCGAATGAATGATGATCCCCCCATTCATTCAGCTCGCCTTTATATAGGGTCTCTACCTATTCGCCCGTTTCTCGTACATTGGCGAATGTTCTACCGAGAGGTACCTGGTAGATTCGAGAAAATTAATGAATGGAGTGACGTCACTTGCAGATGTTGATCATGCTTGTTGGGTTCTCGTGGGTTCGAGTAAATTCATTTGTTGACGTTCTTAATGATTATGAAAACAATTGCGACAGTAGCTCGCAGAATTATTTTTACATGTTATTATTTGTACATGTAACACTATAATAAAAATCGAAATTAGCATTCACCAGTTATGTTGAAAAATCAGCCTAAAAGCCGATTTTTTTTGTTTTACCAGCAAATGTCCTCTACCACTGTTTGATTTCGATTTCCTTCGAACAGGACCTAATAGAAAGCGAACCCAGCACTTTTATTAAAAAACACAACTGCTCTTGCCAGTTCCGTTTAAAAGTTAAGAAGCAAAAAAATATATATATATAATATATACGGATGAAACTAGTAACCTACTCCCCTATGGAATCCACATATTTTGACTTCACGGCTCCCAATACTAATGGTAGCTTCGAATACTTGATTCTCAATGTTCTCATTAAGACTTTCATCTGAAACCTATGTTGGCTACCCTTGACAAACAAATTGTATCTTTGTCTCCCCCATAAGTTGACAAATCCCTCTTAATACATTTACAAAATTTGGTTTTTGTGTTGAAACATTGGGAAAACTACTACTTTTGCCTACTTTTGACTACCTAACATAATTTGATGTTTTTCGAGATAATTAAAAGAAATCTGTTGTAAGACCTACTCTCAAAATGTTTGGAAACACTCTACCTTTTATAGGCTAAAATATACCGTTAAATAATCACGTTGTTATTGAAGTTAGTTTTTTTTATAACCGGCTTATAACGATAATGAGCAAAATAACTTATTTCTTCTAATTTCTCCCTTATTTTGAAAAAAACCTGGCATATTTGTTTTATGGCGATAAAGGCTGCTACACTGCCAATTGTTTATTTATTAGAAATGGCGGCTTGTCATTCTTTTTTGTTTTTAGAATAGAGTCTACTCTTATAAGCATGGTATAAAACTTCAAAATGTTTAGTTTAGAGTTCGGTACAGTTCAAAACTGGCCATCACAATCGCCAGATCTCTTTTGTTTGGAACTAATACGGTTGAATTTGATAGAAAGGGTAAAATCGTTCTCCAATGAGCTCAACACAGTTGTGGGAATATTTACAAAGTGAATCAAAGTCATTAGACTCTGGGTAATCTGGTAAATTAACCAAAAAAATGAGTACAATTTGTGAACAAATAATTAAGAATAAGGGTAGTCATTTTGGCGAGGCCAAAATTTAATAAAAAATACATTAGTTTTTTATTTGTTCCTAATAAATATATTTTATTAAATGCTATCCTCAGTTTGATTAAGAATTAAATGTAATAAATAATGACTCACGTATTTTATTGTCGTTTTGATTCAAAATGCCTTAGTGTTTTCAAACATTTTGTAGGAGAAGTTCAGGTAGCCTTGGCCGGCGGGTAGCCTTGGCCACTGTCAGTTCTATGGTATTGCACAAATGTAGGTATATGATGCATTAGCTCGAAATGACCGCAGCGTCGCGAGATTGCATGATTGAAATCAGCTGTGACAACTGCCAAGCGAAGATTTTGTGACGGCAGTTTATTCAGATTGTGTGCGCGGCTTACTTATAGGACGCAGTTATTTCTCGTTAAAGGTTCAAAAATTTACTATATTAACTAAACAACTCTTTGTATTATAGATTTAGTTTGTAAATTAAGTGTATTTTTTGCCTTCAATTTTACTTTGTGACTCAATTATCGGGTATCCTTAGACACTTTTTGAGTAAAGAGGATATATTTTTGTTTTACTTTTCTAATGCCTAATTTTTAGATTTCTGTACTGTAAAGTAAGAAAACTGTATAAGTACCATAATTTATTCTATTGCAGGCAGATTAAAATTGCCTAAGTTCAAAGGAAGGACCACACAAATTGGCAACTGGGACGAAAATTTAATGGACCAGGCTATAATAGGTGTTCAAGTGAAAAAATTATCACTTAGAGAAGCGCGATTTTAATGTGCCAAGTAGTACCCTTCAGGATCGGATTAAAGCTTTTAAGAGTGGACAAGAGGCTGCACTAAAACCAAAATTGGGAAGATTTGAGAACACTTTCTCGGAAGATCATTTAAGGCAGCTATATAATCATGTTAAGGAGCTTAATAGTCACCTGACGCCACTGATAAGGATCGAGTTATTGAAACTGGCTTTCCAATTTGCCGAGTATTTTAAAATTCCTCATATGTTTAATAAGGAGAAGCAAATGGCTCGAAACGATTTTTATTGCAGCTTCAAGAAAAAATTCCGCGACATCGTTCTAAGATCTCCATAATCGACTAATATTGCGAGGGCTTTTGGGTTAAAGAGGCCTCAAGTTGACCGTTTTCATGATCACCTCCAGGATTTATTAGAAAAGTATAATTTTCCTGCATCTAAAATATACAACGCTGATGAGACCGGAGTATCCACAGTTCATAAAAATGAGAAAGTGATTTCTACTAAAGGAAAAAAGCAAGTTGGAAAATTGACTTCTGGCGAGAGCGGGTGCAACATAACATTGATGTTTGCTATAAGTGTGACAAGCCACACCAGCACTTTTCATTTTTCCGAGAAAACGGATGGACAAAAATGATGGATTAATGATCGATGCACCGCCACAAAGCGTTGCTGTTCCACATGAAAGTGGCTGGATGAATAGTGAGGTATTTTTAATATGACTCAAGCGTTTCAAACAAAATGCTCAGCCTTGAAAAGAGAACCCAGTTCTTTTGATTCTTGAGAGAGAGACTTTGCAGTGATAGAGTATGCCCATGCTAATAACATCCACATGCTCAGTACTCGACCACACACTACACACAAGTTGCAACCTCTTGACAGAGTCTTTTTTAAGCCATTTAAGGCTGCATTTTCTTCAGAAAGTTCGTCATGAATGAAGAAAAATCCTGGCAGCAGGATCACTGATTATGACACCGCTGGTCGAGTTTATTTGAGCTTTGCCAAGGCTGCTAGGTTGGAGATAGCTGAAAGTGGCTTTCAATCCTCCGAAATTTACCCTTTTAATCGGGATATTTTCACTGAGTTAGATATTTTGCCTTCTGCCCTGACAAATATTGAAGAGAATACAACATTGCCTGCAAATCTGCTGTCCGCCACCACTGCTTCTGGAGCAACATCGCAGCAATCTACTAGTCGCAATCAACAGGCATCCACAAGCAGTAAAACTGCAGAGCAATTACTTAAAAAGTTGTCTCCTTTTCCAGACGCTCCAAAAAGCGTCTTGTGACGCGCTCGTGAAAAAAGCAAAGAAGCGAAGTTCTAACATCGTAATCGTTCAAAAATCAACTGCTAGAGAAAACAAATAAAACTCAAGAGACAGCGAGTGAAAATGTGGCTGCGAACTCCGCTAGGAAGAAAAAAATCAAAATCAATCAACAAGTGCAAAATCTATCAAGGGACCAGGAAACGGAATGCATCATTTGCAGCGAAAACTTTGAGGAAGACTGGATTCAATGTCACAAATGTAAGGACTGGACGCATGAAGATTGCGTGGACATAGAGGTTTGCTACTTTTACGATGCTTGCAAATCCAAGGAACGGCTTGGTCATTGTTAGCTATTTACGTCCGCGGCTATCCGCCAAAAAAATTTTTTGTCAAAATTTTAATACTTACTGTAAAACTTAATTACTGTCCTACTTAATACTTAACCTGGAAGCTACTGAATTAAAACTGATGTAAACGTCTTGCTTTTAGTTTTTAATTTAGGAATAAACATTTCATTCTGTTGATTTTCAAAATATGAGGTAGTTTTATTAAGTGTCCGGGGCTGCCCAATCTTCTCCTATCTTATGCTACAATTGTGAGACATTAACACTCACCCAAACTTCGGCATATATATTAAATGCCTATGAAGGGCCAATAGGAGTAGAAAAAGAAGGAGACCAGTGGAAAACGAGACACAATCACGAATTGCAAGTAATGTTTGATGAGCCAAAACTCTCCACTATAGTAAAATTAAAAATATATCTATAATAGAATATATATGCACACACTCATCTTTATATATATATATATATATATATATATATATATATATATATATATATATATATATATATATATATATATATATGCATATATATATATATATATATATATATATATATATATATATATGTATATGCATATATATATATATATATATATATATATATATATATATATATATATATATATATATATATATATATATATATATATATATATATATATATATGCATATATACAGTAGAACTCCAATTATCCGAACTCCGACTATCCGAATCGCCGATTATCCGAATCACAAAAAATTGTCCAAAAAAAGTGTAAGTGCGCTATTATTCTTCCCCCCGCGAAGCCAGTGTTTGCGCGTTAAGTCTTGACTTGACTTGTCTTAACTTGCCGTTGTACCTACACTGACTTCCCCCCGCGTGTGTAGGCACAATGGCAAGTTAAGACAAGTTCCGGCGCATTGCAGTCACGGCGCGCCTGTCATTGTTTGTTTTGATTAGCCAGTGTGCTTTTGACCTTGCTCGAGGACGCTACTCTTTCGCTACGGCTTACTTTTGTTTGTGCGTGTACAATACTGTATTGTTTTTATACCATGGCTTCGAAAAGAAAACGTGTTGTGCTATCGTTAGCGGACAAACTGAAAATTATAGAGCAACTCGATAAAGGTGTAACGGGTAAGAAGTATTCTTAGATTTATGGTGTTGGACAAGCAACAATTTCTGACATTTAAAACAGTAAGTCAACACTTTTAAACTTTGTTTCGGTGCTTGAAAATGAAGATGGAAGTTCCTCCAGGAGAACAATGAAGACAGCAACCAACAAAAATTTGGAAGATGCCGTGTTTAAATGGTTTTTGCAGCAACGTTCTATTGGAAATCCGATTTCAGGTCCAATCCTTTGTGAAAAAGCCAAAATCTTAGCAGAAAAGCTTGGTTATTCATCTTTTAAGGCTAGTAACGGCTGGCTAAGGAATTTTAAATTCAGGCATGGTGTATGCGAGTTATATTTGGCTAGTGAGAAGCTTTCAGCGGACTCTGCAGCTGCTGAAAATTTTATTGAAAAATTTAAAACTGCATCAGAATCCTATGATCCGGAGTTTGTTTATAATGTCGATGAAACTGGCCTTGTTTGGAAAGCATTACCAAAAACCACTTTGGCTTCTAAAAGGGAATCTAGTGCCCCTGGACATAAGGTCAGTAAAGAACGTGTTACAGTGCTTAACTGTGCCAACTCCACTGGAAATCATAAACTGCCACTTCTTTTGATAGGAAAATCAAGAAATCCAAGAGCATTTAAAAACGTAAAAAAACTTCCACTCTTCTACAAAAGTCAACCCAAGGCCTGGATGACTGCAGCTTTGTTTACCGAATGGTATGATGAAGTGTTTATTCCTGAAGTGAAAAAGCACCAAAAATCGGTGGGAAAAGAAGGCAGTAAGGTGCTTTTAATTGTTGATAACGCACCCACTCATCCTACAGCAGAACTGTTGGAAAGAGAGAATGGGCAGTTTCAAACGACGTTTTTGCCTCCCAATGTTACAAGTTTGCTGCAACCCATGGACCAGTCTGTTATTGAAACAATGAAGCGCCATTACAGAAGGCAACTGCTGAGAAAACTGCTGATCGAAGGTGCTGAAGATGAAGAATTGGTTTTGGCAAATCATAGCAAAATAAATTTAAAGGACTGCTGTTACATGGTAGCGGAAGCTTGGAGTTTGGTTACGGCAGTGACGCTAAGACGTGCGTGGAATAAACTGAAAGGCCTACCGTCTGAGAAGAACAAAAAAAAGAATCTGAAGAAAATGAGAAACAAGAATATGGAGAGGATGATGATGATGAAGATGCGTTGTCACTAGAGGAAATAAGAAAAATGATTGTAAAAATTCCTGGTTGTACAGAAGTAAGTGCTGAAGATGTAGGAGAGTGGATGGCTTGTGACACGTCTGACCCTGGTTTTCAAATTCTCAATGACGATGAAATTGTTGTAAGTGTGAGAGAAGATGTTGAAGTGGAAGTGGAAGAAGAACTTTCTGCTGATGTTGAAGTAGACGCTGGACCATCAGCTAGTGAAGCATTTGCCGGCCTCGAGACTGCTTTGAAGTGGATGGAGCGTCAGCCCGAGTGTGACCACTTGCAACTGCTCACCGTCAAGCGAATGCGTGACCTGGCTGCCCGAAAACGGTAGAAGACCGCAAAACAGCTTACATTGACGGAGATGTTTAAAAAACAATGATTTTTATTTCTAAACTTGTACATAAGTACATTTTATTTATATTTAAAACATGTGAAAATTTCATGTTTCTTTCATTTAATTCAATAAAAAAATAGTGCAATATCAAAACGTAGCTTTTATTCTCTCCAATGGCAATTTTTTTTAAAAAAATCCGATTATCCGAATATTTGATTATCCGAATGGGTCCCGGTCCCCATTAATTCGGATAATTGGAGTTCTACTGTATATATATATGCATATATATATATATATATATATATATATATATATATATATATATATAGATACTAGAGTGTCCAAAAAATAAGGTGACATTTCAATTAAAACTGCGCACGTCGGAGGATTTGGAGAACTATTTTATTTTTAGGCTGGTAGTACTGTCAGTGATATCTATATCAAATTTACATGTCAAAATATTCATTAGTGTTTGAGATACGCGTCGTTTTGTGAGCTGCTAAAAGTGAGTTTTTCGTTTTTTGCGATGTCGAAATTTGTTGAATTTGTATTGAATTTGGTTTGCGGAATCAATTTTCTGCTGCGAATACGTTAAGAATGGTGATGAAATTTTGTCTAAAAAAAATGTTTACAAGTGGTATAGTGAGTTCCAAGCCGGCCGTGAACGTGTCGAAGACGAAGAGCGTCCTGGGCGACCATCAACCTCTTCTCTTCTTCGATTATCGTGGTGTTGTGCATTATGAATTCCTTCTGCCGGGCGGAACAGTCAACAAGGAATATTATTTGAACGTTATGCGTTGCTATCCGCCTAAAGGCTAGAATTGTGGAAAATTCTTGGGTTTTACACACGATAATGCACCATCCTCTACTGCACTCGTAATTCGTCATCATTTCGCCAAAAACTCAACTCATATCGTTCCGCAACCACCGTATTCACCTGATCTGGCGCCGTGCGACTTTGCTGTTCAGCAAGCTCAGAAGACCGCTCCGAGGACACCGTTTTAATACGATAGAGGAGTTTCAAGCCATAGCGAAGATGGAACTGAAGGCCATCCTGGAAACGACGCGTATCTCAATGTAAATTTGACATAGATGTCACTGACAGTACTACTAACCTTAAAAAAATAATTCTGCAAATCCTTCGACGCGCGCAGTTTAGATTCAAATGTCACCTTATTTTTTGGTCACAGTATATATGTGTGTATATATAGATATATATATATATATATATATATATATATATATATATATATATATATATATATATATATATATATATATATATATAGGAGAAATACATACAAAATGACATATAGTTTTGCTTTACAGCATAGCTTTCATTGGCAAATCACAACACTGTCAAGTTATTTTGAGGCTTTACATTCTTTTGAAATTTATAACGATAAGTATTGAATAAAGCGCATTTGACTTTGACTTCCACAAACCTGTCATATTTTGCATCAATCATCTTTGATTATTTATGTATGAAATCCAATCACAGAAAAATAATAATATTGAGATTAACCAAAATTCATTTTATCCTTAAGCTATGGACAGAATGATACATTGCATACAGATAAAATGACATACACGTAAAAACTACAAAATTACTAATAAAGTTCAAAAACGCCTTGTTCTTTTCGGAACATCAGCACAAGAAGCGTGAGCCCGATGAGAAAAATTTAAAAATTGTTATATCCAAATGGAAAAGGGTGCTCCGGCGGGGCTTTTGGACCCATTTAAGCTCACCCGGGGACGGGCGTGGGGTACCACTCGCTTGTCCTCCAAGGCCCAATTAAGCCGCCAAGCGAGAATACGGCGCGCCGGTTTCACTTTCTCGCAGCACGAAAGCGAACACTTGATCGACTTTCCATAATGAAAATCAACAGAGTAAACCTACAAAACGAGAATAATCTATACTCTCTCTGACTATACCCAGAAAAATTACTATCGCGATAAATTTATTACTCTCTGGGGTGCCCTTTCGTACCTTACCACTCGAATGACACCACGAGAATTATTTCGAACTTTTCTCACTATACCAAGAAAAATTACTATCTGGTGAATTTATATACCCCACGGGTGCCATTTCGCACACCTCCCCCGAACACCAACATCCCTTTAAACTTTATTCGAGAATTCAATCTCAAGCCGCACCCGTTACAACCTGAAATTAAATGTTTATTTATTTCAATTGTACTAAAAAGAGAATCTTAGTTTTTCCTCATTTTCACATTTTTTTTTCTTTAATTCACTCTCTAGTTAATTTAGTGTTACAATTCCAATTCTTGGATTCATTTCTGCAAATAGAAAAAAAAAAACCAAAAGATTGCAGCGTACAAAAGAAAAGTAAGTAATTAATTGATAGACTTACTGTTCTACGAAAACAAAGCAGCCCCTTATTCGCTGCATCCGTTGACGACTCTGATGGTTCTTTTGCCACTACCCGATCCTACTTAGTCTGCGTCGATCATTTGCAGCTTGTTCTTCGACTTTTCGCCTCGATGCCTTCGTTCCAACTTTTAATTCTTGATTTCGTCTGTTTTTCCAACCCTCCACCACTATCTCGTCAACCGGTTTCCGTGTTGATCACAGTCGCCACTACTTTTCCACTTAAATCGAAAATCCAAAAAAGGAGGTGCGTTATTGGTCGCGCTCTTAAATAGTTTTGCCTCTAACGGTCACTTTACTGCTCCCCGACCGAGTTTTTTTTATCTCGGATTCAGCCACCTTTCAGAGTAGTTTTTCCCGTTCCAGCGGAGTGGTTTAAACAAACTCGGCGTGATTTCCACTCCACCTTCAACTACTCTGGTACCGATCACTGAATTGGCTAAGCGCATTCTCTGACAGTTTGCAACGTCAGATAGATTTGTTTACAATCAAATAGTGATATTGCCACTCAAAGTTTTCGAAGTTTAGTGGTAATTATTCGTCTTTAAGCGATTTTATTGTTGCTGTTGGGAATGCAACTACAGTTCAAGCACATCCGAAGGCAAATATTAGGTAATATTTAATAATTTGCAAACTTGTCTCAGTGTGTTAGATAATAACTTTTGATAAACTACGGATCTCTATTACAGTCTGCAATTATTTAACTAGTGTTATAAAAAACATTGTGCTACGTATCACACTAAACTGAACTTTCGCATAAAACTTTAGTCCTCTGCTTGTGGTCATGACGACAATGATGGTGTGATGTGGTAATGATTTTGATGTATCTAAATGCGCTTTTCGCGTTTTTCTTTTACAAACTTGTGGGCTTAATTTGCTATCGTCTTCACTTCCTGTTTTTTCATCCTTTTCACCTTCGTTATCTTCGTCTTTATGCCTAGCTGCATCCAATACTTACATCAGTCACGATACAAATTATCGTAGCTGATCGATACATTTCCGCAAGTCTTTTTGTTTTGTTAAAATCAATGTTTGGCGAATCTTTGGCTCACGTTTTCCTTGGCTACTTACAAACGTCATTTAGGGACAGGAGAAATCTCTTCAACAGAGACAGCAAGCCTAGAACACGATGAATGTTCTTTCTTAGCAGAAGCTGAATGATTTTGAATTGAACGTGTAACAATGTTTGCTGATAGAGTCTCAGATAGGGCTTGTTGATCGATTGGTACTGCTATTTCGGCTCAATTATTGTTATTAGGCGTAATGACTTCTGCAGTTGCACCAATCTTAAGAACAATTGTTACAGGAAGCAAAAAAGAATCGTCTTGCGGATGTGTAGGGTCCAGCTATGAGAACTAGACCAAATATTGTTTGCTGTGGACTTAATTAAAGATGTTTGCCAGTGGTTTGTTTGTAGTTTCCGCAGGCGCATAAATAGAATCGGGAAATATTCCGTTATTAAGAGATCAAACATCAATACTTCGGAATCCATGACAACCATTTTGCACAGTAGCTGCCTTACCATATGCTTGGGTGAACAACCCAGCTATCTGAAATTGCGTAACAATACGTCCAAGATGTGCTTTGGGTCATTTAGACGATTCAGGTGAGATTTCAATAGTGCAAAAAAGAAGACTTCACAAGGCTAGCAAATAATAATAATGCCGGTTTCTTAGCATATTCTAGGGATTCAATCCCCTTATGACTAGCAGCACCACCGACAAACAGAATCACCTTATCGTCGATCGATGACATTGATAACTTTCAAAACGTTTGATCCATTTGAGATATATTTCTATAGTCATCTTCTTCTTTGTAGCCCTACAGCTCCTTTCGGGCCTTCGCTTAGACATAGTTGGAGTATCTCATTGTCATGATCTAATGTATCGGCACTCCACAAGGTGATATGATCATTATCATGCTTTGGCCATGTGTCCGTCCACCCAGCTGCGATACCTTCTGATTTTAAGCCAGCGCGTATCATAACTGAACAGGCTTCTAATCCGTCCAAAGAATCACTTGAACTAAATCTCGTTGACGCCGACGAAACTTGATCCAGAGACCTTCGGCTTACGGGCTTAGTGCTCTAACCACTAAGCCACGCGGAGTCATTTAAAATCTATTTCTATAGTCATTTGAGATATATTTCTGTAGTGATCCACCGTTCTTATATTTCTTAGGAAATATCACTGATGAATATCAGTGCGTGTATAGATAGAGCCGAATGCGCTAGTGTTGGAACAGTAGACCACAATGGGGTTTCAATCATGGTGTAGGATGACATTCTTATAGGGCACGTACATAATTGGTTGCCTTCAATAGAGGCACACAGATATGTGGAAGAAGGCCTAGAAGAATATGTCTTTCCTTTAGCCCGTTTTATTGGTGAAATTTTTTTACAAAGATGTATGGATTCCAACAAGGGAATTTATAGCCGCTTTGCTGTTACTGCAAATACAATCATTTAAACCAAAGATCCGATTACATAGCAACCAGTTAGTTGA
Organism: Odontomyia ornata; assembly: GCA_963969285.1. NCBI lineage: Eukaryota > Metazoa > Arthropoda > Insecta > Diptera > Stratiomyidae > Odontomyia > Odontomyia ornata. Next base: position 34,782,137 of record OZ017739.1, read on the forward strand.
TCCAAGAATCGTCAAAATTTATGCCTAGATAGTACGAAAGTAGTCCATAAAGCGCCGTGAAAACTTAAGGTTGAGGTCAGTAGAAAATACAAAATTCTCTACTCTTTTGTCAAATTTGGAACCGTTAGTGTATAGTTCTACTACATTTTTTTCTGCAAATATTCCATTAGCTCATTCACCTCTAGTTAAGATTTGACTTTTAAACTCTGTTATCAAAGATCTTTAGGAAAAAAAAATAATCGATGTCTATAGGAACATATATACCCTGAACCTAGATTTTAAAATAGTCTAAGTTTATCCTATTTCATCGATCACCGAATTGTAGGCTTACTGCTGTACACATTACACGCTGCAAGATGAGTAGCTTGAATAAAACTCAATGAAGTAGCATGAGGGTGCTTTTGCAGGGATAATATGGCATGCCTCTGTGATTAGCAACACTGCTTAACTACACACTTATTTTATCATTTTCTCATTTACTGCCTTAAGAACGGGGGGCCATTAGGTGTCTTCAGATTAGCAATTTAAAGTGGGATGGTTAAATGCAGCTGGTTATTTGACACTGGACCAAAGTTTAGCTCATTATGAAAAGTCGATCAAAAGTCCTCCCGATCTATTTCATTCCTATTAAGGTAAGAAACAGTTTAATTGTGTGCCATTCTTTTCAATACAAAAGCCACATACTCGTATATGTGATTAAAGAGCGAACATCCATGGAGGACCCTCCATCTTGTTGGAAGGCCTGCAGAAGGCTTGTTTATTAATGTACTCTCTAGAATATAACTATTGTTGGTGATTTGAGACGTGAGTTTATAACCAATGTTTTGTGTGGTATGATTTTTAACAATATATGTATATAATAAATTCCTACAAAAATTCACCTTTCCACATCCGATGATGGGCACTCGCATCTAAACCAATAATCAGCGGAATCCCACTAATGTTTGTGGCTACCGTCAACTTTTTTAACGCATAATTGGGAATTGGTGGACCTTTGTCAGATGCAATTTAGCACGAAGTAATCTAAAGAGGCCTGGGTCTTCCATCAATAACAATAGCAACGTTGTTCTTTTCATTAAAGTTTTTGAGGACTGAAGTTTCTATGATCTTTCCAATATGATTGTAGGCTTTTGGTTTGTTAGAGCATTCAAATCATACAAGTTAAATGTGGAATACACAGGCTTGGACTTTGATGACCCATGGCTTTTGGGCTAGAACTATTTCCTCTCCATCTTTATACAGATGGAGTCAAAGTGAAGCCGATGTCAACCTGGGATCTGGATCTCGGTTTGCTAAGGATCTTCTGCATATGCAAAGCCTGTAGCATAGCGTATGGCTATAGTTTTCGCTACTCGTAGCTTGCATAGACCCACAGAACATTGATCCTGACAGGCTATCAGCTTAGCTCAGCCCTTATGACCAGTGATCTTACTGCATCTTGGAGATGGCCCAAAACTTTTTTTGTGAGAAATCACTAAAGCCAATCACAAACACACTCTTCACCAATTTTAGTTTTCCAGTGACATGATACTGTCGGTTTTTCTTTCATTTACGATAGCCTTCACCAGGCACTCTTTGGTCATTTCCTTGCACGGCCGAGTTAATTGAGGTCAATTTTACGTTTCTTCTGCTCTTGTCTGAAAGGTTGGTTTGGTTGCTCAGCTGATCTTTAGCGTTCCTGAGTTGTTAGTTTTGGATGGAGAAGACTCATTGTTTTGTTTTGCCCAATAATGGGCATTTTTATCCGTATCAGATATTGTCTCTGGGGAAAGCATCTAAATCTCTTTAGAATCTGACAAGTATTCTTTCACATCCTATAAGTCCGCGCTGAGTTAGCTTTTGAGGTTTAAGTACCTGAAATTAAGATGACACTTAGGGTAAAAACTGAGGATGCCTGAGCCAGCTTAGATACCGTTACTCCTGGATCACTCGTGGTACGTTCAGGTACTTTCCTTCCTGTAGTGTTCAGTTTGGTTGCCTTAGCACTACAAGAGATCAAATGAAGGAAGGAGTTAGTATTTCCAGATGCGCGTCGAACAGGCTTTGACGCCATTTCTCTAAAAGCACTGAACAGAGCAACAAGCAAAGAGTCAATTGACGGTGGAGCAAGAATTCTAGCTACTTCTTTTCTGGCTTTTAGTAGAGCAGGCTTCTCATAAACCTTTCCTCCAGTACTAGTGCCTTCAGTATTAAAATTTGTCTACATTATGACTTCAAACGGGGTGAAATTGGGGAAATTAGACTTTTTTCTGACAATTTTAAATTTTGTTATATTTATTTTGGGGGGGTTGAACAAACATAGTCTGTTAGGTCCAAACTCAAATCTAGCTTGTGTGTGCAGTCACTTTTATGATCTCATGGTTATCTTTCCATGTAGGGCATGGGAGGGTTGACAGCAGTTATTATGATAGTCAGCACCAGAGCTAGATTGGTGCTCATCAGGAGTCCGTGTCAACTGAATCTGCACGGCCAACTTAATGGCAATGAATCTAGTAGCATTGTCTGGGACTCACCGTTTTTTTATTAGAACCGAGATGATTGGTTGACCCGGAGCCCTACACAGGCCAGATTTTACACTGCAGTTATCGCAAGAAAAAAACAACTCAGTCCAAAATACCAAAATCAACAGCCCGGTGCATGGATCTAATTAAAAATTAGAGAAAAATCACCAGGCAAAAAGTATGTCATTACAGGTGATACATCCTGTTATTCCAGAGGAGGGACAACACAACGCAGCATTATCTCCCTCAAATCGTCATCATCATCATCTGTGTCATAACTCCAACTCGGGCCTTTGCCTCTATTAGTAGTCATCCCCTTTTATCGCAGTTCTGTGAACCTGTTTGTCAACTGCAAATTTCAAGCAAGGATCGCCTTACAGCATAAATTGAATCTTCCCTTCATTTTGTCGGCTTTTTGATTGGGCATTTCCTTTGCCTTATTCCTTTCAACGTTCGTTTTGGGAGTCTGTGTTCTTCCATCTTTCAGTTTGCGTAGCTTTACGCCTGGGAATGCGGATACGGTTGATTCATCATAAAGGTTATACTACTCTTTGTTGTAACAGTTTCCACTCTGCTCCATGCTTTGCTGGGCCTTCTATCCTCCTGAGCACTTTGCATTTGAATACCCAGCCTGGAAAGTGTGGATAGCTTCCCATAATTATCCACACTTTCTAATTTTAAGAAAGACATGCGAATCCAACAAAACCAGACCTAATCTGACCAAAGATTCACATATAGGGTCAAATCATCTTCCATCCTTCAATCAGGGTAGAATCATGTCTGCGGAGAGCTTTCATTGGCCCCACTAACTCTAAATGAAGTTTGTTCCGGCATCAAAGCCCAAAAGAATGATAAAGCGCCAGGGATCGATGAGATTCCAGTGAAACTCATCAAATATGGTGGCAGTAGTGTTCATCAAGCTTTTCACAAAGTCATCCAGCACATTTGGCAACATGTACATATCCCGAAAGAGTGAAGCCAATCAATTATATTCCCTATCCACAAAAAAGGTGAGAAGCTACAGTGCGAAAATTATAGAGGCATATCACTTCTTTGTACAGCGTACAAAATATTTTCAAAAATCTTAGACAATAAAATCGGATCATATGCCAATAGTATTATTGGAGAGTATTAAGGTGGTTTTAGATCAGGTAGATCAACAAAAGGCTGATTGTTCACAGTCAAGCAAGTATTTAAAAAATGCTGGGCGTTCAACATGGACGTACACCAAATTTTCATTGACTTTAAGCAAGCATACGACAATATTGATCGTAACGTACTGTACCAAATAATGCTTTACTTTGGCATTCCAGCCAAATAAGTCCGTCTTACCAAAATGAGTATGTTATAAGGAAGCTACCTGTTGATACGCGAGGTACATTACTATTCAAGTCGAGCCAAGTAGTATCTTACGCGAATGACATCAACATTTTGTCAAGGTCATTCACAACTGCCAAAGAATTTTTCCTGAAATTCGAAAGCGGAGCAAAACTAGTAGGGCTACAAATCAATGAAAATAAAACAAAGCTTTTGAAGCAGTCGAGGAAAAATACCTCAAGTACACAAAATATCACACTTGGCGAATACAGTATCGAGAATGTTGGCAAATTTGTGTATTTAGGCGCCAAAATAACGGAAACGGGTAATGAAAGGGACGAAATACGTCGATGAATACAGCTTGCAAATAAAATATTTTATTCAGTATGGACGATCTTGACGACCAACTGCATACAGAGGAAAACAACACTTCAAGTATACAAATCTGTGATAAGACCTGTGTAATGCTATGGGTGTGAAACATGGACCCTAACCTAAGCATCCGCAAATATACTGAACGCCTTTGAGCGACGGGTCCTAAGGCGAATAATCGGAGCGAAGCTAGACGGGGACCAATGGCGAATTCGATACAACCACGGGCAGTTTGAAATTTTTGATGAACCGGAGGTCTCAACGATTATAAGACTGCAGAAACTTAAACGGGCTGGCCACATGAATCGTATGGACGAACAACGGATACCCAAGAAGGTATTCATTGGGAGAACTGAAGGCCGGAGACCAGTGGGGCACCGGGGAAACGCTGGTCTGACTCGGTCGACGAAAATAGTTCATCGCTGCTCGGATTTCAAAATTTGAGGACGCGGTCAATAGGCCGAGAGAGTTGGAGGCCTATTTGCAGGAAGCGAAGGCCCGAAAGGGGCTGCAGTGCTTAGGGGAAGAAGAAATGTCTGTCCGTCAGTGCGTCATAGCAAGTTTTCTCAGAATGGAGAGAAGCTGAAGTCATCAAATTTTTTGAAGAGCTTAGAAGTGGTTAGCTGATGAAAATTGTATAGTCGAAAAAATTTCAAGAGATTTTGATAAGAGACTGGTGGACGGTTAAGTAGGTCATCAAATTAAAGATATTGACAAAATCTTTTAATATCAGAACTTTAATTGAAATGTCGATTTAGAAGTAGGCAGGGAAGGAGGAAGAAGAAAAAAAAATTGTGTCGTTCCCAATCGCGTTAGAACACCTGTAGACCGAACAATTTGAACAATAATTATTGAGGTAGCTCTTTTTGAGTACAACAACAAAAACACCTTAGAAGTCAAGATTTACTCAGCTTTGTTAATGCGAATAGGACTTATGAATTTCACATAGATACCCTTATATTCAATGAAATTTTGCACCGAGGTAATTCAACATAAGATTTTCCTGATCAATTTTATCACAATCCAACCGTATTCAGTGAATTTTTAGATATTGCAACAACAACAATGGACGGTTTTCCTATTATATGGTCTTGCGATCAAACTAGATGCTACATTATTGATCGAATCATTTTGAAACTCTGTACTATGCTGCAACAAAATAGTGGCCGCTTAAATCTGCGTTGAAGAGAATTTCCCTTAAACCTCGGATTTGATATACAGATTTTACAAGTGTTTCTTGTGTTCCCACATTACTTACGTAACGGAAATGTCTACACACCAAAGGATCAATTCGAAACCCTTTAGACAGTAGTATACCCCTATCTACTCGAATTATTTATTATGAAAAAGACACTGAATATTCAGTTTCTGTTTGAACGTGTGGCACAAACAACTAATTTTCGGTGTGCCAACGCAGCATTAAACCAGTTTTACCTGAAACGAATAGCAAATTGATAAAAAATAATATATATAAATATTTTATATTGAGTTATTCCTATTGTCCATTCATTGCCTTTAATATCATTTCAAAAAGCGCTAAAAAAACTCTTTTGAAATTACTACAATTCGTATTCATAAAAACTTTATCAGAAAACTATCGTAAACAATTTATTTCAATTCTTCATATTTCAAACTTTTTTTTGTGATTCGAAAGTTTGTGCCGCTGAATTCTTTAGAATTCCCATCTCGAAAATTCCAATGGTTAGGAAGTTTCTACCTCAAATACTTCTCCTCAACTCTTATTTTAAACTAGAATGATAATAATGATGAGAAAGGTGAAGTAGGAAATATCTAGTTTTGACTTGGAAAAAAAACTTTTTTCTCCCTTTCCACTTCCTCATTTAGTTCGTTTTTTAGGGTTTTGTACTAAAATACAAAACCCTATTGCAATCACGACCTGTGTCCGTCTGTCCGTCCGTCCGTCCGTCCGTCCGTCCGTCTGTATGTCACAGCACTTTTTCTCCGAAACTATAGAAGCTGTCGCCATGAAACTTTGTGAAAAGGTCAGAAGTGGTGACTTCTTGAAAGTTCAAGGATGGAAAAATTTTTCGAAGGGTTTAAGGGGGGTCTCCCCATATAGGGAGGTGACCCCTCAAAAAAAAAATTTCACCATTGGTAGTCGAGTAGGGTGTCATTGGAAAGGTCTCAATGAGATTTTTTCAAAACAAGTCTTAAAATTGCCTTGTGAGTACCGAGGAGGGCAGGGGAAGGGGAAATGTACGAACTTTTCGCGTACCCCCCCCTCGCGATTGGAAACCTTCCATCCGAAAAATCTGAAAAAAATCATGAATGTAGGCCTTAATGAGTACAACAACAACAAATACATGAGAAGTCAAAATTCACTCAACTTTGTTAGTAATAGTATGATTTATCGATTTTATGTTTTCTTGAATAAAATCCAAACGGTACCCTTAAATTCAATAAAGTTTAGTAAACAGATGACTTTCTATAAGATTGATCTTTTCTGAAAGTTTCATAAAGATCAAATAGTATTTAATGAAGTTATAGCGATTTAAATTTTCCTGTATTACTATGGAACAATATGCCCTGTACTACTATGGAAACATATGGCTATGGAGCCATATGCGCTTTTTATCGATTTAGACACTACAGCTTTGCTAGGATTTGCATGAAAATTTCAGGAATGATAGGTATCATGAAAATGAGTACATACAATTGAAACAAGTCGAAGAGGCAGGAGAGAGCTCCTAGCAAAAGAGCTTTGTAACCATTCTAGGATTCGAAAAAATAGGCCATGAATCGATAATTACAGTACAGAGGAGTGGGCCCTGAAAAAAATTTCATGAAAGGTAGCCGATATGAATATCAACTGAAAGTTCTCTATGAGAGCTTTTCAAAACAGTTCTTAAACTGACAGTTCTTGCTGCAGTGGAGGCAAAGGGGGGAATACATGAAAAATGTGTTTCTAAAAAATCTGGAAAAATTATCAAGGGAGATATCTATGGGTATAAGTAAAACAAATACCTCAGAAGTCACAATTCTTTCAACTTTGTTAATATTAGTATGATCCTCGAATTTCACATTTTCTCCAATAAAATCGTCTTTGACATGTTTCTTGATTTTATTCGTTGCTGGTTACTGCATTTTGTAAGTTGAGTACAAAACCCTTCTGACATGAGCATAGGTCTGTCTACCCAACTTGTTTTTATTTTCATTCCATCAGGTTGCAGTGAAATGATGACTACACTAATGATGGATATAGGGATGCAATATCAAGTCAGTTATATGAGAAATGGAACAAACTTTAACCGGAAATGTTCCGGAAAATTATCTTGAGTTTAAAATGCATGAGAATGTTAATGCATCCCAAGATAATATGAAGATTGCACTTGAATGCGAGTTTGATTTGTTAATTGAGATGAATTTCATTTTCTGATTGGTGGACGGATCTTTGAGGAAATACTTCATTTTCCTCTGTTCTGCATACCACGACTTTGAGATCTAATTAAGACCCTTTTACATGAAATCCTACTCCACTACCATTAATAAAGAAAACAAGTTGGGTAGACAGACCTATGCTCATGTCAGAAGGGTTTTGTACTCAACTTACAAAATGCAGTAACCAGCAACGAATAAAATCAAGAAACATGTCAAAGACGATTTTATTGGAGAAAATGTGAAATTCGAGGATCATACTATTATTAACAAAGTTGAACGAATTTTGACTTCTGAGGTATTTGTTATAGTTATACCCATAAATATCTCCTTTGATATTTTTTTCAGATTTTTTAGATCACTGGTGTCCATCCGCGAGGGAGGAAACACATTTTTCATGTATTTCCCCCCCTGTGCTCCCACTGAAGCAAAAACTGTCAGTTTAAGAACTGTTTTGAAAAGCTCTCATAGAGAACTTTCAGTTGATACTCATATCGGCTACCTTTCATGAATTTTTTTTTCAGGGGCCACTCCTCTGTACTGTAATCATCGATTCATGGCCTATTTTTTCGAATCCTAGAATGGTTACAAAGCCCTTTTGGTAGGAGCTCTCTCCTGCCTCTTCGACTTGTTTCAATTGTATGTACTCATCTTCATGATATCTATCACTCCTGAAATTTTCATGCAAATTCTAGCAAAGCTGTAGTGTCTAAGTCGGTAAAAAGCGCATATGGCTCCATAGCAATATGTTTTCATAGTAATACAGGGCATATTGCTCCATAGTAATGCACGAAAATTCAAATCGCTATAACTTCGGTAAATACTATTCGATCTTTATGAAACTTTCAGAAAAGGTCAATCTTATAAATAGTCATCTTTTTGCTAAATTTTATTGAGTTTAAGGTTACCGTTTAGGTTTTATTCAAGAAAACACAAAATCGATAAATCATACTATTACTAACAAAGTTGAGTGAATTTCGACTTCTCATGCATTTGTTGTTGTTGTACTCATAAAGGCCTACATTCATGGTTTTTTTTCAGATTTTTCGGATGGAAGGTGTCCAATCGCGAGGGGGGGTACGCGAAAAGTTCGTACATTTCCCCTTCCCCTGCCCCCCCCCCCCCCCCCTGTACTTATAAGACAATTTTAAGACGTGTTTTGAAAAGATCTCATTGAGACCTTTCCAATGACACTCTACTCGACTACCAATGGTGAAAATTTTTTTTTGAGGGGTCACCCCCTTATATGGGGAGACCCCCCTTAAACGCCTTTGAAAAATTTTTCCACCCTTGAACTTTCAAGAGGTCACCACTTTTGACCTTTCTACAAAGTTTCATGGCTGTAGCCCTTATAGTTTTGGAGAAAAAGTGCTGTGACATACAGACGGACGGACGGACGGACAGACGGACAGACGGACACAGGTCGTGATTGCAATAGGGTTTTGTATTTTAGTACAAAACCCTAATTAAGGGTAACCGTCTACACGGGGAGACCCCGAAAACTCTTAAAAAATTGTTAAACCTAAAACTATTTAGTTGTAGTCTTCACGTCTGACCTTTTCACAAAGTTTAATGTCATAGATAGACGGGCAAAAAGACGCACACTGGTCGTGGTTTCAATCTCTTAACGCTTAACTTAACACCGCAGAGAATGTGACTTTTATTGAACAGAAGCTTAAGTTTCCAAAAGATTTCACAAAGGAATTATTTTAAAAAATACTCAAACATTTCATTAAGGAATATATTCCATTGAAACAACGCTTTAAAAAAATAGAGAAGCATTCATTATACTGCAGAAAAATATATGTCATATTTCATTGTATAAAATAAAAGCGATTCATGTACTTAGATCCCTCATGAGAAAATTTCTGCAGAATGAAAATAAGAAATCAATTTTTATTTTGTGTCATTCAATTTATCGATCGGAATGATTGAGCTGAAATTAATAGGACTGCTACAAGCTCTTGTGGTAAATGTTACAAATCATGTACAAGAATGAAAAAGCACATTTATTGCATATTGAATGGGGCTTTGCTACACAAAAAGCTCATTATATCCTTAAGAATTTCATTACTAAGTACAATGTCCGTTAACTTACATTTCATTGCGTTTCTTTTCTTTTCCAACCAAAATGATTAGTATTTCAGCACAATTTACGATGATGATGTGCAATTTCCGTTGTATCACTGTTTTGGATTATGCTGAAAGATATCAGAAATATTATTATCGGAAGTAAAGTGAAAAGCGGAAAATAAATGAGCCAAAGAGGCTGACGAATTAAAAATAACGTTGTGATACTGTTAGCATTTTAGGAAGATTTTCTTTAAGTAGAAAATTTACGATTATTTATTGATTCGAACTTAGGGAAAACTTATCAAAACGTTCGTTTCTAACACAGACGTTTGATTTAACGGTTGACTAGTGTGTGTGTGTGCGTGTGTGCGCGCATAGGTTGCACACTTGCGAAATGCCGCCTGTCGGCAAAACGATGATACCGGCTTCACCGAAATTCAAGAAAACATCAAAGCGCAAGAAAAAGCGAGTTGCAATAGATGGCAAAGAAAGCGTGAGCGAGACGGACTCTAACTCCGAAAACCTCGTCTCCATGATGGAAGAGAGCGATAGCGCTGGTATCGATCAAACTGATACACCCCGCTCTACACCTGCTGCGAATAGTAAATCAGCACTCAAAGAACGCATTAAAATGCTGGAGTCTGATCTACAGCAAAAACATCATGAAATATCAACGATGAAAGCAAAAATGCTGCAGTTGGAAGCAATTGTTATGTGCTTTCAACCACCAAATGGAGCAACAGCGACCAATAGTGGAATGACACCAGCAACAACCAGGAAAACCAACAACAGCAGCAATACAAAACCAGCAATGCCAGTAACAACAACAGCAACAGTAGCATCCAACAAAACAGCAACAACACAAAACAACAGTGCCACCGCAGTGCCGGTAAATCTATCTACAACGCAACGGAAGGTACCTCCGATCGTGGTGATGGAAGATTTCCCCGCCTTGGGTGAAATCAGAAGTAAGTTTTAAATTCTTTACAAAATGATTGTTTATTCAAGCGCCAGGGTCCCTACACCCATATCCTGCTCAACTCCAAAGACGACTATGTGAAAATGAAAGAGTTCCTTAGTCAGGAAAAGAAGCCTTTCTTCACTTACACGCCTGTTGACAAACGCCAAAGAGCGTATGTCATCAGAGGGCTGCATTCATCTTTTACGGCAGAAGAAATATCTGCCGATATTAGGCAACAGGGGATCGAAGAGATCGAGTCTCTCAAACTATATGAAACTTCTGCCTCAAAGCGCAACAATCGGCAACTTAACTTCTGGTTGCTCGTACTAAAGCCGAGCTTTGACGTCAAACTAAAAAATATTCGTGCTATACTGCACATGGTTGTGCGCTTTGAGGAAATCCAGAATAAGGATATACTGCAGTGTAAGAACTGCCAACGTATTGGCCACTCAGCAGTTAACTGCCATCTAAATTACCGCTGCGTAAAATGCAGCCAATCCCATGGGCCAGGCAATTGCCAAAAAACGCCTGAGCAATCTCCGTCCTGCGCAAACTGTGGCTCCGAGCACACCGCGAACTACAAAAACTGCCCGATTTTCAAGCGGCATATCGAAAGACTTAATGTCAAGAAAACCGCGAGTTTGGCTAGACAAACCGCGCCAATAAAAACAAACTTCACACAGTCCCCAGAACCTCCAGTTACCATAAATACCAACGGCTCATACGCGAGTCAGTTGAAAGTACCTAGCGGTACCCAAACATCCACTAACTTTTTAGAGACCGAGGTGAAGAGCCTATTTGGGTGTGATTCTGCCTCCCTGGCATCGAAGATGAGAAAGTTCATGCCGAACTACCGTGCATGTACGGACACCTATGAGAAGCGTCTCCTTCTCATGCAATTCGTAACGAGCTTTGATGAAGTTAAAGTTCATGCAATTGAACATAAACTCAATCAGATCCCGAGCACGACGTCATGAGCTCCAATCCTTGCTTAATGACCATAACCCTGATGTAGCATTGCTCTCCGAAACCAAAATCACCTCCTGGCACACCCCTTCTTTCCCTCGCTACACATTCCTTCGTACTGACCGCCTTGGAAACTCCAAAGGTGGTGGCACAGGCATCCTCCTCCAAAAATCCTTCAAAGTTACCCAAATCCAGCCTGACTTCCCAAGCCTATCCTTTGAATGTACCCTTGCCTGCTTCGAGACAAGTGACACTCTCTTCGTGTGCGCATCCGTTTATTGCCCCAAACAGACGCTAGTCAACCACCACCTCACTACGCTAATTTCCTTCATGCAAGCCTGTCCCAATCCCAACCGGAAAAAACTCCACACCATCATTGGTGGTGACCTAAACGCCAGACACCCAGAATTCCTTGACTCCCGAACCAATCCAAATGGCAACTCACTGGCACAGTGGAAGAACAACCAGGCAATTCCACTACGGATGGTCATCCTGAGTCCAGCACGTCCTTCCTTCCAACGAGGCCCAGCCCAAAGTTTCCTAGACTTATTCATTACTAATGATAACTTTCCCCTTGACTTCAATAGCAATATCCTCCCGTACCTCGAAACCGTCCATGGAGTCAGTGACCATGACGCAGTAGTACTCTGTACCTGCATCCATAATCGTCCAATCTATGCCCCACGTCCCGTGACCAAAGACTTTTCCCGTGTTAACTGGCGATCAGTTAATGAATCCCTTGCCTCAACCCTCTCCCAGATCCCATTACCAGTTGACTGTCGCGTATCCGACACTGAAATCGACCAAGCTGTGTCAGTATATACTGATTCGGTAAAGAAATGTATCGAATCTTGTGTACCTCTGCGCACACTCGGATACCATGACATGATATCTCTTCCCGAAGATATCAAAAACAACATCAACCGGAAAAAATTCCTTCGCAGACTTCTCTTCCGCCACCGGTACGACGCTCAATATTGGTATTTACAAGATGAGATCAATGATCTCAGCTCAAAAATACGTAATGATATTGATGTGCTGTATAGCGAGCACCTGAAGGTCAAGCTTAATTACTCCACCAATATTGCCGACACCTTCAGAGAGCTGCGGAAGACCTGTCCGAGCCTCGGAAAGCCCCGAATCCCAGCCGAATACCTTCCCCAAAACCAGTCACCACACGAGAGGGTAAATTCGTTAGCAAACCACTTTGCAAAAGCCCATAACCTGACCCAACACCTATACAACCCAGAAACTGACCTATGTGTCCAAACCTCCATCTCAAAGCTCCTCACTGAATCCACACTCCAAACCTCCATACACGAATCCGATACCCTGTTTTCACGACCTCTCCAAGCGCCAAACACATGCCCATCCAATGCATCCGATATCCAATTTGTCACTTCAGACATCCTTCAATCCATTATCCTAAAGTTAAAAAATAAAAAGTCCTGTGGACACGACGGCATCCCCACCATACTACTTAAAAAATGCAGTGAATCTCTGTCTCCCTTCCTCTCGAAACTTATCAACCACTTCATCCTCCATGCCTACTTTCCCAAGCTTTGGCGCCTTTCCATTATCGTCCCGATACCTAAGAAAGGCGAAAGTCCACTACTCCCAAGCAGCTATCGCCCCATTTCCTTGCTCCCCTTCACAAGCAAGATCTGTGAACTTGCCATCAAAGAATCTATCGATTTCCATCTAGAGGACAACCCTATCATCCCTGACTTTCAGTTCGCCAATCGTCCAAACCATTCCGTTGAGCACCCCCTCCTCATCCTGAAATCACACGTTGCCATAAATGATGCGAAAAATACGCCGACCACTGCCTGTCTTATTGACATCCAGAAAGCCTTCGACACTGTCTGGCAACATGGCCTCATCCACAAACTCCTCTCGACATTTAACCTACATCCTCACCTGTGCAAACTCCTTCTCTCCTTCTTAACAAACCGCTCTGCACGGGTCAAACTCAACGACACCCAATCTGACACCTTTCCTCTCACAGCGGGGATCCCACTGGGATCCGTTCTTTCAGCCTTCTGTTCTCCCTTTACACAGCCGACATTCCACCACCCCCGAACCCAATAAGATTCCTTCAGTATTCTGATGACATCATCATTTTTGCATCATCTCGCCACCCAAAACTCATCAAAGCCCACCTTAATAATTATCTCGACCAGTTAGATGACTATCTTTCTAAGTGGAAACTAATGGTCAACCCAGCTAAATGCGAAGGTATTCTCATCAAGGGCCACACCCACCTCAAAAACTCACTCCTTGATGAGGTACGCAATTTAAGCTTGCAAATCAAGGGCATTAGTATCCCTCAGAAATCTGAGGTCAACTATCTGGGGGTTATAATTAACTCCCGTCTTTCTCCTCTCCCTAAAATAAAAAAGAACCTTTGTAGGGCCACCACGGCTTTCCATTCACTACTGCCGCTCATCCACTATAAAACCACCTATCCCATCAAGACCAGAATCCTCTGCTACACCTCACTAATCCACCCCGTCCTATCCTATGGCTTTGTCTTCTGGTGCGACCTGTCATCAGCCCAAATGGAGAAGCTACGCACCAAAGAACGACAGATCCTTCGTCATTGTACGAAAATTTGGAAAAACCCTGTGACAGGTCGAATGGTCCGTCACCAAAAAGTCTATGACAAAGCCCAAATCCCTCGAATAGACTACTTCCTCACCAAAATAGCCCTCAAGCTCCTCCATAAAGCCGAATCCCATTCCAATCCCTTTATTACTCAATCCCTCAACACTGACCCCGACTTCCTAGATACAATACGCTTCCCAAAACACTTTCCCCAGTACCTTTCGCTTCTCAACGACCGCGGTCTCATCTTCGATGCTGAAGGTAGAATCACGCTCTACAACAAATCCCGGCACGGGGAACCGAAGTTCTCTGAGTCACACATTTGTGCCTCCGCGCAAAAGCCCTGATGACAGACGCTCCCATCACCCCTTTTAGGAATACCCTACTACCCCCTAAACCCCCCAGCGCCCATTCCCATCCCTACATCCTGGCTCTTTGCCATCCTTGCCAATTTTCCTGCATGATCCCCCCCCTGGTGTTAGTTAACTTAACGTGTTCATCCGTTTTCGTTTCTTTTCTTTTTCATTTCAGCATCAATGGATCGGAGGCACCTTCCGCTGCCACCGATATTAGTTTAGTAAGGCTATAGGTTAAGAACAATGATATGTAATGTAACTAGGTTAAGATAAACCATAGATAAGGAAATAGTCCGCTAGGTTAAGCATAAATTAGAGCTAAGTTTGATATGTAAGTACTATTAAATTGAAATAAATGAAATGAAAATGAAAAAGCTAGGTAGACAGACACGGTCAATGCTGGGACTGACGATATCACCTTCTCAAATGACGATACATATGATAAAGTTAACAAGATACTCTTACCTTCCCAATGCGAAGGCTCATTGATTTTCGGTTCCCTTGTTTTGGTGCTAACTCCGCATCCCTGCTTTGTTCTTTGAACCTTGTCGTAACCAACCATTTAACCTGTCCAACATTCGACGTTTTATGGCACGATACCTTTAAGATTCAGATTTTTCCTCTTTCTCCTTCGTTGTTTGTGACATAACTTGTATTCTCTGGATGATGGTAACGTTGTGATTCTTGCTTTTTTCAATAGCCGCTGTCGTTTTTTGCAGTGCAGAGAATAGCTGAGTTTCACTCTGTTTGCTTCTGCTTCACGATTCCCATCAAACGTTGTAATCTTCTGTTTCTGTGTTGATTTTCTTGCAGTCGTCTTCATTTTCATTGTAGTGTAGATAATGTACTCCTTTTATTGGAGTTCTCGTTCCTTCGACATAGGAACCGTCAGTAGCCTATTGGCCATGGTCAGATGCTTCAGCGTGTTGCCGGCTTTACACAGGTAAATCCAGTTTTCTTAGGCGAGGAAGACATGTCGTTAAGAGGAAGAAAACAAGACGCATGAGTCCTGGAAATTTTCTAACAAGCTGTTTGCTCGCACTGCAACTAATGCATACTTATCTGTTGCGCCTCAGAAAATTTTCTAAGTCTCAAGACAATCATTCATCTATCAATAGTTCAAGGGGAAAGATCTCGTATGAAAGACTGAAAATGCGTGCTTGGTCTCAGGATGAAAATGGTCAGGACGCACATCCCATGTATGTTACTCGTGTTCACTTGTCGACGGCTGACAATGAAATGGACTCAGTAATACACACCCATTGAAAAAATGTGTATGGCATACAAAGAAAGCATGGGTGCAATGTTGGACCACGTAGACCTCAGATAGGGTTCAATAGGTCGCAATCCTGTTCACGACTACGTCTGACATGGCCCATTGATCATCGAGTTGTAGGCCGCCATTTCATAACAACACGGATAATTCGAGATGCTGGATATTGTCCGTTGCATTTGTGTAGTTTTCCTGTGGATATCAAACTCAAGTATATCTTTATTTCTGATGACCTTTATGTCAAAGAATCGCAAAACTCCGTTTGTTTGCTTTTCCATCGTAAACACAATATTGCCGTAGATTTCGTTAATTTTTCCAGAAAATCATTTCCTTCATTTTTTGACCGCAGTTTATTTGATCATTGTGCTTACGCAACTGTACTCTGTGTTGACTTTCCGCCCTTAGGTACAAAAATGGGTAACTGGATCTTTAATCCTACTGTACTTTACATCAACGATTGAAGTATGGTGACGCACCAATTATTGGACTTGAAACATCTGAAACACAGAACTGCCATTTGAATTCGCGTCGTAAGCCTAGACTGACAATGATTAAGCTGTGACTGTAGATGTTCATCATACATAGTACCGTTTGCGGTGAACAGCTTTTACTTCTATGGATGTTTCCATTTTATAATTGCACTTCGTGCAATAACCACTATATCGGCATTTATGCCGATGACGAATCGGTATCCCGAAGGACGGTTGAGTACAAAAAGGTGAACCTTTGGTATGTCATTATTGTTTGCCTACTACAACAATCACGCAGCAAGTTTTTCCTGTTGGTTTGACAGCCATGAATATAGTTGCTGACCTTTGCATGCTTTGGCTTCATATGTACCGGGTAGAAACAGAAACTATCCATAGTCGTTGGTTTCCTTTACAGAGAACACCTTCGACTGGAAGAGCGATGACGATTGCGTTGGCACATAGATTCTATGTGATCCAAATAGCTTCGTACTATAGCTAGCTCCTCTTGCATAGAATCCTTCATAGATGTTTGAGAAGCAGCGATTGTGTTGAGAGTGTAAGGTTTGCGCACATCTAAAATTATATCTGCTATTTCTAATAGTTAGTCGGCAGTTGCTGCAACCACAAAGATTGTAGCACGTTTTCCGATTTCTTACTACCTCCATTTATTTGTATAGCACAGAGCAACTATGACAGCTTCTGGTTTCCTAAGTCGAGTCATAAGATTCATATGAAAACGAAAATTGTATCCACTTTCCTCTTTAATTAAAGAATGAAAGTAAAATTATTCAGGATCTGCTTATATATAAACATGCAACGTTTAGTGATTAACGACTTGACCTTATTTGAGATTTGAAACTACGACCTTAATTTGCTGTAATGAAGTCCCTAACGCAAACTACTCTACAGTTTTCCAAATCAGCTATCTAATACAGTAACCTTAGTGAAAAGAAAAACACCAAGAGCTTTCACGGAAATTAACTCAACAAAGATAGCAAGTGCAACAGCCTTAACTGGATGCAAATCATCGTCCACATTATCTTATAGCAAGACAGAATCCAATATCAACACCAAATCTTTTGAACGATGAGCTTTCCTTCCCTTAAGTGATTTTGCTAATATATCAAGAATTAATAATGAATTTAAGTAACTTCCAAACCAAACACGATCAATTCAATGTTATTGGTAACCTTTCTTTGATTCTTCTTCTTTGTAGCACTACAACCCCTCTCGGGCCTTCGTTTAGAGATAGTTAGAGTATCTAATTTTCATGACCGTATTGATTTTTTCGGAAGTTGGTTTGGTCAGTACCATGCTCCCATGTTCTTGCTCAGCTAAATGATCTGATTAAATCAGTACATATAACCACTGAGTGTACATTCGTAGTCTGTCCGCAAAATCGCCTAAACTAAATCACGTTGCTCCCAACAAGATTTGAACCTGGGACCTTCGGCTTATGCGTTCATGCTCTAACCACTAAAACACACAGACAACCCATCCTTTCTATGATCAGAAACGTTAAAACATTTATTTATTTATTTTTTCTTGAAAGGATATCGGGTCTTTTATTGAGTGAACAGATACGTTTCAATACCTTTGATTTATGTTAATATCTAAAGGATGCGTGAAAAGAAATGACTTTACATAGGCGAATCGGCCTACGGATATCAAATAAACAATATAATTGACTTTAAAAAAACATTATTTAAATCTAAATTTTTTTTTAGCAAAATCGAAGTGAACTTTTAGTATATAGCAGCTTTAACCTTTACTAACCAATTTTCTCTCTCTTCTTTTCAGGTATGGACATCTTTACAAATTTCAATATAAAAGGTAAAATTTTATTTATGATAGTTTTTTCTTTAAAAACCATCAAGCCTTACTTTTGCTGCTAGCTCAAAGAAGCAAGGCCTGACGGGTTTTCAAGAAAAAAGAAAGTAGGCTTGCAAATATCAAATAAACAAAAAAAAATGACTATTTATGAACTACTTACTAACATTAAGTTCTAATTTTGAACTAAGAAAAAGAAATAGAACTAAATACAAAGTCCACAAGAAATAATTTAAGCAAGTGTGAATTCGCCAGTCATATTTTTTGGGACTGTGAATGCCTTCATCAATTTCATCGTTCCCCAAGACTAAAGAAATGGTCGAAACGAGTGACTTGTTCAAAAATGGTCCCTTTAAGCCAAGGTTGTATCCAAGAAGGGACTCATTTGGTTCCGGTTTGCTCGGTTGGTGATGGGCGTGAACGCTCCTTGTCCAACTTTTATTCTTACCCCCAGCTTTGGACCGAGCTTGACTTTACTAGAAGATCACACGGCTCTTTCCAGGTGGGTTTCTCGGTGAAAATCAGCCGATGTTTTGCTGCATATGGATGTTGAAGTCTCCTTCAGATACGTTTGCTCTAAATAAAGTTAGATCAAGTCTCTAATTATTTGAAGGAGGGGAATTCTATTTGAAGAGTAACCACTTTTCTTTTTCACAAGGTTTTAAATTTGGTGCATTCGATTTGATGTTTCTTGATGTCTTTTCAAGCAAAACTTCTTCCTTAATCTATAAACTGTCAAAATAACCAAATATGTCTAACTTCTCGAATACGAATAGATTTTCAATTTTCTTGCCACGAAAACGGTCGCAGAACATTTTGCGATTGATTGGGTCAGTCTACACATAAACAGCTTTCTACTTTCCGCAAAAAGGTAAACCTGGTTTTATTAAACGGAAAAAGCGTGACGTTAAGATATAGAGAAGAAAACACATGCTCCTGAACAAATTCTAATGACTTGACTCACCCTCTGAAATTCCCTCAAGTTTCGAAGCACTTCCTCATCTATCGATAACTCAATGGTAAGTATCTCGTATGGAAGATCGGGAATGTATTCTTGGTCTTGCAACGAAACTGGTTCGGATGCACATCTTCTGTATGCTGTTTGTGTGTATTTGTCGACGGATAGAAATGAAATGCGGGGGGGTGCGCGAACAAATAGTAGTCTCAGGAGAAAAGTCTGGACTATAAGGAGGGTCTTGGTGTGTTTTCCAGCTCATTCCTTCTAGTTTATCCCTTGTCAAAACTGCAGTGTGCCCCTTAGCATTTTTATAACGAAGGATGGGCATACCTGGTCTTTTGTTTCGGTGTGAGGTTTTCGCTGACTGTAACAACTGGCGTTAGTAGGCCGTATTCACTGTTTGTTGATCGTGAGGAAAATGAATAGTAAAACACTCTTTGAGTGAAAAATAAAAATCGATGCAAGTACTTTTCCGGCTGAGATGCAAGTTTTAGCCTTCACTGGGCAGCCTTCATACTTTCCCGTTAAATTTTCTGTCCCACGTTTACACTCGATTCTGAGACAATATGGTGTCCCCGAATTGCGCCCATAAAGTATTAAAAATTTCCGGTTGTTTAACGCTCCATTGGTTGAAAGCTTTGTGATGACGTGTTGCACGACAGACAGAAGTATCTCTTTCGCAGTCATGACTGTACTGAGGACACAACTGAGTGTGGTCGTTAACTAACCTGGTTCTCCTACTCATTACAATCCATCCACCGACCACTGTGCTATACGAGGTGTGTTCAAAAAATATCGCGAATTTTGTTTTTTTTCAAAAATTATTTATTTATTCATGAATATCTATTTTGTACCCTTCAAAGTAATCCCCATGAAATATTATACACTTGTGCCAACGGTTTTTCCAATCTTCGAAGCACTTCAAAAAATCATTTTTTTTAATCTTGTTCAGCTCCTCCTTCGATGCCGTCTTTATCTCGTCAAGCGTAGCGTAACGTCGTCCTTTCATGGGCCTCTTCAGTTTAGGAAACAAGAAAAAGTCACAGGGGGCCAGATCTGGGGAATACGGTGCCTGCGGCATCATTAGTGTGTTGTTTTTGGCCAAAAAGTCGCGCACAAGCAACGATGTGTGAGCAGGGGCGTTATCGTGGTGCAAAAGCCAATTTTTGTCCTCCCACAAATCCGGGCGTTTCTGGCGGATTGCTTCGCGCAAATTGCGCATAACTTGCAGGTAATATTCCTTATTGACCGTTCTTCCCTGTGGCAAGAACTCATGATGCACCACGCCCCTGCAATCGAAGAAAACTGTCAGCAAAACTTTCACATTCGACCGAACTTGGCGCGCTTTTTTCGGTCTTGGTTCATGCGGCAGCTTCCATTGAGATGATTGAGCTTTGGTTTCCACGTCATAACCATAAACCCACCACCAGTAGTACAACAAAGCTACGGGTTGTCACCAGTTATGACCTCTGGAGCAAATTTGGTTCGTCGCGGACAGAGTTTAACATCTCATTAGCAATGTTCATGCGTTGCTGTTTTTGGTCGCAATTGAGCAATTTTGGTACGAATTTCGCGGCGACCCGTCTCATGCCCAAATCGTTGATAAAAATCGAATGGCACGAGCCAATCGATATGTTTAGGTCCTCAGCAACTTCTCTAACGGTGATTCGACGATTGGCCAATACCATTTTTTCCACTTCATTAATTTTTTCGTCTGTTGTTGAAGTGCTCGGGCGTCCGGCACGCTCTTCGTCGTTCACATCTTCTCGGCCTTCTAAAAACATTTTGTACCACCGATAAACGTTGCTTCGGTCCAAGGTAGCTTCTCCGTATGCCACAGTCAACATTCGGAATGCATCCGCGCACTTAATTTCGTTTTTCACACAAAATTTGATACACGTTCTTTGATCCATATTTTTGAATAAGTAAAAATCGAAGACGATTGAAAACACGTGCAAGTAAAGCAGCTATCACCAACTAAGTGAACATTCAAAATGGCCGAGCTTGTTGGCATAAGTGACAGACATGAGTACCAACATAACGCCACAAAAAATCGAAATTCGAATATACGTAACCCGCGAAAATTCAAAATTCGTTATACTTTTTGAACACACCTCGTATGTCACGGTATACAGACGATAATACTTCATAGCTTCATCCGGCCGATCACGCCACATAATTAATTGCATGTTGTGACCCTTCTCATTAACTAATATTTGGCGATACATCTTGACTATATCAGCTGTGAATAGATAGCGTCGAGTCCTGAACCGTAACTGTCTTGAACATAAGTCATCCTGAACCTTAGGACGCTTCAAAAGCAAATCGTTAAGCGATCGGTTGTTCAATGTTTTCACTAAGGCGTCAAAAACAACCCGTAGCTTTGTTGTACTACTAGACGGGTTTATCGTGAGTGGTGCGGAAGGAAAAAATGAGGTGGTCCTATTTCCGTAGAGCGAAAACCTCTTGCATGTGTGCCAACTCTATATACTCCTTCATAATATAAAAGCACGATACTGTTCATAAACATGCGGAAATTTTGCAGCTTCTTTTTTATGTTGATAAAACGCTTGTAACCAAGGATCGCTGAGCATGGGTAAAGTGACAGTAAAGTGCACAGTTGAGTCACGAAACGTCGTGCCTTCAAAAAAATCGTCACACTTTTGATTAGTGGCCGAAAGCGCTATTTTCTGGGGCCTCTCTTCAAGCTCTCAAAACTGCTGAAGTTGATTTTGCAGGTCCAAATTTGTAAACCCGCAAAATGGGGTATTATAATCAAGTGCGGCTACTTTCGCCAACACAATCCACCCAAGCGTTGTGTTCTGCACCTTTTCCAAAAATTTTATTTCATCCTTATACTCGTAGTGCGTTTTGAAGTTGGTTTTCTTTTTCTTTTACTAAGTTTTTTTTCTAGTATGTACAATAATTCATGTCAATATTACCACTTAATCCACTAGTCATGTGTGCATTCATTTGCGTGCATTACTCAATTCTAATCCTTCAAATCTATTTCCATTTTGGCGAATCACATAACTGTCCGCAGGTAACATACTATATATTATTCAAACGGTTCTTTACCGAATACATTAACTTTTCTTCTGATATGGAAAACGTGACCAGTAGTAAAAGACATGATTTGACTGAAATGCAAAATGATGTAATAAAACTTAGTTTGAATATTTCAAATGAATGCGTGTCCCTTTTATTTTATTATACACAGTTAGAAAGACATCAATTCAATGAATTCAGTTAAAAGGAATGTCTACTCGAAACAAACGAGAAAGATCATCTCAAAGGAAGCTCTAAAGGCACATCACTTTGTCATGCTAACATATTTTGTATTATGCTAAGATTGTGTGCAATACCGAAAGCTAAACTCATACATAAAATTTTCTTCAACTTTGGAATTATCTTGGCGGCTAATTTAAATATTTTCATTTTGGGTTTTACTTTTTGCAAAGTCAATAAATAAACCAAAGCGATGAATGGTTTGGTAGAGAATGTGGAAGGAAATGAGTGGGTTGGTCATACGTGAATGCCAGTCATTTATTTTCTTTTGGACCTTTTTGTGGGTTTCCATTTCGGGAAGGAATACGGAAAGAATTTGCGAGATCACGGGTTTCAATGTATTTTTGATGAGTTTACAATGGCATCCTTAAGTTGATTTTATATTCCAGTAAATTAAATATTTGAGAATGTCCCTTTGCTGATTTGAATAATCTACGTTAGGGGTTTGACATGATCAAATTTTTGAGTTGGTAACCACAATTCTGCCGTTCAGACTTTTAAGCTAATCCTTATTTCAAACAGATAACGTACCAGTGTTACTTCCTATAAATTTCATTCGGGAATAAATAGAGCATCAACATCTTTGCAATAAATCCCTCAGTCTTTATTACCTTGCAAATCCCGGCTACCTTTACTAAAACCTACTAATCGTTAACGATAGCAAAGGGGGGTTTCATCATCCTGTATTTATTTAATGGTCGTAAAACGGCAATTCTTGGAAATCCATCTTTATTACTTAATTTCGTTTTAATTATATGCAAATATCTCAATTAAAATTCAAAAGGTTTCAACGAATTAACGCAGGATGAGCGAAATATCACGCCACCAAAGCAGGATCAGGAAATTTCCTAGCTCGAGCTCCCTCTTTCCCAGTTCCAGATGTACCGTCGCCCCCTGCAATGCGTGGATATAAACGTTTCCCTATGTTAC
This sequence comes from Odontomyia ornata, assembly GCA_963969285.1. Lineage (NCBI taxonomy): Eukaryota > Metazoa > Arthropoda > Insecta > Diptera > Stratiomyidae > Odontomyia > Odontomyia ornata. The sequence continues at coordinate 34,805,435 of OZ017739.1, forward strand.
TTTGCGAATTGATTACTTGACCTACTTTATTATCTCCCACCTATCTACCGCTAATATTGAAACTTGTGATTACGCGGGGGAGAATGGGCCTAGATAAATATGCCCCAAATGTGTTCAATCTTTATTTCACATCATGAAATTTTCTCGCCTTTTTACATAAAATAAGCATAAAAGCTATGACTTCGTTACGTTAATGTCAACAAGAAGAAAGTTGAAAACTTTCAAAGGTTTCGGGTTGAGGTAGTGATGGTGATGAAGAAGGCAACAGGCAAAAAAAAAACCAGGAGCTGCCCGCCAAGGAGCGGTTAAAAGTTTTCTTTTGCGCGTATCCGCACCGGGCGTATGGGACAAAGTTTGTCGAATAAATTGTAGCAATTGAATATAAGTAATGTGTTCCCAACGTCATTCTATTTTATCGTGTAATTATTTTTCCCCTTTTGGATTACGGCCGTTTCTTGTAGAAATATATGTGATATAAAAAGTTTATGCGTTAGCTGCCAGGCTGGCTTACAGCAATGAAAAAGGAAAAGTATCATACCAGCTGAATACGAACCAAAGGAACTCACGAAGAAATATTAAGAAGGAATTTTCATTAAAATCATCTTTATGATTATTCATTTCGCGCACTGGTGAATGATGCTATTGGGAAGATTGACGACAAAATGTTCAAATTTCGGAGGATTAAGGTTGCGAGGTTTATGGATATTTTATATGTTTACTTATGGGATAATACGTGCTTCGAAGAATCTTACTTGGAAGCAATTAGCCATACATTGTAATTGATTCGCATTGAGTGATAACTCTTCGGGGAAAACTGTGGTATGATTGCAAGGATAATCTACCGAATTATTTGTTACGTTCCGTCCAGTTTTTAGAATTTTTATCAGAATAATAATCATACTGTTGCACGTTTCAGGTGTCTTTTTCTTCTTCTTAGCACTACAGCTCCTCTCGGGCCTTCGCTTCCTGCAAATAGCGCCTCCAACTGTCTTGGTCCATCGACCGCGTTCTCCAATTTTGAAATCCGAGCAGCGATAAACTGTCTTCATCGATCGATTCAGACCAGCGTTTCAGGTGTACAATATCTAATTTATGATTTCCGTGAAAGTAACACCGTCTTCACAAGTTTCCGAAAAGTTTTATCACAATATTTACCTTTTACTATCACTCGATGCTTTTAATTATTTAATCAATTTATTATGCACATACCACCGCCATAAATATTTAGAGTTTACTCATCCTCATGTGTATGTGCTATGCCGCTTTATATAGGGTAATAGATACTATCTTCTTTTATTTCACCTTGTCAGACCTCGTTAAATATTGAATTGTTGTCTACTAAGTATCCAATAGTTGTTAATGGACTACTTTTATTATAGTGGCGACCAGATATCTCATACTACCTCCTCCTTATATCTGTTCATCTTGAACAGAAACGGCTACGTTTTGCTTACCTTATTCCCCTCTATGTCACCAGCCGATCTTCGTGAACCATTTTCAATTTTATTTATTGGGCCGATAACCTTAAATGGGCCTTCACATTTCTATCATAGCTTAAAATAGAGTCCCTTATTCCGACAAAGGCCGTACAGTCAAACTAGATGTCCTTGGTTGAAACCAGTGGAGTTGGCTTTCAGATAGTATATTTCCTTCATAAGATCCGCATACAACCTAATTTGTCCTCGCATCAGCTCAAGTACATTATCCAGACGATATCTTAATTGGGATGCATAGTCTAGAATTAATGATGGTTTTCCGCCACATCCATAGTGACTTTCTCGAACGATACTCCAACCGCATACCTCTGCATGATCCTTTTTGGTCTTTTTGGGTGGTCCTTTGACAGCAGCACAATTCACAAACCTAAGTCACCACTCCCTCACTTCGATCCGCATATGCACCTAAAAGAATCTTTATCGCACCTTTGCCAAAGATTTATTGACGTCAATTTGTCCACCAGATACTCCTTCATGCACTTCCTCAAGTAGTACTTTGTCAACTTTGCTACACAGGAGAACTAGCTGCATTAAACTCAGTTCATCTACTGCTTCCCAATTTTGTTTCAACAGGTCATGTTCCACATGTAGCGAGTTCCACTGTGCCCAATAGCTCTTCGTGGTTGGCCAATATTTGGAACCTTGAATCAACTTCGTCCCTCTCCAGACTCCTCGTGCAAAAGCACTGAGCCGATATCTTCATTTTTCAGCTAGGCATTTCAAACATAGCCAGCATGCTTACATTCACGGCTTCTTTTTACTCCGCTCGACTGTAGTACGTACATATCTCTGGGCACGGGTGGCTTGATAACGCATCAGCATGTCTGCACTAAATCTCTTCTATGAACTGTCTCGAAGTAATGGATCTACAATCGTTCGACTCGATAGGTAGCTGGTATTTTGAAGCTCAAAAGTCATTTTAACGGGCATGGTTTGTTCACAGAATAAACTTCTGGCCATATGAATATTTATGAAAACGCTCGTTGCTTCTGTTATGGCTAACAGTTCTTCGCTAGTCACGCAGTAGTTTTGCTCGCTTTTTGATAATACAGGGTTGAAGTACGATAGGACTTTCTCTTCACCATCACCACGTCAATTTTGGTGTTGTTTGCGTCAGTATTAAAGACAAAGTTTCTTACGTGACGAACCTGCAACGAGAGTTCACCGATGCCCTACAGCGTGACCGCGGTGATTACTGGCAAACCCGCGCAGATGTATCCGCTTACTCCGTTTATACCCAAGGACACTTGATCGCCTGGAGTGTGAACTCTCAACCAGGGCCATTCCACTGTTGTCCCGTAAGAGGGTCTCTGCATAAATGGAGACCCTGTGACAAGGACAATACCTATCTAAACCTAGAAAAGCTTAAAGCACATAACCAAACAACCTTCTCGATTATGAAGAAAAACGCGCGGGCTCCTATTCGTAATACATAAAATTATTATTGTCAGCACAAAACACTTTTTTATAATTACTCTAACCCTAGGTCATACGCCGGGTTAAAGATAATGCGTAATTATAAAAGAATTCTAGCTCACCTAGTTAGATCTTACCCTCAAAAAAGCCCTTTGCTGCTATCCCTTCAAACACGCTCCGGCAAAGAATTTCACTACAACGATATACACAATCACGAACGTTTGCAATCAGTTATCTCCTCACGTCATGAAATCCATCATCAGGAACGTTTGCAATCAGCAATCTCTAACTTTAACTTTTGATATTTGTCGTTGCCAAAGAGCCAAAAAAAAAAACGTTTACCACTCGTATCCGTCTTCCTCCAACCAGGATCGATATCCAACAGAACAGAATGTGAGCGTGCCAATTAGGGCTTGTGAATGGGCAAGCAATTCGCAAAAGCTCTTTACAGGAATCGATCCCACCGATCATAGTTTGGTGATCACAATTGCAATGAGGAAAAGTGTGGGTGTAAACATTTTTGGCATAAAATGGAATCCTCAGAAGGATGCTATTGAATTTGATGTAGCTGACGAACTTCTAACACTCGTCTCAAAACGCAGTGTTGTCTCGTTATTGGCTCGAGTTTTTGACGCTTTAGCTTGGATTTCTCCAGTTCTTGTGGTTGGCGAGATAATTATTTGAAACTTTTGGCGTGGAAAATATCCATTGGATAAACCATTACTTTAGGAGGAAGCGACCCCTATTGTTTCGTTGTTTGAATCTTCCAAGGGTCTGTCTCATCTCTATATACCTCGTTGGACGGGATATTCTCTTGGAACTATTGAAGCTTGGCTGTACTGTATGGTTTTGCTGATGCCTCTGAGCAGACATACGGCGCTGCTATATAACTCTGAGTAGTGTTACTTTTGTTGCAAATAATTACTACATTACTCACTAGCAAAACTAAAATTGGTTCAGTCAAGACAGAGAATATACGTCGACTGGAGCTACAAGCTGCACTCGTACTTACACGTTTACTTATAAAGGGTGATAAATTATGAAGTTTGATTTTCAACAGGCTTTTTTGACAGAACAATTTATTCAGTATTATTTGACAAATCATCATGGAAAAATTAATGCCGCAATAGCCTATCCAAATTGTTCAGCTATATTATGAAAATGAGCGTTCTGTGAAAAAAGTTTTTCATGCTCTTAGAGTAACTCTTGGACTTGTTGAGAAATCATTTTGGTGTTTTAAATTGGCCGCCTGGATCGTGTGATATCACACCTTTAAATTATTTTCTTTGGAGTCACATGAAGTCTGGTCTTCAAGGATAAACCAGCTTAAACCGACGCTTTGGAAGCCAATATTACTCGTGTCATTCGCAAGATACCGCTCGCTATGCTGGAACGCATCCTCCAAAATTGGACCCTTAGGATGAACCATTTACGGCGGAGTCGCGGTCATCATTTAAACAAGTTAATTTAAAAAAATTAAATATCATAGATTGTTCTTTCGGTTCCCAATTGAAATTTTTCCATAAAATTCAACTTTATGCCATTTATTTGAGATGAAAAACCAAATCTCATAATGAATCACCCTATTTAAGTCATATAATGGAAAAAAAGCTGAATCACTATATTGTCAAGAATAGTTTTAACAAAAGTCAGAGGCTAGTTTTATATTTGGGTTTTTATTAACATCAACAAACTCGTTCCGTCTTCGTTGGCATCTCGCGTTCAACTCTCTCGTTCGTCCGTCATTGTGTCTCATCTAAGTCGGGCCAGTACAATAGTACTCTTTTTTCTATAAACAATTTACCTCTTTCTAACTAGGCATCGTCCCTATGTGTTTGCAGGCTTCCTAATCTTCTGAAGCATCGTCACTGTCACTGCTGTTGCTGTCCAACTCGGATCGAGCTGAACACCTAGGCCAAATGTTGTCGGCAGAGTATACCGATGAGAACTAACGTTGGGTCTTCTGTGAAACGTCAATGTTCTGTAGGAGATAGCGATCATTTCCGAGTATCTTGGCTACTATGTAAGGGCCTCTTTAACGTGGCTCTAATTTGCGTGACTCACCGAAAGCTGTGGGCTCATATTTCAGAACCACAAGATCGTCGACATTGTACGTGGCGGTTAGTGCTCACCATCGTAACGGTTTTTCCACTTCTCCCTTTGTATTTTGATATCCTCCAGGGCATTGGCACAATTTTCTTCTATCTTTTGATCAGTGGTTGAGTCGTCACGAACGACAGTCAACATATAATTTTGAACGATGTTTCGCAATTTGAAATCAAAAACAAGTTCATTTGGAGAAAATCATGTTGTTGCGTTCCTCTGGGAGTTTAGACTCCACTGTAGTGATCTCACGTCATTATCTCAATCTTCTTATTTGTGGTCATTTTTAGAACGTTTAGAATGATGCCGTTGGATCGTCCCACCTGCCCATTGGAACGGGGTGTTTGCGCCGCTGTTCTTATGTAATGTTTATGGTTTTGATTGCAGTATTGTTCGAAAAATTGAGCCGTGAAGGCTGGTCCTCTCTCGATAACGATTTGTGAGGACAATCCAAAAAAACTCGATGGTTCTTTCAATATCTGCAAGACAGGCTGTGTCTTCATAAGTTTAACCATCTTTATGACCAAATGCTATAAAAATGGTAGCGACAACATACGTGTTTCCTTTTTTGCTTTTCACGAACGGTCCTTGCTGGTCTATGTAAATAGTCCTAACCGGTATCGGAGCTATCGGGCGGATATGCAATTCCGCTCTAGGCTTGTCACTCTTTTGCTTATTATAGCAGCATTTGATATAGGCTGATATGTATCCCTTTACGTACTTATGTATACCAGAAATGGTTCTGTATTTGCTGAATCATCTTTTCCATTCCGAGATGTCCTGCTTTATTATGACAGAGTCTGGCAATCCTCTAATAAACAGTTCTCGGCACAACGAATATTACTTTGTCTTCCACACTTCTCTTGATTCATCTTTCACACTTCTGTAGACCGAATACTGTGTTTGGATACAGTATTCGGTCTTTATTTGTTTATCTCAATCAGGAATTATATGCTCTTTAGGAATCGCTGCAATGCTAGTCAGTTTCGGGTCCTGTATAACATCGTATACAGCCATTCTTCGCTTTCTTCGTTCAGTTGTAACATGAAATGCTAGGGTACTATTTCTTTCACTGGAGCTTCCAGCACAATGAAGACATTCAAAATCATATTCCAAAAGGCGCATCCACCAACGAGTTATACGTGGTATTAGAAAAGTTTTACCCTTCACACTTGTTATGGCGGTATAATGGGTGATTAATTTGGATGGTTTCTCCAATAAGTGAATCCGGAATCGTTATAATGCCTCTACGATAGTGAGAGCTTCTTAATTGTAGCTATGGTAATCCACCTCTACATCTGTGCCGTGATGACTGAAATACATCACCGCTTTCTAGAGTTTACCTTCGTCCATTGATTACTATAAAACAGCTGCTAATCCAACTTGGGTTGCATCTGTGTGTACCTCATATAGAAAAGATTGATCGAACAAACCAAGTACAAGTTTAGAGCTTAAGCGCTTTACTAGCTTGTCAAAAGCTCCTTGCATGCTTACACCATTATTGTTAGTTTGTCCGTGGTTGTGCAATCAGACAGTAATTTTGAAGGAAATTTCTGAAGAAGCCCGTCAGCCCCAAAAACCTCCTTACATCTGAAGCTGTGCTCGCAGTCTTAAACTTCCTGATAGCAATCATCTGGTCATCACTCAATATGATGCCGTTGAAACTTAAACTATGGTCTAAGAAATCAATCTCGGATACAGGGTTTTCCAATAATAGGTGTTATTCTGAAATCAGAAGAAAAATGCCATTTTTAATATAAATGATCAAATGTTTATTTCATTATAAAGAAGAAGGTATGCCGATAATAGTGAAAAATAACACTAGGCAAATGATCACCACGACCACACTTACAGGAACATATTCTTTTCATTAAATTTTCCATAACCAAATCGCAAAGTGGCAGCCCTATGTCCTCGATAGCCTCACGAATTCCGAATTTGAGGTCCTGAATTGACGCCGGGATGTTGGCGTAGACCTTCTCTTTTACGTGGCTCCAAAGCAAGAAGTCGCAAGGTGTTAAATTACACGATCTCGGTGGCCAATTGTGATCACCTCTTCGAGAGATAACACGGTCCGGAAACTTTTCGCGTAAAAGATCAATGGTTTCGTTGCTTGTGTGGCCCGTAGCGCCGTCTTGTTGAAAATAAACGTTGTCCACATCAATATCATCCAATCCCGGCCATCAAAGATAATTAATCATCTCTCGATAGCGCAATCCATTCACCGTAACTGTTGCTCCAGTCTCATTTTCGAAAAATTAAAGTCCAATGACTCCGCCGGACCATAAACTGCACCAAACATTCACACGTTGTGGATAGAGAGGCTTTTCAACAATAACTCTTGGGTTTTCCGAGCCCCAAATGCGACAATTTTGCTTGTTGACGAAGCCACCGTGGTAGAAATGGGCCTCATAACTCAAAATGATTTTTCGATGGAATCCCGGATCATTTTCATGGATTCAAAGAACCTAATCAGCAAAGACACGACGTTGTTGATGATCGATCGGCTTGAGTTCTTGTGTTAACTGAACTTAATAAGCCTTATGACCCAAATCTTTATGCAAAATACGGTGTAATGACGTTTGTGGAATGCCTAATTCCAAAGAACGACGAGTAATGGACAAACCTGGGTTTTCTTCAACACTTTCGACTAAAGCAGCAATATTCTCGGCTGTTCTTGAGTGGCATGCACGGGTTGAATTCTTCACATCACTAAATTGTCCCAACAGCTTGAATTTTTCCACCAATTTCTGTATTGCGGTGTGACAAGGCGTTTCACGACGACCCAAAAATGTTCGAGTTTTACGAACCATCTCTGCCAAATTTTCACAATTTTTATAGTGAATTTTAATAATTTCAATGCATTGTTGAAGCGTGCATAGTTCCATTTTTATTATTGTCGTAGTTTCTACTTGTCAAATGTCAAAAAATGACAGCTTCAAAAGCGACATCTACCGAAATAGCGGGCTATTGAAAATAACACCTCTTATTGGAAAACCCTTTAGATCAAAACCATGCGTCTGGTTGCCACATCTCCAATTCCTTCTACGACCCTTAGAGGCGAGATGCCTGTATGCTTCACTAATAAAAACAATTTTTACAGGAATATATCAGTTGATTACAGTACCATGCTAGATCCAAACATAGATGTACAGCGTACAATAAACCCTTGTGTTCTCAATGAAATTCATCGTCATCATTATTTTTGTCCTTATAGAAAGAATGCCTTCGAATTGTAATAATTGCTTAATTGTTGTGAACCTAAAATAGGGAAGGGAAGGTTTGTAATTATCTTTTCTTCAAAATTTTCTAAATTATCTTTACCCAAACTACAGTTCCTGCAAACTTAGACCTAATTACTTTTAGATTGATTAAAAATGTCCCAAGTGGAGGTAAAAATACTCTTTATTGAAACATTTTAAACCTGCCACCATAATTTTCACTTTACAATGATTCGTTAACGTGACACATGTCTCGGGAATTGAAAACTTGATTATATTAAACGAAGAAAAACTGGGAAATAGAAAATGTAAAAGTTCCCCCAACAACAATGCAGAAGTGTTCCTGCTCCGCATATCACAAGAGGTCGGCCTGTCTTGACTGGCAACAAAACCTACAAAGTAAATGTGTTTCCGTCAATTGAAACACTTAATGCCTTATTTAAGATAACGATTTGACGTGAAAAGCATGAAGATAATAGATAATAGGCTTTGTACTGAGGAGAAAAAACGTTTTGCTTCCAAAGGTGGTTAGTTATTGAAGTGAGGGGTATGCTTGTTTTTGAGAAAATAATGTTAAACAGCAATTCAAACTTTCGGTTGAATTAATTTGTGGTTAACATCGATGGTTTTGTTGAATAACGTATAAATTTAAATGTTTATACAGTATCGTGGAGTCTTTCCCGATTAGAGAATTGAAGGTTCCATTACAATAAACTTGCAACCCAACATTTTTCCAAAAATTAAATTTTGACACTAAATAATCGGGGAAGATTTTCCTCTTCTTTACATTCGCTCATTTGTATGTCTAGACCGTTAACATCACGTACAGTACCGTCGGTTCATTTTTGATCGAGATGTAATGCGATCCTAGAACAAGTGTTTTTTGAGAAGCATAAAGAGTATTCAAAAAAGCTTCTTGCTCAATTCATGACATAAGCAAAAGTATAATTGACAGGCTTTCTAAGCTTCCTGAGAAGAAAAATAACATTGCCTCTGGACATGAGAGGACGGCATATAAAGATACCAAATAAAATCCAGGATGCTGTAGTGAAAAATATTGAAAGCCACATTCAATGCCTCCCATGTTATTCATACCATTACCGTGAATTTAAAGAATGAAGGCTACAGGGAACTAAGTATTGTCCTTCATTGATCACTTCCTTCACAACTACGTGATAATTGATCATATTTTTGGACAGCTGTGGTGCTCAGAACAAAAATTACATCCAAGATATATTTGCTAAGGCAAAGTATAAGAAAAAATTACCAGAACCTGGTCATAGCTTTCTGCTTTGCAAATATACTTTTGGCGTAATTGAAAAAAAAACGGACCATCGAGCGTATTCATCTGCCAAGAGACTGGAGGAATTTTGTGTGCAAGGGGACATCAATTCCAACAGATGCCCCATGTTTTTCATAGTTGGCCAATTTATTTTTCAGTCACGAGGTCTTTTCATGTATCATGGGGTTGAGTTATGGAAATCTTGTGAGGTTTTTTGTTCATAAAAAAAAAAATTCGATTGTTGTCGCTTGGCTTGGCCTGGGCTTTTTGGGCCCCTAATTTGAATAATTTGTTGTTTTGTCTTTGGCCATCAATATCGCTGTCCTCGTTTTTGATTTATATATTGGTGGCTTGCCGCCATTGTATAACTAGTAAGTTCAAATGTTATTAGAGTCCCTGAATGTTTCTCAAAGCCCGTTTATCTCACCATCCATGCGGTACCCAGGTTTTTCAAATCACATGGATCCTGATTTTGTACCACTACCGTCTGGCTATCTAAAGCATGACTATCCGTAACAAGACACATGCTGCTCGTCAATTAGTATCAACATTGGGTAACCTTACTTTTGTTGTTTAACCGTGAGACATCGAGATTGACTTCTGAGCCAAAGTTATTGCCTGGAATGGAAGATAAGTCTCTGCGACTAGAAAATGCTAAGCCATTGGTGTCTCGTACGTATGTGGTAATTGAATAAACGAGAGCACTTGTTTATGAATTCCTTTATCACGTTATTTTTTGGAAGGCGTATTGAATAGCTCGCTACTGTGAAAAAGTCAATCTAAATTATTTTTTAAACTACAAGTATTATATATATATATATATATATATATATATATATATATATATATATATATATATATATATATATATATATATATATAGATATATATATAAAGATGTATATATATATGCATATATATATATATATATATATATATATATATATATATATATATATATATATATATATATATATATAAAATATGTATATATATATGCATATATATATATATATATATATATATATATAAAATATGTATATATATATGCATATATATATATATATATATATATATATATATATATATATATATATATATATATATATATATATATATCTATATGCATATATATATATATATATATATATATATATATATATATATATATATATATATATATATATATATAGCCTTTGCCAAAAGTATAAGCCCATCCCAGAAAAATAACAAATCTCAAAGCGTTTTTATATTGGTTGGAAGAAAATGGCAAACATAATTGTTTTTCATATTATTTTATTAAAAGAAGTCAATATTTGGTTGAACCTCTTTTGGCTTCGATAAAAGCAGCAATTCTTCTTGTTTTTGGATTCTTCGGAAGTTATTGCTTCCCACTTTACTTTCAAGGCACAAATCAAGCTTGTTTTGAAAGGGTCATTTATCCTTCTTTTCAGAATGCTCCATAAATGTTCTCGGGTTAACATCTGGAGACTGAGGGGGCCATTCCAAAAAATCTATACTAAGATCATGAAACCACCTTATAACAACGCCAGACGATGATAAGGTACGTTATTTTGCTGGAATCGGAAATTGCGAATATTGGTTTCGCCAAAAATTATTACTGCCGATTGGAAAAGTGCGTTCTCAAGTATTGACATGTATTTTGAAGAGTCCATCCAACCTTCACACACCTGCAAAGTTCCTACTTCGTTGAAACTATGCAACCCCAAACTATTATGCTGCCCCCTCCGTGCTTGATAGGTGGTACCACCCACTGTGGCTGGTATGTTTCATCAATGGTGTTCCAAAAATCTGAAAATAGAGGGTGATTCATAACAAGTGCAAACATTTTTCTCGAAAAAAAACATAGTTTTTGTGAAGATTGAGCTGTAATGTTTATTTATTGTGAAAATTTGGTCCCTTACAATTAAATATGAAACATTACTTCGGGTATATGTGCACTTCGTGCTGCTCAAACGATGATTGTAATTTTCGATGACATTTTCGCACATTTCCGGCGTTATTAGGCGTATGTTGGCTCGAATATTGTTTTTCAATGCTTCAGTTGTCTGGAGAGCATCAGCGTAAACACGATCCTTCAGAAATCTCCAAAGGAAGAAGTCACAAGGAGTCAAATCACACGATCTCGCCGGCCAATTTATGGGTGGACCAAAAAATTCACGTAGAGCGCGAAATGTTGGCACTGGCGATTCATTATTATTGTAAAAAGTTTTAACAATAATAAAAAAGTTCGGCTGATGTGTATGCCGCCATGGTTAGAATTGTAAGATACTAAACTGTCATAATCTGTCAATATATGGACCTAAAATTGGTGATAAATAAGAGTTAGGCCCATTCACATGTGTACACTTGGTATGAATCACCCTATAAAAAGAAGCGTATTTTTTTGAAAATAGCGCATAACATAAAATCCATCCCTGAATTGATAAGATGCCTTCAGATGAAAATACACAATATTTCAAAAACTTACTTCAAAGTAAGATTCGTCCAAGCATATAATATTCGACCAATCTTCTTCGGTGAAACGTTGTTGCCTCTGAACCCATTTTAGTCGAACATTCTTTTTCTTCTGCCAACCACGGATTTCTTCTCCCTTTACAGCCTCTAAAGCCTTCTATGCATAGACGTCTATTTACTGTTCTGGAGGAGAATTTCTTTCTGAACTCTTCTAAAAGCTCAGAAACTAACGTGGCAGAGAATAAGCACATAAAATCAATCCTCGCATACGGTCGTTTTTTTTTCGACCGTTTCTTAGTAAACTCATATGTGAACCAGTTTTTTTCAAGCGTTTAATAGCCAATCGAATTTCTCGGCAAGAACTCGGCATCCATCCAGCAATTTTTCTCGAGCTGCACCCTTCTTCATGTAGCAATTGAATTTTTAAGACCTGTTTCTGAATTTATTTCTTTTATTTTGGTGATTTCTGATAACAAGGAATTCTATCTCACTAAACAAATCAATGTTGACCGTTAAAGCGGCGTAAGCGAACTGTAATCGACCAACACAGTGCAAAGGTTTATATACGAAAATTCAGGAATTTCCCATTATTACCAATCCTTTGTCCGGGTTTTTAAAGAAACTGTCGAAAGTCACTTTATTGCAATTAACAGGTAGCCTCACAGATGAAGATCAATCGGTGAATTACTGGCATTCAAGTTTTTTTCAATATGCATCTGGAAAAAAGGTATTCTTTCAATAACATTACTTTCCTTTCAACGATCTGAGAACAACTAGTATTCCCTAGTAGGCATACAGCAGGCAAATTATAGCTACGTTCAGACACTGAACAGAGTACGTTGTATGTATTTGTTAACAGGGAACCCATGGTGATCCCTCCGTACAGTCGCTTGTACGTGGGCATCAGTTCCACTGGAAATCCTGGAAGTCGACATGAAGACTTCAAATCAGTATTCATTATGTAGACAAACTGTCGAGGGAGTACTGCAGGTGCCGATGGACATATCAGTTGGGACCGAGCAATGTTTTGTCCCCGCAATTATAGTGTTACGGGAGGGATTAAACTTCTGACAATCTTCGAAGGCATTTTAGCCCAGGCTTCATGAGAACCATCGCAAATGGGCAAAATCCTCTTGCTTTTATTGGACCTGACTGCCTAGATGGAAATTTCTAGCAATGGTGACATGAAATTTCTAGCAATGGTGATATGAAGTGCAACATATTAATCTCCAGACCACGCATTGAACTCCTTTCAAGTGTGGTATTGACCCCAACACCTAATCTTTGCCGAGGGAATCCCCGTCAAAGCTACCTCGGCCAACCTTTGATTTGCCAATTAACCCGATAGCTCCGTCTTTTTAACCCCTTATAAGTACCATGATACCATACCATCTGGACCAGTAGTCCCACTTATGCAGTGAAAACTAGCCGACATATTACGCTGCATCTAACCTGCGTAGATGTCCAGTAATTACAGTAGTATATTTTGCGTTTCAAGGAGAAGCCAGATTCCCTGATCATAGAAGTATTCATCGCACGTGTTGAGTCTCTAATACAATTTATGTTGGCAGGTGATTTGATAGTGATGGCTAGATACTTACTCTTTTTATTAAAATACTCAGCCCTAGACGCCTACTTGTACATTTTTAAAACAAAATCATCACAACCCTGGTCTTGTCTCAAAGAGGTTTTGCATGCGGTATCCCCAGCCATAAATCAAAACGAGCATATTTAGGACAAAATACAGGCCTGTTGGCAACGTTCCCGGGAATCTTTCGCTGTATACGAGTAGATATTTTGCTTCTTCATGACTAACTGTCCACATCACTCACACAAAAGCAACTATTGAAATTGTCGAAGCGTAATCAATGGCTAGAGCTTCGCCCACATATTTCGATGATAGACACTCCTGAAATGGCTTTTTTCGTGCTCGTGGCTAGTCGATTCGAAGGGGTCCAGGCAGATCTGGTGGAGCATCCTTATTTAACGACTTATCCCAGTACATGGCGAGGAGTAACGGGAGTGGCAATGTCAGATACCGGTTTAAGGGGGAGTTTTCCGTTTCCACGACAGCTAACACTATCTGCTGGCACTAGCACGAATATGGCCACAGGCTCTATTCATGTCAAGGAAAGCATGAAGCTTTCTGTCACAGATATGGCAAACTGAACCCATATTCTTCTCGGTGTTTTCACTGTGCTGCATCAAAAAACGAAAACCCGAGTACCAACTTTTTCTAAAAGTACTCCAAAATCCAAAAGTAAAACGTCTACCATCTATTCCCCTGGAACAAAATGAAACGACTCAGCTGACTACATCAACAATAATATATGTTCATTCTGTACCAGAAGCCTGTCCAAAACAACTCTTAATTAGATAATTGCTCGTGTCGATAGCAGAAACCTACGAGCCAGTGCCATGTTTAATCAAGCCCTACCATGTTTGGCTCAAAAAATGCTTCACGATGCGAGGAAGGATTTTTGCTACTGAGCAGAACATAATGCGCATACCCTGCGCAAAATAGTCTACTCGTAATCGGAAGGACTTCTGAAGGAGAGCGTGTACCTTTCGTGAGAGACTATTCATTAGTAACACTCATGAAATTATAGAAAACGATACCATACTCTGCGCACCGACCAAACTGCTCGGTGAAATTGGCATTGAGTTGATTGACACGGGTGCCAGCATTAGTTACCTTACGCACCAAAGTCCTAACTCAATACCCAAACATCAGCACACCAACTAAACCATCAGAGAAGTTTTGACAATACTTATTCTTGGATCCGCTTCATTCCTATAGATATGTACATAAACTTGCCTCTGTACCCAACAAACACGAGTTGAACAACATCCACAAACAGCACCTAGATATATCCATAGCCGTATCTCTGGCTATCGCTACGGAAGGCCTTCACCGTGTGATGGAAAACGCATCTAATAGGCCTTGATCGTGTGATGGGAAACGCATCTAACAGGGACACTACATCTCATCAGCCATGGAAAACTAGTGTACGTGGAACTGGATGGGACACTAGAGCTAGGAGGTGTAGACGTTTCGTAAAGTGGCTGGTATTTCTCTGTAACCTTGATGTTAAAACCGAAAAAAGGTGCGTCTCTGTCTGGATGCACACAAAGTCAACGCGGTGATGGTATAGGATG
Source organism: Odontomyia ornata (assembly GCA_963969285.1). Taxonomy (NCBI): domain Eukaryota; kingdom Metazoa; phylum Arthropoda; class Insecta; order Diptera; family Stratiomyidae; genus Odontomyia; species Odontomyia ornata. Next base: position 34,820,590 of record OZ017739.1, read on the forward strand.
TCTATCCTTTCCCAATAATCGTACGAATATTGGGTCCACTACCAAAAGTGAATTATTCATAAGCGTTGACCTAAAAAATGCTTTTTGACAAATTCCGCTAGACGTGAAATCGAAAAGTTAAATTGCATTCATTGTGCGCAGACAACCCTTAAACCAGTTTATCACTATGTCTTTTGGCCTGTGTGGAGTACTGCAAACGTTGACTCCACTGATGAACAATGTTGTTTTACCTCAGTTTAGATAAAAAGTTCATATGTCCCTCGATGATCTTTCACTAACATCCAAAAGGTTAGATCAGTACCTCATGCTGCTACACTGGAAGTGGTCCTATACTTCCATAAGAAGGACTCAACATGAATGTTCAAAAGAGCCTTTTTGTTATGATAGAAGTCCAATATTTAGGCTACAGTATCGGTCTCGGTTCTATCAGGACCGATCCAAACAAGACCCGTGTCATTGATTAATTTGCCTTGCCTTAAAAAGTCTAAGCAGTTGCAGCGTTTCGTTGGTGTATGTGAACGGTTTCGGATCGTTTAAAACTTTCCAACGATTTCAGCACCTCTGTTGGAAATGCTGCGGAAGTGTTAGTTTGCTTGGACTGAGGATAGCCTTAACAAGCCTTGACATCTTCACCCATGTTGTACAGCTCGAATTTCGTCAAGCCCTTCTCTACACATTGTGTCGTCCGTCAACATAGAGTTATTGCTGTATTAGTGCAACTAACAGAAGACGGGGAAGAAGCATCTGAAAAGAAATACCTGGGAGGGATGATGGCCATCAAAGGTTTCGACTTTAGTACCTAGCACGTCTACACAAACATGCCCGGTGGGCTCTTATACTGCAATTTTTCGTTTCATCACCAAACACAGAACGGGTGCACAAAACATGGTGCCTGATACACACTCTCGAAGGAGTGGAACTGATGCAGGATGGCGATAGCCCACTTAAAATAGAGCTGAAGACCCAGGATTTCATTTTGAACAGCTGCAAAGAGTGCAGTAAATCATCAAGACTCAACTGGTGACTATGTGCAGGAATAAGAGTCCTGAAATCTGTGAGTGCTAGAGGAGATAAACCACAGTCTGATCCTTTGTGCATAAGATCACCCCCTTAATGCTCACAGTAGTTATGGATGGACGCCTATAAACCTGCAAAAGCACTAAAACCCCAAACCAGGCTCTTCGACCTTCATTGGGCCAACTCAACGTTCCGGAACGTATGTTTGAGTGCCTGTGCATAGGCCTGCACAATTCCTAACCGCATTTGTCGGTGCGATACCTAGGTGTTATCGTCGTTCTAGATAAATTGATCAAGTTCGTGCTCGTAGAATCCATTCATAAATTCACGACACCATTTATCGTGCTATTCTTAGAGGATCGGATTTCCCATATGTTGTTGTATCTGAAAATATACACCCAGACAACGTGGTTCAGTTTCGTTCCCGCCAGTGTGAGGGTCTGCTAGAAAAGTACAGTGTCGAAGACCAGCTGACATACATACAATTCGTTCTTATGTAAATCTAAATCAGAAGCATTGGGATCGCAAATTGTCATCAATCACTTGTATACTGCGATCTTCTTATCATTCTATCATGGACGTATCCCCTCACTTCACTGCATTTAGACAGTGACCTATCATGGCAAATCATAGAAGCTATTGCTACCATTGAAGTATTCTGAGGACCTCATCGCTGCACTGGAGCCCTACCAAAGTTTAAAAGTACTCGGTCAACAAATCCGGCAGAAGGTTAGAGACACAGGTCGCGCAAAAGAAGCTCATTACACTCTACGATCTCCTCTCACAAGCGAACGACTTTTTTCCACGATTTCTGGAATTTGATTTTCCTCGACCGAGTCAAAATTGCGCTCTCCATTGTTCATTCCCGTACCCCTCGAATCGATCTATATCCATCCTCATATCACGTCTATAACCCCGCGGCATCTGTGCTGGTGCGCAATCTCGATTAAGCCCCACGGTCTGTCCCAATCTCCGCATGATTTTCTCAGCCGCACCTGTAAATCCAAAACGGTTGCTAGCTCAACTGAATTTGATTGCATTCGCCAATGCAATACGTGGATGTGATGCACTAAATTAGTGTTCCCATGTCCGAAATTCCTATTTGCAGATTTGTATAATTAAGTTGATAAAATTAATAATAGATTGAAAATTTAAATCATAATAAAAGCATAAATATTCTAATGAATATCAATGCAAAGAAAAAAGTTACGTGCAATCGAATAAAAAAGAAACAATATAAATCTATGTTTATTACGAAAAAATTAAAATTTTATAATTTACCAAAAAGTTAAATTTGAGTAATTAGTTTTTTCAAATCTGCAGTTGAAATTTCGAAACAGTGTTATGCGGTTTGGGGTAGTTGGCTTGTGTGACTGCTCGATTACTACAAACTGCTCTTTGTCACACATAGTTGGCTGACTTTGGAAAATAGACTTAATGTTTCTTGCAACAATCCCGTTCGTTGGATGTACTCGTATTTTGAGTGTAACTAGGCGATTTGCTAATAAGCAAGTTTATGTTACCCCAGAGTATATAGCGCTGAAGCTATATTCAGCCAAAGAAAAAAGAAAAGGGATAGGGAGTCGCTCCATTTCGGAAATTAAGAATCGTTAATTTAACAATAAATTTTTCCTGTATTTTTTGGAAACTTTTTTTTGCATTTCCTTAACAATTTTGTTAAGTGGAGTTAACTGGTTATTGCACTGGTACCTTTAATGATTCTGTATATTACAGTCGTGAAATCAACAATATATTCAACTGATGGCAGATCTACTCACTTGTCTCCATTTAGGAAAAAACTAAAGCTCACTGCACTGAATTAAATTTCAAAATTCGAAAAATATTTTCAAGAACATAAAAGGAGGATGAAAACCTTGTACATATAGTCTGCCATTAAATCTTATAAACACACATCCATGTTAATTGCAAAATCAACTTGAACGAATTATTTCTGGAGATATAATCAAAAAAGCGAAAAATCGAACACACAATGCTAGGGTTTATATTCACTGATTCCTTTATTGACATTTTTCATTTTGATTTGTACCTACTCGTTAACTTGAGCTTGACTCGAACTCGCATCTCACGATCAAAATGACAAAAGCGCCCACATTAAGCTATAGAGCATGTCATAATACGGAATGTTAAATTATCTACAAAAGGCGCTTGTATTCGTGGCGGTTGTTATGTGCAATTCTGTTTGCTTTAGTAGCTTAGGTAAGTTGCTTAAGTTTCAAATGCGATTTGCCTGGTGGGTCCAGTGCAATTTGTCTAAGGTAATGTATGCCTTTCTCTATGAATTTCATCTTCATATGAAAAACGGACGGACGGTGGTTTTACCCTAGTTTATCTCTGGCAGTAGACTCCTAGTACTGATCTTTCATGCATGACTAAGCTGCAAAATGTCAACTTCGATAGATATCATTATAATATGAAATGTGTCCCAAAAGTTCTCAATCTATACTCCCCGCTGAATTAGCAAAACACGCAAATAGGGTCAAGGATATGTCCTAGTCCTTCTGTACTTTCCCAACATCTTTAGATAAAATCCATGGGTTATGTTAATGCTTGAAGTTTTATCCGTATCAAAGTTTGAGACTATTCTAACTAATCATACCTGCGAACAAGCATTCACCCTTCAAAACAGAATAAAATGGTGCAGACATCCCCCTCCCCTCTAGTCTGAATGGAAAACTTGATGGGAATTTTCGGGCGAAAGGAAAATTAGATTAGATGCTGTTTAACTACTGTGTGTGCGTATCCCAAACATTTATTTACTTTTGTTTTCGCCCGGGAAAGTTTGCACAACAACAGAAGAAAATTCCAACGAGAGAGAATTTGTTTGTTAATTTTTGTATGCTGGAAACTTCTTTTATCCTATCTTTCTTGAACAGGTAAACAATGGGAAAAGTAAAAACAAACAAACTCTATATTGGGAACGTCTGATGGACTAATTTCATTATTTTTTGGAAGCTTATATAAATTAGGGCACGTGATGATGATCGAGTTGCGTTGAAATGATGTTCGATATTGGGGATGTGATGGTTTACACCACTTTATGATGCCGAAGAGCTTTTACTAACGATAAGAGGTTCTTGTTGTAAGAACATAGTGAAAATGCCTGTACATAGCAACCTGAATTTTCGTATAGGGAACAATTTTATTTCTTATTCAATATTAACGCTGAAATTATCTCCGTCGCTTGGCTTGTTTCAAGGAAAGTTATTAGAGCATTTAATAGGTAACTGAGAATTTTGATGCTTTGTCTATTTCTATTTTGATATGCAAAATTGAGCTTTATGAGTCCGATGGGTTTTAACCACTGTCGACGTAAGATAAAAGCCATATAGCAGCAGCGTTTACTTTTTCGACTTTTTTCGCAAATTTATATGGCGGTATATGAAGAATTATGGAATTGTCAACGAATATTCGAGGTTTTGTACGTTCTCGAGCCAGATTTCAATAATGAAATCCAGACGGTCCACTGAGAGCATAATGGCGCTCCTTGTGAAGTGGAAATCATTTCAGTTCTTACACCTGTTCAATTTTTATTGCCTTGCAAAGTTGATGAGCAGGAGTTTGTTTACTTTTCAAAGCATAGCTATCAGTGAAAGGAACAGAGTATGTGCCATATTTATCCGTCTTAAAGAGTTTCGTTGAATGTTGAACAGTGAAAGCATATAAGGAGTGTTTGTCCTCTCTTTTTGTGAATTATGATATATATGTCGCCATACTTCTTCTTCTTCGTAGCCCTACAGCTCCTTTCGGGCCTTCGCTTAGAGATAGTTAGAGTATCTCATTATCATGATCTAATATATCGGCACTCCACAAGGTGATGTGATCATTATCACGCTTTGGCCGTGTGTTCGTCCACCCCGCTGCGACACGTACTGATTTTTAAACCAGCACGTATCATAACTGAACAGGTTTATAGTCCGTCCGAAGAACCACTCAAACTAAATCTCGTTGACGACAACGAAATTTGAACCAGAGACCTTCAGCTTACGGGCTTCGTGCTCTAACCACTAAGCCACGCGATGTCGCCATACAAGCGTTTTAAATTGTATGAAAGCTTTTGATTTCGCTTTACTTTTGCGAAAATAGGCTGAAAGTTTCTTTGAGCTTGTCCAAAGTAAAACTACGACGCCATATGCAAACTGCTACCCTATGGCTTATAGGGTAAGGTAGGGGAATGGCGGTCACTTAAGCAATAATCGGAATATTTTCCTATTTCAAGGGCTTAAGATAAAAATAGCAGACTTTTCACATACCTTTTTTAGTACACTTCAGATAAATATGATACACATTATAAATCTATTAAGCGTTTATTATTTTTGAATCATTTTATAAAGCCCTTCGTTGACCGTCATTACTCGCAAACTTCGGGAAATGGCGATCAGCTATTGGGGTATTACTGGTCATTCAAAGTAACTTAATCCTTAATACTTTATTGCATTCCATAATTTTACAAATGGTGTTAAGATATTAGGGTGTCCCTTATTTTTCGAAAAAAAATTTTTTAATGCATACCCTCTAAATTTGTTCCACATGTAATAAAATGCTTCCAAAATAAAAATTAGCTCAATCTATGAACGGAAACCCGTGCCGACTTGAAACATAAGCTTGTTCATACAAGCTGCTAGGGACGAAAGGCGCGTGCTGCATAATTAGCTAGCATATTAACAGTTTTTTTTGTATCTGAGACGTATTTGGTTGGTTTTATATAATGGCGATTGAATTCTGAAGTACTCAAAAGGACATTTTCTTAGTGGGTGATATAAAATGTCAGATAACAGGTGCAAAATTGCCTTCAAACAGGCAAGTTTTAGCAGTTTTATTCTATAATATTTGCGACGTGAAATTTAAAGTAAACGAAAGTGCTAATCTTGTGCTTCGTGAGGGTATTATCTTCTGGGACAAATATAGAATACCTACTCGATCGGTACCTAACTGTGTCAAGAAGCTTTCAGACCTGTACCAAGTTTGGCGTGATCTAAAAAAAATTCTAAGAAAAGTCACGAAATTCACAAACGTCGTGTTCGATAGCGCACATGCCGAAGCTCTTCAAATTATAAAAATAAAAGACAAAATATTTTTACAGCAACATAGAGAACCAGGGCGTCAGGGCTGTCTAACAGGAGTGGACCAAAAATTTTCAGATAAAAAAGAGAGACCCCTCCAAAGAAAGATACATGAAGAAAAAAGAAGATTGAAAAACGTGTCCATCGCTGGACCTTCGTCCGCATGTGATTATTCGCTGACTCAAAGCCCTACGTCTTCCTCTCATTGTTTATCTGGTGGTTCTACTGACAGTTTAAATAAAGTTTTTCCCGATGAACCCGCACCGACACCGATGGCATAGACTCTGCAGTCTCAAGTGACTACTGTTAAAAGGAGCCGGAAGGGCTTTATTTCACCCAAGTTTGTTGCGGCCCTGGATTGGTATGCATTACAAAATAATGAAAAAACCAAGCATGATCAACCTTTGAAAGTGACGTCACTGCGCCATTCAATATTGCTCGAATATTCCATGTAGTTTGCCAATGTACGAGAAATGGATTGCCAATGTACGAGAAATGATTGATCTGTATGAATGGGGGGATTATTACAAACGCGATAGTAAAAATGCAATAGTAAAACCACGATAGTAAAACTGCGATATAGTGAAGCGAGAAGTAAAGGCGATATTGACTAATAGTGAAGTGATATAGACAATTGAATTAAACGTTTATAGACAAATTTAAAAGTAAAATATTGAAATTGTTAAATTAATGATGGTGCATTTTTGGTAAATAAACGCTTTTATTTTAAAAGACAGTGCGTTTTCACAACATTAAAATTATTGGCTGCAAACCAAAACACACGACAGTGGTGTCAAAAAGTGAAAAAAAACTTTGAAAGGGAAAATTTGAACATTTTATAGCGTACAAAAGTAAAATTTAACGTAGAAACTAGTGGAAAGATAGTCGAAACCATAAAAATGCCACGAAGCTTACATCTACAAATCAATGAATTGACTATATTAGAGCTCAAGGAGGAGTGGGAACAGTGAAATCTGGCCACACAAGGTGCAAAGGCCATACTGATTGCACGCATGCGTGAGCCCATCGAGTCGGAAGGCATGAACCTGGATTCGGGTGTGCCCTCAGATGCGGAAAAAGGCACAGAAGGTGGAGGAGCAGAAACAACAAAATCAAAGGAGCCAGAAAATGCGCTGATGTAAATGTTGAGCAGCGACAACAGTCATTTAGTTTAACTACGAAGCTAAATGAACACTCTTCCAGTTTAACAGCCAAGCTAAATGAACAATCAGCGAAGCTGAACCGACAAGTGATCAAAATCAAGGCAGATATCACACAGAAGCTGGAGAAACAGACAACTGAAATCAAAGTGGAGCTCGGTAGTCTTACGAAGCAAATTAAAGGCGTCGAGGAAAAGGTTGACCAGGTCGAGGAAAAGGTTAACCAGGTCGAGGAGAGAATCAACCATGAGATGGAAAAAATGAAAAAGGAATTGGAAGCAGCGAAGGCAGCCCCGCTCACAACCGCAGCCCAAAGCTCATCCAGAAGTGTGAAAGCACCAATATTCGACGGGGAGACGGTCTGGAACATTCACAAAACCCAGTTTGAAGCTGCCACTAGGGCAAATCACTGGAATGAGCAGGAACAAGCAACTGCATTAATTCTTGCTCTAAGAGACCCAGCTGCCGAGCTTTTGCAGACGAACTCCGTTGAGATGCGCTCAAACCCGGCTGCTATAATGAATGCGCTCGACATGCGTTATGGAAACGATCATCTAAAGAAGATTTATTGGTCACAGCTACGGCATCGGATGCAGAAGTCTGGCGAAACCTTACAGCAGCTAGCCCAATACAGTGAGCGATGGGCATACCCACCTTACGACCCAGAACATCGAGATGACGCAGCGGCAGAAGCATTCATCAGCGCATTAAAGGACCAGGAATTGCAACAAACCATGCGTTTAGCCCAAAAAAAAACAAAAAAAAAACGGTTAAAGACTCGTACCACTGCCCGGGTTCGCGAGGTAGTGGCAGATGAGTGCAGATGTGAGCGCGTGGAAATAGAGCAAGCTGCAGGTAAATGGTGCGCCTAGATGCTGGAATTGTGGAGAGAAGGGGCACCTGCAAAGAGACTGCAAGAAGCAAAGAAAACTGAGCTATTGTCCATGGTGTGCAGCTAGGAGAATATCTAGACCGAGTCAGGAGCCTAGAATGGAAGCCATTCAAACTGAGGGGTCGGAAAATATGTAAGAGCCAACCTCGTGGGCAGAGGTTGGCTAGGAGGATCGACGTCCCCAGCACCACCATCATCGTGTCAAGACTACATCGTGGAGAAGCAGACTTATGCCTTCCGGGTCAAGTTGACGGAGAACACTGCACCATAACAATCAACACTGGTGCAACCCGATCGATCAACCGACCAGACCATGTGAGGCAACAACTACTACACAAAGCCAAAATTTTTTCACTACAGACAGTTACGGGAGAAACTGCACCGGTCCATGGAGAGGTCAACCTCCAGATACAGTTGGGAGACCTTGCGTTCCGACATAATTTTCTGGTTGCAACCATTATCGATGACTGCATTCTCGGAATGGATTTTCTGTGACCACATTGAATCACGTTGGATTTGGGCAAACGGGTAATGAAATGGCAGAATGTCGAAGTATTGGTGGAGGATCCCAGCGTCCGAATTCCCAAGATGAATGTAGGAGTATTACTGACACTGATGTAACGAATTCTTCCGAAAGCATTGTATGGGCCAAGCTTGATGGTGATTCTGGAGACCACCGATCTTATCTGATAGAGCCAACGAAGACGTCCGCATTGCGCAGTTTGATTGTAGGATGATGCCTTCTAAGATCTTTAAGGAACAGATGCGTGCCGGTTAGAGTCCTTAACACCGCAGACTCAACAACGAGTATCAAAGCGGGAGAAGTCACTCTCAGCTGCCAGCTTGTTTCCACCATCACCTCTTTGGAAGCCACTCACGACCATCATTGGAAAAGGAGGCAAGACGCAGACAAGGCCCGGGAATCCACGTCTGCAATATTGAAGCAGGTCAAATTGCCAGTGCAGCTTTTCAAGTGAGCCTCTGATCTGATCACCAAGTACAGTGACATCTTCTCAACAAGCCCGGATGACCAAGGCCGAACGAGTATGGTAACTCACGTCATAGATACCCAGGGAGCCAACCCGATTCGACAAGCACCGAGACGGCTTCCGATAGCCAAACAAGGAGAAGTGAGCGCACTGATCTCGGGCATGGAAAAACAAGGTGTTATTGAACGTTCTGCCAGTTCATGGGCCGCGCCAGTAGTTCTAGTAAAGAAAAAATATGGTAGCACTCATTTTTGTGTCGACTATAGGTAGCTTAACGGCGTCACTAAGAAAGATACTTACCCATTTCCACGCATTGACGACACCATGGACACTTTGGCCGACCCAAAATGGTTTTCTACACTCGATCTCAAGAGTGGCTACTGGCAGGTAGAAATTGACAGCAAGGACCGGAATGTGGCGATTCGTGGTGATACCATTTTGGCTTTGCAATGCTCCAGCCACTTTCGAACGTCTGATGGAATAAGTCCTACGAGGCTTAACCTGGAAAACCTGCTTGGTGTACCTAGATGATATCATTGTCATCGGGAGAACGTTCGAAGAGCATGTGTGGAACTTAGAAGAGGTTTTCTACCGATTGCAAGTGGCGAATTTGAAACTTAGTCCCGACAAGTGTACTCTTTTCGCAGCTGAAGTAAAATACGCTGGAAATCTGGAATCAACAATGCCAGGCGGGCTTTGAGACCTTGAAGGAGAAGCTGTGTGAATCACCTTGCTGGCATATCCTAAACCCGGAAATATGTTTGTAGTTGACACCAATGCGAGCAACGGTGGGATTGGAGCTGTACTCTCCCAGCAAATCGATGGTGAAGAAAGAGTCCTTTCGAATTACAGCCGAGTTCTCTCAAAAAGTGAGAAGAACTACTCTTGAGTAGGAAGAAGCTATTTGCTATAATAGAGGCCACCAAGCAGTTCCACAAGTACCTATATGGCCAGAAATTTGTTCTTCGAACGGACCATGCATCGCTGAGATGGCTGCTTAACTTCAAAAACCCCGAGGGACAAGTTGCGAGATGGATCCAAAGTTTGCAGTCATACGACTACGAAATTGTTCGATTTGGGATTAATTTTTGATTGAGTGGCAAACAGGTTAAAAGACGCGCGATTCCAAAAAACGTTAAAATCCGGGCATTGAGTTTCTTCTCAAGACTATTTTCCCCTCTTTTGCTGCACAGTCCAGACAATTAACTTCCACGAGCATGCAAAATTGGAACTGTTTTCGTTTTGACTTTCTGGTATGTTTATACATTACGTTGTTGATTAATTATTAATGCTCAATGTTTCCAATGGTGCGTTACTTTGAAAACTTGATGTATGTTCATATGAGACGGCGCGGTTGGCGTTTTATCCGGTCTAATGGACGTAAAGTACGTGATGATAATCCCCACTAATTTAAATTTATTTTGTCAGGTACAGTAATTATGAGTTGTTTCATTATCGCCTTAATTTTAAATAAATCAATACAACTTTAATATATCTTCATATGGAAACTATTATTTGAAACCGGTCTCTTTTGCTCAACAACACTTCAAGGCAATTATCTTTTCAATAAATCAAGTAATCCACAGTCAATCACTTCTACAAATTCATCCACCTTCACAATTCATACCGAGCAATAGGCGCTCCACAAGGGCCAGCCGCAGTACCTGATTTGCTTGCAGCACAAATTTAATCACATATCCACGACCAAAAAAAATAATTGCAAACTGTGCTACTCTTCGTGTTACAGTATCTGTGACTTATTAGCCTATTGCTGCGCATTTAACATCTCATGTCAAAAGTATGCGCTTAAACAGTGACACAAAACACCCAACCAGCAATAAATGATATTGTTGAAGGCCAATCTACCACTATTATGTGAACGAAAAGAACTTCGTAGTCAGTATAACACCCGTATCTTGTATCGCATGTGCTTCCAACGCCGCCTGTTTCTTTCACGGTGTTTACGACTCCAGTTGCGTATAAATGATCTTTAAAACCAACACTGTTTTTACCGATGACTTTCTGCGCCGTTCAATATTAATTTGGAGTAATTCGGGAAACAGCCGGCACGATTAATTATTTTGTCCAAAATCAATTGTCGGACTTTCTTTAGCTCTAACAACACATGCAGTAGTTAAGCGCACGATTTCAAGTGATTCAAAACAAAAAACGATCTTTAATAGCGTGCAAGCCCAACTATCCCGTCGTGTATGTCAATCTTGACCCCTCTATTTCTCGGGGTGTCCGCATTGGTTGGCGATCTCAAGCAGACTCTCTCCTGTCGCATATAAAAACACAAATGTACTTCAAGCGTACACGGAAAATTTCCGTGGATATGTGCTATTTGTTTTGCAGGTGTACTCTCGCGTATCACTCCAATCCAAAGAAAGGAAAAGATCACTTTTCACGTTTTCAGCGGGCAAATTACGACCGGTAAAGATAAGGAGAACATGCTCCTAACAAATTTTTGCTTTGTTCCAAAATCAATTTATTTCACTTTTCTCTCGAATCAGTAAAGGGAATCGGCACTTGTATTGTTCATACACCTTTTGAATTCCACAAAACAATCCTTTTTGGACGTGTACACGGAACAATTCCACTAGTGTTGGTGGCAACCGCGTGTAATGCAATATTTCCTTTCGCCTTTTTGCAGTTCACTTCCTTTTTTTGACAACTGGCAAGGCAACAAATTCCTACTAAACCAATCGAGAGAATCACAACACAAAGGAACGATTTCACTAAATGCGAAACTTGTGACGATTCGATGTTGGCTTCAGGTTTAATTAATATACACTTCCTAGTAAAATAACGTTGTAAATAACAATAGCGCTCGTCTCGTCTTTTTGCTTGAATTCAAAACGCAAAATTCCCCAGCGCGGTTCTCCACTCTTAGCAGAAAAGTTGAAAGTCTCTTGGGCGTCACAACGTGTCTGCCGTGACGATTCATAACAAACTCCCCTGTTATCCGTCGTCACCTTACGGGATTCCTCACAACGGCAGTTGACAAGCCTTCCATCCAATTTCCATTGCATAGCGGAAGTGTAATTCGTGTATAAGCTTCATTGTGAAGGAAGTTGCTGTGTCCAGAATTCAATTGCAAATTTAAATCACTATTATTATTATTATTTTTTTTTTATTTACAATTGAAATTTAGATCAGCATTACGGATGTTTCCAAGCAGTTTGCTTAGGCGACTGCTCGATTACTATACGTTTGTAAGAGTCCAGGTTTCACATCCATACAACAGCGCGTGTGACTTGTATACGTGATTTGGGTTTTCTCTGTGAACATCTCTAGATCTTAATAAAGAAAAAATTGAGAAGTAGGCATTGTTTGCTGCGTTTATCCTTTTTTCAAATTTTATTCTTTTCTATTCCCTTTATATCAAGATGGACTCTTAAGTATAGAAAACTATCCCCATTTTCCAAGTTTTATTCTGCAAAGGTCAGGTTTTATTGTACAGACCTGTGTTTTCTTGTTTGAGTCATAAATTTAATTTTGTATTCATTGACAAGAAAGCTTTTTTTGCATCTGACTCCAGCCTTATGGACGCTTCTTGCGCATCTGGAATCGATCTGGACAGAATTTTAACGTCGTTAGGATTTGCTACTAGTAGTGTGGACTTGTAGATTAGTGGTCCCGTGGTGTATGCTGGCCTTTTTCTGGCCACATATTTCCGAATTATACTGAACAACGTTGGAGCAAGCCCATCCGTCTGTTTCAGGCCTGAGTTGGTTGGGAAGCTTTCAGCTAAATCTCCATTAATTTTGAAAGTCCTGCACAACTTGTAGCACATCACAGACGGGTCCGTTAAAGCAACAATCTAAATCAGCCGATAAGACTAAGGTAAGGAGTCTCATGACCCAATCGTGAGATGGGGATCCGATTGCAATCAAGCTGTTAGGTGTGTATGAATATTTATGTTTATTTGTCCAACATTAGCTGAAATATACAATTTTCGTTTCATGGTATATGTGTGGCAAAGGAAGGGTAGTAATTGTAATAGCTGACATATGCTACCCATTGTTTAGCAGTAAAATAAATATTTTAGTAGAATACCTTCATACAAAATCTGAGGTTTTTGTCTTGTTATGCGTAAATGTAGCAGCGTAATAAATAAGAAGGTGATTCACGTAAGCAACCAGTGTCCAATAGCTTTTCTAAACTTTGTTTCGGGAAATTCCGAATCGCCGTCTGCATGCTAGACACGGCTGGGAAAGTGCTAGAGAAACTCATCAAGGGAAGACTCACTGACGCGATTCGTGCTGCTGGGGACCTATCTTCTCGGCAGTGCGGCTTTAGAACAGGACGTTCTACCATTGATGCGATTGTAGACGTGGTGAACGCAGTCGAAAAGGCAGAGGCACATAGTCGCACCAAGCGACGGATCGTCCTGTTGGTGACACTCGACGTCAGGAATGCCGTCAACTCCGCTAGATGGGTGGATATTCTGGACACGCTGGAAAACTCTTTTCAAGTTCCAGAATATCTAATGCGGCTTTTGAGGAACTACCTAAAGGACCGAAGCCTGCTCTACGACACGACACAGGGCCAACGAAGGATGGAAATTACATCGGGTGTTGCCCAGGGATCTACCCTTGGTCCGGACCTGTGGAACGTGTCTTACGACGGGCTACTGAGACTTAAGATGCCAGATGAGTCGCGCTTGGTTGGCTATGTGGATGATGTTGCGGCTCTGGTTGCTGGTCGCACCGTTGAACAAGCGCAACTTAGGCTAGGTATGCTAATGCGCCGAGTGAGGGACTGGATGACTGCTCACGGGCTCAGTTTAGCACTGGAGAAAACCGAAGTGGTCATCTTGACAAAAAAGAGAATCCCTAGAGCAAGGATGATCAGTATTGGAGACATACAAATCGAATTGAAGCCAGCGGTGAAGTATCTGGGGCTACTGATCGACTCAAAGATGAGTTTCTCTGAGCAAATCAGGGCAACGGCTGAGAAGGCTGCTTCGGGAATATTGGCTCTGAGTCGACTTATGGCCAACTTAGAGGGACCCAGCCCATCAAGAAGACGCCTCTTGGTGAGTGCTGTAGGGTCAGTGCTACTGTGCGGAGCAAAGGTATGGGGCGACGCTCTCAGCAAGGAGGTATACCGAAAACGTTTGGCACAGGTACAAAGAAGAGGAGCACTGAGAATTGCATCTTCGTATCCAACAGTCTCCGACTCGGTGGTGAGTGTGAGTGCAGGCGTGATACCTGTCGCCCTCCTTGCTAGAGAGCGCCGTGCTATTTACCTGCACCGAAACGAGGATGCGAGGGAGATAGTTGTCCGCGAGGAGAGACAGCGCTCGCTCAAAGATTGGCAGCAGTCTTGGGTGAATTGCACGAAGAAAAGGTGGACTGCGCGCCTTATCCCGGATGTGAGACCATGGCTCAATCGAAGGCATGCTGAGACTGACTTCTATCTGACCCAGCTTTTGAGCGGGCACGGGTGTTTTCAGTCTTACCTGCACAAGATCGGTAAGTCACGGTCTCCCGATTGTCGGTTTTGCCCAGGAGAGGAGGACAATGCCTGTCATAAATTTTTTGCGTGTACAAAATGGGTCAGGCTGCGAAGGGAACTCTACAGGAAGACGGGAGAGCTCACCCCGGATAATATAGTTGCGGTAATGCTCGAATCGGTTGACAAATGTAACCAAGTGGCACATTATGCTCAGGCAGTCCTAAAATATAAAAGGGGGACTCACAGCAGCCGGAGGCGCTGGGGCTGGGGGATCGCTCTTCTGGCATTTCCTCTTCCCCTCTCCCCTCCCTCTAGGAAAGCGACTCCTCAGCTTGAAGGCGCCCCACGGCGTAACAAAACGAGACCTGGCCCGAAGTAATGTGTCAAACGGTTCCAGGCTGGGTTCTCAGGTTGACAGGGGAGGTGTTTAGTGGGTAGTCCAGTCGCGCATGGGAGTCCCACACTATGTGCGTAAATGGCATTCACCTCCCGACCACAAAATAAAACTTTGTATAGGCAATTACTCTAAGGTTTTCAGAGGTAAAAAAAACGGAAAACTTGATTTTTATTGACTCGATTCTTAAAAATAATTTTATTATCGGCGTAAACCCGTCGCCTGAAGATGATAATGAGTCAAATAGCAGATCACCCAGCTGCGGTTTAATTAGTTCTGGAAACTGACTACTGCACTAGAGCTTCACCACTCACGTTAGAGGTAAGAGAAACAATTTTAGAATCTTAAACACTCACTAATGACTGCAACAATAAGCAAGCAAATTATTTGACTAATATTTTATAATTAAGCTAACAAATACATTTTCAGCGAAAAACAGTGAAAGAATAAATTCAAGAAAAAATCTTTTAAAATCAAAACGAAATGCTCATCATCTTTTCTAACCCCATCCTCCGCTACTTCACGTTTCATTTCACATGTGTTACAATTTGGTGGAGAGAGAGTTTATACCACGAGATTTTTATAAGATGCTTAGAATATGTTATAAAATTTATGAGTCGCAACCGACGTTTGCAATAAATTGTTGTAAAGAATGTTACGTTACTGTCAAGTAAAGTGGAATCATATATAAAATTGCGAAAAACCACCACCAGCATCCGCAAAATATGATTCTGCCAGAAAGGATTACAAATTATGTTTTTTAAAGCGGTCGGTCCCCATCCCCTGTCACTTAAGAAAATATATGAACGACTTCGTTTCCATAGAACCCCAATGTATTCTACATATGTATATAAAATCGTATATCAGTTGAAAACACGACTGCCAGCACCACGCAAGGATACATTGGAACTTTCGCTTCATCCTTATTTGAAATTTGTCTTCTTTCCAACTTTTTCGTCTATGATTCAAATAGTAGAAGACCTTGTATGTTCTCGTACTCAAAAATCTTCTCGGGACACGCACACACTTATCGCGATACACTTGAGCACTTCTTCCCATTAAGCTACAATCAAAATGCAAAAAGTAATTAACGAATGATGTCACCTCAAATTAAGCCTTCATTAGTTTTCCATTTTCCTCATCATGATGTTCTCTTCAAGTTTTCTCTCATACCGTGAAAGCGTTTCGTGTTCTCGTGTACGTATGGCAGTGTGCGTGTAGATTATTTGGAATAGGAAATCGAAAATTCAACGTTAAGGACCGTTGCGATGGTTGAAGTAAGAGAATTTCCATCCAATATCCATGCTAAGTTACATAAGTAATTGGAATGTGTTCTACAATGTGAAATACGAATTTCGCGCTCTGATGAGAAATGCAAGCACGTGTGAATGTTTGAGGGTGCGAGCTGGTATGGGAGAATATGTAGAAACGTTAATTGAAATAGAAAGGTTCGATTGCTAACATTTTGTATGAGTGATGGGAATGAATTAGTTACGTACTGCACACATGAAAGTTTCGGGTGAACTTATTGGGAAAGACAGAAGTTCTCAGCCTTGAATGTTTCAGGATACAATTGATTCTTCTAAGCAAATGTTGCCATTCAATGAAGGTATCTTAATTCGACATGCATTCTACTGAAACTATTAGAGATCAACTAATAATCATACTTTAAAGGCAGTCAATGCAAGCCTGTAAGTGATCCAAACAAGGTGAAATATTTCAAAATTTGGCTGTTAAACGTACGAGTACATGCTCTGTTAGGAGAAAAGGACAAAAAAAAAACGAAGAAAACGTTCTACAAACAACCACCAAAGAACCGTATGAACGATCAACGGATACCCAAAAAGGTATTCATTGGAAGAATTGAAGGGCGGAAACTACTGGGGAAATCGAGGAAACATTGGTCCGACTCGGTAGACGAACACAGTTGATCGCTACTTGGATTTCAAAATTAGAGGTCGTGGTCAATGGACTGAGACAGTTGGAAGTACTTTTTCCAGCAAGCGGTCAAAGGGGGGTGGTAGTTATACGAAGAAGACTTTATTTTTATTTAACTTTATTCTTTACAGCCACGCGTCAATCGCAAAAAAATATTTTCAAATATTAGCTTAGATTAATATCATCCTTCAAATTTAGTTTTCGCTTCACAAAACTAATAGTTCCACGTCTTCTTTTCCCTGGTTAATGTATTTCCTGGCAATATTGCGTTGATCCCCTTAGTTGTTTTCAATCAATTCAATTGAACCCTTTTAGACATTTTCCCGCTACTTTCAGCCGTTTAGCTGGTAATACACTCTTTTTTGATTATCATTACCTTTAACAGACATGAATTGATGCATAAAACTTCATTTGCCAGAGACTTCGAAAACCAAACATTTTTCAGAAAAAAATTTGATACTGTCTGGCACCAGTCACCCGACCTCAAACACTAAACACACATGATACAGTGCATAATCCCATAAAGCCACACAATGAATGTACAATCAACACCAACGTAAGTGTAACAAGCCTTCCAGTAGAAATTTGCATTTGCAGTAGCCAGCCTACTTTTGACCAGCTGGCGTGAGCTGTCAGCCTACTTCAGCAGAATGCAAATGTTTGTACGGCGTGATGTATTCGATGTTTCACATGAAAAAGGTAGCAATCACATGCCTTGCATGTTAAAAATTCACCTTGTACTGTCCACTGTACACCTCCACCATTTAGAATAACCAAATGAAACACAAAGTTAACTCCTTCTAATGACAGTTAGCTTGAGGAAGTAAACAAATATCTATTCTATTGACTTTGAACATCAATAAAACATTTTGATATACGAACTGAAACAAAATTCACTTTAGAAGGAACGCTGCAATGTTTTCCGTGGACCATTTGGATATTACGATTGAAAATCGTCTCGAAACCGTACAAAACTCCGGATTTTCGTCGGTACTTCCAAATTTTTCCCTATACATGGTTATCCATTTCGTATTTGGGAAAGTATAACCCTGCCATTTGACATCTGTCAAAATTCAATGTCATCCAAAACGTATTTTTTAAGTTGGAGATTTGCCATTTAGAAATATGGATCGTTTATCAGTCGAAAAACGCGTTAAAATTATTAAATTTTATTATAAAAAGGGCGATTCTGCTGTGTCAACATTTAGGGCCTTACGAGCCGATTACCGTCGACATAATCAACCTACACAGCAAACAATTTCGAACACAGTGAGAAAGTTTGAAGAGACTGGATCGGTTATTAATATTGCAAGGCCTGTGCATCATCGCAACATTCGTTCTGCTGAAAATATCGCTATCATTGCTCAAAGTGTGGAGGAAGACCTGAATTTGTCGATTCCTTAACGTGCTCAACATTTGGGCTTGTCTTATGGCTCATTGTGGCGGATTTCGCATTTGGATTCGCATTTCCTTCCGTACAAAATTCAACTCACTCAAGAACTTAAGCCTCAAGACCATACACAATGCAGAATGTATGCGAATTGGGTGATTGAACAACAAGCCATTGATAACGATTTTTCGAACAAAATTTTCTTTAGTGATGAGGCTCATTTTTCGCGCAGTGGTTACGTAAATAAACAGAATTGCCGCATATGAGGCTCTCAAAATCCTCAGGAGATCACAGAAAGGCCTTTGCATCCAGAAAAAGTGACCGTTTGGTGTTCATTATGGTCTGGTGGTGGAAGAGCCAGTACAGTCAATTCTGACCGCTATGGACGGATGTTAACCGATTATTTTTGGAGAGAAATTGAAGATTATGATCTGGAAAACATGTGATTCAAACAGGACGGAGCCACAAGCCACACGACACAGGCTAATCGAGCACTTTTGCAAGATAAATTTCCAGGACGCGTAATTTGGAGATTGAGTGATGTCAATTGGCCCGCAAGATCCTGCGACCTAACACCTTTGGATTTCTTTTTATAGGGCTTTGCGAAAGATCATGTTTACGCAAATAATCCTCAAAATCTTGAGCAATTGAAAACCAATATTCGTGAAGTTATGGCCAAGATATTGCCGGAAATGTGCCGAAAAGTCATTAAAAATTACCTCAAAAGGATTAAAGCCTGTAAGAGGTCCCGTGGAGAACATTTGAATGATATTGTGTTTCACGTAAAATTATTTATATTGAATAAAAAATTTCGTTTCCATCTGAATACTTTATGTGTTTTCTTTAGCTTTACTTTCCCAAGCGTAAAATGGATAACCCTATACCTTCATATAAACTAGGTATCTAAGTCAGCCTACATGTGGTCATGAATGTGGTAGTAGGGCTTTCTATTACAAGGCTTGTTAATCTGTAGTAAGGCTTTGTGTATAATTCATTGTTTTGCAATCACCATGAAGCTCACATCTACCTTAACGCTTGATGCGCTAAGAATGCTTGCATACAAGTATTCCTTCATCACTTTCATGCCATCAGCCTTTATAATCCCAACGTTTGTAGCGTTGAGAATTCGCATTTAGTTTGAGGCTAATTAAGTTTAATGCAGTATTTTTTTAAAAGTAAAATATTAAATTTAACTTTTGACTAACGAGAAGATGGTAAATTAGTTCACAGTAAATTATGTTACTGTTTTTATTACTAGCAACAAGTTAACTAAATTAAAAGAAATTGAATCTAAAATACACAAATAAACTTAAAATCTAATCATGTATTCAAACTTATTTTATTTATTGACCCTCTTTAATATTACTAAATTTAATAAACTTTTCTATTTTAATTTCAGGTACGTTCTGCATTTTTGATCTTTTGAGGAAATCGTATGGTAAGATAGCCTAGCAATCCAAGAAGAATCGAGAATAGAACAATTCTGGAAAATACGAAGCGTTACCTTGTATTTTAAACCATCTCCCAAAGGTTATTAGTTTCATCTATATATTTTTTTCTTATTTTAGGAACGTATTTTGAAGAGCGTCTTAGATATGTATGTATATATATATATATATATATATATATATATATATATATATATATATATATAAAGAGAGATATATATATATATATATATATATATATATATATATATACATATATCTATATATATATATATATATATATATATATATATACATACGCTTATACTTTTGGCCAGGGTTATATATATATATATATATATATATATATATATATATATATATATATATAAAGTATAAGCCCAAACCTTTTAACAAATGAATATATCAAGAACCGGTCGAAAAAAATAACAACCGTACAACAGGACAGATTGGTTGTACATGCTTCTTTGAGGGATAGGAAAAAAAATAAAAACATCTGCCCATTAGTTGCTGAACTTTCAGAAGAGTGCAGAAAGAAATTGTCCTCCAGAACAGTAAGGAGACGTCTATGCAAAAAATTCCTTAGAGGCTATAAGGCGAGAAGAAAGTCGTGATTATCAGAAAAAAATAAGAAAGTTCGACTAAAATGGGCTCGGAGGCACCAATGTTTCACCGAAGAAGATTGGTCGAATAGTATATGGTTAAACGAATCTAATTTGGAATTAAAATTTTCAAATGTGTTGTTTTTGTGCCTAAAAGCATCTTAACGATTCAGGGATAGATTGTTTTTATGTTATGCGCTATTTTGAAAAATATGTTTTTTTTTTTTACCATTTTCAGATTTTTGGAATACCGAGCGTGACCTATGTGTGCCGAAAAATTGGTAAGCATAGCAGCCACAGTACGTGGTACCAACTTTCATGCACGGAGGGGGCAACATAATGGTTACACTCCGTACTTGAAAACACACCCTTCAAATCACCAGTAAAAATGTTTGTCATAACCAACCCTTGTAATCTCCGATTCCTGCAAGACAACGCACCTTGTCAAAAGCCCGGCGTTGCTATGAGGTGGTTTCGTGATCATAGTATAGATTTGTTGAAATGGCCCCCTCAGTCTCCATCGGGTTAACATCGAACATTTATGGAGCATTCCGACAAGAAGGATGCATGACCGTTCTATAACTTTCAAAACAATTCGTGCCTTGAAAGAAGAGGGGGAAGCAATAACTTTCGAAAAATGCAAAAAGCTTATTTCCACTTTGCCAAAAAAAATTCTGCGGCTATTAAAGCCAAAGGAGGTTCAACAGAATATTGACTTCTTTTAATAAAATAATATGAAAAACAACTATATTTGCCAGTTTCTTTCAACCAATATTAATACGCTTTGATATATGTTAATTTTCTGGGGTACGCTGATACTTTTGGCTAACATACATACATTTTTTCATATACTTATATATATATTTTTGCGTTAGGGACATAGCAATTTCGTATCTCTATATGAATGCCCCCTTCAAACGTTTTGAATGAACTGTCAATGTCAAAACGTTTGTAAACGTCAACATTTTTAAAAATTACTATTATTTACTATTACCGAAAGATCATCTATAGTGATGAAGCTCATTTCCGGCTCACTGGCTTTATTAACAAGCAAAATATGCATTATTGGCCAGTAAGAAACTCACATGTGCTCCTTAAGACGCCGTTGCATTTGCAAAAAATTACTGTTTGGTGCGGTTTTTATGCCGGAAGCGTGGTTGGGTCGTATTTTTTCGTGGGTTAAAATCACCGTCTTGTAATGTTGGAAGATTGTTTGTGGCCAAAATTGGATGAACTTGACATCAACAATATGTGGTTTCAACAAGACGGTGCTATTAGCCACACAACACGCATCACAATTGATTTATTGTAATTTATGTACTTAATGTTATGTCCTTAATGCAAAGCCCTACCGATATATTGGGGCTAGGCTGAGGCTCGACCAAGCCAACCATCTTACCCGAAGATAGGCGTGAGTGCCACTCGTTTGATTCACAAAGTTTCCAAATGGTTGTCCAAACAAGAAAACGACCGTCCGGAGCGAAATTATGACCTTGGAACGTTTTGGTGCTCGCCGCCACCTAGCCGTGGAGGTCACTTTTCCAAGCATTCTACCACGCAGTACGATTGAAAATATTACCACCACCACACAAAACTCGCAGTTTCCCACACAGGGGCAACCGAAATTAGCGTCTCACACCTTATCGCCGAACACTACCACCTTGATTAATTCCCCAGGTCTTTCTGCCTTGCTACCGTCCCAGGAAAATAATTCCCGAGCCACACTTTTCACAAGCTGAAAATTAATCAAATGTATATGATGGCAAGTATAGAAAATCCAATTTTAACGTTACTCGAATTCTCTTTAATCTATTATATTTCTTTGTTTTCAACAATCTCTTCCAACACAAAATTTCTTCTGATAAAAATTCAAAGCCTCTTACATACGTTTATTTCATACACTAGCAAGGAAGCCCTTTAGCCACCGCTGGGTGTTATTCGTCTTATACTAACTCCTTGTCCAAATTTCAGATTTTATAATTCAAAAAATGTTCTCGTTGTATTACCAATCTGCCTTATTCTTCCGCCAGTTGATGGCAAACTCCCAAAGAGAAAGCGTGCCAGCCTTCCAGGGCTTAAATAACCTCCAGTTAACGTTTTCGTCCCATCTACTGGGGAAATCTTGTTCCAGGGCTCACCAACCTACAGCAGTGGTTTTTCCAGTTCGTGGGAGTAGCTCCCCTCGCTCCGATTTCACTCACAATGAATTCAATTAGATGGTGATCCTTGTAGGAATAAAGTGTATTATGCGCTGAATGCATTTGACTGACAGTTCGAACTGTCAATAATGTTTATTTACATCTCGACGTGAAATGAGGATTCCGTCGATGATCCTCGCAATCCCTTTTTTTCGAGCCAAGGCTATCTTTTTTATTTTTCTCGTCCCCGCTGGAAGTTGTATCCACGTTATTTTGGTCGTCGAATATCTTTTCGGGAATGCCGCTCATTTTCCCTTCCTTGGTGGATATTAGTGAATTTGTGAGGAGAAAGTGAATGCTGTGCTTCGGCGTGACGTCACTAGCGAGTCAGGCGAGCAGGTAAAATATTCAATAGTTGTATCCGTGTTTTATCCCGATAAAAATCATTTGGTCCTCACAGAATTGATCGACGACAAAGTACTCACTTATGGGTGCTTAATTAAGATTAATTCCATTACTGATTGACGGACAACGAAAACATATGCCTTGACATGCTAGGTGTTTACTTTCCAATGGATCGGGTTCCTTGGGTTCAACGTTTTTCGCTGCTGCTTCCTTTAATTTACGTCCCGTTGTAGTGAATTGAGTGGATAGAAACGTCCGTAAAGGACTGCAGTGATGGTCTGCTGCCTCGGCGATCTAGGATGCTGGTGCTCGCCGAGATTGACCTTGTCTGAGGATGCGTGAATGTGCTGGCAGGCTAGCTTGTGGTGTCGTGGGGTGGGTCCTTTTCTCCAGCCCACAAAAAAAAATTTCGCATTCACTAATTAGTGGATAAACCCTCACCCTCCCCCCCCCCCCTCTGGATCAAGACCCATTGTAGATGTGGCCAGATGTTTTTAAATTCGAATAAAAAACTCATGCAAACATAATTCGCATGAACTTTTCCCCCAAATGAAAACCATCAAAGTTTCAGATTTATGTTATCGTCTTATATGACAGGATCGCATAATACTATAACATAAATAAGCCCGCAAGCTGAAGGCCACTCGTCTCTGCTAGAGCACCTGTAACATCATAAAAAGGGATGAGCTTACCCGATGGCTAGTTCATTACAGCGGAGAGGCTAGCCAACGTGGCGGGTCCCACACCCGGTTAGGATCGAGTGAAATGAAACGACCAAATTTTTCTGTTTATCTTTTCATTTTTTGTTCTACTTCATAATAAAAAGTGTATATTACAATTTCACGTATGGAATAATTTGCTTGCAAAAATTTATAATTTCTGATTCTAGTTAGGATATATTTTTACTCAAACGTTTACAATCTTCTCCAAAATTAACAGGTTTGAATCGTCAGGCGTGCTGCCATTGTTCGCTTATTTTATTTAAAGAAATGTTTTGAAACAAAATTTTTAATTTTTAACCGACTTCCAAAAGAAAGAAGGTTATCAATTCATTGCGTATATTTTTTTTTTGCTTTTTTTTGTATGTTTACGCATAACTTTTAAACGGAGAAGGATAGAAGAGTCCTGTTTTTAGCAAATGATGCGTCTTTCTTTCAGTTGGGTCTGGTTTAAAGGATAAGCAATTCAAGTAACGGTAAAGGACTTTTACCGTTAAAACTAAAAACTTTCAGATTTTCACGCGGATTTTTCAGCATAACTGATCGACTGGTGTAAGGATTTTGATTGTAGATGTTTCAAATGAAGGACAAAATATTGATCTTAAATGTATCGGAACAGAATTGTAATCCTTCCAAGGACTCTGTAGATATTAACAGTTCAATATGATACATTGATGTAGAGAAATTGAATTTAAATAATCTTTCGCACGAAAAGTGCCAATTAGTTAGCACTCCTCAAGGATTTGATAGAGATACCGAGTCCTCTAGTGACGGATGATAAAAATGATTAGTACCCTTAATTTTCTGCACAAACGGTTTATTTTAGTCAATAGTTTCAATGGAAATAACCAATAAATTATTTCTAACTGTGGCATAAATACAATTCAACAATAGTTAGAGGGAACATTACAGGATGCTTTTCTCGTCCGAATTCATTCTTTGCTTACCGATGAGCTTAGTAAAGGATCCTTCTTACATCCTTAGATGCAAACGTTACACATAGGATTTATAAAATTCCCCGAAGAAATAATAAGGTCTGAGTGATTGCAAATTATAGAGTTGACTCGTTACTTACCAGTTAATATTATACATTATAACATATGCCCAGAAATCTAAAATTCGTAATTTCCATACTAAAGACCGGCGAGAACCGCAACCCAAACAGAGATACTTTTCCTTCTATAACTGATCATAACTTTACAGATGAAGATGAAGAAGCATAGCCGAGTTTTCATTGAACTCTAGAGTATAATTATGTTGAAACTTTCATGAAAATTAGGTGCTATAGTTATCTGAAAACGAAGGCGACGGGTATCGAATAAACGTGAAAGAGTGGTTTTTAAGTAAATTTCTTGAAATTGATTGCGGAGTGAACTTTATGTTTACATATATAAATACATATGTCTATACAAACACACATACACACACACACACACACACACACACACACACACACACACACATATATATATATATATATATATATATATATATATATATATATATATATATATATATATATATATATATATATATATAGATGTATGAACATATATTGTATGTATGCATGTAATATACATGTATAGATGCATATATATGTTTATGTTTATATATATATATATATATATAAATATATATTTATATATATATATATATATATATATATATATATATATATATATTTATATATATATATATATATATATATATATATATTTCTATATGTATATCTATCTATATATATACACATATATAACATATATATTTATATATATATATATATATATATATATATATATATATGTTTATATGTATATATATATATATATCTATATATATATATATATATATATATATATATATATATATATGTATATGTATATATATATATATATATATATATATATATATATATATATATATATATATATATATATGTGTGTGTGTGTGTGTGTGTGTGTGTGCGTATGGTTGGTTGTATGTAGATAGGACATAAAAAAATTTGCGCCTGGAGCTCGCAACTTTGCTTCGATTTTCGCCAAATTTTCAGAATTATTTCTATTCTGACCATAGTATGGCACCGGTTTGTACCAAAACTGGTACAAGAATCTATTTAATTGTGTGATAAAGCCTACAATAAAAAATCCAAAGTGGAACAATTTGAAACAAAATGGTTGAAAAAAGTTGAACGATAAAAAAGCAATTCAGGGTCAGTTCAGAATATAAAAATGGCGGCTAGGCAAAGTTCGAAATTCAAAAATTTTTCAAAGCTATAATCCTTATTGGATTTTTATGAAATCTAAAATCAAGGTAGAGGTTGATGAGATCATGTATTAAATGTACCAGAATTAAATTCGATTCCTATGAGCGCTGCAGATTTTAGCCGTAGTGGTTTTCGCCTTGCAGTGAAAAATTATATTTTAACATACGAGTACATGATACAATGTATTCGAGAAACTCAGTTTTGAAATGTTTGAAATGAAAAAATTTGCCACTAAAAAGGGTGAAATAAAAAACTTTTAGAAAAAAAAGAAAACCGACTTCGGAATGCCCTTAAAAGGATGAAATAAATTTTATGGAATCGGTGCCAAATCAATTTCCCTATTTCAACATAGATACTTCCAACATCTGTCCCATCACAAAAGAATGGGGAAAACATGATATGGCACCGCTTACATAAAATTTATTTCATCCTTTTTAGGGCATTCCGAAGTCGGTTTTCTTTTTTTTTTCTAAACGTTTTTTTTTTATAATATCAGTTGAATCAATGCAAAAGAAGAAACAAAAGGATACTTATCCATCCTCCTCGACGAGCGCTCGTAGATGAGGGTGGGTACGAGCTGTAAATTTTCTGAGTTAGAGTTATAATTTTTTTAGCATCATTATACGTTCCACTAGAGTTGTACTTTAATTCGTTAATTTTACTTTCTTTAACTTTGTTGTTATTGATTTTATCAGCACTTTAGTTGTACTAGATGATGACGATAGGGATTCATTTTTCGATTAACTAGTTCAGGCTCAATTTGAATTCTAAGGACATCTAAAAATTGGGTGAAAATGATGTTTAACGGATGGTGGTTATCTCTACAATGATTGACTTACAATTTTAACTTTCTATAGTCCCCTATTTCCTTCACACTCTCAACTAACGAATTGCTAGTTATTGAATGAGAGCAAAATATTTGCGGATTAACTGGAGATTTCAAAAAATTTCTTTTTCTTTTGGAAGCTCTAAAGAAACACCATAACTATTGTTAAACCACTCCTGCTTCTTCTATGCTTTTTCCTTTAACTCTTTGAGTCTTTGACCCCTTAAAGTTTGAATACCGTCGATGTTTAAATTGTGAAATTTTTCAATCTCTTCATCCAATTGTTTTTCCACATGCAAAGTGACTGTCATCAAACTTTCTTGGAAAATCTGTGTCGTGTTTTATGAATAAAATCATACCTGATTGTTAGAAAGCGTTGTTTTATTTCAAAGCGACAGTAAAACAATAGTTTATTATTGCTTAACAATTTCAAGTGCAGCACAAAGCGGAAAAGTCTGCTAAAGGGACAGTGATAAATAGTCATTAGAGGACACGCGATGACACTTATTCTGTTTGTTGAACCTGTTGAGATTCAATTAGAACATTTTGTTGCTGTGATGACACGCGGATTCACAGGCACTGAAATTTCTTAGCTGCCGCGCCAAATCGAATTTTATGTTTTGTTGTCAGTGTAGGCTGCTCAACGCCAGCCAACATTTTATGTTTCCTCGAGTCGTTTCAAGCACAATCACTCACTTGTCACTCAGATTGCCGTTTCACTACCAAAACATTGAATTAATGGCCACCACCGCCGTGATTATCTTCGCTGGTGGAGCAGCCGCCGGTTGGTCGAATCCGGCCAATAACTCACGCGCAAGTCCCGTTTTGTAATGAAAATTTCTTTTATATACGTCGCTATCACCCGCCACCAAGCGCACTTTTATTGATTAGTTTTTTTGTTTAGCGCGAAGCTGAGCGAATTGACCTTTGTTTTTATCGACTTGCTTTTCACTGTCGTTGTTTTCACCACCAATGACGCCACACACCGCCCTTTTAATGAATTTTTGGTTATCTGTGACAATAATCACTTGCTAAATTTCACCTAGCAATGATGCCCGAGTCACTCGACACCTGAATTATATCCGAATGTACACAAAGGCATATTTGCCTGCTCCACAACGAAATTCACTTAACGTGCAACTGTCAGAGATCCACCGACAACCAAATGCCCGTCCAATTGTTACGGAGTAGCGCCAAGTATGTCAAATTCACGATGACCATGAAGGGATCTTGGCACGACTTTACGCAATCAGCCGCGAATAAACGCAAACCCCACGAGCAGAAAGCGTAAAGTAACGTACACGAAAATGTATTATAAATTTGTATGATGTGAATTCAACATACACAAAAGAAAACAATAAATTAACCAACTCACCATCAAGCGTCATCTTTTCCAATTACACCCGGTCAAACTTCGATCGATCAGCATATCGGTTACAATGTTGATGACCGATTGTGGATTGGATGGCAAGACTTTAGGTACGTGCAGCACTAGCGTGTGGATTTCGCGCCATAGCTCGTTTAGTGAACAAGTCGAAGTGTACATGGAGTGAGGTAGCAATTGTTTGGGTAGTTGTGAACGCTCATTCTTTAGGAGTTCATCCATTTCCGTTCGAAGTCAGTGGCGATTAAATGTAAAGAATGAGACGTGTAAGAGGAATGACAGAAGATATATTCGTCCAGGCACGGCAGAATTGTTGTCGTCTGTGTTTGGCCCTAGATTGTGAATGTGGACCAATTTTGACGAGCTTGGCTGCTGATAACGAACCTCTTTCGTCGAAAATTCAAGAGTGCCTCAACGTGAAGGTTACTCTATCGGATCATTTATCGTTATGAATATGCCACTCATGTATCCGCTTTATGAACTCATGGCAAAGCTTTAAAAATCGATGTTTAGCCGCGCAAATGAAGCAGATGAATTGGTTGGAAATGGCTGAAAATTCAATGGGTCGACAGGTTGCTTATAAACCATCACAACAGGAGCAAATTTCATCACTTCAATCCTCGAATAAAGCAACGCAAAACAAACCAATTCTAAAACGTCCAGAAATAAAAACAGTAAATAGAAAGCCTAGGCCCATGCCGATCAAAGAAAAACCAATTGACGAAGAAGCTGATGCTCAGGAAAAAGCTACTATGAAATTGAATTTGGATCCAACACAATTTTTACATGAAAATATTGTGCCCAAACAGGAAGTTGAAGAATTCCAGTCTAAATCAATTTTCGTTGCTCATTTGAAGAAAAGGAGCTGTATAAATTTATATCAGCTTTATAAGGCAGATGAACTGAAAAACAAAACAAACTAAAAAACTGTCCGTGAATTGTCTCACTGGCATTTCACCAAAGTAGTTTAGTAGGAAGGAGATTCTCGTGAACACCTAAAGGCACCGATTCTCGTGAAGAAAAACTGCACAGCCGACCCCACGTAGTGGAATTTATAAGGTCTTCGACCTACAAGAATGAGCTGTTGGTTGGAAAACGGATAAAAGGTGGACGGAAGAATGTCCCGCTCTTCTTTTGATCATTAAAAATCATCCGGTGAAGAGTGACGGTTGGGAAACAAAGTTAGTGGATGCACGTATTGAACGGGGAATTGAATATGGAAGAAGAGTTGGCAGCTATATTGGCCACGGATGTGAGCAGTGCGGATAACGACATCATTAAATTGGCAGCGGAATTGGCGAGAGCTCGAGCAGCACGAAATCAAATTATTTGGGGATCTCCACATCAGTGGCAGCAGAATCATCGGTGTAAGTATTGGCCAGCCATTTTCTTTTCTTTATTAATATTCGATTGTATATTTTATTGTGAGTTTCGTATTAATGTTTTGTGGTAAAGTCAAATTGAATTGGATTTTCCGGTTGTTTCTCTTTCTTCTTTTGTTTCAGTTCCAGATGCTGTGAACTTTCTGCTCGTGGGCGGGAAGGCATTTTTTTCCGAGAAGGAACTTTACTGGCATCGGTTTGAAGTCGTGTGATGTCAAGTGCCCGCCGTGGTCAAGTTACGCTGAGGACTATCAGGTTTTTTTTTTCAAGTGTTTCTTTTAGGTTTTAAAGTGAATTTCAATTTGGTAGGGTAGAATTTTAGCTTAGTAGACTTCCACTGATTGTTCTCCGGGGAAGCGTAACCTAGTTCGGTAGTTCCAATTGGGCTCCAAGAGCGGGCGAGTGGCACCTGCGCCGTCTCCAACGGAGCTATCCGGGCCTAAAAAGAGCCTAACCGGAGCACCCCTTATAAAGCGGTTATACAATGTCTACTCTTTGCCGGCGCGGTTCGCGCGGCATGTGCTCTGGGTAGCGGTTCGTAACAGACTCTCCGATCCGCCCAAGCAGATTTTCTCACTTGTTGCAATCAGCCACTATCCGGTACATGCCGCAACGGCGTTTCGCGACGAGCCCACTCATCCATTCAATGAAGATTACATTGCGGCAATGCAATTCGTGGATAAGCTGCGCTCTAAATGGGCTGCCGTATCCAAATTTTAATTGTAAATTTAAATAATTATTTTTTTAAAATGGGATCAGCATTATGATGGTTTTTGAGGAGTCTGTTTAGGCGACTGCTCAATTACTACACCATCTCGAGTTCGCGCTTTACTTATGGTGTAATTGCTGCTAATGAAGTGTTAAATTTGCGAGTGTCTCCCTTTTGTTTGCGTACCGCTACTGCCTAGAGTTGCCGCTTTACTTGTGTTTTAATTGCTGGCAATGGAGTGTTAACTTCACGAGTATCTTCCTTTTGTATGCATGCCGTTGCTGCCTCAGCAGCA
The DNA here is from genome assembly GCA_963969285.1 of Odontomyia ornata. Classification (NCBI taxonomy): domain Eukaryota; kingdom Metazoa; phylum Arthropoda; class Insecta; order Diptera; family Stratiomyidae; genus Odontomyia; species Odontomyia ornata. The sequence goes on from OZ017739.1 coordinate 34,851,085, forward strand.
GCTTTAGCTTCACTACTCAGCTCGTTTCTGGTTGGTGGCCTGTATGTGAGTGTGAAGATGTTTGCGGTGCTGGAGCATTAAGCTCGTGTCCTTGGCCGGAAGTTCAGTGGCTGCACAGTTGATAGGAATGTCAACTTTAATCACAGCCTCACGTTTAGATTTTGATAGCACTCAGGCTCGAATTTAAATTAATCGAATTATATGTTGCATCAAAATTTATTGGGAGTCTATGTCAGAAAGTAGAATCAACGAAAACAATACAGGCAGTACCTAAACATGATTTGGGAAATGATGTACATGCCCGCAAATTAACGCGAATATCATGAACAAATTTTGTTGCAATGCAGGAACATCAATTCAAATTTCGGATTTCTTTCCATCGTTGCATGTTACATCAAATGTCACCGTGTACTATGATGGTAAAATTAACGAAAACGTTCCGAAGCAGTTGGCTTAATTGATGCTACGGGCTCTGGAATCAGGCTAGCAATTTGAGCTAGTTGAAAATAGAGCACGCGAATCAATATTGGAGACAGAATTTGCCGATGAAGCAAAGGTAAAGTTGAAAATTGAACAGAAAGCTTCTTCGCCATTATTTTATGTCAACCAGTACCAGTAATAAAAAATTTTGAATTGGGAAACGAAAATGACGCAGTAGCATGCCATACATGAAATACGCCAAGGACGGTGGATGGTCTGGTTGCTAAAGCCACCGCCTTTTAAGTTGGTACCCAAATTCCTGCAAATTATTACGATGCATTGAAAGCCAGTGGTCATAAAGATTGAGAGAAAACTTTGGCTGAGGAGTTTTGCGGACTTGACAAGAATCATACCTGAGACCTAGTCAAGTGTCCTGATGCTTGTAAACCAATCCAAAACAAATGGGTATATGGAGTCAAAACCAATACAGATGGCTCAGTTGATTGATGTCGCACACATCTTATAGTTAAAGGCTGCAGTCGAAAGAAAGGGACTGACTACGTGTATTTTGAGACATTTTCATCAGTAACTAGGTTTGAATCGGTACAAACCTTGGTGACAGAAGCAGCAGCAAAACAACCTCTGTTGCATCAGCTAGATTTGAAGGCAGCCTTTTAAATGGGGATCTGATGGATACCATCTACATGCAGCAACCATAGGGCTACGAAGATGAGAACGGATGAGTCTGCTTGTTACGCAAGAGTTTATACGGACTCAAACCAGCACCACGAAAATGGCATTCGAAATTCAACGTTTTTATACGGAACTTTGGACTTGAACTATCAACTGCTGATCCTTGTGTGTACAGTTCAAAGCAGCATGATTTGATTATCGCACTGTACTGGGATGATGGATTAGTAGCAGTGGCCAACGCAGAGAAAGTCAAATCTTCGCTGAATGTTACGCAAAACGAGTTCGAGATTACAACTAAAACTACCAGTTACTATTTGGGAATCAAAGTCATCAGAGATCTAGAGATCAACACTATTCGTCTAACGCAAACGAATTATACGAGATCGATACTGAAAAATTTTGGAATGTCTAACCACAATCTCGTATTGACACCTATGCAACCCAATGATTAGCTTTCTGAAAATACTGGACACGTAGCAGATGTACCGTGAGATAGTTGGCAATTTGTTGTATTTAACGATTACAATGAGATTCAATGTCTCACATGCAGTTGCAGTTTTGAGCAAACATATGGAGACACCGATTATCAAGCACTGGACGTCTGCAAAATGAGTTTTGAGATACTTGTCAAAATCACTCAAACTTGGTACTACTTACGGCCCAAATTGTGAGACAAACCATGAAGCATACTAGATGCAGACTTTGCGTAATGCCCATATACTCAAAAAAGTATTTCTGACGTAGTTATTCTACTGAATAATGGCCTTGTAGTGTACGCATCACGTAAGCAAACCAAAGTTGTCACTTCAACAATTGAATGGGAGCATATTGCAGCTCATACCGCTTCGAAGGAAGTAGTGTGGGTTTGACGCTAACTGAAAGATATCGGATGCGAACAACAGTCGCCGATTGTGCCCTATATGGACGTGCAGAAATTTGTTTATTTATTTATTTACGCTATTTCACAGATCCATGAATCCAATTAGAAAATAGGTAATCAAATATAATATATGCACTAGAAAAACTGTGAGCGAATTGAATAGAAAAACAAACAAGAATATAAGATACTAACAAACAATTAGAAGCTAAAGAGAATATTATGTAATATGCTTTAAAAGCGTTTAAGGAATGTGGCAGGGGACCCAGCTGGAACTCATTGCAATGACATGATGCGCGTACTAAAAACGAATAAAAATTAATATCGGTTTGAGCAAAGGGCACAATGAATATTTCAGTTGAACGTGTTCTAGAGGTGGGACGTATACAAAGCCCTTCTTTAAGGTTGGATGAAAGAATACTGTAATACATTTTAAATAAGCAACACAGGTTTAAGAATTCCCTCCTTTTTTGAGTGATGGGATGTTGATGATCTGTAAGCGCTCATCGTAGGAGCTGTAAGGGAAGTTATATTTGTAGAATAGAGAACGTGTGAATTTATGCAGTACCGTCTCAACAGCATCCGATAAATTGGTATAGTGAGGAGAACATACTTGCGAGGCATACTCAAGGGTTGGCTGGGCTAAGAGTACGAATTGATGGACGCTCGTAAAATAAAACCAATGAAACGTGTAGCCCTAATAGTTATACATAAATATGGATGTTAAATTTCAAACCTGGGTCAAATACTACTCTCAAATCTTTGAGTTTACCACGAGTGCGAACAGCGATCCATCAATCCGGTATACATATAATGTTGGATGAATTTGGTTGCTGAATCTCGATAATAGTTTTTTATTTTTTAGGGTTATGTAAAATAGTTTTACAAAACCCTACTAGTTTCGCGACTAGTCTGTCCGTCTGTCCGTCTGTCCGTCCGTCCGTCCGTCCGTCCGTCCGTGTGTCACAGCAGTTTTTCTCGGAAACTACTTGAGCTAGAAACATCAAATTTTGTGTGTAGGTGTAAAGTGGTGATCTCTTCAAAGTTCAACTACAAGAAAATTTTATAAGGTATTTAAGGGGGGTCTCCCCATATAGGAGAGTGACACCCCGAAAAAAAATTTCATTGAAGGTAGCCGATATGGGCATCAAATGAAAGGTCTTGATGAGAACTTTACAAAACAGGTCTTAGTTTGGCAAAATTTGCTTCGAGGGGCGCACAGGGAGGGGAAATACACGAAAAATTGGTGTCCCCCCCCCCCCCCCTCGCGATTTTAAACCTGTGATCCGAAAAATCTGAAAAAAATCAGGAATGTAGCCCTTGGGAAATACAACAACAACAAATACGTTAGAAGTCGCAATTTACTCAACTTTGTTAGTTATAGTATGATTTATCGATTTATTGTTTTCTTGAATAAAATCTTAACGCTACCCTTAAATGCAATGAAATTCAGTACGTAGATGCCTATTCATAAGATTGATCTACCGTGAAAGTTTCATAAAGGTTGAAGTATATTTAGCGAAGTTATAGCGGTTTGAATTTTCCTGTATTACTATGGAACAATATGCGCTGCATTTATTACTATGGCAACATATGGCTATGGAACAACATGCACTTTTTACCGACTCAGACACTACAGTTTTGCTAGGATTTGCATGAAAATTTCAGGAATGATAGGTGTCATGTATGTCTTTGAGAATCGGTTCAGCTAGTGGTATCAGTAATCGTAAAACAAAATAGTGGCTGTTTTAAATGCGAAGATTGAACAATTTTGAGTTATTTTTTCCCAACTTCAACGTTTAAGGTGCATGTTTTGAACACTTGATTCAATTCGATGAATGACTGAAGATGAGTACCTACAATTAATGCCCATAAGTGATACAAGTCAAGGAGGTGGGAGAGAGCTTCTAGCAAAAGGGTTTCGTAACCATTCTAGGATTCGAAAAATTGGCCATTAATCGATGATAACAGTACAGGAGACTGGCCCCTGAAAACAAAAATTCATCAAACGTAGCCGATATGAATATGAAATAAAAGTTTTCATGGGAGCTTTTCAAAACAGTTGTTAAACTGTCAGTTTTTCCTTCAGTGGGGGCACAGGGGGGAAATACATGAAAAATGTGTTTCCTCCGTTGCGGATGGACATCTGAAATAATTATCAAGGGAGATATTTATGAGTATAATAATAACAAAAACCTTAGAATTCGAAATTCGTTCAACTTTGTTAATAATAGTATGATCTTCGTATTTCATGTTTTCTCCAATAGAATCGTCTTTGACATGTTTTTTGATTTGATTCGTACTGGTGACTGCATTTTGTCAATTTACAAAACCCTTCTGACATGAGCGTAGGTCTGTTTACCCAACTAGTTTTTATTTATTCTTGGCTCAAACAAGTGGGAGTGCTAAGAGAAGGAAACAGTTTATGTGTTCTCGCATTATTTAATTTCTTAATCTGTTAGTCAGTTGGTCCGTATTCTGTAATGATTTTCGAGATATCCGTGTAGGATACGGTTGCCGATTGTCAGGCACAAGTGTTAGCATGCTGTAAAACACATCGAGCTCAGCAAACTAGCGTCGCTTAACGACCACGTACGCCTGATTGACGTCTAGTTGCGGGATCATATGAGGCGGGCTCTTGTCGAGCCACGAAGCTACACTACAAAATATTTATCACGCGTACTCTACTCTACGAAACGTACCGATCAGTTTTTATAATCTTAAGAAATGTTCTTTAATGTGTCAATTAAGCTTCTCTGCAGTGATTCAACTTTTTTTTCTCATTAAAGTTAGCGGACACGGAGGCTTGAGATAAACGCAAACATTACACAAAAAGCAACCGTTACTTTCTCCGAAGAGGGTCGTTGCATTACAAGGGGAATGTCAAACCTAAAGATGTTGAAGTTGCTGAAGTGAACCACTCATCTCTGCCTAAGGGATGGAAACTTGACGGATGTAGTTTACTTTACACTAGTAAAACAACAAACTAAGCAGTTTCTATGGGGTGACCACATTATATCTTCAGGAGCAGCCACTCCTGATCACCACGGGGTTGCTGGACTGCTTATGTTTATTACAGAGCAGTCTCTGCGATGCCGACCCAGACATGGAGAGACTGTAGGATTTTGCTCTTCATTCATTAGATAGCTGTTGTCGTTTTAGGCCCCTCTCCTTGAATACAAGTCCCTGTCTTCTATGAAAGTATGCTAATAAAAACCGCTAACCAATCATAAAAACAAATCGGGTGTCGGTTAGGACTAATTGATTATGCGGATTTGATCACTGCCGATCATCAGATTAGCTCCCAGCAAAAGCTGACGAGATTCCAAGCGGTGTATTTGAAAACCCCTGGCACCATCAGTTTGTTCAAAATTAGAACTGTCCGACTTCAAACTGTATTAAAAATGTGGATACATTTCTTTTGGTAACATTAAGGGACGCACTACTCTATAACATCATCGGCATGTTCAAGCGGCAGAGCCACCACGAACGAAGAATTTCAGAAGATGCTATAGACCTTACTATACCGAAGACAAGACAAACAACACCAAAAGAAAATTTATCGGTGACTCTATCTTTACTTTACGGAACCCTCCAAAGTATGCTACGTTAATATCAAATGGTGAGGGCAACAATAAAAGTTGAATCGGTTCGTCTGCCGATAGCAAAATTACAAATGTGAGAACTGGAAGGAGAGTGTTGTTTTCTCCTACGGGCCCCACGTTGGGCACCATTGTAGTGATTTTCTAAATGTCCGTGTAGGATACAGGTGTCGATTGTCCGGCATAAGTGTTAGCGAGCTATAAAACACACCGAGCTCAGCTAACTAGCTTCGCTTAACGACCGTGTACGCGTGCTTGACTACTAGCATTCTCGCGATCATATGAGGCGGGTTCTTGTTTAGCCACGAAGCTACACTACAAAATATTTATCACGCGTACTTTACTCTACGAGACGTACCAATCAGTTTTTAAAATCTTTAGAAATTTTCTTTAATGTGTCAATTAAGCTGCCCTATAGTGATTCAACTTTTTTTACTCGTTAAAGATACGGGACACACATTTGACCGTATTAAAGCTTTCATATCCATTGAAATAAACATTGTGTTTTTATTAAACGCTTGTTTTTGAGCCCAAACTCAATACTTTCGATGCACGCACAGTCAACCAACGAACTGCAAAGGCGTTTGCTCTCAGCTGCGATTTCATTTTTTGTTGTAGTTTAATGGTACGTAGTCGAAAACAAATGATTCGTGAACATTCAACAGATGACGGGGAACATCTAATCAAGTTAAATTCAAAATTGTACACAGAACATTTTTTTTTTAAGATGCACCGTGCTGAATGTAGAGCAAAAGCGTTGCAAAAGTGCTAATTACTTAAACTGAAAAGTTTGTCAGGGATCGCGAGTGTCGTTGTATCGGGAAAAGAAAAATGCAGTGATGTGAGTGGGATTATAAGAACAGCTATTAGTCTAAGACACGTATATAACCGGACGAATTGTGTTTTTTATGAATTAAAATATGTTAACGAATGTAACGGTGATGGGTTGCCTAATAAAATCCTGTCAAGGATATTTTTAATTAATTATATAAAAGGTTATTTTTTCAATACCTTCACCGATCGAGTAACCAGGAAAATTTAACACCAATTGAAAGTACGAGGTTTATAGAATATGCAAACGTAGGGTTGCCTATCTTTGTCTTGTCAAGGCTATAGGGTTGATTAATTTAAACAGGTGATTAAAAAATGGCATAAATTAAACATCAAAATATAGATAATTTTTTTACGAATACGATGGTATACGCTTACCTATGAAAAACTTGTCAGAAATTAGGGTTGTCAAGCGTTGAAGTTTAAAAATTTTAGACAGTTGGAAGTGAGCGAGAAAGAGAGCGTTTATTCCATCCAGCACGATAGACGAAGATGCAGCATAGCAACCATTAGCCCCACATCAGCCGCTTGAAATAGTGCAGGAGCGGGAAAGGGATAGCATACACGCAATATTATATGCGACGGAGTGAGACGCGCCATAGCAACAAGTCCCGCATCTTCGTGCCTATGAAACAGAGTGCGCATGCTCTGTTGACTGTTGACAAGTCAGTGTATGAGTTTGAGTGTTAACCGTCGTTTTGGAGCAACTGAAAAGATACTCTCCAATTATATTTACTTCCAAGTGTATAAAGAGTTATTGAAAAATTTCCATCGTTTCATTATGGTATTATACATTAAATATATAGAGTGTGTAATTTCGAAACACTTTAATATATATTTTGTCAAAATATAACAAATTATTCAAAATATTTATTAAAAAATATATGAGCAATATACTTATCTTGCGAATTTCGTTTATTTTATGAAGACTGAATATGAATAGTATAACTTGCAAGAAAATCTGAAAAATTTCGCGCATACCAACACACACACAGGCATGTAAATGAATTATAAATGAAAAGAAAACATGTAAGACAAAAATGTTAATTAGTAGGGTATTAAATGATTATTTATTTAAAAACTAGAGGAAATACTGACATTAATATAATATAATAAAAAAATAAACAAATATTTATTCACAATGAACGAGTGCAACTACAAATCTGATTCTTCATCTGACTCTCATCAATGAAGCTGCTCTCGAGCTTGGCCGACTCGTCATCATCATTTTCTCTATCAATCATCTCCATTATGTCATTGATTTTTAAAGGTCGCCAATATAAGTTAAAAACAGTATTCCAAAAGCTCGGCAGTTCCCATATCATCTGCATGTTCTCATGATGAACACCTGCCAGAAATTTTCCGAATCGTCAACATAAGTTCTCATTGATACAAGCAGATAATTGCAAACAATCATTCCCATCAATAGTAATCGAAAACAATCATATTGTCGCGTGTTTTCGGTTCGCGGCCAATAATTTTAATGTGCCGGGAAAGCAAAAACGCAATGTCTTTTAATTTAAGTTAAAAGAGTTTATTTAATTACAAAAGTGCACAATGATCAATTTAACACTTTCACTAATTTTAATTTTCACTATGAAAAATCTAACACTTGTCCATAAATTTCTTATCGCAATTGTCTTCTAAATCACTTCACTATTACGAAAATCACTTTTCTACTACTCGAATAATATCGCTTCCCACATACTATCGCAGTTCTTATTGCGGTCGAATAAATGATGATCCCCCCATTCATTCAGCTCGCCTTTATATAGGGTCTGTAGTCATTCAATCAAGTTCTCGTACATTGGCGAATTCGCGGGAACATTCGAGCGACTGCAAATGAATGGAGCAGTGACTCACTTTCAGATGTTGATGCTTGGTGGGTTCTCGTGATTTCGAGTAAATTTTTGATGTTCTTAATTGTTGTGAAAACAATTGCGACAGTAGCTCGCAGAATTATTTGTACATGTAACAATATGTTCCCAAAATAATAGAGGCAGATGCAACCGTGCAATAGGAGATTATAAAAGCTTTCAGATTATCACGGAGTCTTCAGTCTTGGATCAATATCCGTAAATAACTTTTGAAATAAATTATATCGTAAATCGATTCTAATAAAGTTAGTTTTTTTTAAATTACCCTCAACCTGGTTTTTTAATTTATATCCTATTGGTTTTAAATAGTTCTCGAAAAACCAACCGCAATTCGTAGGCTCTAATTTTACGCAATCTGGCTCTGTCACGTGGAGCCACATGGAATTTACATATATTGTGCGCAATATATATTTTTTTAATGACATCCAGCATGGTGGTATACAATTTGAGTCAAAACTTTTAACGTTTTTCATAAAATGGCGCGTTTTACACCACCGCATTTTATATTGCATATATGCTATCCCTTTCCCGCTCCTGCACTACTTCAAGAGGCTGATGTGGGGCTAACGGTTGCTATGCTGCATCTTCGTCTATCGCGCTGGATGGAATAAACGCTCTCTTTCTCGCTCACTTCCAACTGTCTAAAATTTTTAAACTTCAACGCTTGACAACCCTAACTTCTGACAAGTTTTTCATAGGCACCCGTATACCATCTTATTCGTCAAAAATTTATCTTTATTTTTATATATAATTTATCTGGTTACTCAATCGGTGAAGGTACCATTTTTTTTTGTCACCTGTTTAAATTAAGCAACCCTATAGCCTTAACAAGAAAAAGGTAGGCAACCCTACGTTTGCAGATTCTATAAACCTCGTACTTTCAATTGGTGTTAAGTTTTTCTGGTTACTTGATCGGTGAAGGTATTGAAAAAAAATAATCTTTTGTATAATTAATTAAAAATATCCTTGACAGGATTTTATTAGGCATCCCATCACCGTTACATTCGTTAACATATTTTAATTCATAAAAAACACATTTCGTCCGGTTACTCGACCGGTGAAGGTCGTTTTATATACGGATCCTGTACTAATAGGAAGCATGTCGGGGACGTATCCTTCGTAGGGTAAGTCAGACTTAATCTTTTATATCGCTTAATTTAGAATCCTCGTACGAAAAATCGATTTAGTTCAAGATGCGAAAATCGGTGGGAGAAACGCCAAATTTATTTGAAATTCGAATCAACAGCTGATAACACGCCAACTTCACACGACATCATGAATTGCTTTAATTCTTGGGATAAATTTCGCATCCATTCTCTCTGACAACTATGTCGAAGACTGTTCAGACGTTTCTTAATCAGCTAATTTTTTAGGTAAATTTCTCGAGAGAAATTCACCTATTGCGGAGAGCATCATATATATATATATATATATATATATATATATATATATATATATATATATATATATATATATATATATATATATATATATATATATATATATATATGGGATATAACGAAATTTGTGACCACGCTAGAGGTTGCAATTTTACTCCGATTTTCACCAAATTTTCAGGAAAGGTGTATTGGGTAAATATCTCGGTTAAGTTCGTGAACCAGCTATTTCGGCCGGGCAAAAACAAAATGGCGGTCATTTTAGACGAAAAATCGTGATTTCTGTTCTGACCAAAGTATAGCTCCGATTTGGCTAAAATTTGGTACAAAGGTTCACTGATGTATGTGATGAATCTCACAATAAAAAATCCGAAGTCGGTACGGCAGAAACAAAATGGCGGTCGCTCAAAAGTCGAAAAACGTGCAAAATTTTGTTGTTGTAATAATGGTCAAAGTTTTCAACAGATTCTCGAGAAATTCGGCAGTTAGATAGAAATTATAAGTATCTAAAGAATTACTTGAAAAAACTGGAGGTCAGGTCACAAAAAACAAAATGGCGGCCAGTTGAAACTCAAAACTTCAAAGGCTTCTAAAAGTCGCAATTTTGATTCGACGTATATGAAACTTGATTTCAGGATAGACATTTTTTAGATCTACAGACTTAGATATTTTGGTGATCATCCATGTGCAAATTTAAAAATGGCGGCGGTTTAAATATGCGTTTTTTTCAGGTTTTTGTGGCGCTCTAGCGGTCACATTTTCCAGCGGATTTTTATGAAACTTGAGGTTATGGATCTCTGTACTATGTTCTTGTATCATGCTGAAAATTATGAAAATTGAATGAAAAATAAAAAAGTCGAAAATTTAAAACCCAATATTTTTAGCTGCCATTTTCACTCAAAATTGAATTATTTTGCCCTGTCTAGCGTAAAACTCCGATTTGAACGAGATTTGGCACATTGATTGATGAGGTCCTAGCCCACGAAAATTTAAAACAGTCCAAAATCAGATGCATGCATTCAAAATGGCGGCCCCCAAAGGTCAGAAGGCAAGCGCAATTCGTTATTTTAGTAGCAACTGAAATAATGATTATTTTTCCATGGAAACGTTTTAAATGACTTATCTTGAACGTATTTATAAATCAGACTATTTTTGAAATATTGTGAAATATTTTCAACAATCCCCTTAAGAATTATAAAATCGCAACTTGTCTGTCTGTCCGTCCGTTTGTTCGTGCGTCACAATAAGTTTTCTAGCAAACCACATAAGCTAGAATGAGGAAATTTTCTACGTAGGTCAAAAGTAGTGCCTCTTGAAATTTTCGGTGTAAGAAAATATATTAAAGTGTTTAAGATGGGTCTCCCCATACAGGGGGGCGACTTAAATTTTTTTTGTTTCTGTAGCCCTCTAGCAACCAAGTTACTCAACAGATTCCGACAAAACTTGAAATTATAAGTTATCAAGGCAAGCTAATTTAATTTAACTATGCAAATTGGATGACAAATAAAAAATTCGTAAATTTACAGCTTAATATTTTTCAATAAAAATTCAAAATGACGACCCCTGGTAGTTCAGAAAAAAATCTAAAATGTATATATTAATGGCAATGCAAGTGCTGATTAAATTTTCATGGAAATCTTTTGAAATTAACTATTTGAGCTATTAAAGCCGACAAGTTATCACCTTTGTGTGGTAGCCACTGTGAAATGTATTAACAGCAAATGTGAGAAGGGCGAAACGAGTATAAATATGTTTATAACAATTTATTACCCGCCGATTTTCAATATGTGATCCATACGTGTGCAACTCAATTTAATTAGGAAAATATTTGCGCCTCTATGAAGTGTCTCCAAATACGAACGGCGGCAGATCCTTTTTGTTAATAAAAACCCATGTAGTGCTACCGAAATCGCAGTAAGAAGTAAAGTAGTAGGCAAGCCAAATTCTTTTCCGAAACCTTACGCTACATACGAGAAATTTACCTTTCCGGCTGGTGCTGCCAACGGGGATTTTTATATACAGCTCATCAGCGATGAACAAGAGACATTTGAATTGCTCCTCTGTCCCTACCGAATGTTCCAATGGAATAATAAAGCAATCTTGCCTATTCTTAATCTACTTTATTTAGAGTTCTGATCGCAATCGAAACTAAATAACTAAAACAGAACAGATGATGATGGGAGAGTTTTAAGCTACGAGAGATATATCTATTGTAACAGTTCTTAGATTTCAAGATGGCCTTTAATCAAATTTTCAAAGTTTAAACGCCTTTAGAAGTTACAATTTTCATTTTATTTACAAGACACTTAATACTATTACCTTTATTCATAGAATCAAAAATTTTCAATTTTATTAAATGGTTTAATAGATTGAAATTGCCGTAAACGAATACTCTAAGATTTCTTAAATTCATATTTCAAGTTCGTTCTTTCCAAAGCAGACATACTTAATGAAGTTTTCATAAATTCTCCACTTCCAACATATTTTCATGAATATTTAAGGAATTTCATCATAAAACACGTTCCATTACGAGTTTGAATTAAATCGTTAAAATGCAGAAAGGACACGTTTCATTCATAATTGATTCAGAAAAGGTTCAACATGAAATTAAATCAAATCTGATAAAAAAAGTTAATTATTTTATCATGGCTTTCTATTTCATTTCCACATCAACCTCCAAACCAAGATAAGTGATTGAATTTCCATGAATGTTGGGAAATGGTTTGGTTTTTAAAAATGTTCAGGGCAACCTTTCGCGTGTTTTGAAAACGAATGACAGGTAAAGGTTAGAAATCAAATTTTATATGGTTGTAGCACATTTGATGAGATAGATATTTGCAATGTGTAAATGTTTGGATTCTGATGTATTGATGATTTAATTTCATGTTTGGATGTGAAAGTATTTGTGGGATATTCAATTCTAGAGGGACATTGGAGTTGGACTTGTAAATTTTGTTCAAAAATTTCATCTCGAAATGTTCATCGTTAAAAATAGTCAAATAAAACAAAGCAGAAAAAATAGAAGCCCTTCTGAGGATATGCAGGAGTTTAAGTTCTAATTAGAATGAGCAAATCGAAGCAACTTTTATTCGAGGCAAATTTGAATGAAGGGTTCAAATTTTGTTAATAGTGAGGGCTCGGAGCATGTTTCTGCTAGAACAATTTATTCAAAACGTTTCTGGCAATATAAAATTTCTTCTCGTTGATATTTTCCAGCAGTAATTAGAATGAATGCTTCTGAATATTAATAAACGCCTTTGGTTAGGATGTGTCACGTGTCAAGCTCGTTGAAACAATTCAGCCAACTTCTGCTGCAATCTGCTAAATTCACTTTTTACAAATGAGCCAAAAACAGCTAAGGCTCATATATATCCTCGAAATTTTCAGATGAATAGTACATTTCTGAGCAAAGTTACGTAACGGCTTAACATTCCAGGCGCAAAAACTTAGTAACTATGTTTGCAGTGAAATACTTTCAGATGAAATTTCGGATTCTAGGCACTCCACTCCAGCAAACTTATTACAAATAATATTTACCGTGATATTCGTATCCTTAGCAAACACCTGTAATTTCAATCTGCAAACATGCCAAACTCTAATCCTCTTGTTTAGTACCTTAAGAAATGCCTGAAGCTTAATATACAGTTATGGTTTAGCAGCATCCATTCGAAGTATATCTGACAGTGGAAAATTAATCATCTCGTTAGTTGGGAGTGAGTGTAATTTGCGACTGGAGACGACTGACTCATTACTGGAGCACCGAACCCTCCAAGGCCTACATACTAAATCACGCCTCTACCATTAATCAGACTACAAACTTAATGCGAAAATACCTTTCTCGAACAAAAGAAAGGGTTGGTTGGTTGTTTAGCTGATGCTGCTGTTGGCCCAGTTCAAGAGGATTCCCGAGGAGTGTAATCCAGTTAACCATCAGGGAAGGAAAATGAAATGAAAGCTATGTAAGTTGCAAACATTGCTGCTATTTCGTAGTTCTCAAGTTTCGTGCGAAAAACGATGCCTACCTAGTCTTGACTGCCTGATACTCTTTGACGAACTTTTGTGAAAGTATTTCAATGGTGTAGAACTGGAAACAAGGATTACACTTCTTGCAGTTAGTTAGAACCACCCTAGGTAGCTACACGAGAGATTCAATGAGTTTGCAGGTGAATTTAGAGAACACTGAAAAAAATTTAATCTCGTAGCGGAATGGGAAAGGAATGTGAATGGATACAGACGTGATTCATGCATTTTTTAAGATTCAATTTGTCAGCTATGCTATTGAAATTCTCAGACAATGTTAACACATTTAGAAATTTCGACTGCAGGCTTGAGTAAGGTGTAACTCAACAAATGGCGTTAGAAAAGAATTTAATGAATGAACAATAATTTTGTTACTTTGTATTGAGTTAGAATTTCATTCATTCTCATTTTGTTTTTCTGGAACTTACTCGATATTTTATTGCCAAGTTGAATCTATAGTTTTCCACTAATAGATGATATTCTTATGAAAAAGAGGGACTTCTAGAAAAAAATAATAAGAAAACTGACTTCGAAACGGTGTAACAAGGGCGAAGTAAAATTTATAGAATCGGTTACAAATCCGTTTTCGCCGTTTTAGCTACAAATTAATTAACATTTTACTTTTTTTCTTGAAAAGCCATCGGTCCTTGCTTTGTTATGTAAGCAGACGCATTTCGACTCCTTTGAGTCATCTTAAGAGTCTAAAGGGTGTGTGGAAGGATATAACTTTATATAGGTGTAGGATGGGTTAAGCAAGTAAGTACTAAATTAGGAAAGCACTAAATTAGGTCAGGTAGAGGGATATTAGTTTTTGTTTTTTGGGTCGTTGGATGTCCGCTTGTTCTATTTTATCGCGTTTCCGTTTTCGTCGGAGAGTATGGTCTAGTACTGAACAAATTATACGACACAACTACAAAACCACGCACATGAGCCTTGACGACGTTGTGGTGCAAATGCAATAAGCAGTCGAATGGACGTGTACCTGACGACTGGCGAGTACGTCTGTTAATAAGCCGTTCCATAGTTTTGAGCGCAACCTTTGGCCACTAATCACGCCTTGGGTCGTGTTATCGGGCCATAATCTGCCCTTTTGGTTTTGAACACCGATCTCACGTTTCACTGTCGTGTAAGGATTTTGGTTTATATGTTATCGCGTCTTTCCATTGGATCACATTGTGGTTTTTCAAAGTCGCCTCCTGAGTTTGTGGATCTCCCGGTTCATGGTCACAAGCGAAATAGGTTGAAGGATTAAATTGGTCTACAGGCTGCAGAATCCGTTCTTCCATTGGTTGGTTGATGACAGGAGATAACTCTGCTTCTGGAATCCGTGCTACGAAGTCAGGGTCGCGAATGAGATCATTCATTGTTATGCCCTCCGACTTATCCTCGACCGACTTGTCATTATCGTTCAAATCACTGGTCCTGACTGGAGCTTCATCTTTTTCAGAATCGCTAAGAAGATCAATTTCTAAATTTGAGGTGAATTGCGGCCGGTGAGGTCTCACTATTTGAGGACTCGCCATTCTTGTTTCTATAAAATTGACATCACGGCTAGTTATTATCCTTTTCTTTTCTGGGTCATAACATTGTAACCCCTTTTGCTTATCGGTGTAACCAACCAATAGTATTCCGGGTGCTTCTGCATTCCACTTCCTATTTAATCGCTTAGGAGTATGAACCATCCACATGACTTCCGAAATTTTTTAAGTTGCTCAAGTCTTGTCGTTGTCCAGACCTTACTTGCTCCAGTGCCTTTCCTATAGTTCGATTGACCAATCGGTTCACTAGATAAGCAGCGTGGCTGACAGGACATTTTGCAGATATTCGTCATAGCCGCATTCATGAACTCTGTTCCATTGTCGTTTCATATGCGTTTTATTTTCTTTGTGATCTGGTTCTTAGCAGTCCATCATACCTTCAGCAAAGAACCCAAAAAAAACATCTCACAAGGCAACAGACAGCCTAGATCAGTCCATCATACCTAAAAGTCTAGCTACCAGCAAATAAGGCAGTCATCAAACAAAGATCAAGCCGGATTCATACGACCGAAAATACAAGTTTTTTTGTGAGTGGGATGTGAATGCCATTGACACACTCATTGTAGGGCTTTCGTTGTCTTGAATGATCGGAATAGTGCAGCAACAGCTCCCTTATCCAAAGCGAATGAGACAAACACTTTTCGTGAAATCATTGATCATGGGCAGGAAATATTTAGTTTTACCATTTGATGTGGTTTCTATAGCTCCGCATGTATCCATATGAATCAAATCAATCAAACTAATTGATTTGATATCAGCATTTGCTGTATTGAATGGTTTTTCGGCAAGATTTTTCTTTGGCACAAATGATACAGCCGTCCAACAGTACCTTCAATCCATGAAATTCGAATCCATCACTTGCGGATTTCAGCTTGCACATACCGCTATATTCAAGATGTCCTAGTCGTCGATGCCAATCTGGAATATCTGCTTGTGCCGCCAATACACAATGCATTTGATCTGTTTGAGCTTTGTAAATACCACCGCAAGTATTTACTTTGGCGAGGAACTCGTTATTTTGGTGGTAGATCGAACCACCACTAGCGTCGAATTTGATAATGCTTTTGTTTTTAATGATTTCACAGTCTGACATGTGTCGTTTTGATTAACGTGAGCACCTGCCTTGAATAGGCTTAATCTCACGGTCAACATTAGATCGCGGTTGGTTTAAGCGCCAATCATTCGCTCCCAAGTTCGGTACCAGTGTACATTGAGGGAACTCTCAACTTTGACACTGGTAGATCCGAGACCTAACTATATCTGACGCTATAAGTTCAACGACAACCTTTGTTTGCACGACTAGCCACCACGATACTCCCCGAAGGGCCGCAACCAATCAACTGACCATCTTTATGATGGAGGCTCATCAGCTGCCCGTGGTACCTGAATATACCTCCAGGGTTGAGGTTCGCAGCATTGAGTTGATCTTGTTATCAAACAATCACAAAGCCACTATGTTTCAGATCCAGTTCCAATCCTAGTATTTTTACTAAGCGATTCGGATACCCCGGGAACGCCAGTCTCCGTCGGCTTCACTGGAATCGGAGACGACAACCCAACGATGTGCGTCTAAATCGGGAACATATAAAACATTGTGCACTGAAATGTCAATTCCGTCAATGCTTATGTACGCGCTACCACCGCCGATATCTTTTGGGCGTTCATTATTTGCAATTAGTATATTATGATGTGATGTGTTCTGAAAGCCAACCAACATATCTTGGCATGGCATTATATGCCGTAATGCTCCACTGTCGATGTACCAGTCAGCTCGTACTGATCGTTTTCACTTCGCTTGTAATGCCCAATTTCGTTGCAGTTAAAGTATCTTGGCTTGCTTTTATTCCAACCTTTTTTGCCGTCATGTCCACTCACAAATGCTTATTCAGTTTTTATGGCACTTATTATAAACTCCGACGCAATTTATTCAGTACTAGACCATATTCTCCGACAAAAACGTTACCGGGATAAAACAGAACAAATGGACATCCAACGACCCAAAAAACGAATGTCCCTCTACCTGACCTAACTTAGTGCTTACCTAATTTAGTACTTACCTGCTTAACCCATCCTACACCTATATAAAGTCATATCCTTCCACACATTTCTTGGATATTCAAGATAACTCAAAGCAACCGAAACGCGTCTGCTCACAGAACAAAGCGAGGCCCACCGGCTTTTCAACAAAAAAACAGAATTGGCATGCGGGTATGAAATAAACGAAATAATTGGCTATAATAAATAGCTGTTACTCACTTTTTAAAACGGGGAAACTCGTTTGGAAAATTTATTTGGCGAACAATAACATAAATGTGCAGTCTTCCCTTCAGCAAAGAACCCAAAAAAAACATCTCACAAGGCAACAGACAGCCTAGATCAGTCCATCATACCTAAAAGTCTAGCTACCAGCAAATAAGGCAGTCATCAAACAAAGATCAAGCCGGATTCATACGACCGAAAATACAAGTTTTTTTGTGAGTGGGATGTGAATGCCATTGACACACTCATTGTAGGGCTTTCGTGCTCACGAGCGTCTTGACTACCCACTTAATACCTCGCCTGCCAACCTATGGAGCTAGCCTGGAACCATTTAACACATCGTTTCCTTCAAGCCGAAGATTGTCTCGTCTCGTGGGAAGGGATGGAGGAAGAATGTGCCACTTGGGTCTATTTCCCCATCGATCCAAGGATCATTGTGACTATACTATCCATAATGAGCTCTCTTCTCTTCCTGTTGTTGTCTCATGGTAGCTCGTTACACTTTTGCACGCAAAATATATGTGGCAGGCATCGTTTTCCTCTCTTGGGCCAAATCGACAGTCGGGGGACCATAACTTACAAAACATTTGCAGGTAAGACTGAAAACACCCATGTCCGCTTAAAAACTGGTTCAGATTGATGTTAGCTACACCATGTCTTCGATTTAGCCAAAGTCCGCCGATATCTTTTGGGCGTTCATTATTTGCAATTAGTATATTATGATGTGATGTGTTCTGAAAGCCAACCAACATATCTTGGCATGGCATTATATGCCGTAATGCTCCACTGTCGATGTACCAGTCAGCTGTCTTTGTCGTACTGATCGTTTCACTAAATGCGTTGGCAAAATTTACTATAGTTTCGCTTGTAATGCCCAATTTCGTTGCAGTTAAAGTATCTTGGCTTGCTTTTATTCCAACCTTTTTTGCCGTCATGTCCACTCACAAATGCTAATTCAGTTTTTATGGCACTTATTATAAACTCCGACGCAATTTCTTCAGTACTAGACCATATTCTCCGACAAAAACGTTACCGAGATAAAACAGAACAAATGGACATCCAACGACCCAAAAAAAACGAATGTCCCTCTACCTGACCTAACTTAGTGCTTACCTAATTTAGTACTTACCTGCTTAACCCATCCTACACCTATATAAAGTCATATCCTTCCATACATTTCTTGGATACTCAAGATAACTCAAAGCAACCGAAACGCGTCTGCTCACAGAACAAAGCAAGGCCCACCGGCTTTTCAACAAAAAAACAGAATTTGCATGCGGATATCAAATAAACAAAATAATTGACTATAATAAATAGCTGTTACTCACTTTTTAAAACGGGGAAACTCGTTTGGAAAATTTATTTGGCGAACAGTAACATAAATGTGCAGTCTTCCCTTCAGCAAAGAACCCAAAAAAAAACATCTCACAAGGCGACAGACAGCCTAGATCAGTCCATCATACCTAAAAGTCTAGCTACCAGCAAATAAGGCAGTCATCAAACAAAGATCAAGCCGGATTCATACGACCGAAAATACAAGTTTTTTTGTGAGTGGGATGTGAATGCCATTGACACACTCATTGTAGGGCTTTCGTGCTCACGAGCGTCTTGACTACCCACTTAATACCTCGCCTGCCAACCTATGGAGCTAGCCTGGAACCATTTAACACATCGTTTCCTTCAAGCCGAAGATTGTCTCGTCTCGTGGGAGGGGATGGAGGAAGAATGTGCCACTTGGGTCTATTTCCCCATCGATCCAAGGATCATTGTGACTATACTATCCAAAATGAGCTCTCTTCTCTTCCTGTTGTTGTCTCATGGCAGCTCTTAACACTTTTGCACGCAAAAAATATGTGGCAGGCATCGTTTTCCTCTCTTGGGCCAAATCGACAGTCGGGGGACCATAACTTACAAAACATGTGCAGGTAAGACTGAAAACACCCATGTCCGCTTAAAAATTGGTTCAGATAGATGTTAGCTACACCATGTCTTCGATTTAGCCAAAGTCTTGGATCCAGAAAAAGCCGCGGAGTCTACATTTCAATTGTGCATTTCACCCACAATTGCTGCCAATAGTTGAGTGAGCGCTGTCTCTCCTCGAGCGCAATCGTCTCTCTTGTTTTCTAACGCGGGGCTCTCTAGCAAGGAGGGCAATGAATATTGCGCCTGCAATGATTCACCACAGAATCAGAGACTGTCGCGTATGAAGATTCAATCCTCGGTGCTTTTCTTCTCTCGTTTTCGGTATACCTCCTTCCTGAAAGCGTCGCCTATATTTCTGCTTCGTACAGTAGCATTGACCCTATGGCACTCATCAAGAGGCATCTCCTTGCCGTAACATCACCCGCATAGCCGATCAAGTGTGAGTCTTCTGGCATCTCCAGTCTCAGTAGCCCATCACAAGACACGTTCCACAGGTCTGGATCAAGGATAGATCCCCAATATGACTTTCAGCCTTCGTCGGCCCTGTGTCCTGTCTTGAAGCAGGCTTTAGTCCTTCAGGTAGTCCCTTTAAAGCCACATTAGATATTCTGCAACTTGAAAAGGAGTTGTGAGCGTATCCAGAACATCCACCCATCTAGCGGAGTTCAAAGCATGCTTAAAGTTGATTGTCACCAACAGAACGATCCATCACTAAGCGTGGCTATGTGCCTCTACCTTTTAAACTGCGCTTGCCACCTTTCCCATTGCATCAATAGCAAAGTGTCCTGCTCTAAAGCCTGACTGCCCAGGAGTAAAGTTTCTAGCAGCACGAATTGCGTCAGTGCGTGTCTTTTGATGAGTTTCTCTAGTATTTTCATAGCCGTGTCTAGCATGAGCTTTCCTTCCCCTTGCTGATCAGCATGAGTCTCGACACTTTCCATCGTACGGAAAAAACTGCGTGCCATAAGCAAGCATTGAATATGCTGAGCAGCATGCCAGAACAACGTTGATAGGCAAGTTACACTACCTCAGTCAGAACACAATCTAAGCCTAGAACCTTCCTTGCTTTCCATGATAGGACTGCCTGTTTTGGCTCTGGCTGTATGAAGAGTGGGCACGTCATTATGGACGGAATTAGCGGGAAAGAGTGGCCACACTATCTTGCCCATTTTTCCCGCTTCATGTATGCAGAGCATACATGACCTTTTGCATTATGAGCTTGTAGTCAAGGTCCCACGGATTTTTGTTCACATTGTCCACTAGATATTGCCACTAACGAGCCTTGCTGTTGTTAAGTGATTCGCGAAGGCATTTTCTGGTCGAATGATATGCTGGTACCCGGTTCATGCCTCGTCACGATTCCGTGCCCGTTGAGCCTCACGCCGAGACTTGGAACACTCCTTTCGTTTTTCATCGATTACAGTCGACCACCAGTACACTGGAGGCTTGTCATGCTGGGGTTTTTGACGGGGCAAAGAAGCACTGCTGATAGCCGTAATGATGCTTGTAATTGAGTTCACCACGTCTTGAGCAGCCACTTCTTCTGTCCTCTGCAGTGGAGCACAAACCGTGAGCACCTCTCAGAACCTGCCGACGTATATCTTTCCGATGTTCCTCCCAATTGTAGAAAGTCGAGAGCTCCCAACGTCCATGGAGACCAAATCACAGATTTCAAGCAGAATGAACTGACGACCACTGGCTGGGTAGTCTTCTAACATAATACTCTTGAATTGTGTATCCTCCGTACTAAGGACTCTGAGGAAAATGTCACGTCCGATGTAGTTCCTTCGCAGCCAATGCGGCGGAATGTTGGTAGATTTTTGATGTTTGGTACAACCAGTGCCGCACTGGCCGCTGTTTCGGGGATTCATTTTTCAGCAAATCTGTTAAAGGTATGCCCCATTGGATTGGTTTAGCGTTGAAATCTCCCTCAACAAGTATGTTGTCATCTACGCCCGAGACAGCGCCCTTCATCGCATTAAGCTTGGCTTTGGAAGATGATATACGCTAGTCAGCGTTAGGTACACACTAAATAGGGTGGTCTCTGAGCACCAAATCCATATAAACCCATCCCCTAATCCACAGCCCTCCCCCTGAAAATCACTGTTCCGCACCCAGATGATAGCAGAACCAGTTTCGTCAGGATACGATGATGCAGAACTTATATCTAGGTGTTCCTCACTCAACAGTTTTTGGGCGATTGAACTACGGTGTACGTTTACCTGCAGGGTACGGGTAATCGAAGCTCTAAGTTTGGCTTGGCTTGGACGTCTTGGAAAATCTGACATTATTCTGATCCCAAAACATGTCCAACATCTACTCATGAACAAGCATCCTTGCAAAGAGAACTGTGTGCCTGACCAGATTAGTCGTACTGCTTAGTTATAGTGTCTTTAAGCCTTACATTTTCATTATATCCAGCAGCCATTCTGCACAGTACCGACCGTCTTAGAGCCTGGAGCCTTTGTCGTGACTTTTTTCTCTCCTGTTTTACCGCAGGTTTTTTTTTCTGCTGGGCCTCAATGAGAAGTATATTTTCTAGCACTTTAAAAGAATGTTTCTCAGCGGTTTTCTACGCTCCTTTGTTCAGAACTGTTCTATCTTCCTTTACCCTTATGCCTTTCGATTGGGCTAGATGGCATTCTTTCATTGATGTTTAATGGTAGAGCTTTCTACACGTGCCCGTTAGGGTTAGCCTTTAGTTTTATGCTCTTCTTTGGTATTCTGGTATTCTTTGGACTTTGACCTATGCAGTCTAGGAGCTCCTCTCATTCAAGTAGCCCATTTACACCTTTTCTAATTTTTTGGGAATTGTACGTTAATTTTATTCTTTTTAGGACACTCCCGCCTTTTGGATTAGCCTTTCTTGTTGAGATTTCGCTGACCGGCAATTTTACTTTACGACCTCCTTTCCTGGAAGAGGTTATCGGCTTCTATTTCCGATTACAGTACTTCAGCCCCATTTTAAACGGTGGCGGTAAAATGGTAACTTCTTTCTCATTAAGCCATGATCACTTTGTGACCTTCAGGTTGGTTTGTTATTATTTCAGTATTGAAGACCCTTGCTTCAGTTCCTTCAGTAGCGCTCGCAGCAATAACCATCAAATTCTTGATATTCTTTATATTTCCCCCATCGCGCGAATATTTCACGCGTCCTGCAAAATATACCGGTCTTCTTATTTAGGACGCTCTGGCGTTTGCATCATTTATTTACAGTGCTTGAACGTTACACTTCTTAGTCTGGACAAGGTTGTCCGCTAATCTTCATTTTTTCGTTGTTCATTGTTGCTGGTACCCTTCCGATGTAATGTTAACATCGTGGCTGCAGCCGCTGGTTGCGTCGTCGCTGTGGAAATTTTTAGTTTTTATTCTGAATCTTTTAAAATCTATTTTTAGGTTTTTTATTTGTAATTGCTCCAATTTGATTGGTTTCCTCTTTGGAGCGGCTATATTTGTTCATGTGTTAAGTCACCTTTTGGGTCCCATGATTATCTTTACATAACCCATGTGAGAGTTGGTACAAGCCTTTATGGGGACAAGTCCTCAGAGTTAAGCAAGCGATAATCGGGAGTCCTTCTCAACCGAATCTACACCACCAACCCAATGGTGCGAACTTCGAACATACTCCGAGGCCTGCCAAGGTTTTACACCGGTAAACAAAGATGGAATCTTAGTTGTATTAGAGCCGTTCACGCACGAATGTCATTTTGGCGCTACAATGCTCCAAATCATCATATAGCTCCAAATCATCATATTTGCCAGCCAAAAGCATCGATTCTAACTTGTGGTCCAAACTGTAGTCCAGATTTAGTCAGGGTTGTTACCTGTCGTACCAGGAGGAACCTCACGGTGACCTCCATATCCTCGGGTCTATCAGGACGACACTCCTCAAAAAATCTTAGCCTTCAAGAGTATTCCTGTCAGCCGGCATTCCCTTTGCGGGGAAAACATGTCGTTATTTTTCTTTTCCAGGCTTGTGATAATTTGTTCCTTAACGAGACTTATAAAATAGCTTACACAAAGTTCCAAAGTGTAGAAGCACTTCTCTGGAAACTCGATCTGTACGATGAGTATAAAGACTTCATATGAGATACCTTAGTTTAGGTCTTGTGAAGCTTGTTTTTTCAAAAAAGAGACATTTGGATTTCAGTTGTTACCTACTTCACAATGCAATAGTGAAAAGCCGTAGCTCTACCACTAAGTCGCGAGTTGATTTCAATGCGTCCCAGAAAGGAGTCGGAGGGAAGGCTCTGAACAATACTCTGGTGATGAAACTCTCTAACCAGCAACGCAACTTATACCTGTTGATTTAGATAGATTTTCTGGCGTTTCAATCCACAAGAACCAATCTGGCATCATCAATTTAAAATCATCGCTATGGAACATCCTCTGCACCTCTTCTTCGCCACTAGGACTCTTCAACAACTGGCCAAAGACGAGCTGTCCAAATATCCATACTGAAAAACTTCTGTGGCAATGAAGTACTTACGCGTGGAGAAAATTTGGATACCCTAAATCAAATGCGAGTAAAAATTGATTTACGTCGGATAATGCAATCTGCAGGCCTCCTTCACGGAAAATATATGGCAAACCATCCTCATCTGTTAAAGCATATTCCACAAGACGATAAAGAATCAAAAATGTTTTTCTGCATTAGTAATAAGGGGTCCGTGAAAACACTGGGGCTCCAATAGTAATCAGAAATAAATAACGAGGTGTGTTCAAAAAATATCGCGAATTTTGTTTTTTTTCAAAAATTATTTATTTATTTATAAATATCTATTTTGTCCCCTTCAAAGTAATCCCCATGAGATATTATACACTTGTGCCAACGGTTTTTCCAATCTTCGAAGCACTTCAAAAAATCATTTTTTTTAATCTTGTTCAGCTCCTCCTTCGATGCCGTCTTTATCTCGTCAAGCGTAGCGTAACGTCGTCCTTTCATGGGCCTCTTCAGTTTAGGAAACAAGAAAAAGTCACAGGGGGCCAGATTTGGGGAATACGGTGGCTGCGGCATCATTAGTGTGTTGTTTTTGGCCAAAAAGTCGCGCACAAGCAACGATGTGTGAGCAGGGGCGTTATCGTGGTGCAAAAGCCAATTTTTGTTCTCCCACAAATCTGGGCGTTTCTGGCGGATTGCTTCGCGCAAATTGCGCATAACTTGCAGGTAATATTCCTTATTGACCGTTCTTCCCTGTGGCAAGAACTCATGATGCACCACGCCCCTGCAATCGAAGAAAACTGTCAGCAAAACTTTCACATTCGACCGAACTTGGCGCGCTTTTTTCGGTCTTGGTTCATGCGGCAGCTTCCATTGAGATGATTGAGCTTTGGTTTCCACGTCATAACCATAAACCCACGATTCTTCACCAGTTATGACCCTCTGGAGCAAATTTGGTTCGTCGCGGACAGAGTTTAACATCTCATTAGCAATGTTCATGCGTTGCTGTTTTTGGTCGCAATTGAGCAATTTTGGTACGAATTTCGCGGCGACCCGTCTCATGCCCAAATCGTTGATAAAAATCGAATGGCACGAGCCAATCGATATGTTTAGGTCCTCAGCAACTTCTCTAACGGTGATTCGACGATTGGCCAATACCATTTTCTCCACTTCATTCATTTTTTCGTCTGTTGTTGAAGTGCTCGGGCGTCCGGCACGCTCTTCGTCGTTCACATCTTCTCGGCCTTCTAAAAACATTTTGTACCACCGATAAACGTTGCAAGTGAACATTCAAAATGGCCGAGCTTGTCGGCATAAGTGACAGACATGAGTACCAACATAACGCCACAAAAAAAAATCGAAATTCAAATATACGTAACCCGCGAAAATTCAAAATTCGCGATACTTTTTGAACACACCTCGTAGTTGAAGTCCGAAATTCATTGGCTAGGAAAAATGACTGGGATGATCCCTGACAATAAGAAAATGTCAAAGAGTGGCTCACAGTGCATAGGCAACTTCCAGTACTGAACAAACTGAAGATTTCTCTCTGGTTTGGACCTACTACGTGAGACCTCATTGAACTACATAGTTTCTGCGACTCCTCTTTACTGGCTTATGCTGCTGTTATCTGTATTATAGTTAAATCACTCAGTGCCGCAAACGTTATATAGGTTGGTCCAACAAAAACGCACGATGTTAATTGTAAATAAAACAAAAAATTTTTTATTATAATAGAAGGATCTATGACCTTTATGTATGAAATAAAATATTGCTCAAATGCTCACCACGGCCAGGTTCGATGTCGTTAATGTGCTGAATTATCTCATCCTTTAGCCCTTGAATTGTTCTTGGCATATTGACGTACACTTTTTTTTTAATATCCCCAGAGAAAGAAGTCCAATGGTGTGAAATCACATGATCGTGGCAGCCAATTAACATCGCCACGACGTGAGAGAACACGGCCATTGAATTTCTGGCGTAAAAGCCATTGTTTTGTTGGCTGTGCGGCAAGTGACAACATACTGTTGAAACCACATTTTGTCTAGGTCTATTACTTCAATTTCTGGCCACAAGAAGTCCGTTATCATCTCGCAATAGCGAACACCATTCATAACCCATAAACCACACCAAACAGTCAATCTTAGTGGGTGCATCGGCTTTTCAACAATCGCTCGTGAATTTTCATTTGCTCAAATGAGGCGATCCCACTGGTTAACGAATCCACTGAGGTGAAGGTGTGCCTCATCGCTGAAGATGATTTTGTTTGTAAAGACAACATTCCCTTCTGTCTGTTTAACCAACCATTTGGCTTATTGCCGACGCTTGAAATGGTCAGTAGGCTTCATCTCTTGAGTCAATTGAACCTTGTAAGCGTTTTGCATCAGTGTTGTTCGTGAGATGTTCAATTGTTGGTCACGACGACGAATTGAAGTTGACGGCTCTTCTGCCACACTATCAGGAACAATTGCAATGTTTTTCGCAGAACGAACTGAGTGAGCATGCACAAGTGACTTCACATTTACTACAGACCTAGTTTGCTGAAATTTCCGCGCAATTCTCCCGATCGTGGACACATTTGGTCGATTATGCTGACCAAAAAAATCACGAAGTGCACGAAATGAATTTTTAACTGAACGCTCATTTTCGTAAAAGGCTTCAATAACCTTAACGCGCTGCTCAATTGTATACCTCTCCATGGTTGAATTTGTCAAACGATGAAACAAAGAAATGTCCAATTAAATTGGGCGAAAACTTGACCTTAAGGTGTGACTCACAATTAACATTGTGCATTATATATACAAGACTTACTCAAACAAGCAGACACAGCTGCTGCTCGCCGCTCTGAAATAGTAAGAAACTAGTATATATTTATGCATACGCACAGTTAAATATACATATATAGCTACAACCTTTCTTCTGTGTCAAATTTCTCTAAACAGCTTTGGGAGAGGTTTTTTATAATGTTAGGGAACACTTTTACGTTAAAAATGTTTTTTTGCACTTTTGAAAGTTGTTGCTACCTTAAATGAACCACGAAACATCAAACTTTTGAAATTAGGAATATTTTGAATTATATCAAATAGAAACTGGAATTTATTCAAGAATAAAATTGCAAAATGGTAGACCATCGTGCATAACAAACAGCTTTTAAAAAGTTACCACAGATGAAAATTCCCCCTATTGCTAATATAAATACAATAATTCTATCTACTTCAGGGGAAAACCTCAACATGTGAAAATAGCAAGAACTTTTCATGCATTAAATATTCCACTTTACGTTTGAGTGGAACATATTAAAATGCTGTTTTTTGGGACAATTTATAAATCAAAGTAAACACTAACTTTCAAGATCTAACGAAACTGAAAGCGAAGAGGAAATAAATGCAGAGGAATATATGCGCACAAAAAGATACAAAAAATATTGTAAGGACAAATATGAATGTGATGGAGAAGCAAAAAGAAGTAGAGGAAAAATAACTTCATTTGCATATATTTTTGTGCTTTCGGTATAAATTGGAAAAAAATTAAGATATTTGGTAGTGTGATACATTTTTAAAAGCACACTTAAAGGCAGCTTTCAGGTTGATTTGCATTTGAAGGCTTACTGAAATTTATAAAGTATTTCTGGTATATTTATTTTTAAGGTCGTTTTCCAAACATTGGAGTACACTATAGGGTGGGCCGATAAGTAGTTCCTTTTAAAAATGCAATAAAATCAAAGAAATAATGCAATAAAATGAGCAAAAATCAAACGTTGATACTGACTCATTTTGAGTGGGAACAGCTGTCAGTGTCAAAATAACATGTGATTTTCAAAAAAAAAACACTTAACGTCCCGCCCTGTATATTCTGTAGTAACTAGAATCCATCTGCAATAACCCCTATCTATTAAGGATCAGAATAAACCATTAAATTCAATACACTCGTATAAATACACACTTTCAAAAGAAAAACAGAAATTAAAATCCCAGTAAACTACAATGTTATCACAGGAAACAACCAATGTGTCCCCGAATATGTACAAGTCCAAGTTAAATAGCACCCGTATCATCTAAATGCCTCATAATCATGTCACGTTGTTGTACGCAATTTTTCTTGTCCCGCTTTTTCATTACCTTCATTTTTAATTAACTGTTGCCGCCTTACAAACAAACAAACAAGAAAAATTTCAAAAAATAAATTAAAACACATTTTCAAGTAACACACTTTTAAACAGGATGCGGAAGAAAAGAAAGGACCAGAAGAAAAACTAACAGAGAACGTATAATGGGACTTGTATCCTGTGTGTCCCATCCGCTTGTCAGCTCATCTCTTGTTAGGTCTTCTCATTTTCATTGGCTGGTCACTGTCGTCCTGTTGACGCTCTTTTCGTGGAATTGCTAGACAAAAACCTTAAGTAATTAATTGATGCTCATAAATTCTTCTTTCCTTTTTCTTTGGCCGTTGGTTTGCTTCAGGGTAATTTCGGTTAATAACTTTTTCCTGTTAATATTGTAATAAAATGGCGGGTGGAATTCCGTGGCCAATTATAATGTCCGGATGAAAGTCGGGATTGAAAGAGAGTAAACTAATTTCCTTTGCCGTGAATGGGAACAAGAGAATGTGATCCTGATTGAGGGTCGGGATGAAAGGTTAAAAATTTTAAAGCGTTCCTCACTGGCTTTGGCAAGGGAAATCTCACGAAAATGAGCTGAATGCGATGTTGAAATTCATTCCCGTGAATTTCCATTACATAGCCAGGACACATTTTCTGCTTATCCATGGCGTCCTTGGTAAGCTCACCAGCTTCAAATGAATAATGTTCATTAACAAATGCCTGGATTATTAGCTTTGAGAAATTTACATTAAAGCTGCTATCACTGTCGCATTTTATACTCAACACGAGACACATCATGCAAAGCACCTGCATGGCCATGGATACATCGCGTAATTTTCAGGATTATGTATGTAAAGTAATTTTCGAAAAATGGTACATTGCAGGGCGCTACATTGTGCAAGGATAAAGGGAACATGAGCACAATGAGCTCGTGTCATCATTTATAATATCGTCCTGGGCAACAAAGCTCGGATAGGCAGGCATTCAGAACATGGTGGGTGGCAAGAAAGGAACCGTATCTGCACAGGACGGTGCCGGTGAAATATAAATCCTTTTATGCTACAGGTAGATCTTTCACTAATACGCTATCATTTATATTGTCATCGTGTCACCATATTCCTGCGCAAAATTGTGCGATGGAGATTTCAGTGGTAAGCGGGTGGCGTTACTATGCAAGGCTTTTTGAAAATTAGTTTGTGTTCGCTATTAATTTCTGTTAGCGTTTTGTTGAGCGTAGGAGCAGGCATTTTAGGTAATTATGGTGAACAAAATATAAATGAATGGCTGTGTAGTAGGGGGTGTGGGCTGGTGTTCCATTCAAGTTGATTTAATTAGTTGGTAATATATTTATGTTTCAGATTATTTGCAGCCTGTTAATTGAAATGTTTATACGAAGACTCTGTCGCTTGAGGAACAACGCACTGCAAAAATGCTTGCTTTCATTACAAACCCAACCAGAACCAAGCGCAGGTGCAAAGATATGCTACACTTTTTTATTCTGTGACCTTAATTGTACTCTACAAAATGATTTAGTCAATGTAATTTCATTTGATGTGTCTTCTCGTTTTTATTCGTATTCTCATCATATTTCGGGTGGTTGGGAGTTCTTAGTGCGCCGAATATGTACTTTAAATTGTCCTCCCCCTGGCTTACCGCGTTTCAACATCGCAAAAATAAAAATTCGCGGCAATGATGCGCTGTGTATGGGCTGGTGACTTTAAGATATGTGGGGGCACGTAATCCCATACAAATACTTGTTTCAAACGAAAACACAACAAGAAAAGTAGATGAACTGATATTACCCGATATCACAAAGTTTCTTAATTTGTTTATTTAAGAAATCTATCAATACAGATATCTTCTTCCTCTCCTTAACAATACAGCCCCTCTTGGGCCTTCACTTCCTGCAAATAGCGCCTCCAACTGTCTCGGTCGACTAACCGCATCCTCCAATTTTGAAATCCGAGCAGCAATGAACTGTTTCATCAACCGAGTGATACCAGCGTTTCCTCGGTTTTGCCACTAGTATCCGGCCTTCAGTTTCCCAACGGATACCTTCTTGGTTTTCCGTTGTTCGTCCATACGATTCATGTAGCTAGCCTGTTGCTGTTTCCGCAGTCTTATAATCGTTGATATTTCCGGTTCATCAAAAACTTCATACAGCTCATGGTTATATCAGATTCACCGTTGATCCCCGTCTAGTTTCGCTCTGATTATTCGCCTCAGGGCCCGTCGTTCAAAGGCGTTCAATATATTTGCGAATCCTTCCGGTAGGGAAAATGTTTCACACCCATGGCATAACACAGGTCTTATCACAGATTTGTATACTTGAAGCCTTGTAATGTACCTCGTGTATCGACAGGCAGCTTCCTTATGACGTACTACAGAGCCAAATTGAATAGCGATGGGGCCAGCTCATCTCCCTGCTTAAGTCCGAAATTTTTGTCAAAGCCATCGGTGAGTTCGTTATAGATGCGGACTTGGGAGATCGTCGCCATTATTGTCATTTTGATAAGATGGACTATTTTGCCTGAGATGCCAAAACAAAGCAGTATTTTATGTACGTTACAATCAATACTATCGTATACTTGCCTAAAGTCAACGAAAATTTGGTATACGTCTATGTTGAACTCCCTGCATTTTTCAAGTACTTGCTTAACTGTGAACAATTCGTATATCCTTTATCTACCTGCTCTAAAACCACCTGCATTATCTCCAATAATACTGTTGGCATATGATCCGATTTTATTTATTAAGATCTTTGAAAATATTTTGTACACCGTACAAAGTAGTGATATGCCTCTATAATTTTCGCACTGTAGCTTGTCTCCTATTTTGTGGATAGGGAATATAATTGATTGGCTCCACTCTTTTGGCATATGTTCCGCTTGTCAAACGTGCAGGATGAACACTACTTCCACCATATTTGATGAGCCACACTGGAATCTCATCGATGCCCGCCACTTTATTATTCTT
The DNA here is from genome assembly GCA_963969285.1 of Odontomyia ornata. NCBI lineage: Eukaryota > Metazoa > Arthropoda > Insecta > Diptera > Stratiomyidae > Odontomyia > Odontomyia ornata. The sequence continues at coordinate 34,882,038 of OZ017739.1, forward strand.
TCGGGCTTTGATGGTGGAACAAATTCCATCCAGAGTTGTTGGGGGCAATGGAAGCCTTCTGGAAACATCCATTGGCTCCGATATTGTAGTGCTATGCGGAGGATTAAGGAGGTTCTTCAAATATGATACCCATCTCTCCTTAATTTTTGTTTCATCAGCGATGGTGGTGCCAATATCATCACAACAGAGCATGGCTTTGGGCTGATAACCACGTTTCAGACTTTTCACAACTTTGTACGATTGCCTTGTGTTGTTGTTCGCTAGACTTACATCGATGCTTCTCAATTGGTGGTCATAGTATTTTCTTTTCTTAATTATAAATATCTTAATCGACAGTCTTCTGACATTTTCATAATGTTCTCTCTTCGTCCTGGTTTTCGTCCCTTCGTAATCTTCGTACGCCTGATTATTTTTGTCTGACGCATTCCGGCACTCATCATCGAACCGATTATTTCTCTTACGCTGGGCTTGATGTCTGATTGTGTGCTCTTCCACAGTCGTAATAGCCACTTTCACTTCCATCCAGAGCTCGTTGCTTGGTTTCAGCGATGCGCCTGATAAGATGGGAGCCAGCTGGTTGTCGAGGGAGCTCGTGCAATTTTTGACTACAGATGCCATTAGATGGTTTTCTATGTCAAGGTTTTGTAGCAGGCTTTTCTTCGCCGAACATGCCTTTGACATACGACATCGTTATGTATGTACAGATATCAAGTATGCTCGAGGCCCAACGTTGTTGGATCAGAATATGGTCGATTTGGTTTTGTGTGTTGCTATCCGGTGATACCGAGATCATTTTATGAATGCGTTGATGTGGGAAGTGAGTGGAATGTATAACTAGAATTCTACTGCATGCGAAAACAATCAGGTATTGTAATATGTTTCATCGTGCAGACTGTAGCCTCCAGTAGTTCTCCAATAAGATATCTCGTTGCCAATCTTAGTGTTGGCATCACCCAAAATTATTTTTGTGTCGTTTGTGGGCAATCAGTGGCCTAATCTTTCCAGATGATTGCAGAACTTTTCTTTCATTTCTTCGTCCTTCCCTTCGGTCAGGGCGAGAACAATTATCAACTAGATTTTGAAGAATTCCGCTTGCACACAATCGTTCATTAACTTCCTTAAAATCAATAACGTGCGATTTGAACCCCCTATCCACAAAAGAGGCCACTCCGAATTCTCGTTTTCCAGTAGGCTTCCCACTTTTGAATATTGTGTGTGATCTCATGTCTCGAATATCATTTCCAGCCCAGTTCGTTTCCTGAACTGCCAGTGTTTTTAATTTATATTGACTGGCCTGTTGCAAAAGGTCCTTGACAGTGCCAGAGTAATTGAGTGATCCGACATTCCAGAATCCAATTCCATTGCCCGTTCGTGAAATCGTTGCTGTGAGTACAATCCATTCCGAGGCCTTTCTGCATGTTTCGAAACATTGTAGGGTTTTTCAGGGACAGGGACTTAGCCCGTTGCCTAACCTCCTTTCCGACGGCATGATTCTTACTTCGATTCCGCTATCAGGCGCGAAAGACTCGCCTGCATCGTCTTTCCCTCCCACAAAGTAGGTGTCAGTAGGGTTTAGAGTAGAGCTGTAGATGTATTTACAGTTATTAGCGTTTCTCGGCATTTAGTGGCCCATTATTGGGGAACCAGTAAGCCCTATGTGCGATCCCGAGGAAATTTACTAACATTTAATTAGGGGCTTAAGATGAGGAATCATGGAAAATGTTGGTTAGGAAAATAAGGAGTTCTCTAATCCTTTCTGAAACGGGCTTGGGACCCTCTACGGTGGAGTTTCAGGTATGTATTTAGGAAATCAATACATACATATCCAATCTAATAAAAATGTAGACAATGCCTTCGAAAAAAACCAAAAACAAAAAATTTAAACGAAAAAGGTAAAATTCTTTATTAAATATTACAGAATAAATCAAAAAATTACAAATAAGATGAACAAGTTCATAATAATGGTGATTACTATTGAAGCTGGCCAAATGCACAAGCTAATATAATTGGATAAACAAGCATATTAGAAGAATATATTTAGTCAATGAAAGGCATACAAGTATTTCTCGCTATATGCGAGCTTTGAAGTTGTTAAATAGATGGCGTGAATTTTATGTTTTCGCGGTAGCCGTACAAAGGGCAAATTTAGGAATATTTGAGTATAAGCAAAGGGAACACTTTAACAGCCAAAGATGAAGTTAACCCCTTTCGCGAAACAACCAAGTCTCGCCCAAAGTTCGCAAAATATGTAGTAACTTCCATTACCTCGTGGGTAAATGCCCGTAACACACAACCGGTCTTTGGCAAGTCTTTATCTGACTTAGGCTGATTTTCACCAACAAACGACCGCAGCATTCGTTTTATATTTTGATTAATGCGCTCTGCAGGATTTGCTTGTGCGTGGTAGAATGCCGTATACTGAATGGTTGTTCCATACGATTCTCCTAGCTCTTGAAGCTTTTTCGACCGGAGTTGTACCCCATTGTCGCATACTACGACTGCAGGCACTCCAAACAGCAAAAATATTTGCTCTTCCAAAGTCCAAACCACCGCAGAGGCAGTCGCTTGCGGAAGTGGGAAGATCAAGGGCAGTTTGGTAAAGTAGTCTACCACCGTTAAAATGTAGCACTTCCCCTGCGTCGACCTGGGAAGAGGCCCAACTAAGTCAATCCAAATCATTTTCCAGGGCTCCTTCACTTGGCTAACTCTGGAAACCATCGGAGCATAGGGAAGCTTCCTTTCCACCTTCGTGGATTAGCAAATCTGACATCTCGCCACATAACGTTTGATGTCTGCCCTCATTTTTGGCCAGAAAACCCGTTGCCTTACACGATCGTATGTTCTTCGGGCCCCATGTTGGGCGCCAGTGTTACGTGATAAAACTATCTCGAGGAGATGATCCAACCATCCCTGCTAACTCCAGCCGGGGGCGTTTTGGGTCCCGGGTCGCTCCGTCGGAGACGGGCGTGGGCGCCACTCGTCTACCCGTAAATTTGTCCCCCAAGCCTCGAGACAAGCTTCGCTCGCACTGGAATCTTCACTTTTAGGGGGGAAGGATCACTGCTTGTCTCTATGCACCAGCCTAGAAGAGGAGGACAACCCACCTAACTAACTCCCGCGACAATCCCACAACCTAACTACCCTAAATCCTAGTTCAATCGGGATTCGAAATCAAACAAAGACCAAATATATCCCAACACTTGCGGATATTGGCGCAGTAAATGGGCGCCTTGAAATTTTTGTGTTCACTTCCGAACCAAGTATCACACTTCACTCTCAGCGGATTGTATCTTTTTTTTGAAGAAAAAAAAAATAAAAGTACATCCGAATCACTGAAAGTTCAACAATAATTATTAGTTACTGGTTATGCTTCTCATTCCAAACAATCTCAAAGAGTATTTTTCTTTAACTCTATCATTGTAAGTTACGATATTCATTTAAACTCAATACAATTTTTCCTCAACTCTAAGACTATATTTACCTTAGCACAATTAACTCGACGACGGGGGCCCCCCGTAAATTTTCCGCTTCGCTCGTGTTCCGTTGCACGACTCCCGCTAGCCACGTGTATTCTGAAGAAATTCAACACTGATTCCTCGAGGCATATCCTTGGCGGCCCGATGTTTTTTTTGTCGTTTCCTTCGTGGAAGAATTCCTGAAGTTATCGTTTTGGTGACAGCCACGTTCTTGTCTTGCACTCGGGTTCCAAAAGAATAGTGCAGCCACCAACTCGAGAATTGCTATCGGTGATTACCTCCTTCAATCGATGGTGTGACCTTCCCACATGGATTCCATAACTAGAAAGAGGGCTCCTCGCTCAATATTCGGTCCGTCCTCGCCTTTCATGGAATTTTTCGCCCCTGTAAAATTCCCTTCGGTGAAGTTGGTCTCGACTTCTTGGACTCGTGGATTCTTGTACCATCATTGACCCTTTGGATCTCCAGAATCCGTGGCTCCAACCGTCTTTGCTGCAAGCTTTTTTCCTGCATTTTTTATTTAGTTGTTCTTATTTTCGATGTTGATGGCCGTGCCTGAGTGAGACATCAAGTTTCTTCCATTTGTTTATGTTTATTTTCTCCAGCAGTTGATGATATTGAATGTGGGAACATGTGAGCTTGCTACGTAAACGTCAATCCATTGAATAATTCTATCCATTGAAGATTCTATCAATGCCAGAGCCTGTGTAGTAGATGTTCCCGAAACAATGAGCTATGGGATACTTGAGCATGATAAATTCACCAATCGTCCTTCAGTCAACAAGATGATTCCTTTACCCTCCAGCCAACCAATTTGGTCTGCTTGTGATTCAACTGGAGTCTGTAAACTATTCTAATCGATTTCGGTATTCGAGTGCCCCATGTTGTTGACTATACACCCATTCTTGAGTTGTCCATATGATCACGAATTACAACATTTTTATTACGTGTGGCGGTCACAACAATGGCTACATTTCGAATAACCTCAGTTAGTTTCGAAGCACGAAAACCGTCCATGCTGGCCTGAAGATCGCAGGTAGGGTCAATTTAAGAAATATACATGGTGCATTCCAATCCTCAAATACGTGTGTGCATCTTTTTCCAACTTCACCACATCTGCAAATGACTACTTGCTTCCCGCCAAACATAACGTCTGTTGAACGCTTTCACCTATCAATAATAGACTCTTCGCAGCTATACAAATTTGTTTTAGTAACGGAATCCAATACATTCATTACTGAGACTGAATTTTTAAGATTCTGAAAGCTAGTACAGTCTATGTACCCCAGTCACGCTTCCCTCTACCATGTCTTAAACCATTTTAAACATGACTGGACATTTCTTCAGCATTAACTGTGTTGCATCGCCTTCATCATCCAAAATCATATTTTGTAGTCAATTTTCCGCATTCACACATTTATCGTTGCACCGCCAAAAATCTCCTTCGGTCTCACCACGCCATGCGAATATCGGATAATCTGCTTCAGCCAATGCTGCAGCAACTTCACTCTGTGTCGAGTATATAACATATTACAGGCCGCCCATCGAATCGTTGCACCTAATACAACCAAAGTCTCGATTAAAACTGCCGTATGTGCATTGATATAAGTACCGCCAACGATTCGTGCATTTTTCAACGGTTTGTCTTCGTAGGCGAACTTTCACAGAACCCTTATTCTGGGGTTCTCTTGTTCAACTGTCATCTTAACTTACATACTTGTTTACTCTTAGTATTAATAATGATTACAACATATTTCCATTTACAAGGTTTCCAATATGTACTTGGCTCGGGTGATTCTATCATCTTCTTCCGTACAACTGGTAAACTTGTTGCAGAGGCAAGTGCTGAGGTCTGGTAGGAATTCGTCCGTGACAGTGTGCTCAGATGTAGAAACAGAGGTATGATTGCGCAAGGTCAGTGGAAAGAGATTGTTGCAAAGATTATGGAGTAGACATTCATCCAGGAAAATCCTTCGAGGCTTTAACGAAGGAACGTGTTAAAAAAGTTAGACATTGACTATAGGACCAGCATGGTAAAAGGCACTTAAAAACTAGTGAACGAGTAAGTCTACGCTGTACTGATTCCAAAGCATCTTTTAAGTACCGCTGGTGAGAACTCCAGATTTGGGAACAATACTCCAATTGACTGCGCACGAAATGAGAGACTTGAAGAATACTAAAAGAGATATTGATGGAGCCTTTTGCAGATCTCAATATAAAACTACCAATTTTGGATGGCTTAGAAATAATATTGGCAAGATGGAGATCAAAGTGAAATTTATTGTCAAAGTTAACCTCAAGATCTTTGTGGAAATATAGAACTCCGAGAAGGGCTCCATCGAATGAATATCCAAATGAAATTGATGATTTCCTACAAGCATCTAGGGTTTTAAATGAATAAAGTCTGTAAAGGCCTGCAGCGGTAGTCTGCTGCCTTAGTGAGTGAAATTAGTGCTACTCTGGAAATGCCTTCGTCTGGGGACGTGTAAGTGCGCTAGTAAGCTAGCGTTGCGGTGTCCTGGGGCGAATTCTTTTACAACAGCACAAGGGTCCTCTGCAAAAATATTTTTCGCACTTACGAATTTTTTTTTTGATACCTAGAGTCAACCAAAAGATGTAGAAGCGATTGACCTTCTCTAAGCTTCAATGGCCCAGGAAACCTACCGGAAGCGATCACAGAAGAAACGTGACAATGAATAACCGAATAGCTGCGCGTGAGACGTAAATCAATTTCGTCCTTGTGCAGCACCGTTACGGCCCACAAATAAGACTGAGGCACCCAGGTGGTGATGGTGCCCCCACACATCCCTTTCAACCGGATCGAAATTCAAAATATGATGCCTTGGCCCATATTGGGTGTGAAAAGCCAAGCATCCCTGCGGGAGTGCTTGTAACAGCAGAAAAAGGGAGAGCTCACCCGATGGCTAGCCGATGAGCGGAGGAGCCAGCCAACGTGGCGGGTCGCATACCTGTTCGGGGTTCCTAACGGAAAGACTGAATTTTTACATTCTTTTATCTGCTCAATATTATTCTCCCTTTTTATTTTAAATTCAATAAATAAATTTAATTTATAATGTCATTGTAAAACAAATGTGCAAATTCAATAATTATTTTCATTTTATAGGATTCTCATCGATTTCGGTGCAATAAATATTTTCATTTTATAGGATTATCGTAAAAGTTGTTTTTTTTTCACTTCAATGAAAATTTTTAATTTATATCATTCAAAACATTACTTTATATTCAAAAATATTATTCTTCTATAATATCGAAAAAAAATTATTTAGATTCAATGAATATTTTTAATATTATGATGCAAACACAGAAAATACAAGGCACTTACTCACACCTTTAATGAGCGCTCGTGGGTTGGGTCCCCCTACATTAGCCGCAAGTCGACTCAGAGCCTTCTCAGCCGTTGACCTGATTGTTCAGAGAAACTTATCTTCGAGTCAATCAGTAGCCCCAGGTACTTCACCGCTGGCTTCAGTTCCAATAGTATGTCTCCAATATTGATTGTCCTTACTCCAGGAATGCTCTTTTACGGCAAGATGAGCAATTCGGGTTTCTGCAGTGTTAAACTGAACCCACGAGCAGTCATCCAGTCTCACTAGTTGCATTAGCATGCCTAGCCTAATTTGCGCTTGTTCAATGGCACTTCCAGTGACTAGAACCATAACATCATCCACGTAGATATATCCCTGGGCAACACCCGATGTAACTTCCATCCTTTGTTGGCCCTTCGTCATGTCATAAAGCAGGCTTCGGTCCTTCAAGTAGTTCCACAGGAACCGCATTGGATATTTTGGAACTTGAAAAGGGTTTCCAGCGTATCCAGAATATTCGCTCACCTAGTGGAGTTGAAGGCGTTTCTAACGTCAATTGTCACTAACAGAACGATCCGTCGCTTGATGCTGCTACGTGTCTCTGCCTTTTGGACCGTGCTCACAACCTCTGCAATCGCATCAATGATGAAATGTCCTACTCTAAAGCTGTACTGCCGTGGAGATAGGTCCCCAGCAGCATGAATCGTGAGAGCGAACCCTATCTTGGTAAGTTTTTCTAGCACTTTCCCAGCCGCGGCTAGCATACATAACGAGAGGTAAGTAAACAGGGATCTGGAATTTCCCTTCCTCTTGCTGAGCCTTGCTACCTTTTATCATGCCGCGAAAACATCGTCCAGTAGACAAGCGTTGAATTTTCTGAGCAGCAAGTCAGGACAATGGTGATAGAGAAGTTGTAACACATCCGCCGGAACACAATCTGGGCCTGAAGCCTTCCTTACATTTAACGATAGAACTGCCTCTTCCAGTTCCAGTTGTGTGAAGAGTGGGTACTCAATAGCTATCTCCCTGTTGGTAGTGTTGATATAGGCGGGGTCAGCGGGGAGGAGTGCTGAGCGACCTCGTCCATCTTTACTGCTTCATGTATGCAAGGCTACTGTAGGGCACGAAGCTTCCGCATAACTAACAAGTAACCAAGGTCCCACCGATCTTTGTTCACATTGTCCACTAGATCTTGCCAGGAGTGAGCGTTGGTGTTGTTAATCAATTCGCGAAGGCATTTCCTGGCCGACTAATATTCTGCTGCCTGGCTGCGTGCCTCATTACGGCTCGTGCCCGGTGAGCCTCACACCGAAGCATGTGATACACCTTTCGCTTTTCGGTGATTTCAGTCGACACTGGGAGCTTACCGTGCCGTGTTTTTTGATGGAGCATAGAAGTACTACAAGTAGCCGTGATGATGCTCATAGTTGAGCTCACCACGTCTTGAGTTGCCATTTCTTTGGTTCCCTTAGAATCACCCTGCAGCAGATCGCATGTCGTGAGCACCTCAACAAACCTCTTGATGTATATTTTTCCGATGTTCCAACCAATTGCAAAATGTTGAGGAAACAGACTGCAGGACAAAATTTCACGTATCTCAAGCAAAATGTACTGATGATGGCTGAGTGAGTAGTTCTCTAATACTCTCCAATTATGTATACTCCATGCTAAGGACTCCTAGTTGAACGTCAGGTCCGGTATGGTTCCTTCACAGCTAATACGGGGGAAATTGGCGTATTTATTGTGTTTGGAACGATGAGTGCCATCCTGGCCGCAATTCTTAGGACTCGTTTTCCTCACAGACCTGCTTTAGCGTTGAGGTCCCTCCCAACGAGTACGTTGCCATTTGCGTTCAAGACAGCGCCGTCGAAAGCATTAAGTTTAGTTTGAAAAGATGATATCGAATCGTTTGGCGTGAAGCAGACACAATAGAAGCTGGTCTCTAAGCACCAAACCCACAAGAAACCATCCTTCCATCCACAGCCTCCCTAGAAATCACATTTCTGAATCTAAATGGCAGCAGAACCACTTTCATCAGGATACCATGATGCAGAAGTTTTATTGTGGTGTTGCTCACTGAGCAGCGAAATTTCGGCTTTCAGTTGAATTGTGGTGTAATTTTATCTGGAGGACGCGGGCTATCGAGGCTCTGATTTTGTTTTGACTGGGGCTTCCTGCAAAACATTACATTTGCCTGATCCCAATACGTGCTTAAGATCTTGTCTTGGATCAGCATCCTTGCAAAGGATACAGTATGCGTTCTTTGTACTTTTTTCTTTTATGTCCCATTTCACCTCATTTGTACCATGTAGATCACCTATCGCGTCGTTTGTATACCTGTGGGGTTTGACCATAAGCCAGGCATTTGAAGCATTAAAGAGGCGCTGGTCTTTACCGTATCCTGCAGACAACCCACCCTATTCTTACTTTGCGCTCATTCGTGACCATGCGTTGTCCCCTATTGTTTTCTGGTATCAACCTCGCTCTGATCCAACCCACTCTAGGAAGCATTCTTTTGCTGGCCTTTTCTACCTCAGCTAGATCCGTGACACGGTCAATGTCTTTTATTTCGATTGTTGCCATCGGCTCAAGTGAAGCTATAAGTGCGCTTTTGCCGAGGAGTTCCTTTACTGCGTCGCAGAATGCTTTTTCAATGTCGGCCTCTGCTTTGAATTCGACCAATATATGGCCTGACCGCACTTGTCGCACTGCTTTAATAGCAGTGTTGGTGTCTTCAGGGCTTACATTTCTCCTGATATCCCACAGTACTTATGCTTAGGGCTAGCCATCTTAAGGTTTTATGAGCAGTGCCTGCTGCCCGGGTCTTTTTCGTGTCGTTTATCTCTCCGGTTTCACGACAGGTCTTTTTTCTTGCTGCATATTCATGCGAACTTTATTTTCTGGCAGATTTTGAAGGAGCTTTTTGCTGTTTTCTTTGGTCCTTTTGTCAGCACTGTCTACAGTTGGTTATCTAGCATTCCATGTCCATTAAGTGCCTCTTTCCTCCTTCTTTTGTTCTGATTTCCTTTGATTGGGCTGGGTACCAGTCATATCTATTCATGGAGCTATCGCCGTGTGCCCTGTAGGCTTAGCGCTAGTATTCTCTTAGCCTCCTGTTCTTCATTGGCCTTCTGGTCCCTTTCGGCATCTAAACAGCTTCTCCGGTAATGCAATATACGGGCTAGGCGCTCTTCTAGTTCAAAGCGGCCATCACTCCTTTGCTGATTTTTGACTTGCAGATTTCATTTTTTAAGAACATCTCCCGCTTTTTGGTCTAGCCTTTCTTCTGGATGTTCTTGGACGGCAATTGTCCTTTGTGACCTGTTTTTTCTGTAGAGGTTATCGGCTTTTATTTTCAAGTGTAGTAATTCCGCCACATTGTGAAAACACACAACGGCGCTTTATTTGTCTGGTCACTCCTTTCTTTTCCTGCTTTGATCACTTTGTGGACTTCAGTATGGTTAGTTATTATTTCGCGACTTAAAACCCTTGTTTCGTTCGCTTCGGTAGCGATTGCAGCAGTAACCGTTGAATTTTCGATGTTCTTTATGGTTTCTCCCACCGCGCGCATCTTGCAGAATTTTCTGCTCATTCTTTGTAGGATGCTCTGACTTTCAAATCTTTTTTGCTGTGGCCAATTGCCATGGGAATCAGTTTGCATAAGGCTGTCAATTGTTTTGTGTTTTGTGCTGGATTTTTTAATGGACATTGTTGCTGTTAAAGATCTCGCCAGGACTGTTGATTCTACTATCTAAGCTTGCGTTTTCTTTGAAGACAATTAGCTTTGGCTTAATTTTTGATGGTATTTGCGGCAACAAGGGGTCTACGCCTGAATAAATCTTATCCGCCAGGACCGAGATTGCTTGTAGTAGCAGCCAAAGTCACGACTTGTGTATGTTCGCTATGGTACCCCCTGCCGCCAGTACTGGAGGTCCAACTCCTGCAACGATAAATTTTTCCTCCTTCTCGACTTTCATCTTGTTTTTTTTGGGTTCCTTCCCATAGTGTTTTACCTAACGCCAGGGACATTTGCGTACTCAAAAGTTCACCAAGCCTCGAGGCTCTGTTCGTGGCAGCTATTTTTACGCCCAGCTGCTTTTCCTCAATGGGCACGGATCCCTTAACACCCCGAGGATCTGGGACAATGTAGCATCCTCACTCTCAGCTGAAATTACATTTAAAGTAAGATCAACACTTGTAGTCGGATTCTATTTACAAAGGAGCCTTACGGAAATCTATACTTCTTCGGGTGCATAGGGACGGCACTCCCCAAAGAATGCAGCGTCAATGAATATTCCTGTGGACCACAGGGAATGCGTGGGCCACCATATCAGTTTTTCCATGTTTCATCAATGTTTACCATATGAGGGTTGTTTCTTTGTTTAAACGGTGAAATTGATTTGGCATAATATGGTGGTTTTAATATCTGCCTAGCTCAAAATTGAATTACCACCAAAAGCTTATAACAGATTATCAAGGTGTTGTCCATATTTGCATCTTTAAAAACTGGAATCGTGGTAAGGTGAAAGCGGTAACAAAGTTGAAGAATTTTATTTTACCAACCTATGTTGTCCTTTAGCGTTACTCCATTTGAATGTCCTTCGAATGGGACCCAATTGCAAGCAAGTTCAACAGTTCAGGCGTAACAGATTCCTTATATCTTTAGTCGTTCAAAAATTATGGGTAACCATACACAAAAAAAATATACTTTTGAAACTGCTGGCATTCTTTTTTATAGAAATCGGCTAAAAATCATTGCTTTGAATACTTTACATGCATTTATATAGCTTTTCTAAAACAAATTTATAACACTGAACCCATATCGACCATATGAGCTGAAATGTTTTTTCATAGTCGTCTAATTAAGGTAGCTACTAGTTTTTCTGGAAAGTAAACATAATGATATCTTTAGTCCTTATAGTCTGGATACACTTCTGTGAGCTGTTTCCCTACTGTGCTTGCCATCCTGTATCCTCTGACCACAAATCTTTACCTGGAATCACATGCTATCATATCAATAAATTTGATGATGATAATCATTCTTTTGAAAACATCCCCTTCCACGGTAATGTTCTTGGGAGAATAACCAAACTTACAATATTATCCATACACCTTATATTGATTGAAAGTATCAGTGAAAGTCTTATCATAATTAATAATGGATATGTTGTTCCTAACAACAATCACTTTCCTACAAAAAGGAAAAACTTTCAAACTTATCAGGCTTGTACGTGAACTTATTAGAGTAAACTTTGTGTCTTGTATTGGGGTGTATTGGAATTGATTAATTATTTCCCCTAGCAACTCAATGCTTAATGAAGAAAGTTCAATTTCATGTTTTCGGATAAATTTTACGTATCCGTTTGCGTGCGATAATGTTATACGCCTATATCTGTATAATATTGTTGTATAAAGTTAGTTTGCACGTATATACCTAAATCAATTGTAGTGGGTGTTGTTAGTTGATAAAGGTTAGTTCAATGATTTTTATAAATTTCATGCCCTTTCGAATAAATATTTCAATCACAATTAAAGGAATACATAATGTTGCCGCTATAGTTTGCATGATTCAGTATTTGAAGCTCCCACTTTTTGGACAGTGGATCCATGGCTCAAACCCACTAAATGATAGTCAATTTATTCCAGTAAATTTTTTTTTGAGTGTGAGTCATTCTAGATGTTTTAGTTCGTTCATTAGTTAAAATTATTTCTTTGTTGATTCTTAATTTCATAACAATTTGGAAACTTAGTTTCTGTATCCATGTAGTACTACAGCTCCTCTGCGGCCTTCGCTTCCTGCAACAAGTGCATCCAACTATCTCGGTTCATTGACCATGTCCTCCAATTATGAATGCTGATCGCCAATCAACTGTTTCCATCCACTGGGTCAGACAAGCGTGTCCTAGGTTTCCCGACTGGTCTCCGCCCATTAGTTCCTTTTTGAGTATCCATTGTTCATCCTTACGATTTACGTGTCCAGCTAATTGCAGCTTCCACAGTCTTACAACTATTGAGACCACCGAGTCGTCAAAAATTTTATACATCTAATAGTTTTTTGAGTTCACCATTGGTCGCCATCTGGCTTCACTCCGATCATTTGCCTCATGATCCGTCTTTCGAAAGAGTTCAATATCTTTGCAGACGCTTGGGTTGGGATCCATATTTCATACCTTTAGCACAGCATAGGTCTTATCACAGATTTGTATACTTGGAACTTTGTTTTTTGTGTATGCAGCCAGTCTTCAAGATCGTCAAAACTGGAAAAAAATATTTTATTTGCGAGCTGTATTCTTCGGCGTTTTTCATCTCTTTCATTGCTGGTTCTTGTCATTTTGGCGCTTGAATATACCGATTACACCACATTTTTTGGTTTTTAGATATTAGAAACATTTTATTCGATTTCATCATTAATTTTTTTGTATTCTCTCTGATTTGTAGCTCCGTTAGTTTTTTTTCGCTTTCGAGTTTCAGAAAAAGTTTTAACTACCGTGACAAAATGTTGATGGCGTCCGCATAGGCTCCCACTTGGCTTGACTTGTATAGTAACGTATCTTTTGTTTCAACAAGTAGCTCAGGTAGCAACAGGTAGATCTTATAACGCGTTCCAAAGCCAAATTGAATGCAAAGGGGCCAGCCTGTCCCCCCTGCTTAAGTCCGATGCTTGTGACAAAATCAGCGGTGAGTTGATTATTGATGTGGACCTGGGAGGGTGTCGGTATCATTGTCAATTTTGTAAGACGGGCTTATTCGGCTAGGATATCGCATTATTTGGTACAGTACCTTATGATCAATTCTATCGTATGCTTGCTTACAGTCTATGTCCATGTTGAACTCCCAGCATTTTTTAGGTACCTGCTTGACTGTAAACAATTGTTCTACGGCTTTTGTTCCAAAGATCTTGCAAGCATTTAGTAGGTCCACTTTATCATAGTAACATCCAAACATTGATTCACATTTCTGTTTGACCCATTTTATTATGTCATCTAGCAATTTCGCAATGTTTTGTCTCGATGGAAACAATTTTCATGAATTAGCTTTCCATTCTAACCACGTCTGAAAAGAGGTGGTTTAGAATACTATAAGTCTGCTAGTTCACGGAAGTGACCTCTGGCATAACAAATGATTTTTTGTTGGTCCCAGGCATTTATATTGCGGAGCTCGTTCACCCGATATAGCTACTTTTCGATGCACTGGATTTTGTCAGATGGGCTGAATCATGAAAAAATGTCTTTTTCCTTTCCAACATGTTGCGGCCTGCTACAAAGTGTAATAGATTCCTATCCAAACAAACTTTTCTTCTAGTAATGCAATATTCAGTGTAATTATGTTCGTATGATCTATCATGATCCACATCTATCATTAATACAATCCACATCTACTACAATTATTAATGCCATAGTAAAGTATAGAATTAAGTCCCGTGGTGAGCTTCTAAATTTACTATTAGTGTAAACTAGTATGTAGGCAGATGAAATATTTTAATAAACGGCCCTTTGCAGTTCCAACGTTTGCTTGATCTGGAGCTTCAATCCAAAAGCGAAGGCCTAGTACGCTTACGTAGAAAAAATAGGCCTCAATTCTACATCGAAGGGGCTTGCGTGGGATCAAAAATTTGAAAAATAATTAAAACAAAAACTTAATATTCCTGCAGCGAAGGTGCGCATCAGCTGCATAGGAATCCATTAAGAACTTTGAAATTTTCAGAATTTTCATAACGCGGTGATACGAGATGGTGCACTTCGTCAGCTGTCCAATGAAAAAAGATGAGTAATTATGCGAATATTCCCAAGTCAGGACAATTGTGATAGACGAGCAACAACACCTCAGCCAGAACACAATGTGGACCTGGAGCTTTCCTCGCTTTCAGTGAAAGGACTGCCTCCTCCAGTTACGAATGTGTGAAGAGTGGACACCCGACTGCTGTTTCACCATAGACAGCGTCAATATGGACGGAATGCCTGTACTATCTCGTCCATCTTTTCCGCATCATGTATACAATGTTTCCATAGTGTACCAAGCTTCCGCATAACTAGCTTGTAGCCAAGGCCCCACGGATCCTTGTTCACATTGTCCACTAGTTGTTCCCAGCAGCAATTCGCGAGGTTATTTCCTGGCCGACTTATATGCTGCCACCCGGTTGCGTGCGTCGGCATGATTCCGTGCCTGTAGATCCTCACGCCGAAGCTTGTGACATTTCCATCGCTTATCTGTGATTTTAGTTCACCACCAGCACATTGGGGGTTTACCATGCCGGGATTTTCAATGGGGCATAGAAGCGTTGCAAGCAGTCGTGATAATGCTCGTAGTTGAGGTCACCACGTCTTGAGCTGCCAGTTCTTTTGTCCCCTGTGAATCTCTCTGCAGCGGGGTACCTGCTGTAAGCACCTCGACAAATGTCTCGACGTCTATTCTTCCGATGTTCCATCCAATTCTAGAAAGCCGAGAGCACGGGCGTCGGGAGACAACATCGCTGATCTCAGGCAGAATACACTGACGATGACTGGCTGTTTCCACCGGCTTGAGCTACGAGGTGTGACAATTAAGTAATGAGACTGATTTTATTGCTGCGCTTGTGGTAAACCTGCGACCTTGAAATTCTCTTCCCTCCCCCGGCATTTTTCTTCTCTCTATTGATATATCTACCATTGCTCTAGCTTGTGTTGGTGGTGCTCACCGCGAAGGAAACAAACGCAGCATCGTATGACCGTCGCAGAAGATTGTTTGGAACAAGTGGAAAACGATCCCACGCTACTTGATCGAGTTATTACAGGCGATGAGAGCCTGTTTTTCCAATACGACCCGGAAACCAAACGCCAAAGCTCACAATAGTTGTCTCCGTACGCCCCTCGCCTCAAAAAAGCTCGCATGAGCAAGTTGAAGCCGAAGATGCCTTTCTTGATAGTCGTGAAATCGCCCAAAAAGAATTTGCTCCATCGGGCCAAACCGTAAATCAAGTCTACTATCGCCAAGTACTCAAAAGATTGCGAAAAAGAGTCAACTGGATGCGCCCAGATATCGCTAGTAACTGGATCCTTCATCGCGACAACGCACCATGTCAAACCACCCTCAGCGTGTCCCAGTATTGTGCCTCTAAAAGGATCGCCATGTTGCAACAGCCGCCTTATTTGCCCGATATGTCAATCTGTGACTTTTTTTGTTCCCTAGAACAAAATCGGTGGTCAAAGGAATATTTTGATTCGATTACGGACATCCAGGCAGCTGTGACGAGGGTACTCTTGGACATCTCAGTCGAAGCATTCCAGAAATGCTACGAAGCATGGAAAACGCGCTGTAATCGTTGTATAGCTGCCCAAGGGGACTACTCTGAAGGGGATGACAGAGTTGTAGAATAATTTTTAAATATACGGTTTTCATGGAGTCAGTCTCATTACTTAATTGTCACACCTCGAAGGACGTTCCTTACTGCGTCGCAGAATGCTTCCCTATTGTCGACCTCTGCGCTGAATTTGGCCGTACTGCTTCGGGGCTTCTTTTGCTCCTGTTTCGATTCAGCTCTTTTTTCTTGTTGGGCGTCCATGTAAACTTTGTTTTCGGGTACTTTTTAAGGGGTTTCTTTGCAGCCTTCTGCGTTCCTTTTGTCACCACTATCTGGAACCCTTAACCTGGCGTTCCGCGCTCATTAAGTGCCCCATCTATCTTGCTTTTATCCCAATCTCCTTGGATTGGTCTAGACGCCATTCTTTTATTGATTTTTCGTAGTTGAGCTGTCTGCACGTGTCCTTTAGATTTAGCCTCAGCGCTTCTTTAGCCTTTTGCTCTTCTTTGGCCGTTAACAAGCTCCTCCGATAATGCCCTATGCAGTCTAGATGCTCCTCTAGTTCATGGAACCCAATATTTACTGCTTTGTTTTTAGCGAGTCACATGCAGATTGGTTTCTTTTAAGAACTTCCCTCGCTTTTCGGAATAGCCTGTCTTCATCGTATTGCTGGGCGGCAAT
Organism: Odontomyia ornata; assembly: GCA_963969285.1. Lineage (NCBI taxonomy): Eukaryota > Metazoa > Arthropoda > Insecta > Diptera > Stratiomyidae > Odontomyia > Odontomyia ornata. The sequence goes on from OZ017739.1 coordinate 34,898,798, forward strand.
TGTACTTTGCGAGAATTGTTCTTGGGAGAGATTATCAGATTCCGTTACCGAATACAATATTGTACTTCTGCCACATTTTCAACGTTGGCGATGAAATCACACAACGTTGCTGTATCTTTCTGGTCCATCCGCTCCTTTCCTGTCGTAACTTCTTCATGGACTTCAGAATGGTTCGTTATTATATGGGGACTTACGACCCTTGCTTTCGTCACTTCAGTAGCGATCGCAGCAGCGACCATCAAATTCTCGATATTCTTTATAGTTTCTCCGACCACTCAAACGTCTGACTCGTCGTGCAAAGTTTCCCGTTTACTCTTTTAGGACGCTCTGGCGTTCGCGTAATTTTGTTGCTGCGTCCATCTCAGTCTTGACAAGACTGTCTGTTGATCTCCGTTTTTCGTCCTTTTCACTGTCAATGTATTAATTGACGTTTTCGTCATCATTAGTACCGCTCCCGATGTGCTGTTGACATCGTGGCTGCAGCCGCTAGCTACGTCGTTGTTGTGTTATTTTTGCTTTCTTTTTTTGTTGTTTCTTAAAATATTTTTTGTTGTTTTTGGTTGCTACAGTTTTATTGGATCCCCTAGCGAAGCGGCAATCTCCGTTAGTGTGTAATGTCGCCTTTTTGGTCCCATGGTTATCTTTGTAGAGCAGGGAGGTCATGCGAGGGTTGGCACAAGCCCTTATAAAGACAAGCTCCGAGCCAGACCAGCGCTAATCGAGAGTCCGTCTCAACCGAACCTACACCATCAACCCAATAGTGCGAACTTCGAGGTACTCCGAGACCTGCCAAGGTGTTTGCCGGGACGGAGACGGTATGATAGTTGAATTGGAGCCGTTGTCGTGTGAGTGACACCTCAGCGCTACCGTGCAAAGCAACTAGCTCCAAAGCATCATATCCGCCAGCCCAAAGCAGCTGGTTGTCCAAAGTTTTGTCCAGATCCAATCAGGGTCCTTTCCTGTAATCTCAGGAGTCCGTGTGGTGCTCCCCGAAGACTGCTAGCTTCCAAGAGTACTCTTGTCGACCGGCGTTTCCCTCGTAAGAACTTTCTCGGGTACGTGGGGGCGGAACTCCCCAAAGAATGCTAGCCTCCAAGAGTACTCCTGTCGGCTAGCATTCCTCCTACGGGGAAAGTTGTTACCTTGGTAGAGTCAAAAATTCACGCCTGATTTCCAGTTCATCGGCATTGTGTGTGATCTTGTCCATATTATCTTCAATAAAAGCCAGCTTTCTAACCACGGCTGCTGACATACAGAGACAAACCGTTACGCTGCCATTAACCTGCCAAACAGTCTCATGTAGATTTTCTTTATTGAACACTTTATTTGGCTTACGTCAAACGTTCTTCATTTAATCTGAGCCAAATATGTAGAATTTAGACTCGTGAGCAAAAATGACAGTCTTCCAACAAAACCATATTCTTTTAAATATGCTCAGTTGCGAATTCAGGTGGTTTTATCAACTTTTGTTTTGGTAAATGGCATCTTCCGTAGAACACGCTCGTTGAAATTATGGTTTCTTAGTACATAACGTTTGGTTTCATCATTGCATAGTTTACCAACCCCAGCAAATATTTCAACTACTTATTTAAGAAAACAATATTTCTTTAATTTTTCTAAGGATCCATTGCTCGTCAGACTTACTCAAAATTTTGTTTGGTGCATTTCCAGCGTTGTTTCCAATTTTTTTTTTCATCGGAAAAGCTTTGAATTATATGCTGGACTGTTGATGAGCTTAAATTAACGATTCCACTTATTTTGCGTTGAAATTCACCACTTTTAAGATGTTGAATTACTAGTTCTCGCAGCTCAAGTGTAGTCCTGCGACCCAATTTAAAAATTACACAAATTATCCACTTTTTAACCAATGCAATCAATTATTTTAAGAATAAAATTAGAAGCACACAAAAATCAATGTAGCGATTAAAGTTAAGCGTGCACTTTAGGCGCTTGGAGACAAAGAATTAACTGCATCAAACAATCAGTGAGCTATTCTACCAGGGCAGTCCCAAAAGTACCCGACCCGACAAAAAAAAACAGTTAAAAAATGGCGAAAATGTTTTTTTTTCATTATATTCTCCTTTCAGCTCAATACACTTTTCCCAACTATGTTCAATAGCTTCGATACCTGCTTTATAGTAGGAACTGTCACGCTCCTTAAAATATGACTAGCTATTAACCGCAGACTGTACCTCTTCATTGTTGGCAAATCTTTTGCTGCCGAGCCATTTTTTCAAATTCGGAAAAAGAAAATAATCCGAGGGAGCCAAATCTAGTGAATAGGGTGCGTGAGAAAGCAATTCAATTCAATTCATTGATTTTAGCCATCGCAATGACGCACGTGTGGACTGGTGCATTGTTGTGATTAAAGAACACTTTCTTTTTTGCCAGATGCGGCCGTTTTTTCGTGATTTTACACTCAAATGCTGCAATAAGATTGCATAATATGCGCCGTAGATTGTTTTTCCTTTTTCGAGATAATCAATAAATATTTTTCCACGTGCATCCCAGAAAACGGATGCCACGACCTTGCCAGCTGACTGAACTGTCTTTGCTTTGTTTGGAGCCGGTTTTCCCTTTACAGTCCGCTGCTTTGACTGCTCCTTGGTCTCAGATGTAAAATGACGGACCCATGTTTCGTCCATGGTTACGAATCGACGCAAAAACTCGGCTTTATTGCTGCGAAACATTGTCAAATATTCGATGGAAACATCTTCACGTTGCTGTTTGTGCTCCATTGTGAGCGAACGAAGCACCCATCTTGCGCACAGCTTTCTCATGTCCAAATTTCGGTCAAATTGCGATGCACACCACTTTTTGAAATGCCTACCATGCCTGCTATCTCGCGCACTTTTAGTCGACGGTCATCCAATACCATTTTGTGGATTTTCTTCACATTTTCTGACGTTGTGACCTCACTTGGTCGACCACTGCGGTGTTCATCTTGGAAGCTCGTAAGACCTCGCTTAAAGTCAGCTACCCAATATTCGACCGTTGTAAACGAAGAAGCAGACTTCCCTAAGTAGAATTCAACTCGGCTTTGATATCGGCTGGAATTAGACCTTTCAAATGAAAGTATTGTACCACATAACGATGCCCGATTTTTTGCCATATTTACAAATTCGCTGAGAGCGTTCACTTTGGATGCCTGTAAAAAAATAATAATAAACGTACCGCTATGAATTTTTCACATTAGGTTGTTGAAAGGTGGTATTGTCAGTCGCAGTAATTGTTTTTTTAAAACTACCTGTATTCATGTCAGGTCGGGTACTTTTGGGACTACCATCGGCGCTTTTGCTTTGTTCTTGCTAACGAGACATTTGAAACATTACATTTTTACTTTATTGTAGGCTCTAAATTTTAAAAATATTCAGTTTGAAAATTGCATCAAAAGATTTATAAAATTATATTGATTTCCATATGGGCAACAGTTTTTAATGTTTTTGAAGGGTACCATATAAACTGTGAGCCACAGCAAAATGAATTTTACGACTTTTTGATTCTCCCCAAAGATTAACGGTTCCTTATCTAAAACTTCGAGAGGCCGCTCATATACTATAAACCTTACTTGTACACTCATTTTCATCAATTCTATTGCTTCCTCGTTGATTCTAGTGTCAATACACATTCTTACCCTTAACTTAAAAACAATCTAAAGTCATCACCTTTAAGATATGACTTAAAAATTTGTCAAGGTACCAAAAGTGCTTCTCCATTTCGCTTACGAGTATTCTTACAATTCATCGTCGTTTGATATTAACTACGAATCAATTGAATTTCACATTCCTTTTGAATCCATCTAATTTTAACACAATATTTTTCCATTCCCTCTGGCATTGTGTATTCTGGCAAGTTATTCAAGACAAAATCCACTTCACCCATCGAAATTGTTCGAGGGTGGGCGTATTGTCCTTATTGAAATTCGTAAAGTATCTGAGAGCAGCGACCCCCAAATCCGAGTTTTCAAGTGCGTGCTAGGTTGTACGAGGAATAGGGAATAAGGCCAAAATCGGATCGTACGAGTACAAACTTTCAAAGTGAAAGCAACGACAAAATGTCGAATTTGTGAATATAAGAAAAAATAAATAAATACTAAATTCTGTCCATGTTTTGCATTACGTAGAGAAAATTCGAGTTAGATTTTCTTTTCATCCAATCTACAACCTACGAAGACGATCCTTCACCATCATTATATCGTTTCGTTACATCAGATTTCTGGGAAATTTATGCAATATTAAGGTGCTTTATTAGCTCTATATACACACATACAAACGTACATGTATAATCAAAAGGTATTCCGTGACTCGGGGTTGGAATGAACGCGAGAGGGTCGAATATTTATAACTTGGGTCGACTGATATTTCCATTTCAATGATTTTCATTGCTGCAGACCGTGTATATTTGTTGGTCCTGTAATCGAGACAGACTTTATCGCTAAATGATTCTCATTTCTGCTCCACTACCACATTTGCAAACATTCACAACGTATCTAATGAAATGCGAAAATAAATGGCGCTTTTTGAATAATAGTCATTAGTATTAGATTAAACGTATTTTCATTAGGAAGGGAATGAAATACTGTTGATAATGTAATGAGCCTTCAGGTTCGGCCATTTTAAAGTTATAATCATTTGCACAGGACCAAGGTAGAGAAGAAAAGAGATGTAGAATACGAACTTTAATTTGCCCAAAGTTGAGATGATTTGAAATTTCCCTCATAATGATGATAAGCTTTTCACGAACTTTTTTGAGCTCATTAGTAATGTTCTCCTCGCAACATATGCTCTATAATTTTATTGTATGAACGCAACTGTTCCTGTTCTTTCAACATACATATTTGTTAAAATTAGACGTTATGTAGAATTCGAGAAAATTAAACCTTTATATGTACGTATATGCAATTAGATTCCGACTCATTAGTAATATGAAGCTTTTTCATTTAAACTTTTAACTAAGTAGTTCCAGTACCGATAATTCCGAGTAGAGTTAGCATCCTGCAAATATATAATTACAGGGTGCGGCGCCAAAATCCGGACAAGTTAAACATTGTATTGAAAAATAATTTTTGCTACAAAAATTGGGAAAGTTTTTAATTGTGTCTTTTATTAAATTGTTTGAACATAAAAAAACAAATTCACTCTATATAACCCTCTTGTGCTTCGATAACCGCCTCTACCCTCGGTCTGAAGCGTTCGCAGGCCCATTTTAATGCTGCACGGTCCGTTTCGGCGAATGCCTCTTCAATAGCCGCTCTCAATGAAGCGACGTATGGATGTCTGCACTTGTTAGCGTCCCGTTCAACCACGCTCCATACATAGTAATCCAGAGGATTCAAGTCTGGGCTGTTAGGAGGCCAAAATCAGAAAAATAAACCACAGGCGTCCGGCAGCCGTGTTTCGTCCTTGCAGCTTTAGAAAGCATCTGTCTTATTTTAATTGTACAAGACTTGCAGCAGAGGTCCTCTTCCACGATTCAACGCATAGTTCAATGGATAATGGGATCAGATATATAGATAGTGAGCTTCTTCATGTAGTACCAGCGAAACATCGGTACCATCTAGCAATTAGCACCTCCTTTGTTCATCACTTCCCGACAGGACAAAGGATTAAGGAAAGGTTTTCCAAATCCACACTAATAATATCACAAATTATTAGTATATATATAAATATTTTTTTTTTTTTTTTTAATTTGTTAGTTTTTTTTTACATTTACTAATAAAAGACTATTACAACTACTTATATGGGATAGAAGGACTTGACATAAAGCTTGTTATAAAGATTATAAGTTGTTAAACATAAAAGAAGAAGAAGAAGCTCATATTTGAATTATCCAGTTAAACCAGTTCAAATTCTATTTTTGAAAATCATTTACACATATATCCCACTTCCCAGTCAGCAACAGAACGTTGCTGGTATAAGGGAAGATATTAAATTGTTAATAATAACTACGATGACTAATTAAAGAACTGAATGATTAAAACAGAAGTAAAGAAACTCAACTAAATATAATAAAGAAACGCAAGCTCAACCCATCCAAAACTTAGCAGTGTATTCTTTCAATAGTTTTTTAAACATGGGAAATGATTTGACATTCTTCAACTCAGTTGGTAATTAGTTATAAGATTCCATGGCCAGCCTTACTGGATCATGGAGTCTTCTATTTGTCCGCGCAAGTGATAATTTAAGGTAGTCATTATTTCTCGTATTGTAAGAGTGGACATCTCTATGTTTGATGAGTTTTATACCTGATTTCAAACTATTAGTACTGATTTTAAATACAAATTTAGCCTTTTCCATAAAAATCAACTGTCTAATACTAAATTTTCTAGTCAATAAATAAAGACTATTACTGGGTGTCAACCTATCCAGACCATGCATTGCCTTGACAATCTTATTCAGCATTCTATGAATTGAGTCAATGTTCGATTCCGACGCATGGCACCAATTCAATATGCCATAAGTTACCTGAGGCAAAACATGTGCATTATAAATTAATCTTTTGAGACCAATATCTAAATAGCTTCTACTCCTGAACACTCTTATCCAGAAGACTAATTTTGATTTTAAATTACTAATATGCTTTGACCAAGATAACTTTTCATCTACCTCAACACCTAAATACTTGATCGAGGAAACCCGTTCAATTTTGTCTTCATAGATTTTAACATTTAAATTGATGTCCACCTTATTTTTTTGTTTAAATATCATAAGTTTAGTTTTACTCCTATTAATAGTAAGTAAGTATTATTATAAGATCAGCATTAATTCTTTGCTCAAGAGCATCCGCAGATGAATCTGAATAAAGAAGCAGTGTATCATCAGCGTATACAATGTATTTCCCTTTCAAACCAGAAAAATAGATGTTGTGTATGTATAAAAGGAAAAGAGTTGGCCCAAGTATCGAACCTTGAGGGACACCTATGTTAATCTTATACTTAGAACTAATTTCTTTGTTAACACAAACTGAAATAGTTTTATTACTCAGGAAGTTGCCGATCAAATTCAACGGAGGGCCTCTGATGCCCAATTCACCTAGGCACAAAAGCAAAATGTCATGGTCGACCATATCGAAGGCTTAAGCTAGATCTACAAATATTGCGGCCACATATTTTCCGTCATCCAGTTCGTTATTGATGAATTGTAAGGCATCTGTAGTAGCAGATATTGTGCTACTTTTTTCAATAAACCCATACTGGTTCAAATCAAACCCTAATGAGTCATTAATAAATCGAGTGATCCAAATATTAATTATTTTTTCAAATACTTTGCTCAAAGTGTTCGTGAGGCTAATAGGCCTCTAATTTGAAGGTTCCTTTACACATCCTGATTTGAAAGCAGGAATCACTATTGCATCCCTAAATTCCGATGGGAACTCACCACATGCCATAAATTCATTGAACTCGAGGACTAAGTGTGGGGCGATTATTTCTCTTATCAATTTAAGTTCCCTAGCAGAAATACCATCACTGCCTGAAGATGAATTCTTTAGCGAAGCTATAATTGATATAACTTCATTATCGAATGTAGGTTCGAGGAAAATTGATTTGACGTTAAGCGGAATCTGATATCGATTAAAATTCATTAACTTAAATTTTTGGTCAAGTTCATCGGCTAATCTTTTCCCTATAGAGCTGAAATGTACCCCAAGGGTTTCAGCACTAATATCAGTATTTTGTTTGCTTTCCCCACCTGATGACAAAATCTCATTTTTAAGCGTCTGCCATACTTTTCTAGCATTTCCATCAGCAGAAGCAATTCGCTTAGCAAGAGACTCTCTTTTGGCAGCTCTTATCAATGAGTTAACCCTATTTTTCTGTTTCTTGTAGTTCAAAATATGGTTATCTATATTTGGATTATTCTTCAAACGTTTAAATAGAGTATGCTTCTTCCTAATTTCTCTAATTATTTCCCTAGTAATCCAAGTGTTACTTCTAGTACGTATCATTTTGACGGTAGTAGCTGACTCTTTCGCGCTTTGGATGGTTTTAATAATTTCCGAAATGTGTAACCAATGGTTGCAGTTTTTATAATTTACTATCTACTAGTTCAAAAAATTTGTCTCTATCTAAGCTGTAAACATTTTTTTTTGCCATGGGTATCAACACTTTTCTAACTCCCTCAACAGTAACAAATAAGACGCTATGGTCTAAGTCCGGCCAAACCTCATATTTAACCAAGAAGTTTACTGAATATGTATTCAAGTTAGTAACGATATGATCGAGAAGTGTAGAGCAGTTTTCCGTTATTCTTGTAGGTTGATAGTTAATCATCCGTGCTCCATTCATATTTAACATATTTAAATAGTTCATACTAATGCTGTTGCTATGAAGTGTATCGATATTCACATCAGCTATGACCGTCAAATTTTCGTGACTTTGATAGATATCATCTAAGTATTCAATAAATTCATTAACATTCTCACTAGGCGCCCTATAAAACGTTCCAATCTTTATTTTTTGCCTCTCATCCTGAAGGGAAATAACTATCGTATTATATCTATTGTCTACTAGAAGAACTCTATACTTAATATTGTTTCTTATGTAAATAGCAGTTCCTCCACCTTGGCTTTGATCCCTACAATTATGTATAGACTGAAATCCATTTACGTTATATAACCTAACTTCCTCACCATAAATCCAAGTTTCATTCAATATGATGACATCCAGACTCTCATGTGAGTTACAAAACACCTCAAAGTCATCAAACTTGTTCCTAATGCTTCGAATGTTAGCATAAAATATATTTATATTTAATGCTTTATTCATTTTCAGATGTATAATTGATTCTTCTTTGGAACGACTTAATAGCCTTGAGATATTCAGGGCACTCTTTATGAGATGCTGGATGAGAAACTTGATTATTTTTTGCTGACAGGCAATTAGAGCATTTACTAGATTGGGAATTGCAGCTTCTTGTGTCGTGATGCTCGGCACATTTGGCACAAACCTCTATGCTACTTCTGCAGTTTATTGAAGAGTGGCCAAATTTTTGACACTTAAAGCATCTTCTAATGCTGAATTCTTCCCTACAAAAATATGAGTTAAAATCTATATTAACAAATGTATTAACCAATCGCTTGTATAAAATTCCCGGTACTTCAAAGGTTAATGAATATTTAGAGGTTTTTCTGCTTTGCCAGTGCTTGACTACATTGATTGAGCAATCAGGAATAGCTGGATTGAGAGCCTTTATCTCATCCAAAAGCTCATCACTCTCAAATGTTCTTTCCAATCCATGCACTATTAACCTAGGCATCATCTGCTTAGTGGGAACCACTTTATAAGCATCACCTAGGCATTCCTGCAATGAATTGACAAGAGCCTCTGTATTAGATAAACTTTCAGTTTTGAGTAAAATGCCACCATCAGTAATTTCCCTGCTGTATTAATCGGAATTTTAGCCGCCGCTGGCTTAAATGCTTCCTTTACTCTTGCCATAGTTTTGTCTGAAGCTTGCCTTTCTTTCGGTTTTATTATAACCCCTCCATTATATTTCGGCGCTACTCCTATTGGATTCTGGGACAATGCTGCTGCATATGAAATAGGCCGCACTGATTTGTTGGAGATTTGCGATTGCAGATCTTCTAGTTTTTTTGCAATTTCTCTGTTAGTGTCTTTCAGACCTGAAATTTTATCCATTATTTCAGCTTGGCTTTGACTCGCTGTTAATTGCTTTGCTTTTAGCAGCTTAGAGGCAGTGGCTTTTTCACTGGGGCACACCCAAAAACACCAATCTACCGCCTCCTTCAAGGCATTATAGACAGTGTCTGGCATTGATATGCAGCTTGTGTTGAACCATTTTCCACACAGACTGTCGCACTTCATTGCGAAATCGCCTTTGTTGACCACTTTTTTGCAAATTCCGCACTTATTCGACATTATATTCAAAAAAAACAGAGCACCAAACATATAAGTGAATACTGCTAAGGTTAGGTTGAAAATCAAGCAATCGCATCAATACTATATACTCACTAAATTCAGTTCACTTCAATATGATGTAATAATAATTGCTGGTTTTGATCAAATTTCACTAAAAACAGACAATTTAATTTATTTTAAACAAATATTTAGCAAATTTTCACTCTGACAATTATTTGTTATGACACGCAATGACAGTTCTTCTTCTTCTTTTCTCACTTACACCGACAACTGAAGACAGTTTTCGGATTGACTGGCTCGGATCCTCCAAGATCAATTCTTGAGTCCGTTTAATGATTTCGGGGGTCCTGACAATGCGTTCTTTGGAGTGGTTTTCTTGGTGGTGTCGCAGAACCTTCTCCAATTCATTATATTTCGCAATAACTTCATACACAGTCGATCCTGGGTAGCCGAAGAATCGAATGATTCCTGTCGTTGAGCGCCCAGTGCGAACACTTTCAATGATCGCGGCTCTTTGATTGAACTCTGCACTTGGCTTCAACATTACGACTTTTTCGAGGTTATGAATGTTCAACACACGTGTTAAACTATGTATTTGTTACGCGAATCGCGACCTCTTGAAACCTTATAAAATCGGGGGAAATTTAAATTGAATTTTGTCCGGATTTTGGCGCCGCACCCTGTAAACTCATTTAGTGTTAAAATGAATTTTTAGATCCTGTGGAGTCAAATTAAATCACCCCTCATTTCTATGAAACTTTCCTTTGCCATGAGAAAATCTCATCGACTACGATCCATAAACTCTTACATAAATCCTAAACAAACCATCAAAGTATTTATGGATCTGAATGGCAAATCATTTTCCTCGGCTTTTACAATCTACAAACGTGTTGTGAAAAACTATATCATATTTTATCATATTATGTTATGGATAGAGATGAAGATGAGACACAGATGGCAAGATACAACCTCTGACATTTTCTTTATGAAAATTTCTGAATGTTCGATAGATACTCAAGTGTAGTGCGGTGTCAAATTCCAAGAAAAATATGTCGTCTAGCGATGAGCGAGTGATGATAAATTGACACTGGCTACAATATCGTATCAATATCTTCCACATGACAACTTTATTTTCTTACAAAAGATAGAAAAGTCTTTGAGTGAAACGAGGATGGATTGGAAGGTGTAATGAGAATACGAACAAGTAAAATATTACGTATTTCTGTGTGCTTGGGAAAATATATGTATGTACATATGTAAGATAGGAAAGGAATAAGTGTAGTAAAACAAATTAAAGTATTTAAGAAGACATGATCCAAGTTTTCCTGGAGATAACATTCTTGATTTCTGCACATACAACTTCCTCGTTGGCACCAACGGTGAGGCCTCAGCAATTTTATAGAGGTATTCCTTGCAAAAAGGTTAGTTGCGGGATGATGACCGGTTGGTTTCGGCTGCATTACTCGTACATATTAAATTGCCATTTATAGTAGAGTTTTGAGCCTTTGGTGAAGCTCTAAGCCCTTTAGACGGCTGGGGGGATGCATGAAGCACTATGTAATATGAAGATTTCAGCTAGATTTCGCTAATTTTGATTCAACATTCGACACTGATAGCCCTGAATATCCAAGTGTAGGAGGGCAACCTAAGGAAAAAATTAAATTAATTTTTTAAAAAAGTTAGTCCGAAGTTAATTTTTATAGGAAAAAATCTTATATTGTCGAAGTAATCGACTCAGGAAATTTCTATCGAGTATTTTTACTTCGATTGGTAACGAAAAATAAATTACCAAAGAAAACTTCGTCGCTGGTATGGAGGAGCCCGACGGCTTCCCACCGTTGGGGCAACCTGGGGAAACGACGAATACGAAACTGGCGACAATCACCAAAAGAAAACATAACGCAGAAAACTCCGTAGATGGAGGGTGCAAGCTGCAAATAATAGCGGACAATCAACAAATGGCCAAATTGCAGAAAGAAAATGATGAACTAAGGCAAGAGATACAGTCTCTCAAGGATCTTTTCAAGAAAGGGATGAAGCCTCAAAAGACGCAGCCACAAAATCAATGGCAACAGGTAACAAAGCCGAAGAAAAGTACAAAGCAAGAAAATCCAGAGGAAGTTCTAAGTGCTGGTGGCACCAACGAGAGCCAAAATTATTTTGCAGCGCTGGAGGGATTAACCGAAGATATGGAAATCGAAGAAAACATCGGAGGTAATTTTAATCAAGATAATGACGTTAATTTTATTCAATATTTAAAGAACAAAAATAAGGAGAAAAAACCAGCCCGCAGTTCTGCTGGTTCCTCTGAAAAAGCTTCCAACAAGACAGAAAAAGTTCCGCCAATCAACGTGTTCGGACAAACCGGGAAAGATATGGTTCGGCTATTGGCAGCCAAAAATAAACTGGCCAATTTCGAAATCAAAAGAGTTAATGCCGAAAAATTAACTATAAGGACGAAATCACTGGTTGATTTCAAGTCAGCCAAAGATGCGCTGATTTCTGGGGAGGTTCCACACTTCACCTATACCCCAAAAAGTGGAAAAAATCAGACCTTCTTGTTGAAGGGTTTGGACAGCGGAGAGGATACGGTCGATCTTCTTCAGGTGCTCAAGGAGGCTGCACCAGATATTGATTTTGTTTCAGTCAAAGCCTTTGCGACAAGAAGGTCGCCCATAGAAAGGAAGAATTCACCACTTTACCTGGTACGAATTGCAAATAAGAGCAGTCCAAGTGCCCTTCAACAAATAAGGTACTTGAATTTCAGAGTGAGGAGGTGGGAACGCCTCCAGAAAAGAGAAGTCAACCAGTGTTACCGGTGTCAAAGACTTGGACATTCGGCTGCCAATTGTGCCATGCACTATCGTTGCGTTAAATGCAAAGACGTTCATGCTCCCGGTGAGTGCAAATTGGCTCAGACGGAGCCTAAAGAAAAATTATACTGCGTTAACTGCGGTGTTTTTGGTCACCCAGCATCATATCGAGGATGCTCCCGATATCAAGGTGCAAAAGTTAAATTTGCTCCAAAGCAAACACAAGTACACCGTAATATCATACCATCCAACTTCGTCAAGCCCGGAGTATCATTTTCACTCGCCGCTAGAGGACCAGCAGAAAATGCTGGAAATAATGAAAATAATGTAAGTGGCAATAATGAGCTGCTTCTCAAAATTTACCAGCAACTTAATTCTTTATCGGAGAGAATCGACAAACAAGATTCAAAAACTAACTTTGCTTTTCAGCGTTTAGGTCTTTCAAATGCCTAATAATAACTTGTCATCCAGTCATATTCCCATGGATAGGCTTCGCCTCATATCGATCAACGTCAACTCTATCGTTGCTATACATCGACGTGATTATGTCCTTGAATTTGTTGTTAAACAAAAGCCTGACACCATACTTCTCACTGAAACCCACCTCAATTCATGGCATTCCATGGAATTCAAAGATTTTGCATTCGTAAGAAACGATAGGGTAATAGGTGATGGGGGAGGTGGCACCGGGATATTGGTTAGAAGACCCTATTGTTTCCAAAATATTGAAAAAGTCGAATTCAAAAACTTTGAATTTCTTCAAGTGTCCGTTATCAAAATTTCGCTGCCAGGTGGGGATAACCTCTTCGTTATCTCTGCCTATGCAACTGGTCAAAATGTTCTCAAGTTCAAGGAGGAACTCAATTCCTTGTTTGAAATACTCGAATTGAACAGGCTGCATAGTTATTATATTTTTGCCGGTGACCTGAATGCCAAGCATACATCATGGCTGAACGCCACCAATAATCCAAGAGGTGTATTCCTGAAATCATGGATAACAGAGAACCAAATTGAATACAGGTGCAACCTATATGGGTCGGAGTTCCCAACATACCCTAGGACAAATTCATATTTGGACCTCTGCATTGCTGACGCAAGACTTGAATTCAGCTTTAATAGTCCTCAACGGAAACTGCAGGTGCTTCCTCACGATAGCGACCATAACGCAATCGTAATGGAAATCAATCATCACAGGGATGATTTCTTCCTCATTCCAGTTCAACATGAAAACCATCGGTTGAATTTAAAAAAAAACAGACTGGGGAAAGTTTCAAAAGAAGTTTAATCGGGAGTACCAGAAGCAATGTCCCTCTTCTGATGATGGCAACGCTTGCTCAATGGTTCCTTATAACAGAAATCTAACTGACGATGAAATAGATCTCTATTTGTCGAAGTTAGAGAAGCTGACGTTTGAAACGCTTGAGAAAGTTGTTCCCAAGATTAAACATCGAAACAATATGGAAGGATATGAAACACCAACCATCGCAAGGTTGAAAAGGTTGAAAAGCCTTCTTCTCACCCGCGTCAACAATATTTATCGACGATTTTTGGACTACAACCATCCCTCGTTGGCTTTGTTGAAATTACACCTGAAGAATGTCCGGAACTTAATTCGTTCATACTTTAGGAGTGAGGTCAGCAATCAATGGGCGGAAAAACTGAGGGATATTAGCCCACAGGACCCAGACGGCGTTTTCGCGAAAGTGAATAGCTTATTCCGCAGGAAGTCTCGAGTGAAGGTATCGAATCTTGAAGTCGCTAGTGATGAGATAAATCTTCTCGATAGAGCTGGTATCGAAATTGATAGTACGACTCCGGATAGAAATGGAAACAGGATTATATGTGATGGATTGCAGAAACTTGCCCTGATTGGAACACATTTTGAATTGGTTCATCTGCCAAACCCAGAGAGAAGGAATGAAATATTTTCGGGGGTCGTTGAAGCAAAAGTTTACGACTTCAAATCAAGCTTGAACGGCCAATCAATTCTTCATTTCGATGAAACATTAACATCTGACCTCATACCGAGCTTGAATCTTATTGATTATTTTGTCAGCTATGAAGACTTGTGTTTCATATTTCGCAAAATAAACAACAAAAAATCATGTGGTACTGACGGTATTCCAAATATAGTTCTCCGACATTTGCCTGAGGTTACTATTAGGAATTATTGCATATTGTTCAACAACATGTTGAACAATTCATATATCCCAAATGAGTGGAAAAAGGCTAAGGTATTTCCGATCTTGAAGAAAGGAAAAGAATCTTCATGCCCTAAAAGCTATCGCCCAATCAGCTTGCTGCCTAACATCAGCAAGGTGTTTGAAGTGATACTCAACAGAGCATTAAACGCCCACATTGAGAAATATGAGTTGATGCCAAATTGCCAATTTGGTTTTCGTGCCAGGCATTCGACCATACATGCAATAACGAAAGTAACCTCAGACATCTGTTGGAAACTAAACAACAAAGAATGTGTTGGAGCATGTCTCATTGATATGGAGAAAGCCTTCGATACGGTGTGGTTAAATGGACTAGTTTTCAAACTTCTTCAGGACAGGTTCCCCAGACACCTTGTCGCCATGATGTGTAATATGTTATACGGGAAATCATTTGTTGTAACTGATGGAAATCTGACAACAATGCGCGAATTCAAGGTCTTGAATGGTCTACAGCAGGGAACAGTTACTGCGCCCCTGCTTTTCTCAATATTCATTCGCAAGCTATTGAACAGCTTTGATTTTAATGTCTCGCCAACGCGATCATTGGTAGCATTTGCTGATGATCTGATCATCTATACGGCAGACCGAAAAGCTACAATAGTTCAGAGTAATCTTCAAAAAATGTTCAATGATGTGCAACTCTACACCGACAATTGGCGAATGAAAATCAATGCGCAGAAGTGCGAAACAATTTTGTTTCGGACAACGCTGCAGGGGGCAAGTCAAGACCTGAAACGTAATTGGAAGGATTTCCACATTATGGCTGGTGAGGGTAGTTCAGAACGGGTTCCACATAAATCCTGTGTTCGATACCTCGGTGTTCATCTCGATCAGTATCTTTACTATACTGAACATGTCAAAATCATGCTCAGTAAAGCACTAAAAGTAGTCATGGCCCTTCGGCGACTCTTTCATTCCAGATACATTGATCAAAAAGTCAAAGTTATTTGTTACAAGACCCTGGTTAGGCCAGTTTTGACATACGGATGCCAGATCTGGTATAACCAGAGTGCTAGTACAATGGAAACATTAAGAGTTTTCGAAAGGAAATGTCTTCGTGCATGTACTGGTTTGTACAGAAAGCCTGAGACGGATTGGAAGCACTATATATCGAATAGAAAAATTTATCAAACCGCTCAAGTGACAAGAGTCGATATCTTCATATTGAAACTTCTTCGGAATCATATCGCAAGATCTGTAACTGTGAGTGAAAACCATTGGATTTCACAGACGTTCCACCCTACAGACGGGTATATTGTGACTTGCCTCACTACTGGCTTCGTTCCTTCAGAAGCATTCGTGTATTTGGACATGAATCGATATGTTTTTGATTATGACGGCGTCCCAATCATATATCACATATACCGACGGGCCACCGATAAGAAGATAAAATATCCTCCGAATCTGAGTTCACGAGACCAACAATTCCAATGGAGATACTCATTTGCTAGATTCGTTGAGGCTGGTCGAGCTGAGATGGAGCAATCTATGTATTGGGGGCTGATTGACAATGTCTAAGTTATTCGTGTTTATTTTCTGTTTTTGTGCTTTTTCTCGTTACTTAGTTTTTTAGATTCATCTCATTATTGCTACATCTAGTATTGTTGTTTATTTGTATTATAAATCAGGTATAGGTTTCAATATAAGGTAACGTTTTTTTTTTTTTTTGATTGAACTTATTTAGAATTAGGGTGTAACATATTAGGTATAGGATATAAGTTCATTGTTGTGTTAGTAGTATAAGTAATTTTTGAATAATGCTAGTTGGTTTTTTCTCCTTTTTCCAATTGAATCAAAAAATATGTACTAATCTTAATTAATTTAAATTTGCAAGTGTATTTTTTTCATTAAATGTGTTTAACTGATAACGTATAAATTTAGAGAGCCATTCGGGCCATTAAGTTTTTCATAGTTTTATTGTTTGGAATTTGCTTTATGTTCTTTTAAAAATTTATAACGATTGGTAATAAATAAAACGCTTTTGACTTTGACTTTGAGGACAACCTAAGTCATAATGCCAGCCCCTGTGGTGACGTGTATGATTAAACTCGAGAAATGTAGGTAATCAAGATTACATTTTTTATTAATCGAGTATTAAACAAAGAAATTCATATTATTACAGACCATAGACGAGAATTCAAACTGATGACGCGTTGACTCTTTGTTTGACTGACGATTGTTTTATTTTAGTGTGGCCAATGTTGCTGAGACTTAACAATTGATTTTGGTGGTATTGCCAGATGCTGTAGTATTTGTTAATAGAGTTGATTATAACGTTAACATCCCACCCACGTGAATTCCGACTGGCTCTGGGATTCATCATTTGTCAAAGCAGCTAGTTTGGATGCTGGGCAATGTAGTATACCATAGGATGTTCGAACCTTAGCACTGTGAACTTGAACATCTTTGCCTTGCAGACTTTGTTACGTTAAAAAAAGTTAACTATACGTTACAACAAGCGATTCCGGTGGAGCCTCGGGGTCGCGACTAGCCCGTGGACACGGGCTAGGTAAGCGCCACTCGCCAACCCTAGTATTGCACCCAGGAGCCAATTGGCGAGCTTGAGGCTCCCCAGAATGGTCCTTCCGCTAGAATATCCACTGGTGACTTTTACTCGGCTTGTCGAGCCGTCTATTACCACTTTAACTCACCTCCACTAAAGAAAACTAATTCCCACGAAAGAAAGCTTACTTACACAAAAGAAAAAAAAACAGCCTCCACTAAATAAAAACGTCTGCGCAGATTGAAATCCTTGACAGGAAGGATTCTTACGCACTCCAGGCCAAATCTATGCCTTCCGCCAATACTCCGTGCTCCACGTGTAAAAGCACTGGCTGAAACACTTCACACAACAGGAAAATTTCGTATAAGACAATTAAGCGATAAATCAATATGGTTTCGGTTTCATGCGAAGTTATTATTTATAAAATTTAAAGTCTTTACACTTACATACCTTACCTCCTTCTTTGGGGGCTCCGTCGATGATCGAAATCCTCGCACTTCAACTCATCGCTGCCTGAATTGATTCCCTTCCCTGGTTGTCTCGAGCAATTTTCCCTCGTTGCCTTATTCGTTTCTTCAACGCTCCTTTCTCCTGATGTTGATTCGCAAAATGTTCCGTCCTTCCTCCTGATATTTTTCAGCTGTCTGCTCGCAAGATGTTCCGTCCTTCCTTCTTCGCTGGCCAAGTATCTGTAAAAGAGACCGCTTCCATCGTCGTTGGCTCTTTTATCACCTTGTCGCAACGGCTCATTGACTTGAGTTGAAGAACTCAAGTTCAAAGCCCCAGCATTCACCACGGCTATTCAACCTTGCAGCGTTCACCTTGGATGCAAACCCAGTTTTTCTTGGTGGCCATGTTTCTCCCGCGCACAGTCCTGCATTATCGATAACAACATTATCGATTTGTTTTGGTTGAAATGTCAATTAATGTGTTGATGCTTGTGACTATGTGCGCATATGTTTACGTTCGTCAGAGATATTTTAAAGTAATTTTGTCCGCCGTAAATGTGTCCGAGAAGGGATACCACGTTGTGTCGGGCGATCAGCCCGAGGATTTCTTTAGTACATCTTAATTCGCCAAACACTCTTGTTTTCAGTAATTCTTCCATTTGTCTTCATACCACCGTCAGTGTCAACCAGCGCAGCACTAAGAAGTCAGGTCCCCGCAAGATTCCGTACTTTTAGACTAAAGTCTGCTGATCATTATTAGTGTATTCTTAGTGTCGCAAGCTGTTAGTAAGAATGTTTGCCGTGAAGATGAATTTCGATGTAACGAGGGGAACTGCATCGATGCCAGATATCAATGCACCGGCCACAACGATTGCCTCAATCATTCGGATGAAGAGAATTGCAAGGAACGAACATGTTTAATGCCAGAATGGTTTCTTTGTGCCGACAATATAACCTGCTTATCGTACAAATTTGTCTACAATGGAAATAAAAATTGTCCGATTGGCGACTATGGAAAAGGATGCGAAACAGTTTCAGTTTTAATAACGTATGCAAATGAGAATGTAATTAACTGGCTAACAACTCTAGCTGATAGTTTTCGCGTGAGTGATGATATGGAAAAGCTGCGACTACAGTTCAAATTATTTCATAAGCCATTGTTCAGTAGGAAAGGCAGTCTGCGCTGAGAAGAAAGTCTCATTCGATAATGGATTGGATGGCTCAGTAGCAGAAGATTGTTTCTTTGCAATGTGGGCATTCAGTCAAGGATACACTTTTTATTTCATCGAAGGTCAAATGTATGAGAAGTCACCATTCACTTTGCTCGACTTCTTGCAACAACGCAAACATTGGCTTCAAGGCATCCTGCTTGTGGTGCTTTTGAAACTGATCCCTCTAAAACACAAACTCCTATTTGGTATAAGTGTTTATTCGTGGGTAACGATGCCATTATCCACTTCGAATATCATTTTTGCTGGGCTCTATCCAATCCCCTGTCTGAATCTAATGGACTTTGCATGCGCTTTTATTGGCGCGGTGAATATTCACATGTACATATTTGGTGTAATCAAATCATTCTCATTGTATCGATGCGGATTTATCAAGTTCATAGCATGCATGCTAGGTGCAGTATGTACGATACCAATTAATGTGGTAATCGAACATTGTGCCGTCATGTAGGGTGTGCTCGGTAAAAAGCATAAATTTTATGTTGTTCGAAAAGATATTGGTGCGTTGCAAACGGTGTAAGACAAATTCCGTACTATTTTTAAGTAATATTGTTGTAATGATCTTAAGTACACATCATGTATGTCACTTTAGGGTTAATGTTTGCCCTAGTTGAAGCATGCGCAATTCACACGACCAATCAAAGACAATTAATGTTATGCTGCACAACGTTTACCTGAAGCTTCATTGAAAGTCTACACTCACAATTTTGTGAACCAACTTTAGTACTCTCTACCGAATATTTTGCAACAAATATACACGTTTGCCATAATACAAACAAGCTACCACAGCAAGTACAAATAGCAATACACGCTCAACTTTTTTTCAACACTCGTATGCTGTAAATGAAAAAGACTGTCTTGACAATTCAGATGAAATGGAAGCATGTACATTTTTGGAAAAAGAAAATGTCTCCTGTTTTATATCGCCACCAAGTGGTGTACATCCTGTCAACAATACACAGCCCAATACACCAACCAACCATACATCAGTTTTCAATGATGATGGTTCATATTGTAGTACTCCACGTGCAACATAATCGGGTGTGCCAAGAATTTCACTGCTTGACTGTCATTCCTCGACGTGAGAGCGGAGTTGAAGTTCAGTGGTGAAGAGAAGCTGCTTCTTCTTTGTTTATTTTTTCGCTTAATACCTAACCTTACTTAACGCTAATGATTTACATTGGTCCGACTTTTCCTGGGTTTCACTTAAATGATGTGCTTGAACAGAATGCGTGATAAATGTGCAAATTTTACAATATGATTAAAAACAAAGAATTCTACTTGAACGTATTAAAAACAACTTTACTTAACGCTAATAATTTACATTGGTTATCCGAACATTACCTTAGTCCTTCCCACCAGTACTTCAGCGCGTGGAGTGGTTCCTTGGTAATATTCCGACTAAAATGTTGGAGTGCAAGGAATCTTTCCCTTTCAGAAGTGACCCCGGGGTTTAATTTTATATTTCATAACAACTTCTACTATGTGTCCCTTTTCCCATCGACTAAGTAGCTACCTGGAAACACAGATTAGAACCAACTGCCCCGGCTTGAGCTTCTTCTCTCCATTTAGTGCGGCGAAGTAGCTGTCGAAGATATACAGAAATCCATATTTTCGACAGCCTATCCTTGAGGTTTGGGTGATTTTTCATTGTTTACGCAATCATCGAGGCTTACTCTCTGTGCTCGGTATTTGGGTTGAACTAAGACAGCCAACTAAGAAATGGTTTCGCGGCTCGTCATCTCCAGGCGATATAGGTAACTTGGTTAAATACCTGCTATTCATTATGTTTACAGCTTCAATTAGGGTGCTTTTAGACGTCTCCGATTGCGGTGCATCTTCCTTGATTACCCTATTAAGGAGGCACTTTAAACAATGAATTAGGCACTCCTAACATCCTCCAGCATTGGAATAAAGTGGACAGTTAAACGCCCATTCTATTTTATTTCTGCACATACGAATTGTGTTCAAAAAATATCGCGAATTTTGTTTTTTTCAAAAATTATTTATTTATTCATGAATATCTATTTTATCCCCTTCAAAATAATTCCCATGAGATATTATACACTTGTGCCAACGGTTTTTCCAATCTTTGAAGCACTTCAAAAAATCATTTTTTTTTTCATCTTGTTCAGCTCCTCCTTCGATGCCGTCTTTATCTCGTCAAGCGCAGCGTAACGTCGTCCTTTCATGGGCCTCTTCAGTTAAGGAAACAAGAAAAAGTCACAGGGGGGCAGATCTGGGGAATACGGTGGCTGCGGCATCATTAGTGTGTTGTTTTTGGCCAAAAAGTCGCGCACAAGCAACGATGTGTGAGCAGGGGCGTTATCGTGGTGCAAAAGCCAATTTTTGTTCTCCCACAAATCCGGGCGTTTCTGGCGGATTGCTTCACGCAAATTGCGCATAACTTGCAGGTAATATTCCTTATTGACCGTTCTTCCCTGTGGCAAGAACTCATGATGCACCAAGCCCCTGCAATCGAAGAAAACTGTCAGCTCGGGCGTCCGGCACGCTCTTCGTCGTTGACATCTTCTCGGCCTTCTAAAAACATTTTGTACCACCGATAAACGTTGCTTCGGTCCAAGGTAGCTTCTCCGTATGCCACAGTCAACATTCGGAATGCATCCGCGCACTTAATTTCGTTTTTCACACAAAATTTGATACACGTTCTTTGATCCATTTTTTTGAATAAGTAAAAATCGAAGACGATTGAAAACACGTGCAAGTAAAGCAGCTATCACCAATCAAGTGAACATTCAAAATGGCCGAGCTTGTCGGCATAAGTGACAGACATGAGTACCAACATAACGCCACAAAAAAATCGAAATTCGAATATACGTACCCCGCGAAAATTCAAAATTCGTGATACTTTTTGAACACACCTCGTATATCTTTGCACTTCCGCTATATCTATAAGGCGATTCTCGACTGTCCAATCTTTCTGTGCTTGGATAAAATTAATGCTGTTATCACTTTGAATTCTGATTTGCGTTCCTCGGCGACTCATAACGCTTCTAGACACAGAACGAATGCATCAGTAGAAAGATCCCTAGCAATCTCCAAATGAATTGCTCTAGTTGGTAGGCATGTGAATAGAGATATCCACCTTTTCTCCTTTTGACGTCCAATTGTTATCCAAAATGGCCCACAGTAGTCAACTCTAGTATAGCTGAACGGACGGACATACGGTATGACACGATCAGGTGGCAGTTGTCACATTAATGGAATTTTTGACTTGGCTGATTTGGTGAGGCGAAATGGGCAATTTCGTCGTATATTCTTCATTACTGCTAAGGAGTTTGAAATTAAAAAACTCTGACACATTTCATTCATGACCAATCTATCGTTTTAGTGATGACGTCCACAATGAACTTCGCTTAATTGAATGCTGGATATATAATGCCTCCTTGGCATTATAATCGGTTGATGGGCAGAATCGGGAAGACAATCGGCAACATCAATTCGTCACTTTATGCGAATAAGTCCATCTAAATCTAGAGTGGGGGTTAACTGATATAGACCGCTCGACTTTGACACCTTTGCATTTGATCGAAGTGCGCCAATTCCTTCTATCAAGTCTTCATTCTGGACAAGGTGACAAATAGACTTCTCCACGTTCGCTATTACAGTTGTGGTTAATTTGGCAATAAGATGCGTCATGTAGCCTGCTATTTTGAATAAATCTTCGAATCCTTGCGGTAACTCGTAACAATCTCAGGTATGATGAGTAATTTTCATATGTTATAACTGACCTTTGTTCATCAGATGCAGATATTGCTATCGTAGTCTTTGATTCTGGTAAAAATATCTGCGACATTCATGGCACTAGGCAGCCAGTGCTATTGCGTTGAAATAAAAGACGATAAAATTTCTGAAATTCGGTTGCCTACAAATTGTTTGTAGTTTCGTGTGCTTGATCTGATACACATGACGACAGTTTCGAAGTCACACCAGAAAATAACATGATGAATCATAATTTGCAGGCTTTGAAGAATGAGATCCTTTAGGTGACATCCCAAAACGGTGCGGGGGCTAGTAATTTGAGGTGGGGGGTTGTCACAGCTTTCAATGGAGCACATCTGTTCTTTGCAGCAATAAGGGCAACATCGACTTTAGATTCCGATCCAACTCGTAGGTAGGCAACTGCAGCATACGTACTTGAGCTAGCATCAACAAACACATGAAGCTGTACGTCATCCGCATGTCCCAATAGTGCAGAGTAGCACCACAGGATGCTGAATCCTTTAATATTCTCAAACTCCGTCCACCACTTGCCCCCAGATACTGTCGCGTGCTTTTGGTTCGCGGCCAATAATTTTAATGTTCCGGGGAAGTGAAAACGCAATGTATTTTAAATTAAATTAAAAGAGTTTATTCAATTTATCAAAAAATGCACAATCAGTTATTTTATTATTTCCCAACTTTAATTTTCACTTAGTCTATAAATTTGTCATTCAACTGTCCACTTAAAATCACTCCGCACTCAAACAATCAATCGCCTTTACTTCGCGTTCCACTATATCGCAGTTTTCTATCGCGGTTGTAATGAATGATCCCCCCATTCATTCAGCTCGCCTTTATATAGGGCCTCTAATCATTCAACTCAGTTGTTAGGTTCTCGTGGTTTTGAGTAAATTCATTTGTTGGTGTTCTTAATGATTGTGGAAACAATTGCGACAGTAGCTCGCAGAATTATTTGTACATGTAACAATACTAATAAATGACGTGGAAGCCTTTCATCCCAGTCCATACGAAGTCTCCATACCGCTCCAATTTTTATGTTAGCAAACAGGTTGAACGGATCAAATATAGACATGATTGTACCCAATATCTCACATTTAGTTGGTGATCGTTGTAGTTGCATAACATCTGATGGAATTTTTTGTAACTCGATATAAAACTCTAAAGTATCTGACTCAGAATCCCAGAGGAGCCCTTATAATTTGTTCAAGGATTTCTGGCGTTCCAGGCTGACTGAACTATTATTATGTAGCTTATGGCCGTTCAAGCTTTCTCGTAAGGTTTGAGAGTTAGACACAAATTTTTGCACTTTAAAGCCGGCATTAGCACTTATTCTTATTGCTTCCGCTATGATTTCTTCGCCTCCCGCTCACTTTCGAAGCTGCTGGGTTTATTTGACGATCCCTCCTGCATATGTCTTTACTACTCACTAGTACGTGGTAATTTGAAGTACTGCCCCCAAATTTGGGGTCCGTATCACAGGAAGCACATCAATGCTCTTGAGTCAGTCCAACGCAGCTTCACGCGGTCTCTATTCTTCAAATTCAACCTTCCTTACTCCCCTTCTGATGACCGTCTGCATATTTTGAACCCTCCTACCCTCATTTCCAGACGATATTAGTCTTGTTCGAGCTTCATCATAGTCTTCTACCTCAAAAAGTTTGAAGTAAATTTATAAATTCGATGCTGCTCGCCCCAAAAGATTCTCACAACAATTTTAGGTTACGTATGCACGTACTAACACCTTCTTCCACTCTCCCTTACTACGCTTACCTCGTATGCACAACCAACGAAGTCTTGGTCCTCTACCACAGTCTCTTGACGTATTCAAAAGTTTTATGAAAAATTTATAAACACTCCTATAATTCTTAATTCGATAACAGGGGATTGTAATCTGTTGCCTTTAAATTTTCCATATTTTGAATTTGTATATTTTATACTTATCTATGAATTGACTTGAAATTGGACTACTAGTCTGTAAGTAAATTTTTAAATAAATAATTAAAAAGATTGATTTTAAAAGTTTGATTTTGTTTACTTCAATTAGATTGCCATATTATTGTGCGAAATATACTGAATCCATTTTGAAGAAAATTTGTGTGTTGATATATTATTATATAAAGATTTTCTAAGTCATTTGTAAATGTCCTAAGTGCATTCTAAGCGGTGAAAAATGAAATAAAACAAAAAAGGCTTTTTTCCTCCTCTTTCAAAATATTTATTGCTATTTTGCAGCAAGGATAAAAAATTTTAAAATTTCTAACCAATCATTTCTTGTAGAAAACTTAATTATGTAACTTTTATTCCCTCACAAATTTGCTCTCGAATGAATCGTTTTAAAATTAGAAGGGAGAAAAGTAAGAAAAATCGAATTTTTTATAATTTGTAAAAATTTCGATTTATTTATTAATGTTCCCGACCTTATTTAGAAGGAATTAAAGTCAATTATTATCATAAAAGTTATTGCATAACTTTTTCTGGACAAATCAGTGTGTGACCTCCCAACCGCCAAATGTAATGGTCACTCGTATTTTACAGATCCGCCCTGGTCTATATTGACTGATCCGCTTCTATACCAAGTATCGCGAACAATTTTCGTTCTTCAATTAAAAGTAAATAACTTTTCGGAAAAATTTGAATGAAATTTAAATTGATTTGCCTAAAAAGTGTGTATAAAGTTATCTAGTCTGCTAAGGCACAGAATTATTAACATTTTTCTCTTTTTTCTAGGTATGTTGATCAATTCTGATATTAATGAATTATGTTTAACAATGAAATACGTGAATTGAGGTGAGTCAAGTTTCATTCTTTCTTATGTACTATATACGAGGTGTAGCAATTAAGTAATGAGACTGATTCCATAAAAACCGTGTATTTTAAAATTATTCTACAACTCTACCATCCCCTTCAAAGCAGTCCCCTTGGGCAGCTATACAACGATTCCAGCGCGTTCACCATGCTTCGTCATATTTCTGGAATCCTTCAACTGGGATGTTAGCGAGTATCCTCATTACGGCGGCCTGGATATCCGTAATCGACTCAAAACGGGTTTCTTCGACCACCGACTTTTTGTGGGATCGTTTCCCACTTGTTCCAAACATTCTTCTGCGACGGTCATTGGATGCTGCTTTTGCTCCTCAGAAAGGTATCTTGCAACCATCTTCGCGCACAACTCTTTCATCCCAGAATCATCGGTGAAAATTTTTCTGTCTGTTTCACGGGTAATACCCAGTTCCAAGGCCAACATGCGAACTGCTAAACGTTGATCTTCACGGATTAGGGCGAATACGCGCTGCGCATTCACATCAGCCCGCACCTCGACTGGTCTCCCGCTCCACGCCTCGCCTTCCACGCTTTCCACGGCCCTCTTTAAACTTTTTATGCCATCAAAACACCTGGGCACGACTAAAAGCACTATCACCATACACTTTTACAATTTTAGCCTACGTTTCCGAAGCTGTTTCGCCCAATCTGGGGCAAAATTTTATCGCGACGCATTGCTCTTGATTTCATTTCTCCATTTTCGTGACGAGCACCACCAACACACGTCTACTCAGCATGACACAGCAGGCAAACTAAACAAGCTAGAGCGATGGTGAATATGTCAATGGAGAGGAGCAGGATGCCTGGGAAGGGGAAAGAAATTTCAAGGTTGCACGTTTACCACAAGCGCGGCAATAAAATCAGTCTCATTACTTAATTGTCACACCTCGAATTAGACTAATTATTCACATAAAACTAATCATTTAACCAATCAAAAAGGAAAATTACTACCCTCGTCTTCAGTTGTTTTTATTACCGGTACAGTTTTCATTTGGATTTTTGACTGAATTAAACATCCTATATTGTGATAGATTTTGATCTCAGTTTCTTAGTCTTGTAGTCAATTTTTAAGTGCTGATCCGAGGCTTAAGTGCCAGCGGTTAACACGATCAAGATAATGAGACACGAGTACTCTACGTTGCCATAGCAATCCAAGCAAAAGATGCTGCCCGCGGAAAAATCTTTTCCAGTGGTCTTCCAAGTGACCTGGCCAAAGTTAAAGAACGTAGTGCAACGATTAAAAAGATTACCAACTCTGCACTTTGTGCATACGTTAACCATATTGAAAGTTCACTGATTTCCTATCAATATCGTGCGTTCTGATCATAAGTGAAATGTTGACGGCGTGACATCATCTTTTTTTCAGGAATCGTGAATAATCTTGATAGCGGTACCGGTGGGGGCCTTGATGGCATTCCAAATCTTCTCGCCAAATCTCCATCTTCTTCAGTTTGTGTTCCTCATTCAGTTATTTTAAATTTAAGTTTATCCTATGTCATTTTCCCTTCCCGATAGAAAATTGCCCAAACTCCTATCTTCAAAGCTAATAAGCGCAATGTCATCTCAAACCATTGTCCTATTTTCTTCCTTTCTTGTTTTGGTTAAATCCTTGGAAAAATAGTTCTTGATTGGCTGTATCTGCTTATTTTTCCGCCCTAAGTAGATCAGTTGCATGGTTTTGTTAAAGATATTGGGTCTATAACTTAATTCGTGCGGCTTTTTTAAAAATTTGAACGTTTATTTAAGAAAAAAATTGTACAATAGTATATTCAAACTATTGCCCATCTGAAGCTATGACCTTTTCCCATCTTTCTGGCGATTTGTGGATTCCATCCCAAAAGAACTGCACCGGTTTGGCAGCTAAGAATGAATCAAGCCAATTTTTGATATCCTGCTCTGATGTAAACCGTATTCCAGTGAAGGCCTTCTGCATCGATCGGAACAAATAGTAGTCAGAAGGAGCAAGGTCTGGGCTATAAGGCGGGTGGGGTAAAACTTCCCATCCACTGCTTTCCAAATAGTTCTTAACTGGAAAAGCAACGTGGGGCCGAGCGTTGTTATGATGGAAAATTATTGCCTCGTATCTGGTCGCATATTCCGGGCGTTTTTCGGCTACTGCTCTCTTCAAATGGATTAATTGTGTTCGGTAGCGTGCTCCATTGATGGTTTCACCCGGTTTTAGCTGCTCGTAACACAGCACACCCTTCTGATCCCACCAAATACAGAGCATTACCTTCGCGCCATGGATATACGGCTTTGCCGTTGATTTGGCTGGTTGGCTGGATTTCACATATGATTTTCTGCACTTGGGGTTGCCGTAATGGATCCATTTTTCATCAGCAGTAACAATTCAATGCAAAAATGACTTCCTTTTGTTGCGTTCCAGTAGCATTTCGGACATGCAAAACCGCCTTTCGACGTCTCTCGGCTTGACTTCATGCGGAACCCAATTTCCTTCCTTTTGAATATATCCAGCTGCTTTTAAACGTTTTGAAATGGCTGCTTGAGCGACACCTAAAAATTCTACGAGCTCTTCTTGTGTTTGGCAACAATCTGCATTGAGTAATGCTTCCAGTTCTTCATCTTCGAACTTTTTTTGGCTGCCCAGAACGTTCATTGTCTTCCAAGCTAAAATCAGCGCTTTTAAATCGTGCAAACCACTTCTGGTAGGTTCGCTCAACTAGAGCGTGTTCACCATAAACTTCCATCAAAATACGATGACTTTTGGCAGCAGTTTTCTTCATATTAAAGTAATGAAACAGAATTCCCCGCAAAAACACTTTTTCAGGAACAAAGTTCGACATATTTGAGTGAAAAAAATTACTGTTCTTAACGCTTCAAATGAATGGTATGCACTGAAAATACGCACAATGACAGTAGCTTTCCAACACAGGTTCGGAATATTGGAACGAAATATTATACAAGTTAGGCCATCTCTTAGCAAACCGCACGAATTAAGTTATATACCCTATATGATCCATTCTCTGAAACTTACTTTTCTTTACGCATCACATTGCAGCAGCCCTTGATCAGCAATAAATAAATGACGTTATTTTTACGGATTCTTGATTTGGTGGATCATTTTCTCATATTTGAGAAACTTTAAGAGTTCAATATCCCAGTTTGTCTCTATTCCTGGCTTCTCTGCTATGTCTTGAATCGTCAATGTTTAGTCACTTTTAACTCTTTTCACTTCAGCTCAGGAGTTACGCAAGGTTCAATGTTAGGTCTCATAACATTCTTATTGTACTTTTCGTCAGCGAAGTACCTTCTGTTATTACAGTCTTCCGATGATTTTACGATTTTTCCAGTTGGTGACTCCCATTTAAACATTAATTTTCTTCAAACCAATCTACTGTGTCTTAGCGACTAGTGTAAATCAAACCATCTCTCCTCAAATACTTCCAAATGCTATCATATGACATCTTCCTGTAAAAAAATGTCCTCTCTCTCAACGTATAGACTTGTTGAAATCTTTTTAAGCACTGTAACTTCGTTTAAGGATTCTGGTGTGCTTTGATACTTGATCTTCACATTGCTCCAATAAAAAAAAGCCTCCCATTCTACAGGATTGATTTTTCGATCTGCTTTGACATTCCAACGTATCACTTCCTGCATGTGTATTTATTTCTCATCGGTTCGTAGTAACTTGGTATACTGCTCCTAAATTTGGAGTCCTTATTACAGGAAGCATATCGATGCTCTAGACTTAATTTATATGGCCTCTTTTCTTTAAATTCAAGTTTTCCGACTTCCTTTGTGGAGATCATCTACAAACTTTGAGCCTTCCTAACCTCGAATTCAGACGATCTTTCCTTGGCGAACGTCTTTTCGTTAAATTTCATTACAGTCATTTACCTTAAAATTTATACAAACAAATTAGTACATTTAACCCTACTATCCCCAATAGATCTTTGCTTCAATTCCATGTTTCATATGCACGTACTACCACCTTTTTCCACTCTACCTTACCATGCTTACCTTGCATGCACAACCAGCAATATCTTGATCCTCTACCATAGCCTCTTGGCGTGTTTAAAACATTCATAAAAAGTCAAGTTCATAAAAAGTCAAGTTCATAAATATAATTTTTAATTTTTGACATGCTTGAATTGTAATTTCTTTCTTTCTTTCAAATATTGGATATTCTAAAAATTATTGAGCCTTTTTATCTATGACCATATTATCTATGACATTTTGTCATTTTTTGGGTAGAGCTATTATTTCATTTGTGTAGAACTTCTGTGGTTTATCGGCGAAAACTTTGGCCAAGCGATTTTCACAGTCCCTTTTTGAATTTCCTTTCATTAAGGAAGTTTTGCAGAGGCCGAAACAAATGGTAGTCTGATGGTGCAATGTCTGGACTATGCGGTGGATGCATCAAAACTTCCCAGCCAAGCTCTGTCAATTTTTGCCGAGTCATTAAAGATGTGTGTGGTATGGCATTGTCATGATGGAAGGCAACGCCCTTTCTATTGATCTATTCTGGCCGGTTTTTAGGGAATTGTAAAATCATTTTACAATACCCTACTAAAATCGCGTCATGTCTGTCTGTCTGTTCGCCCGTCAGTCCGTCCGTGTGTCACAGCACTTTTTCTTGCAAACTTCATAAGCTAGAAACATAAGATTTTGTAAATAGGTGTAAAGTGACGCCCTCTTCCATCGCATACAGGCAATATGGGTATCAAATGAAATGTCTTGATGAGAACATTTCAAAACATGTCTTAAATCAACAAGTTTTGCTTTGAGGAGAGCAGGGGAAGGGGAAGCGTACGAAAATGTTGTGTGCCCCCCGACCTTTAACCCGAAAAATCTGAAAAAAATCACTGAGGTGTGACTTTAAGAGTACAAGGGTAACAAATACCTCAGGAGTCGATATTCGATCAACTTTGTTAATAATAATACATTTTATAAATTTTAAATTTTGGCCTCTAAAATCAAAAGCAAATTTAAAAGTAATTGTATGTGTTCCGAAAATTTCACAATAATTGAACAATAAACAGCGAAGTTACAGCCGATTGAATATTTGACAATTACAACAACATTAACACGTGATACTAGGGAGATACACGTTTGCAACGGACCTAGACAATATGAAGCAGTTTTGATAAAAATTTTAGAAATAGTTTATAATATTGATGTGTTATCATGACAAATCAAGCGACGGGGTCAAAACACTTGAAACAAAATGGTGGCGAGCTTAAAGTCATAATAACCATAATAATTTTTCGAACTCAATTTATGAAATCTGTACATTAGTCAAGTTTTGATATGCAGAATACTATACATTGTTTGATTTACAACACCCTTCTGGCAGGAGCACTCTCCTGCTACTTCAACTTGTTTTTGAGTTGCTTGTTGCAATTTGGTTAATTGCTGACAGTATAGAGCTGAATTGAGTGTTTGGCCAGGTTCTAGCACCTCATGATAAACAATCCCCTTCCAATCTCACCATAACACAGCAAAACCTTATTTGGTGTTAATCCTGGCTTTGAAGTCGTTTGTGATGATTCACCTTTTTTTGACCAGGATCTTTTTCGAACAACATTCTCGTATCTTACTCATTTTTCATCACCCGTACTGATTTGCTTCAAAAATGGCTCGATTGCGTTGCGTTATATTAGCATTTCGCAAATGGGAATTCAGTCGATCAAATTTGTTTGAGTTAATTCATGCGGCACTGTTGCGAATCACGGCGTACCGATACTCTCCCATTCACAACTTCGAATTCCCGCCGTAACATGTCCCCTTTCCTTTGGGCATTTATACCTTTTCCCCCGTACATTTATTTAATTTTTTTTTAAATTTTACAAATTTCCCTATAATTTTAATTTCCACAGTATCACAATCCTATCCTTTTCCCTTATTTTCAATTACAAAAATTATTAACATAATAATAATTTTAATTTTCCCACTAACAACACTCCCTGTGTTAATTTCCATTAACAAAATTTCATTCTATACATTTTTCCTACTTAACCTTATTCCTTCCTTCATACTAACTAATTCTATTCATAAGTTCCCACTAACAAATTTTGTTTTTTTCATACTAAAAAAAAATTTATTCACGTTTCCCTATTATCAAATTCCAATTTCATGCCCATCAAGAAAGAGCTGAAATCAATAGAATGTGGCCCCGTTGGTAGCGTTGTGGATTCTCGACCGGAAGTCGGAAGTTCAAGTTCCCCACTCTTTTTGTGGTATTGGCAAAATTTATAGTTTCCGTATATATGTGACACTTTGCATCTAATCAAACGCTTCTTTGATTATTCAAATTGCCATATATGCAAAAATGGAAATTATTGCGTTTGTCGGTACGAAAAAAAGATGTGTGGGCAGCGGAATCGCAGTGTATTGAACTTCGATCACGTTACCAAGATGCGGCAGCAGTAATGAAAAATGAAAGGATTGCGGGATCGGATTTGCTGGCGGTGAAATGCGGGATTGGGTGCTTGAATTGAGGACAGTCAGTTTTTGACTTTGGGAAGGTAAATATGAGGGATTGCTTTTGGCGAGGAAGTTTTTTTTGCGGGTTTTCGATGACGATGGGGACAGAACAATAAAAGTGTTGATTTTGGAAAATTCGTGAAAGGTGTTTGATATGTAAAATTAGTGAATAAAAAGCCTTGATTATGGTTCGGGGAAATGAAATGAAGTTAGGAAGTGTACTGAGGTGCGTGTTAGTGAAGTTTAAGTGGACTAAACACACGAAAAACACAAAATTAGGTGGGGTGAAACCGGAAGAAAACAGTGACGGTTGAAGATGCATAAAAAAAAGGAAATCTAAATAGTTTTTGAATCGGAAAGAAAATTGGTATCGAGTAACAGTGGATGCAGGTTGTGGTGGACGCCGTGAAGAAATTATATAGTTAAAAAAAAGTTAAAGTATGAATTATGAACAAGAGTATATTAATGAAAAGTTAAACAAAAACCAAACATGAGTCTGAATTTAATTATTACTGGGATCAGTGAAGGAGGAACATAGTGCCAGGTCTCCGAAGAGAAGGTCTACCGTTTGTAAAAAGTGGCCGGTTCGGGTTGCGTTTTAAGTATTGTGAATATTTTTAAATTGGAGTTAATTTTCAGTGCCCTCCTTCGGTTACCGAGCGCTCTACAGCATCAATAGGGGTGAATAAATTGCACATTTTTCGTTATATGTTCTTTTACTTATATTTTTTCATATTGAAAATTCGTTTTATTACAATTATATCCTTGATTTATTTTTTTTAATTAACAGTATTTTCTAGTTTTTATAGCAGCGGATTCGAAATTTATTTATTCATTTGATCCATTCATGAAATTATTTAAAAACAAAGGAGGTAGCTTGCTTTATAATATCATTCTTTTTTCATGAATTATTTTTCCTATTTCAAATAAAACGGCTAAGTGAAAAATCTTTATTCATTTCTCAAGATGACCTCCCCTTTCCCGTCCTTGTCCCTCCGTGTTAATGTTTTTATGTAAGGTGGCTCAGCACGAGCAGAGGGTGTCCCGGAAGTCCCACGAAACGACTGAGCGTTAGCCGGCCTCAGTATGCCACCCCAGGCTACACACCCGTCTGCTTAAACATAATGTCTGCAACTGCGATGACTTCCGTGGTTGCAACAGCACCCAAACGTCGAGCTTCTTTGTGTATCCGGCTTTACGCAAATGGTTCAAAACTGTTTGGTGATGGATATTCCGTTCCTTAACAATGTCATAGATGCTTACAAGTCGGTCTTCTTCAATTTTATGTAAGATTTCGTCGACTTTTTCAGTGATTGGTCGACCTGACGAGGTGCATCTTTGACGTCAAAATTTCCAGGACGAAAGCGAGCGAACCATCTCTTGGCTGTGGGTTTTGATAAAGTTTCTTGACCGTTGACACCAAAAATTTTTTCACGACCTTGTGATGCGTTCGCACCTTGATCGTAGTGATATTGTTAAATATAACGAATTTTTCCAGAAATGTTTGCTCATTTTGAAATGAATACAACTTTTGACATGAACGACAAAACATAAAACTGTCCGTATAAAAATTATAGACTGGAATGTCACCTTTCAAACGCATGTCAGTTTGACTCAATCTGATTAGTATTGCCCGATATATGACAACGAACACCATCTAGGGATAAAAATGGCTCAATACTTTTTGGAATATCCAATATATATATACTTTTGCATTTGTGAGTTATCTAATTAATCGACTTGAAATGTTTGTCTGTAAGTTGATTTTAAAATAATAAGAACAATACACGAGGATACTCCAGGTAACACACGACCCTTACAGATGCGCGCACAAAAATTAATTATCATCGCAAGACTGTCTAATCAGTATCGGCTGCCACCAAAGGAAAATATAGGGGCGGCACACTAATCCACCCACACAATACCAATAGAAAAAATCAAACAAATAGTGAACCCTGGAGTACGTCAGTAGGCTGCGTAGGGTTTCAGGGTTAAGAAGCCCAATCATACACCGTATATCTACACTGAAAATCTCATTACCCGAAATAGAATAATGCAATTTTATTTAAAAGTCTGAATTTAACTAAGCTATTCCCTCCATATCTTCAAGTGTGATCATGTAACTCCTGTGTTTTAAAAATTTTCAATCAATAAATCCCATATTCAATTTTTTTTTGTCCTTGCACAAGAATTGAAAAAGTATTTTATGAAAACTTCCAATCTTCTTAAAAGTTTCAGCTTAACTTATCATTAAATACCAATTTCAGATTTATCTCTTTCCACCCACGCCAGAATTTTTCATGATGTCAACTGCTTGGATTTATTGCATCCAGAAAAAAAGCTATGAAAAGTGCTATCCTCAAAACGGTACTTAAAAGCTATTTTCATCATTGAAACTCCAATTTTGTTGGAAAATCAAACATGTGTGATAAATCTTTCAGAGATTTTTGTGTCATAAGAAAGCTGCTTTATTTGATTGTATCTGCTCTTGGATTTTTACGCATGAAGTAGAAGTATATGAGTTTTAGGACGGTTTTAGCGATAACAATCGGAAAAATCAATTGATGCTTAAAAACTAATCTGGGACGAAGGAAATTATATTTTCGATTGCTCAATACTGTAATCAGTACGAGAATCTAGGAAATTATATTCCTTTAGAAGTTAATGTGCTGTTTTACCATTTGGTTCTTTGTTTAATTTCGACTGCTCATTTCCAATGCACGCCCGAGTAAATATTATTAAATATCGATATGAGCACTTAATCGATGCAAGTAGTAATTTATAGAACTATTATACAGTTTTAATTGGATTGTACCCCCAAAGCTAAACATTCCTGTAAGATAACGAATGTAATCTCCATAGAATCTTTTATTCTCATTTCTCTTAACATTTATATTATATTTAATATTAGCATATAAGTATGGGTTTACTTCCTCCAATAGGATCGGAAATTCATTTCAAAGAATCCTATTCAATTGGCTTCTTTTTCATTCATCCGCACTATCTTAACGTTCCTCCAGAGATATTATCATGAGTGTTTCAATGGAAACGAACTATATTCTCGTTGAATCCTCACTCCTGTTGGGCAGTTAGAAGGAAAAGATCCTAGCACATCTCTACAAATGACTCCCTGGAAACTGGAAACATATCCTCCACTCCCCAACTGTTGATACAGTGTAAGCGCATTCAAAATCACTGAAGGCAAGTAAGTAGCCAATCATTATAAAACATTATTGATCCGTTCTCTCATCATTTCCTCAACATCATTGCATTGCTATCCACATCACGCTTACCGCCATTTCCTGCGATAAGCCCTCTTTCAATCCACTTGTCCATTAAGGGTGGATGCGAATGAAAACATTGAATTCATTCAACCCCCGCCCCACAACAAGGTAAAAAGCAAAAATGATGGCGAAGTTGATATGAGTGTGGTGCAATATTTGGTCGGTGTGAGTGTGGGTAGGTTATGGTGGATTTTGTTTTCCAGCAATCGGAAGTGTAAAAGAAATGGTTCCGTTTATAGGGGACGATTGGAATTGTAATCTGTAGAGTAGAGCAAAAAATATATTTAAGCTGCAAATCGATTTTATAAGCACTTGATGCAAATAACGACTTGGCTTTTCATGGTAATTGCTTGCTGTGCTCATTCTACTCGTAGTTGCATATAAACAGGTGAGCATATGATGAACTACTTTAGATAGTTAAGTGCAATCGCTAACTTTTGTTTTTGATGGGAATTTCAGTTATTTCAGTATTTCGAAATTGCAAAATACTGTTCCTAAGGTTTGGGTATGTTTTATTCCGGGGTTTGGTGAATTTGCAACTTATATCAAACAAATTTGCTGGTTTTAGGAAAATTCCCACTCACGAAGACTGCTGGAATTTTCACAAACCTTTATTTGTGGAATTTTGGGAATTAAAACACCATGTTTCATTTAAAACTAATTGAAACACTTTATTTTCAAACAAATTGAACTGATGATATTATTACTACTCGCAAAAATGAATCCTCTTGTTTGCATTAACTCGGCCACGTTTTTTACTCGCCATAAATTTACTGTATGTGTCCTGATATCCACCTTGGCTCTTACGATGGAGTTCCTATCGAAAAAGATCTTCACAGTTCACTACGCAATCATTGCACTTACTGGGATCGAATTCGTTTTTTTAGCAGTCATTCTCTAAAGTGTCTTAACACGAGAGAAGATGTTTTGTGAATGGTGTAAATGTCCATAAAAGACTGCAGTGGCGGACCGCTGCCTTAACGGACAAAATTAGGTACTACACTGCAAATGCCCTTGCCTGGCGACTCGCAATCTTGCTGGCAGTTAGTTCCGGCCCCACTTAAAAGAAAAAAAAATCACGCTTACGATTTTTCGATGACTGGATTCAAAACGCGAAAGGGATTGACCAATGAAAAGCGTCAACGGCCAAAGTAACATATCGAAAGAATTTTGTAACGCGACGACAAAACCCGGTTAACCGCGTGCGATAATTAAGGCGATTTTTTCATCACCAGAAATGTGCACGGTCCACAAATAAAAGTCGGGCACCCAGGTAGTGGCGGTACCCCACACTGATTTCATGACAAGTCAATACTGAGGGGAGTGTTGTCAGTACTTCTACTCAGTTGGTTTTGGCCCATGGATGGTATTATATTTCCCGCCCTACCAGTTCGGACGTTCCTCTATCTGCATCCTGAAGGCGCATCCAATAAGGGATGAAAACCCTTCACGAAGAGCAATGCGTTAAATCTATCTCAGTGAATGCGAAACGAGACACTGAAGCAAAAACAAAAATGTATGTGTGTGTGTGCACATTTAAGAGGCTAGCACTGCGAAAGAAGAATGGAATAAGTTGTCGTCCGCATTTGAAGATTCCGGGATGACACGCCGAGTTGGTCTGTTGCGTGATCTCTATAAAATCTCGCTAAGTGAATGTCAAAATGTAGAAGAATATGTGTGCAAAATAATGAGTACATCCCAGAAACTCAAAAAATGTGGTTTTATAGTAGATTACGAGTGGCTGGGCATGCTGCTGTTCTCCGGTCTACCGAAATCTTATCAACCAATAATAATTACCATTGAGAGCTCCAGGATGAAAATTGCTTCAGATTCTGTAAACGTACAATTGTTACAAGATGTCTGACAACCCGAAAAAAATCCAAAGGATTTGCCGTCAACAAGCAATTTCACAAATACTATAAGCAGGAATCCTAAGGACTGCGATGCTGCATTTGCAACAAGTCCGTTCATAAAAGTCCTGAATCCACGTCTCAAGCTAACAACATGCAACTAAAGTCAAGCAGTTTATCCTTTGCTGCTGTATTTTTAGCAACATGTACACAAGAAGACTCCTGGTATGTGGACTTCAGTGCACTATTTTGTCTATAAAGAACTTTCGAGTTACAAATCTTTTCTATGTTATCAAACTAGCGACAAATCTGATATCCGTGAGCCAGATTAGCAAAAGCGATGGCCTAGTAAAATTCAATACAAATGGATGTGTTGTTCTCAACAATAATCATTAGATAGTACCAACTGCCAGTGTTATCAACAACATGTGCTCATAGGGGGCTATTCGTACATGTCTAATGCTTGAGAGCATGGTATGTGCCTCTGGCATCGAAGAATGGAATTCCTTAATTTCAGTAGCTTAAAGAAAATGACTGGAAACACAGACAATCTAATTTTCTCGGAAAAAGAGAAAATCGGTGAGGAAGGTGAATGGACACGATTGCGTTTTCGAACTGAAGGCGCGAAACTACATTGTTCTCTACAATTGGAACACTCAGATATATGTGGCCCTATGGAAACCCAATCACTTCTTCTTCTTCTTCGTGGCACTACTGCCCCTCTTGATCCTTCGCTTCCTTCAGTAAGCATTTTCAACTGTCTCGGTCCATTGACCGTTCCCTCCAATTTTAAAATTCAAGCAGCGATGAACTGTCTTTATCGAACTAGTCAGACCGGCGTTTTTTTGGTTTCAACACTGGTTTCCGTACTACATTTTTCCCAAAGAATACCTTTTTAGGTATCCGTTACTTGTTCATACGATTCATGTGGCCAGCGCATTGCAGCTTCCACAGTTTGGCAACCGCTTAGACCTCCGGCTCGTCGAAAATTTTATACAGCTCAGGGTTGTATCGAATACACTATTGGTCCCCTTCTAGCTTGGCTTCGATTATTCGTCTCAGGGCTCATCTTTCGAAGGCGGTCAATATGTTTGTGGATGCTTGGGCTAGTATTCATGTTTCACATCCATAGCATATCGCAGGACTTATCTCAGATTTGCATATTTGGAGGTTTGTTTTCCTGGACATGAACCTCGTCTTCAAGACCGTTTAAACTGAAAAAAAATATATATTTAATATGCGAGCTGTATTCTTCGGCATATTTAATCTCTTTCATGACCGACTCTTGATATTTTGGCGCCTAAGTATACAAATTTGCCCCCTTTTTTGATATTGTATTCACCATGTGTGAAATTATGGGTATTTGAGGGATTTTTCTTTGACTGCGTATTCACCATGTGTGAAATTATGGGTATTTGAGGGATTTCTCTTTGACTGTGTTATGAGTTTTATTTTATTCTCATTAATTTTGTAGCCCTACTAGTTTTGCTCACTGTCGAGTTTCAGGAAAAGTTTTTTAGTGGTTGCTAACGACCTTGACAAAATATTGATTTCGTCTGCATAGGCTATCACTTGGCTCGACTTGTCTAGTAATTTACCTCTTCTATCAACAGGTAGCTTTCTTATGACGTATTCCGTATAACTGAATAGCAATGGGGCCAGCCCAGCTTCCTGCTTTCGTCTGATATTTGTGTCAAAGGCATAGGTGAGTTTGTTATTGATGAGGACTTGAGGGGTCATCGATTTTATTTACATATATAGACATACACCAAAGCAAACCATTATTTGGTACAGTATGTTACGATCAATACTGTCGTATGCTTGCTTAAAGTTAACGAAAGTTTGGCTTACGCCTCCGTTGAACTCCCAGCATTTTTCAAGTACTGCCTTGATTGTAAATAATTGGTCTTTCATCGATCTGCCTGCTGTAAAGCCACCTTGATACTCCCCAATAATACTGTGGGCGTATGATCTGATATTATTTTCAATGATCTTTGAAAATATTTTGTATGCCGTAAAAGTAATGATTCGCCTCGAAAGTTTTCACACTGTAGCTTGTCACTTTTTTGTGTATAGGAGATTTAATTGATTGGCACCTTTTTTAATGAGCTCCACTGGAATCTTATCGATGTCCGGTAAATTCAGAATCCTACCTAATATTTTCTCTTCATCCATTCTCATTTTTGAACGGTGACCTGTCTGTCACGTTCAATTTAATACCTTCCAGCTGGGGCTACGGTTTTAGTTAGCTAGCTGCGACGGTTGCAGGTTTGGCACCACTCGTTTCATTACAGTAGCCTCCTTAGAGCCACTAGCTGTGAATATGGCTTGCCAGAATACCTCAAAATACCTATTAAAAGTAAAAAACAGCAAACCAGAGAAAAAAACCAAAATAAATGGCCTAGGAAATTTCTTTGCCGCATCATAGGTTTAAGTAAAAAGAAACGGATTTTCCTCGCAGGACCTTAGTCCGCTTGCTTATAGCTGAAAAGGAAATCTACATTAAAAAAATAGATTAGTTGATTACCAGGCAAACTTTAATAAAAACTAAATAAAATTTTTGAGCTTACAATTCTAAGTAATTCGTTGAGGGCCCCTTGCTGTTGTTTTTTTCACCTCGTCCACGAATGTCTGCAAGGAATAAGTCATCATGCATTTTTTCTCACGACCAGATTTTCGCTACATGCAAATTCCAATCCCGTCTAGTGTTTGTTCAGCACGCCAATACTGCACAGCACTTCTCGTGGCTTGTACTGTTTTGTACCACGGCTGTGACAAGACCTCACAATTCACGCGATGTGCTTGGTTCTCTTTTGGTCCTCACACTCTGTACTGGCTGGTCTGAAGAATTTTTGGGTTTTTTTTGAACGTACAATTTGACGGCGATGTGAAATCCAACAATTTCAATTTCCAATTCACTTCCGAGCACGGCACCTCACCCACAAATACTCTACGTCCCTTCCTGAGGGAAAACTTGGAACACAAATTAACAATGCGAACGTTGCGCTGCACTAAGACCAATCTTGGGTACCCGCTCGCTGTCCGGGCCTACCGAGAACTAAATTCAGCACAGCAAGTCACCAAAATAAAACTCTACACTGCGCTCAGCGGCGGCCAACTTCCAACTTGCAATTACGACTTCTGCTTGACTTTTTGCCTATGACTTCTGGGCTTGATCTCGACTCACTCAAATCACGAAACTCAACTGCGCTACCAACTAGCAAAGATGCACTCAGTTCCAATCCACAAACTTGCGCTCTGCCATAGGTCTTTCCACAATCGTCACCGTTCCCAAAAAAATGCAGAAATCTGTCAAATACACGGCCTTATATATGTTTTGCTGAGCTGTGGGCTGCTGTAGTTTTACTTTTTTTTTAAAGTTCGTTCTACATTCCACAGATTCTTCAGTATCTGTCGTTTCCATTTTCCATGTGGACAGTTGAAGAGACTTTTGTCGAATTATTATCGGCGGAGGAGTTTTTCCTGGTGGAGTAACATGTTGGAAATAGAAAAGGATAATTTGAAGAAATGAAATCATAACATAACGTAAATGAGAAACAATTTAAATTTTAACATCATATATTGCCTCTGCATTTGCTCCATACATTAGTCGAGTGCATCACAGCAAAGTTAAATGGTCAGGTTAATCTTTCTCTCTGTTCTTCTGACTGTTTAACAATAAAAATCCAATGTAAGTAAATTCATAGTTGCTTTATTTTGAATAATCATCAGATCACATCATGACAGCGATCCTACTTCGTTAGCATTAATCTACATTTAACATATTCCAACAATACGATCTTTTTTTTTGAAAAGCCGGTGGGCCTTGCTTTGTTGTCAGACACTGAAGATGTAACCAAAACGCGTCTGCTCACTCAACAAAGCAAGGCTCGACGGCTTTTCAAGAAGAAAGAGAATTGGCCTGCCGATATCAAAAACAAAATAATTGGCTAAAAAAACAATCTTATCTACATACATGTAATTAGAATTCAACTCCTGGACTATCTATAAGCTCATTGGAGTCCGATTTCTTGATTTTTAAAGTTAATTTTTTCGTTGGTGAAGTAGAAGTGGCCAAGTGCTTAGTATGTGAGGTGCTACAGAGGTGTTTCCCAATTCAAAATTGTAATAAGTCTCCTTAGGAGTAGATAAAGATTTGACAAGAGGTCAAAAGATCTGAATTGGCCTGATCCATTTCAGCGATCCGGACAGTTTCCAAGTTATCAACCTATCCACTTCCGCTTGGCTTACGCTGCGTAGGTGTTTCTAGTCTCTGCGTCCTGAGGTGGACCATAATGTAAATGGGATCCTTGTCTATTATTGATATCCATATTAAAGCCCTGACCAACTTTTTGAGCTTGCTTTCAGTCATGAGTCTGAACTTCGCGCTGTGAAAGGTTGGAGCCTTTGGTAAACCACTCCTTGGTCCATTTATCTGAACATTTAGCATGCAAGACGCTTCTGCTGATAAACAGACCATTCATTGTGTATAAAACAGTGATATTCTTTGAGATTTTAAATAAACAGTTGAGAATGATCTCTCACATTCAACATTTAGCGGGCCCCAGTTGCTCAATCCAATGCGAACTACCAGTAACTTTGACGCAGCTTCTGCATAGTTACTACATGTCAAGGTTGCCGTCTTAGAGTGAGTCTGGTCTGCTGAGCCTTGGTACCCTGAGGGTTCTGGTTCATTGTGACCATCTGGCTTCCCCCGATTGTTTTGCAGTAACACCAAGTAACCAGAAAGCGCAGAAAAATATGAAGAAGGGGACATCGCTCTGCTTATTTGTCGACGCTTTCTGGCTAGTTAGTGTTACCGCCACAGAGTAGTCTAGTTGGGATGAGTCCTCACCAGACTTGCTCCTCTTTTGCAGTGCACCAGACCTTATTTTGTCTGTCCCACTACCATCCAGCTTCAACTTACATGTTGCTCTGCGGTGAGCATTCTTGCGTTGAGTTC
The DNA here is from genome assembly GCA_963969285.1 of Odontomyia ornata. Taxonomy (NCBI): domain Eukaryota; kingdom Metazoa; phylum Arthropoda; class Insecta; order Diptera; family Stratiomyidae; genus Odontomyia; species Odontomyia ornata. The sequence goes on from OZ017739.1 coordinate 34,940,999, forward strand.
TGGTTAGCGGCTTGAAGCTCGATGCTGAAGAGCCACTAGACCCAGCAGTCAACCCTGGAGGCTTGGCTAACCCTATGGCTGCATCGACGAAGGCAGCAAAGATATCTATCAGAACCATTGTACTTTTCATTCAAGTGGTCAGTAACAAGCTTCCCCATTTCTCACACAAAGCTCGTCTGAATAGTAGTTACGGACGCATTTCCGATAGCTTTCTTCTCTTACGAGGGACTGCCATTCAGCATGCTTCCGTTATGCACTTTTTTTGCGTGTATGTTGCTCAGGTTTTTAACGGTTGGTATTTTGCTTGCATCTAGAAGACAGAGCGTTCCCTCCAGTACGTCCTCCATCATCATCTACCAGCAAAATATTTACTATTGACTTGGTCAATGTTTAGTGCTTATTCACAGCAGCTGAGTCGGTAAAATGACACATGCTTTCGAAGCAATGTATTGTTCTTGTTGTAATACAGGATAACTGAAATCGCTTAAACTTCATTAAATACTTTTTGATTCTAGTCAATTATTATGTTTATCTGGTATCCGCGGGCCAATTCTCTTTTTCTTTAAGCCGTCAGGCCTTGCTTTGTTGTATGAGCAGATGCGTTGAGTCATCTTTAGTGTCTAATGGATATGTTGAAGGGAACGACTTTATATACGCGTAGTCGTAGGATGGGTTAAGGACGTAGTACTTTATTAGGTCAGTTAGTAAATTAAGTCAGGCAGAGGGATATTAGGTTTTTGTTTTTTGATCGTTGGATGTCTGTTTATTCTGTTTCATTCCGTTTTCGTTTGAGGGTGTGGTCTAGTACGTAGAAAATTGCGTCGGAATTTGTAACAAGTCATTAGTTGATAATATTACCTTCTGTTTTTCTATGTTTACATATTTCAAGACTTTCTAGGGTGTCAAGTCTTGGTCCTTTCCTTTGTTTGTGTAGCAATATCATAAAGTCTGTCATAGCGTTGAGCTCGTGTACGTGGTTTTGTAGGTGTGCCGCATAATTGGAGCCTGCCTTGTTGTATAAAAAAGATCGTAAGTGCTCTTTGTATCTAGTCATTAGTTGTTGTCTTTCCTATGTATACCATGTTGCAGTCCTTGCATGTCAGGTTGCATATGCCACTGTTTCCGTATATTGATGTGTCATTCAGTCTTGGTTTCAGTTTGTTTCCAATGTGGTTGTTACTTTTGAATGCAGTTTGCAGTTTGTATTTCCTAAGGAAGTTTGATAGTTTGTATGTCTCTTTGCTTATGTAACAGGCCAATTGAAAAGTCAACGGTGTGATACACAGATGGCGGTGCTAGTAGTAAATCCATACAATTTTTAGTTAGTACCATCCTCCAAACGATAAGTGTCAAAATTTGACAGCAAACCGACCATTAGTTTGTAAGATATAGCGTTGTGAATGTAGCTACTTTTGCTATTTGAAAAAAAGATGAAGAAAAAGAATTTTGTGACAAAACATTGCTTTTTGAAGGGACAAAATACAGTTGAAGCAAAATCTTGGCTTGGTGAAGAGTTTCCAGGGTCTGCGCCAGGAAAATCAACCATCATTGATTGGTATACTAAGTTTAACGTGGTGAAATGAGCACCGAAGACGGCGAACGCAGTGACCGCCCGAAATAGGCTGTCACCGATGAAAGCATCAAAAAAGTTCACAAAATAATTTTGAATGACCGTAAAGTGAAGTTGGTCAAGATAGCAGACATTGTGAAGATATCACCTGAACGTGTACATCATATCATTTATGAAAGCTGTGCGTAAAATGGGTCCCGCGCGAGCTACAATGGATCATAAGCAACAACGTGTTAATGATTCTGAGCAGTGTTTAAGCGCAATAAACCTGAATTTTTGCGCCGATATGTGGCAATGGATGCAACATGGCTTCATCATTTCACTACGGAGTCCAAACGACAGTCCGCTGAGTGGACTGCACGCGATGAACCGAATTCAAAGCTAGGAAAAACACAACAGTCAGCTGGCAAGGTTATCGCATCAGTATTGTGGCATTCGCAAGGTATAATATTCATTGATTACCTCCAAAAGGGGCAGACCATTAACAGCGATTATTATATAGCGTTATTGGATCGTTTAAAGGATGAAATCGTTAAAACATGGCCCCATTTGACCGGGGATTTTTCAATTAGCCCGTTAAGTTAATAAAATCCACTGTCGGTCGTTCTTTTGAGTTTCAGTCAGTTGGCGTTCTTCTTTTTACTTGTACTATATAACAAGTTTGTCAGTGTCATATTTTTTGTATCCGTTATTATTAGCTATTCTGTGAATCTTGTTTAGTTCGTTGGAGTAGTTAGTAGGAGTCATGTGGATGGAGTAAAGTATCTGCATCATTGATCTATACGCTGCTAGCTTATGTGTGTGGGGTGGTTAGATGTAGCGTGTATGGTATGATCAGTTTTGGTTGATTTTCTTAATATTCTGTAGTCTAATCATGTTTGTTCGCATGTCACGGTTAGATCCATATAGTTGAGTTGTCCGTTTAATTCTTTTGCTACAGTGAAATTTATATTCGTGTGAATTTCATTCATACAGGTAAATAGTTTGTCTCGTTTATTTTCTTGTGAGTCAATAACGATGTAACAGTCATCCACATATCATCTGTAAATTATAACATTGAATCTTTTGACAATTTTGGGTATAAAGACTTCTTCCAAAGATTGTAAGAATATTTCTAACATTAATGATTACATTTGATGTCCCATACCCAGACCGTCAGGGATAGATGACTCTTATAAATAGCAATCTGTGTATCAAAGTTCATTGAACTTATAGATACTTTGACAATTTTATTCAAGAAAATGTAATATTGATAAATCATACTATTACTGGCGAAGTTGAGTGAATTTCAATTTCCAACGTATTTGTTGTTTGTCTTTGTTGAAATACATTTACATAACAATGTAAAAATGCAATACTAGTTTTAAAATTCCTTTGCTCTTTCTCTCTCACTTCTATTACATGTTTATCAGATTACTGCATTATCAGTACACTGTGTACTTTTGTAAAAGGAATAAGTTAGACTGAGTTTACTGCTTGAGCAAGACACGCTGGTTTTTACTGCTGTAAATCCAACTAACCTCAACAGGTTATGGGCCCAGACCCAGTAATAGCAGTTAAAAAGTAAAAAATTTCAAGTTAATCTCGTGAAAACATAAAAAGTAATGATCGTGAAGGATGAGTGCGGCGGCTGCTTCAATAATTAAAAAACTGCACTACAAAAATTATTGCAGCTGGAAGCTCCAGATGAAAAGTGCTCTAATTTGTCAGGATCTGTGGAAATATTTAAATGGTCCGAAACCGGAGGAAACCGACGCAGCTACCGTCAGAGTGGAATGGTCCAACAAAGACGAAAAGCTTTAGGCACCATTATCCTGAATGTAAGTGTATCACAGCTTATTCACATTAAAACCGCTAAAAGTGCAAAAGATGCCTGGTAAATTCTAGAGGGAATTCATCAACCTGCTGGGCCTGGTAGAAAAGTTATTCTTTTCAAGCAACTTTTGTCATTCAAAATAGCGGAGAGTTCATCAATCTCCACAAATATACACGATTTTGTCGACATTTCGGAAAAATAAAAGAGATAGGCATAACAGTCGAAGAAGACCTACCATCTATTATTGTATTAGCGAGCCTGACAAAATCATTCGACAATTATATAGTTGCGATGAAGACAAGAGATGATATGCCGACTTTCAAAAACTTAAAATCAAAGTTGATCGTCGAAGGCCGCAGGAGAGATGCCGAAAAAGACGAAAGTAGAGTTTGAACATGTTTTAATGTCAGAAGCGAAATCGGAGCAACGGAATACCCAAGCAAAAGACAGTCACAAATTAAGAAAGAAAATAGAGTGCTTTGTGTGTCACAAAACCGGCCACTACGAATGTACGAATAAGCGAAAAGGAAAACCGGTACCCGTATCATTAGCCGAAATAAACACTTCGCTTGCTGCGAATTCATCGAATGAATCGCTCACCAATAAAACTTGGATTATTGACAGCGGGGCGACAGCTCATATGTGCAACGACAAAAAATTGTTTGTTGAGTTTGAATTATACCAGGAAACAATTTTTATTGCGAATAATAAATCAATTGACGCAAAAGGCAGAGGTACAGTGAGATTAACATCCGAAAATCAGCCGGTAAATCTAAAAGAAGTGTTGTATGTACCTGATCTTCGTACAAATTTTATTTCAGTGTCAAAAGTAACAGCGGAAAACATGACAGTGAGTTTTGAACGCCATCAGTGTATAATAAAACGAAAGTTTGTTTAAAAAGAAAGATGACAGTAAAATCGTTTACAAAATTTTCGGAAAATCGTTGTCTGAAGCCACTAGAACTTATACAGAGTGTTATATGTGGTCCAATGAGACAAAATTTGATTGGTGAAGCAAAATATTTTGCCGCTTCTATAGGCTATTGCACCAGAATGATGTTTGTTGCATTTTTGAAGCAAAAAAGTGAAATACTTAGTGTGCTTAAAAATATTTAAGCAAATCGCAGAGAACCAGACGGGGTGTAAAATAAAAATGTTTTGCAGCGATAATGCAAAAGAGTATATAAGTCGTGATTTCACAGAATATCTCAATCAGCATGGTATCCGTCGGTAATTAAGTGCTGAATATACACCGCAGCAGAATGGTGTGGCTGAGCGTTTAAATCGCACACTGATCGAAATGGCTCGGTGTATGTTGATTCAAGCGCCTACCAGATTACTTGAAAAAATTACACCTTTTTAAGCTTGGCGTAGGAATACCAGTTATATTTGTAGGATATAGCGAAGAAGGAAAGGCTTACCGGCTTTATGAACCCAATTAACAGAAAATGTACAAAAGCAGAGATGTGACATTTTTGGAAAACGAATGTGATACAAATGATAATGAACCCGAAGAAGAAAATGTGGAAAGTGAAACATTTGAGGTAATGGGAGAGACTTCTAGTAGTAAGACTATATCACCAAACAAACCAGTGGATAGTGATGAAGTTTACAAAAGCGATCAAGACAAAAATGAACAAGATAAAGAAAAACCAATTGCGAAATTCTATAATAAAGGAGGTAGACCCAGAATTATCAGGACGGGTAAACCAGGAAGACCGCGCCTAATTTGAACCGGAAAACAAAACTCAATTAATTTGACGGATGAAGATCGAGCAGGAAACCCCCTCACTGTGGAAGATGCGCTTTCAGGTTCACAAGCAGATTAGTAGAAAAAATCAATGCAAGCAGAATATGATGGCATTATAAAGAATCAAACCTGGGATTTGGTAGACTTGCCGAAAGGACGGAAGCCCATAAAATGTAAATGGGTATTCAATATTAAGACCGACCAAAAAGGAAAAATAGTTCGCTACAAGTCAAGACTTGTGGCGAAAGGGTGTAGTCAAAAGGTGAATATTGATTACGACGACACTTTTTCGCCAGTCGCACGTTATTCGACAGTAAGATGTGTCCTCGTGTTGGCTGCTGAATTTAATTTGTTGTTGCATCAATTGGATGTAACTGCTGCATATCTTAAGGGCACACTTGAGGAGGAGATATATATGGAGCAGCCTAAAACTTTTATTGATAAAAGATATCCGGAGTGGATATGCAAGTTAAAGAAAGCTCTTTACGGATTAAAACAATTCGCACGGGAATGGAACAAGAAGTTGGATGAGACATTGAAGAAAATCAGTTTCATTCAATGTAAAGCAGACGTTGTGCCTATATTATGAATAAAGCTGAAAAAACGAACATAATTGTTGTTTATGTCGATGATATGCTGATCGCGAGCTCTCATCAGGACGATTTAAACTACATCAAAAGAAGTTTATCATCTGTTTTCAACATAATTAACAAAGGACCTGCAGAATACTCTCTAGGAATTGAAATAAGCAGAAATGAAGAACGAAAAGACATAACAATTAACAAAGAACAATTCATTCACACCAATGCCACTCAGCCGAGCAACGATCTTAAAATCTTGCAGTGACTTCACAAACTGTGAAAAGGCTGACGTAAAAATGTATCAGCCGATAATCGGATCTCTTATGTACCTGGCACTGATGACGCGACCGGACTTATTACATTGCATAGTAAGGCTATTGCAATTCAATCAGAATCCACATTCAATGCATTTGAAGTCTGCAAGGAATGTTTGGAAATATTTAAACTCCACCATAAAGTTAAAAATCGTTTATTCTAAAATAGGTACGCTGACGCTGATTGGGCTGGCTGTAATGATGAAAGCAAGTCATTTATGGGATACATTTTTACACTTGATAGTGGCCCCATACCTTGGGAATCTTGAAAACAACATGTCGTCGCTCTGAATTCTACCAAAGCAGAGTATCTTGCCATGTCCCAAGCAATGAAAGAAATTACTTTCTTAAGGAGTCTGTTGGCTGAGATGGGTTTTGAAAACGTCATCAATTGACCAACATTGCTTTATGGAGACAACCAGAGTGTTTTACAACTTGTGAAGAAGCCTGTTTACCATGCGCGCACAAAGCATATTGAAGTGCGCGTTCATCACATGAGGAAAATGTTCAATGAGGGCATTATAGACGTCAAATACGCACCTACCCAGGAAATGGTTGCTGATATTCTGACAAAAGTGCTCGCCAAGAACAATCATCAAAAATTCGTTAAATTATTTGGATTATCATAAATACGAATCAAATTTTTTTGGTGCTTTGTTAACTTAATTTTTGTGTATTATGAATTCTGAAAAATAATGAAATTTTACTTTAAATTTTTACGATGGGAAGAGCAATAGATCGACCGTGTATTGTGGGAGAATGTTTAAATACATTTACATAAAACTGTAAATATGCAATACTAGTTCTAAAATTGCTTTGCTATTACATGTACTACTGTGTCCAAAAAAAGGTGACATTTTAATTTAATCTGCGCGCGTCGCAGGATTTGGAGAGTTGTTTTTTTAGGTTGGTAGTACTGTCAGTGATGTCTATGTCAAATTTACATGTCAAAATATTCATTAGTGTTTGAGATACGCGTCGTTTTGTGAGCTGCAAAAAGTGAGTTTTCGTTTTTTGCGATGTCGAAATTTGTAGAATTATGCATTAAATTTTGTTTGCGGGATCAATTTTCTGCTGCGGATACGTTGAGGATGTTGCAAAAAGCCTTTGGTGATGAGGCTATGTCTAAAAAAAATGTTTACATGTAGTATAGTGAGTTCCAAGCCGGCCGTGAACGTGTCGAAGACGAAGAGTGTCCTGGGCGACCATCAACCTCTTCTCTTCTTCGATTATCGTGATGTTGTGCATTATGAACTCCTTCCGCCGGGCTAAACAGTCAACAAGGAATATTATTTGAACGTTATGCATCGTTTGCGTAATGCTATCTACCTAAAAAGGCCGGAATTGTGGAAAGACAATTCTTGGTTTTTACACCACGATAATGCACCATCCCATACTGCACTCGCAATGCGTGATCATTTCGCCAAAAACTCAACCCATATCGTTCCGCAACCACCGTATTCACCTGACCTGCCGCTGTGCGGCTTCTAGCCGTTCAGCAAGCTCAAAAGACCACTCTGGGGGCACCGTTTTGATACGATAGAGGAGATTCAAGCCGCAGCGGAGACGAAACTGACGGCCATCCCGGAAATGACGCGTATTTCAAACACTAATGAATATTTTGACATGTAAATTTGACATAGATGTCACTGCCAGTACTACCAACCTAAAAATAAGATAATCTCCAAATCCTTCGACGCGCGCAGTTTAACGTCAAATGTCACCTTATTTTTTGGGCACAGTAGTATATCAGACTACTGCATTATCATTACTTTGTATTAATTTTGTAAATGGAATAAGTTGGACTGAATATAGCGCTTGATTAAGACACGCTGATTTTTACTGCTGTAAATCTAACTAACCTCAACAGTCTTATAATTTGACTCCTATTTCCCTGATTTTTTTCGAGATTCTTCAAATCAAAAATGTTCAGTCGTGATGAGGGCACGCGATCATTTTGCACATTTTTCCCGCTCCCATCTCCTTCGTAATTGATAAGGTAATTTTAAGGCCTGTTTTGAATCGATCTCATTGAGGCCTTTCCCATGACACCTAACTCGACCACATTTGATGAAAAAAAATTGTTAAGGGTCATCTCCTTAAGACTTCTTGAAAATTTGTTTGGCCCCAACAGCTTCCAAAAGTTATTCATTACTTCGCATCTATTCACAAAATTTGGCGACTGTAGCTTCCATAGTCTCGGAGAAAAACTGTTGTGAAATACAGACGGATGAATCCAGGTCGTGATTTCAATAGGGTTTTGTATTTTGGTACAAAACCCTTAAGAGGATAATGATACCTAAAAACAGTAAGATCCGCGCCAATGATGCATTAGAGCTATGCATTGAGCAGCAAAAACTACTAATTGAATTGTATTCTCCTTAAATTTTACAAATTTTTATTTAAAATAGGTAGCTTTATTACTTAATTATAGGTAGCGAGTAAACTAGACTAACACAGATTTTTTTGTTTTTTTTTCTAAATTTTTCTTCAATCTTCTTTATATCAAGAGAATTCTAAAATTTTGTGGTAAGATACAAGGCTTGTTAATGTCGTTCTCTAAACTTCAGAATTATTTTTATGGAAAAACTTAATTCAACTTATAAATTCAATTTTCCAATAACATAAATTCTGATGAATGGAGCAATTTATTTCTATGCCTTGTGTCTGACCATAAACCTCGATAATTCTCTAACAGTATTGTGAAAATTATTGGAAAAAGATAAATTAAATTTCCGATAAAAGCGTAAGCAATAGTTTAACAAATCTGCTACCCATGATTATTGTATGAAGAATCCGTATTTGATTTATATACTGTAAGAAGTGTTCTTACACATCTAAAGGAAAATATTCCCAAGTACGGATATCAACAGACAAATTAAGAAAACCTTTAATCAAATTCATCTTAACTTTTTTCCTTTGCTTCCTGGAAGGCGTTCGTCGCTATGCAGTTGTTCTTCTGTTTTTGTATTTAATTATATTTTCCCTAGTTTATTTGTTGATACTTGTCCGGAAACTTTCCTAACAAACATATTGTTTTATTGGATACACGTGTTGTATCTCCTAATTACGAAGAAAACTAATGGATATGTACATTGATCAATTTTATTAGCACTTAAATTCGTTTGTTTTCGATTTGTTTGTCCAAATTTGAGGAGTACTCAAATTAGAAGTTTTACATCAGCAATTTTCAGAGAATTGCTGTAGTAGGACAAACAGATCGCAATCTAACTAGAACTCGACGAGTATCTTTTCACATGAAACGGAAAATTGACCATAATCAGAATTTACTTGACGACGAACTGAATCGGTACTATTTCTCATGCGATAGTATAGTAAGGCAATTGTGCTCGAAAACAGCAAATATGTAGACAACCGTAACAATTTTAAGGATAGACGAGGATAGGCTATTTGAAAGGCCAGAAAATTGACAGAGGGTATCAGCAATGCGTAGAGTGTTTTAACTTGAGAAACATCAATTAAACGAAAATTTCGGGAAGTCGATGTAAGCTTTCTTCGATAATAAACCAGCAAAATTGGAAAAAATTAATTTGTGAATCTTAAATCTGTACTACTTCCGGAAGTTACATATCAATCGAATCTGATTTTCGCTTCCTTCATTTTTATATTCGGCAAGGAAGAACTCAAATGAAACGATTCACATTTGACTTTATATATTTTTTTGAATTGCTCTTTAAAATTGTCAGAAACCTCGTTTTTCTGATCATTAACTTTACCTTTTCAACATACATACTATATATCTGCATAAAATGCTTTCCTGTATAATATTTTCGATTGCTTGCCACCAGCAGAGATTTATAGAAATCATATTCCATACGCAAACGAAATTGTTGCGAGAAAATCAAATGAACACTTATCAGGTGCTCAAGCGGCCTTCGGATTCATATATACAACGATTGCATGCTTGGAACTCTGATTGAGTCCTTTTCAATTGAAAACTGGCATTACCATAAATCGATTGATTTCCTGCAATCAAACCAATCATTTTTTCCATTCAATTTTCATCAGCTGCTGGTAAATTCAATCAAATCAACATTGATGAGAAGATTGCTTGTGACGGGCGATGTAAAGACAAACGTGTAGACCAGAAGAACGAAATTGCAAGGACTAGAAAAAGAAGACAACTCGTCCTCTGTATGCCATCTTAAAAACATCGAAACGCCTACACTAAATATTTTTCTTTCCCATCCATCAGTTTTTCTTTTCTTTTTGTTTGTCCTGACAACTGGCCATCGGATAATGTTCAGTTCTTTTGTCTTGGAAACCAACTAGGTCCTTGTGCTATACCAACATAAATTAGTACGTGCAATACCCACAAAATCATTTGAGCAATATGGATATCCTCAAGATAAATGACTTGTGTAAAACGACCAAATGAATCATTCGAAATAGACCTCATTTGGAACCGAAATGGTATTTTCAGGAGTTCGTTTCGGGTCAGGACAAACTACTTCGTCTGGCACTTGCTAAATGGTATATGCTCGAAAAGAAGGAAAGATAAACTGTCGAACATATTGTACTGTCATTTATATATCCATTATAGAATTTCCAATTTAACTTCCAATATTCCCAACAACGACGACGGTTTCAAATCTTTCAGAAGTTATTTCCCCATAAAACTGTTGAACTATTAGCCCCATAATTTCTATATAAATTTTTTTCTTCTCAGTGAATCCTCGTGCACTTTAAAGTTGAAAGAGCAAGGATTTTCCTTGCCAAGACTAGAATTTCATGATTTACAGACTGCAGGAGCTTTGCTGCTAAAATCTAATTTTTCCGCAGGAGGATTAAATTTAGTAGGGTTTAGAAATGTGAACATAGAAAACCTGACAGAAAAATACAGATCAAAAAGTTGTAACGGTGGCAATGTGAGGCTCAATATGTGACCCGCATTGAGATTGAGAAAGTTCATGGGTATATTCTGATTCGGTTTATCCTTATTTTATGAAATTCACAAATTTCATCTCATGAAATGGTGATAATTTCTACAAATATGGTAGACTCAAAATATTTCCTCGAAAAAGAAGAAAAAGACGCGCTGTCTACCCATCAAGTGTGTGAAGTTGGCTGCAAGCAACGTCAAATATGAATATACTTGTACAATTAGTTATTTCATAATTTTAATTGTTGTTTGTATAAAAGGGTAAATTCTTTAAATTGATTACTTCAATGGAACCTTTGAATTAACTATCCAGCAAACTAATTGAACTTTGATAAGTTAATTATATAGGGTCTTCCATTAAGGACATAACAAAAAATAAATAAATTTCAATAAAAATATTGTGAGGCATGCTGTGTGGCTAGTAGCACTGTCTTGCTGAAACCACATATCGTTGATGTCAAGTTCATCCGATTTTGGCTACAAATAATCTTCCAACATAACACAATAGCACTCTCCATTGACGGTAACATGACGGTCGTTTTCATCCACGAAAAAATACGGCCCAATCACAACTCCAGCATGAAAAGCGCACCAAACAGTAATTTTTTGCAGATGCAACGGTGTCTCAAGAAGCAGATGTGAGTTTGTTGCTAACCAATTACGCACATTTTGCTAGAGAGTTCCGCGCTATTTACCTGCGCCGAAACGAGGATGCGAGGGAGATGGTTGTCCGCGAGGAGAGACAGCGCTCACTCAACGATTGGCAGCAGTCTTGGGTGAATTTCACGAAGAGAAGGTGGACTGCGTGCCTCATCCCTGATGTGAGACCATGGAAAAATCGAAGGCATGGTGAGACTGAGTTCTATCTGACCCAGCTTTTGAGCGGGCATGGATGTTTTTAGTCTTACCTGCACAAGATTGATAAGTCACGGTCCCCCGATTGTCGGTTTTGCCCAGGAGAGGAGGACAATGCCTGTCACACATTTTTTGCGTGTACAAAATGGGTCAGGCTGCGAAGTAGCCTCTACAGGGAGACGGGAGAGCTCACCCCGGATAATATAGTTGCGGTGATGCTCGAATCAGTTGACAAATGGAACCAGGTGGCACATTATGCTCGGGCTGTCCTAAAAGATAAAATGGACTCACATCAGCCGGGGTCCTGGGGCTGGGGGATCGCTTTTCTGGCACTTCCCCTTCCCTTCTCCCCTCCCGCTAGGAAAGGGATACCCAGCTCGAAGGTGCCTCACGGCTTAACAAAACGAGACCTGGCCTGAAGTAATGTGTCAAACGATTCCAGACTAGGTTCTCAGATTTACAGGGGAGGTGTTTAGTGGGTAGTCCAGTCGCGTATGGGAGTCCCACACTCTGTGCATAAATGGCATTCACCTCCCTATAACAAAAACAAAAAAAAAACAAAAAAAAATTAACAAAGTCATTGAGCCAGAAATGAGCTACATCACTGAAGATGATTTTTCGATAATAGTAATTTTTAATAGTTTCCAAACGTTGCTGGTTCGTGAACTTTACCATGATGAAAATGTTGACGTTTTGATATCGACAGCTTATTACAAAAGTTTAAGGGTGCGTTTGCATAAAGGTACGAAACCGTTAAGTCCCTTATGTAGTTTTGAATCTTCTTTAATTCTTTTGTTGGGTGTTTTATTTTTTTCTCTCTCTCTGAACCATATAATTTGGGCCGAGCCAATCTAGCTGCACAATGTTACGAGTAGACTTACATCTTTTGCTTATAGGATAAGGAGCCTTCCCCAAACACTGAGCTGGGCATTGAACGCAAAGATAGTCAAACAAGACAACCGCTCCGAGACAAATCATGCTGAAGATTTGCATAACAATTTTGAGTCATTTCAAAAGACTGTCTTAATTGTTGTGAAAATTTAGTTTGTATTAAAACCACTAGTTGATGCTTGTATATAACTATTAGCCACTGCATGAACCATTTTACTGCTGCAATTCGAATTGCATTGTACAGGGATAGGTAGTAGAAAGAAGAAGAGACGGAGAAAAAAACTGACAGGAGATTCGAACCACAACTGCTGAATTAACAAGATGGTTTTTTTATTTGTCCACAAGTTTGTAAAGTTTTTGAAAAAGGGGCGATTATAACTCAGGTATGGGATACACAAAAAAAAAAATAAGTTTTGATAACGTGATGGTCCGTTTAACACGCCACCGAAAGCCACAGTGGCGCAACTGAGACTCCTCTACGATACACTAGAGCAAAATGAGGGCGTAAATTTCCCTGTAAGCGACGATTCGTTGGAACCCCGGTGACAAACCTGCCAAAAATCATTCACCCAAATCCGAAATTAAGGTTACAAGACGTGGACTTTACTTCGCTGCTATGGCTGCAAAAACCGCTAGCACCACTGATGTCCCATATGTCGCCCTGATCACGACAGATGTTGCCACAACAGCCGCTTTTGTTTCAGTTTTCGCCACCCTGAAGATTACTTTCGAAGCTACAGTTACTGATTGCACTGATACAACCAATATCCACATCAATGTCCCAATTTTTTTCTTTAACGCCGCAATCGCTATTATTGCCGATGAAACCGCTCCGCTCACGAAAACAACTCCTGTTCGCCATATTATAACCGCCGCCCGTATCCCTTAAGCCGCTGTTTTATCTCAACGACCCACCTTGGCTAACGATGTCACCGAAGAAGAGGCCACTGAATGAGAAATTGCGATTTAAAGGAAAGGAAGGAACTACTCGAATTACAACATGCGATTAACCTACTCGAAGCAGGTAGTCAATCAACCAAGACTGCGAGCACTCGACATGTTGACTTTAGTGATGTTGAATATGCGATCAACAAATTCAGCGCCGTTGACCACTATGTGTTCGGAGCTTCATAGCCGATCTAGATGACTTTTTGGCAGCCGCCAACGCAGGTTATCACATTAAGCTTTTATACCTTCGACGTCTCCTTACGAGAACTGCAAAAGCCTTTCTCAGAATCACTCGTGCCGCAGGCTACGCAAGCCTCCGAACTAAACTGATGGTAGACTTCGGTCACACGTTCACTCTACAAGATGCCTAACGCCAACTGGAAGCTCGTAGTTAGCAAAGATATGCTCTCGAGATGCAAGCAATTGCTAAGCCTGCCCGACTCACCTGTAGTGAAAGTAGGTATGTAAATGTCCATTCAGGACTGCAGCGATGGTCTGCTGCCTCGGTGAAAGAGGATGTCGAGATCCGCCGAGATTGGCCTTGTCTGGGGATGCGTGAATGTGCTGGCAGGCTAGCGTTGCCGTGTCGTGTAGCGGGTTCTTTCCGCCTAGCATAAGGACCCACTTCAAAAAAAATGTCAAACCCACAAATTAAACATGGGAAAATTGATATAAAATTACATATAATAATAAAAATAAGAAAGAAATCTATTTTATAAATTACGATTATGAATGGAAGAAAATACATTTTTTTTAGGTCTTTGTAAAAAATTTTTTACACAGATCTACTAGTTTCGCGACCTGTCTGTCCGTCCGTCCGTGCGTCACAGCTGATTTCCTCAGAAGCTATAGAAGCTAGAAAGCTCAAACTTTGTGAAAAGGTCAGAAGTGATGGTCTCTCAAAAGTTGAGGGCTTAACAAAATTTTTTAAGGGGGGTCCTCCCTACTAACGAATTGCCCCTTGAAAATTTTTTTAATCAAAGGTATTCGAGTGGGATATCAAATGAAAGGTCTTGATTAGAACTTTTAGAATCTGAAATAAAAAAATCATTCTATGAATTAGGGGGTCCAGGGGAAGGCAAAATGTACCAAAAATTTGTGTCCCCCCCCTCGCGATTGGACAGCTTTGAGCCGAGAACAAGTACAAGGGCAACAAATACCTTAGAAATCGAAATTCGCTCAACTTTGTTAATAATAGTATGATTTGTAGATTTTACATTTTTGCCCATAAAATCAAAACGGTACCTTTAAACTTCTTGAAATTTTGCAATATAAGATATATACGCTCACAAAATTTAATTGAAATCGAATCATAATCAAGTGAGTTATAGCCATTTCAATTGTATGGAATTACAACAACAATAACACGTGTTTATGGTTGATATAGGGTTTTCCAACAAGAGGTGCTATTTTGATATTTAAAAAAATTCCTTTTTTTAATACAAATGATCGGATGTTTATTTCATTATCGGAGAAAAAGATATGCCGTTAAAAGCAAAAAATAACATCAGGCGAATAACCACCACGACACGCTTACAGGACCATATCCTTTACATGAAATTTTCCATAACCAAATCGCCAAATGGCTGCCCTATGCCCTCGATAACCTCACGAATTTCATCTTTGAGATCTTGAATCGACGCTGGGCTGTTGGCGTAGGCCTTCTTTTTCACGTGACCCTAAAGGAAGACGTCGCACGGTGTTAAATCACAAAATCTATTCAAAATAACACCTTTAATTGGAAAACCCTATGTATATTTAAAGTTGACTTAGGCACTTTTATTTTCTTTCGATTTTTATGAAAATTGAAGGAATAGTGTTTAACTTGAACATGTACAATCGGCCGAGCATTCAGCAAATCACTTAAGCAAGATCAAAATGGTGGCTACACTGTGCTTATGAAAGAAACTGTGCATCTTTTGTATAAATTTGAACGATTTCATATCCAAGTATTGGACGAATAGTTCAAATTATCGATTCACACCATTAGAAAACTTGTGTCTAACCCTAGGATGTTTACAAAGACCTTCTGGTAGGAGGACTCTCCTGCCTACTCAACTTGTTTGAATCTGCCACTAAAATTTCGGATAGGAGTTAGGAAGCTTTTCGAGCAGTTTGCTTGTGTGACGGCTCAATTACTACAGGGCAGCTAATTTTCTCGCGACTCCAAGGCGACGGGGTTGCGAAAAGGGAGCTGTGGGATCTACTGTTGGAGAACCGATTGCTTTCGGGGTCGGAACGCGGAGTGGGACGATTGAAGAAAACGATTAATGGACACATATATTTACGTTTTGTTGTAAGTGTGTAAACTTTGCGCATAGTTGAAACTGAGTACGGACGGACAAAACAGACGTATATGTATAAATTTTGGCGCAGGTCTTTCACGTGATATACCCCCCGATAGGTCGCTGAGAAGGTAACGATTGGGCCCTTCAACCTTCTGTATACGGTTTTACAGGAAACGCCGGTCTAATTTGGCGTTGCTTTGACGGAAATCGTGACGAAAAACCGGATACTCGCTCGTCCGTTTTTTGAAGTGGCGGAAGATTCCAGGAGTCCAAGGCATGTATCGAGGTGGTGGACCCGGATCCTCAGACGTAAAGTCGTCTGCTCTCTCAATCTGGGTCGGCCGGTTTATAACTGGGTCCTGAGGTCCTCGTGCCGATTTGAGTCATTTTAGCGTTAACTCGGTTTTTTCACAGCAACGGATGAAGAAGCAGATACGTTCCACTTCAGTGTAACAATCACAACAGATTAGGTCTGGTGAACCATATTCAAAAGTTGGACCACTCAATACGTTTCCTTTCATCAAACCAGACAACCATAGAAAGAGTACGATTCCTCGCCGCTTTGTAGGCAAAGTCTACATGTATTTTGAAGGTCCATTGTAAAGAAAGCTAAAATTAACGCTATAAATAAAACTTAATTAATAACTAGACAAAATTCTCACAAGTGGCCAAAAGTGGCAAACTATAGAAATAATCCTATTAAAAAATATCTACATGAATGTATATTTATATCATCAAAAAAAAGGGCCAAGTCCCTTTCCAAGGTAAGGATACCAACAGTGAGCTCTTCCTGTTGCGTTACAATGACTACTCTCTTGTGGCACCATAAGAATCAGGGCTTTTCACAAGGTACGATTTGTCAGCCCAGGGTAAATTCTGACCCACAAGCAGCCCGCGTCTTATCAAGGAAAGTCACGGACTAGCTAAGCAGCTAATCAAAGTCCATGTAATGGAAGACACTCAGGTATCGCTTGGTTTGGGGTGCAGATCAGAATCCGCCGCAAACATGATGTTGGGTAACAACTTCCGAATAGATATAATGACTCTAACATCATGTGGTCTCACTAGCCATACAATGGTGGTAAACCACCAAAGTATAAGTCAAAAGCAGGTCCAAACGATATTGATGTCCGAGGACAATACACATTCGGAAGTTGATAGAGATGCTGGGGCACGATTTGTGCAATATCCCTAATTAGTTACCTACCCTGATTATCTTATTTGCTACACTTTTGAGATTTTCGTAGTGTTCCATCTTCGTCCTGGTTTTCCTAGCTACTCCTTTGTACGCCTGATTCTTTTTATCTAACGCATTCTGGCACTCATCATCGAACCAATCATTCCTCTTGCGCCAGGCTTGATGTCCGATCGTCTGTTCTGCCACGGTCCTGATCGCGGCTTTCACTTCCATCCAGAGCTCGTTGCTCGTCTTTAACGATGCGTCTAATAAGATGGGAGCCAGCTGGTTGTCGAGGGTCTCCGTGAAATTTTCGACCACAGACGCCGTTTGGAGCCTTTCGATGTCAAATTTTTGTAGTGGGCTGGTCTTTGCTGAATATGTTTTTGACATATGACGTCGATATGTTAATTTGATCAAGTAATGATCTGAGTTACAACTGGCTTCTCGGTATGTACGGACGTCAAGTATGCTCGAGGCCCAACGTTGTTGGATCAGAACATGATCGATCTAGTTTTGTGTGCTGCCATCTGGTGATACCCAGGTAATTTTATGAATGCGTCGATGTGGAAAGCAAGTCGAACGTATGACTAGATTTCTGCTGCATGCAAAGTCAATCAGGCGCTGGCCATTGTTATTTGTTTCATCGTGAGGCTATATCCTCCAGTCGTTCCACGATGAGATAGCTCATTGCCAACCTTAGCGTTGAAATCACCCAGGATAATTTTTCTGTCGTTTGTGGGGAATGAGTCGACCAGTCTTTCCGGCTGATTGTAACATGATTCCTTCGTTTCTTCGTCCTTTTCTTTGGTCGGGGTGTGAACATTAACCAGATTTTGAAGGATTTCGCTTTTATACGGACCGCACACAACCGTTCGTTTATTGCCTTGAAATCAATTACGTGCGATTTGAACTCCCTATCCACAATGAAGGCCACTCCGAATTCTCGTTTGCCAGTAGGCTTCCCACTTTTAAATATTGTGCGCGATCTCATGTCTTGAATGTCGTTTCCAGTCCAATTCGTTTCCTGGACTGCCAGTATTTTTAATTGATATAGACAGGCCTGTTGTAAAACATCCTTAACAGCGCCAGGGTAATTGAGTGATCTGACATTTCAGGATCCAATGCCATACTCCTTTTTTCGTTTGCGAAATCGTTGCCATGAGTCCAATCCATTCCGAGGCCTATCTGTAGGTTTTGAAACAATTAAAGGTTTTCCAGGGACGGGGAGTTAGCCTCGCGCCCAACCTCTATTTCGGTGGCATGGTTATTATGTCGATTCCATTATCAAGTGCGGGAGATTCGCCTTCACCCTCTTACGTCCTCACAAAGGAGATGTTAGTAAGACTCAGTAGCAGAGCTGTAGATTTACTTACAGTTATTAGCATTTCTCGACATTTAATGTTACATTATTGGGGAACCAGTAAACCCAATGTGCACCCCGAGAGCATTTACTACCATTTAATTGGGGGATTTGGGATGAGGAATCATGGTAGCTATGGGTAGGGGAAACAAGGGGTTTCCTCCTCCTTTCTCAAATGGCTTGGGACCGTCTATGGCGGAGTTCAAAATATATATTTATGCAAAATCCTCGAATCCAATCCTCAAAAATACTCTTATCGATTTGCGTAGGGTGGTGAATCCCTAAATTTTCTTTTTGGCATCATTTTTTACCCAGGAAACGTAACCCTTTTTTGTATGGATGTATGGCAAGATAGATACGAAAGGCCTTGCCACTGTTTTCTGAGAGCATAAATTGTCGCTAATTACGTTGTCACCTTTTAAGCATCGACAAGGGTGGACGATTGATGACAATCTCAACGAGTCTTCAGTGCTCTCGTAAATATTAGAAGAATTTTGTACACATTGAATGTATAAATAGATACATCTATTTAATCTGTAAATCTCTAATTCCACAAACACTCGAGAGGTAGGCAAGGCTGTAACTTATCTCGCAATATTAGTTGAAATATAAGTGCTATTATAAATCGTTCATTACGACGGCACATAGTGCCATCGCTGTCAACTCATGAAACAACGCCTTCATACATCATCGAACATAATAGCTGGAACCTCGAAACAGATACTTGGGCCAATAGTTTGCTAATGTTCTATTAAAACTGAGTGCTGCCCGCTCTAAAAATGTACATTTCACAATTTTATGCCCAAGGTTCATGTTAGCACATATTGATATTATATCATTTCGATTAAATCGTCTTAAATGTGCCATCTCCTATTTCCACAAAACCTGCATAATCATAAGCTCAGGATCAACAGCGCCCCAACCGTTATCTTTTCCTCGTCAAATATTGAGTCCGACAAGAAATTGCTATTGAAGATACGATACATAACTATCAATCCCGTACATTTAACGAAACACATAATATTTCGAGTTTAAGTGTCTGACATATGCAAAAATCCAACTGAACTTATTACCACTTCGAGCCATGCTCACACTCCTTATTAAACCCTTAAAAATTTTCATTTTTACAAAAGCTTGACCAATATTTTCTTTGGTCATTATACTAGCTGTTTCATGGTGTGATTGCCTTTCTTTGTATTTTAATTCGTAATGCGCTAAAAAATACTCTTTACTGCACTTTCGTAGCTCTTTTTAATTTAAGCTATTTTAATTCTACTGCTAACAACTCTCCAAAAGTCTCTGCTTTTGATTTTTGATGGCTATTTATTCGTAGGAACCTTTTTGGTGTCGGGTCATATTTTCGCATATCACTGCGATTATTTTGATCCACACTGAAACTATCATATCACGTCAGATTTTTCTGCACTTATGCCATTAGTGCGAATTAAAAACTTCAGATCATGACGTGCACTGTTCCCGCATGTTAATGAAGCGGTTTCCTACCACCATCGGTTGCTGGCAAAAAACTCTTTCCAAACCTCTCGTTACGTAAAACCCGCGCGCTTACGGTTTTGATCACAATGCACTTTTCACGGTGTAGACTTGATTAAAAAACCGATCGTATGCCTATACCGAGTTGGCTCCACAACTACAAAACTTAAAACTTTTCCTGTAAACTCTTAAAAATTCGAATTTCCATGCCCGCGATGAAAAGAATCGTCTTCATGTCCACTTTGCACTCGTTGCTGGCGCGGTTCTCGCAGTGTGTGCTCTGTTTGGCGATTCGTAATAGACTCCCAGATCCACCCACTCAGATCTGCTCACTTGTTGCGAACAGTTACCATACGGTACATGCCGCAACGGCGTTTCACGAGCCCACTCATCAATTCAATGAAGATTACATTGCGGCAATGCAATTCCTGGATAAGCTGCATTATAAAGGGGTCCAAATTTTGAGTGTAAATTTAAATAATTATTTTTTTAAATTTACCATTGAAATTAGATCAGTGTTATGATGGTTTTCTAGGAGTTTGCTTACGCTACTGCTCGATTAATATAAATGGCTTACCTTGGAAGTATTTATGCAACAAGTAAGTTTCGTAAAGCATCGTTTGAGCTTCATAGTGATAGCCAATTGAATTTTTATTTGAAAATAATGGTGCCTATGAAATATTAGGCTTTCTGGCTAGTGGTGCCAACGAGGATTTTTTTGTTGGGATGATACTTCGTCAAAAAGATTTTGCACTACCTACAATGAGATCTCAACAGAGGGAGAAGTTTGAAATAACTACTGAGGATTCGAATATACTTCCTAATATTTTCCAAACATGGTGATTAATTAAGAATCAATAAAATTCAATAAAATTTTTTAAAGACAATTCAAGCAATGAAAGTATCCCATTTCCAAAAATTTGAAGTATTTCCTCCATGGTACCGTCTGAATTTCATATAAAGAAATCCATTTTCTAAATTCATCTTTAAACTACTCATTTAAGGTCACTGACATATTTGCTGACGCGTGATGCATGCTGACGAAACTTTTAACCTTACACAAAAATAGACCTCTAAAAAACAACCATTTTATCATGCAGTATGTACTTGTGCATGTCATCACAGACAACATTTTTATTCATCCTCACAGCTCTATAAAAATATAAATAAAAATGCGAAAACACTTAAATGAATGAGATAAAATGTTGAAAAAAACGAGAAATGAAAAAAATAAGAAAAATTCCAAAAGGGTTTTTCACTTGCCGAAAGCAAAAAGCTTGCACGAAGAGTAAAAAGAGGAAGAAAAAAATAACCGTTTGAATCCGTAACAGCAAAAAAGAAAAATTTATAAGAGTAGAGGAGCCAACCTGACCTGTGACGTAGGATGGAAGCGTCGAGAAAGGATGCTTAAAACAACATAAAAGTATTTTATTATACAAGCGAGACGTGCGTACTTTGGATATTCATGAACCTGATCCTGAAATTAGCCGCGCCGAGACTATAAAGCAGCGCTCACTCACTGCATTGCCTACAAGCAGAGAAAAATTAACACACCTGAATCCAAACTGGACTAGGTTTTCATGACTTCACTCCTTGCAAAGTCCTTGGTTGAGAAAATTGCGATTGTAGCAACTTTGGGATATTTAGTTTCAAGGCTTCTTTATTTTTATGACAAACAGTTGAGGGTGTAAGTATGTTTACGGAGAATCATTAATGCCGAGAGAGACTTTACTTAGTACACCATCTTCAAAATAAGACACATAATTAGCATGGAAAATGTTAACATTCAACTTGTTGAGATTATGCACAACAATGTAAATTTAAATAAACGATTTATTTACTGGAACTTCAAACAACTTGTGGTAAAAATTGCACTTAAGCTGGATTATTGCAGGGGAAGTTGTTTAAGATAATTTTCTATCCAACCCCCGGCATAATATATCCTTACTGTGCTTGTTTTTCTGTTTTCCCAGAGTTGAGTAAATATTCAAAATCTTGAGAGCGTACTCAACAAAAGTAAGAGTTGCTTGAGCTCTCCCACGTCCTGTTGCCATACAAGAATGCCGATGTGATGGAGTGTTTGCTCACGCCACTACCAACCACACCTACCACTTTAGTCCTGTTCAGTGTCACGTAAACCACTTGCTTTGCAAGCACGTCGTCGAATGCCAGGTGTTTAATTACCTAAGCAAAGAGCATTACTTATGTTTATTTTTCTGCGAAAATGTGTTGGAACTTTGAAAATGACTCTCTAGAAATTTTCCACCATCAGAAAGAAACAACCGAAGAAAGCCCAAGAGTTTGGTTCAGAGGTATGAAAATCAAAATTGAGTTAACTGATATGTTTAAGGATTCTTGCTTTGTAAATGACCATTTGCAATTTGTATACGATTCGCGTGAAAAAATCTCAACGAAAAAGTTTTGGAAGGAACCATTTTGTAAGAATTTTAAAAAGCCTCTACTGCAAGCCATTAGTGAAATATGAATCGGTTAATTCAATTATATGCTTATTTAGTCCTTTTCTATACTTTAGAGAAAACCTTAATTAACCTTTTTGTGAAAATTTCCGGTAATTGCCAATTGATGCAAAAGTTTTGCATTCAAGCCTCAGGTGTGAAACCTTTGCTTTGTGATGTCTGCAAAAAGTTATTAAGGTCTTCTGCTTAATCTATTCATCAGCTGCGACCTTCTATACCGAAATCTAAGCTGTAATGAACTTCTCTCATCAGGAAAGCCATACGAGCACTTACTCATCCTTCGAACTGGACTTACACAATCTGGCTACCGGGTAACCTTCTACATAGATTAGAAGGCATACTAAAAGTGATCTTCCGATTGTCGAAATCTCTCAAAACATGAAAATCAGCAATTATCATGGTTTTTCTGAAGGTTAAAAAGAATCTACTAGTCAGTTTCATCAATGATCTTTATGTAACTGAACATTTCAAAATACGTAAAGGTTAAATATATACTGTAATATGCACTGCGCTAAAAACAAATACTATACCATTGCACAAATTTGTATTCAACGGAAAGATAACTGGTATTTAAAATTTTACAAAAAAAGTGCCCTAAAAAGGATGTAATTAAATTTTTGGTATTGGTGTCCAAGTAGTTTTCCTGTTTTCGAAATGTAGGTAGAAATCCCTTCTTCATCGGCTTGCGGATCCGGGTAAGCTCATTCAGAGGCAGGCGTGGGAGCCCCACTAGCTTATCCAACAGAGCCCTGATAAGCCGCCAAGCGAAGATTTGGCTAGGTGGTATAAGTTTACTCGCCTCACAAAAAATTACAAATTTCCACAACTTCGGAATAAGAAAAAAAAACCGTCATCAGTCTTTGCGCGCGATTGCTACACTACTAAACTATCGGAGAAGGAGCAAACAGTTTCAATGGTAGTTGAGACTACTCTTAGGAATCTTCTAAACCCTTCCTCATTCCACTCTGGACACTAAGCTATCTACGCAAGGCTATTCCTACCAACATGACCTTTTCCAAACTGATGAATCTCTTACACTTCTTCTTTTTTCTCACTTACACTTCTTCTTTTTCTACCACTAAAACATGCCTAGTTTCTCACTATTTAGTCACATTCAGTATTTGGGTAGCTGGTTGAAACTGTCGAACACTAACTTGCCTTTTTCGCACTCGGTGATTCGCCATCCAAACCGACCTGTACAGAATTCTTCTAAGAATTGAGTTAACAAGTTGTTTAATCTTTACCAACGTTATGATTGAGAAATGGTGATTCACTCTAAGGTTTGATTTTCAATAGGCTTTTTTGACAGATCACGCGTGTGACTCCTGTAAAACTGTAATATAAGTTTTATTCAGTATTGTTTGACAAATCATCATGGAATGATTTTCACCGCAACAACCTATCTAAATTGTTCAGCTGTATTACGAAAATCATCGTTCTGTGAGAAATGTTTTTCGTGCACTTAGAGCAACTTATGGTGTGCATCGTTGACCTTCCGAAACCATAATAGGCAACACCATCCACTAATTTAAATTTAGCATACATTATTGGATGATACTCGACCGATTAGACCACATCCAGCACGTAGTGAAGAGAATATAGTGAGTGTAGCTGAGAGTGTGGCTGAAGACCGTGAAAAATCAATTTGATTTCATTCTCAACCGCTCGGTTTATTGTATAAAAAAACGTGGCATATTTTACGTACAGATGTTGGTTTTCAAGGCATACAAAACTCAACTTGTGCAAGAATTGAAGCCGGGCAACTTAGGGCTGCGTCATGTTTTCGGTAAATGGGCTCTGAATCAGTTCAATAACAATCCGCTGTTTTATCGCGAAAGGTTTTTCAGTGGTGATGCACATTTTGGCTCAATGGATACGTTAATAAACGGAATTGCCGCATTTGGGCTGATCAACCTGAAGAGCTTCAACAGCTACAACTATAGGCACAGAAATGCACAGTTGGGTTTGAGTGGAATCATCTGTCCATATTTCTTTAAAAAAGAGTCCGGCCAGTACGTAACCGTCAATGGCGACTGCTATCGCACGTTGATAACGCATTTTTTGCTACCTAAAACGGAAGTCTGTCGTATTGGTGAACTTTAGTTTCAACAAGACGGCGCTGCCTTGCATACAGCGAGAAAAACAATGGACTTATTGAGAAATCATTTTGGTGAGTAACTGATTGCAGGTTTTGGACCACTAAATTGGCCGCGCAGATCGTGTGATATTTCATCTTTAGATTATTTTCTCTGGGGTTACACGAAGTCTCTGGTCTTCAGGCATAAGTCAGCTTCAATCGACGCTTTGAAAGCCAACATTACTCGTGGTATTCGCGAGATACCGGTAGTTATGCTGAAACGCATCATTCGAAATTGGATCCTCAGGACGGACTATTTACGGCGTAGTCGCGATTGATATTTAAACAAGATAATCTTAAATAAGTAAATGCCATAGATTGTTCTTTCGATTCACAATAAAATTTCAACTTTATTATTTAGTTCAACTTTATGCCTTTGATTTGAGATTAAAAACCCAACCTCATAATGAAGCATCCTATAATAGAGAGAGCATCGACTCAATGAGGCTCTAGCTGATAAAAATATCATCTCAGGAGAACAACATAAGGCAGCTCTGAACGTTCGATTTCGCCATCTGTATGTGGAGGCCTATCAAACTCAGATTTCGATAACTTGACTGTTTCACATCTACTCTGGCTATTATCTAAAGCATACGCGCAAAAAAAACAAAGTAACCATTTCATTAAAAGGAAATTCAGCACGGAGTTTCTTCTTCCGAAAAAAAGCGAAGAAGCCTCTCGAAATATACTTGTTTGCCGTCAAACGTTTATGTCTATTTTGCAAATTGGAAGAGACAGGCTGGAAAGATTATGTCTGAAGACTTTGTAGTCTCCAGAAAATCTACAGAAAAAATGAGGAGAAATTGCAAAACAGCACTTTTTTCTGAAAGAAAAGAAAAATTTAAAGATGACATTAGCAAACTTATTCAACTTGACAGTCACTACTCAAGAGCTAACGACTGTGACCGACAGCATCTCAGTTTGGATTTTTTTTATTGCAAAGGTGCATGAGATTTTTAACAAAAAATACCCGGATACCCAAGTTGCTTACGAGTTTTAAAGAAGCATTTTCCGTTATAACTTTAACATTGATTTCGAATCGCCCTGTACGGACACTTCCATATGTTCCAGTCTGGAGTCAACAATAGAGGCTGCAACGATCGAAGAGAAGACAAATCTAAGGATTGAGCTAATGACACAGAAAAAGATTGCCAAAAATTCTTCCGATTGCCAAAAAATCTTATTATACCTAATCTCTCCGATCAAGCTGCGTTTTACCTACGTCAAATTTTCCTTTACCGCTTCGCAGTTTATGGAAGAAATTTGAACTCGTCTCAAACTCCAGAAAACGTTTTCTCAAACGTATGGCTTTGATACTGATTTTGACCAGGCATCGAACCAAATTGCTTCTGCCGTTCGCCAAAACCTATCCCAGCAAGTGAATTTGGAAGGCATCAAGAGGATCCGCTTGTTTCCATATGGATGCAGGAGACAAAATAAGAACAAAACTATAATTGGCATGTTAATGCGTTGGTTCCTAAACGGGGCCCCACCATCAGTATAAGAAATTAAAATGTTGTTGGCCACTCATTTATTCCCTCCGCCAAAGTTTTTGGAAATTTAGAGCGGGTATTTAAGAAACAGTGTGATTAAAAAGCCTAAAATCTACATAGAGATCATGAAGGAGCACGCAACTGTTATTCGTCTCGGGGGAGAAGATTGTCCTTTCCCCGAGTGGAATGGTTGCAGAGCCTTGAAACTGGCACTCCAGCGAGATTTGTGAGAGAGCGCCTTCTTGCACCCAACCGCAGGACCTTGAAGCCTCGCCGCAACCGCCCGGCTGCCGCGTCTTGACTGGTAGATACGCTTTTCCTTCCTGCGGTGGCTCTAAGGACTACCAGAAACTTCAGCACCAGCCCCCAGGATATCGTACACCGCTACCACTTTTAAAGGAGGTATTGGTATAGGAACCATGCGTAGGGCCGTGCCCAATCTGCCTAAAAGCCTACTGGCGTAGGCAGTGAACAGGAATTTCCCCTTTGGGGTAGTCTTCTCCTGTAGCCAGTGATGTCGAAGCCAGATCGAACCCCCCGTGGCCCATCATTCCCGTCCAGCCTGCAACCCTTCTCCCCAAATTCCAGCGATGACGAGGCCCTCCTGGACGTCATGTGGAGTGAAGGCAGCCTCTGGAAGAGCTCACTCGCCTCCTTTGCAGAAACAACCAGACGTCACGAGGTGGTGCGCATGCGGTATGGCGGCGAGAACTAGCACAATCGCGTCAGTAGAAGTCAGTAGCCAAGACCCCGGAAGACCATTTCCTTATCACGGAATAGATCAAACTCTTCCGCACCTAGGACCGGAGGGAGAAATGACAGCACCTGTCCTATAGGAGGCTACTCAATCAACGCGCTAGGAACCAACCTCCTATGTGACATTAAACCGTCTGCGTAAGCTGTGAATCTAAGCTGTTTTTGATAGATTCAATATTTTATTGGGGTAACACGTGGTAGTTATCAATAAATGTTTAGCAAAGTTAACCTTAGGTGTTTTCTTGGTTTACTGAAGGACTCAAAGGTGTTGATGGATAGGAGACAGTGTGGTCACTAACGGCTGTGTCTATGGTGATTCACTCTAAGGTTTGATTTTCAATAGGCTTTTTTGACAGATCACGCGTGTGACTCCTGTAAAACTGTAATATAAGTTTTATTCAGTATTGTTTGAAAAATCATCATGGAATGATTTTCACCGCAACAACCTATCTAAATTGTTCAGCTGTATTACGAAAATCATCGTTCTGTGAGAAATGTTTTTCGTGCACTTAGAGCAACTTATGGTGTGCATCGTTGACCTTCCGAAACCATAATAGGCAACACCATCCACTAATTTAAATTTAGCATACATTATTGGATGATACTCGACCGATTAGACCACATCCAGCACGTAGTGAAGAGAATATAGTGAGTGTAGCTGAGAGTGTGGCTGAAGACCGTGAAAAATCAATTTGATTTCATTCTCAACCGCTCGGTTTATTGTATAAAAAAACGTGGCATATTTTACGTACAGATGTTGGTTTTCAAGGCATACAAAACTCAACTTGTGCAAGAATTGAAGCCGGGCAACTTAGGGCTGCGTCATGTTTTCGGTAAATGGGCTCTGAATCAGTTCAATAACAATCCGCTGTTTTATCGCGAAAGGTTGTTCAGTGGTGATGCACATTTTGGCTCAATGGATACGTTAATAAACGGAATTGCCGCATTTGGGCTGATCAACCTGAAGAGCTTCAACAGCTACAACTATAGGCACAGAAATGCACAGTTGGGTTTGAGTGGAATCATCTGTCCATATTTCTTTAAAAAAGAGTCCGGCCAGTACGTAACCGTCAATGGCGACTGCTATCGCACGTTGATAACGCATTTTTTGCTACCTAAAACGGAAGTCTGTCGTATTGGTGAACTTTAGTTTCAACAAGACGGCGCTGCCTTGCATACAGCGAGAAAAACAATGGACTTATTGAGAAATCATTTTGGTGAGTAACTGATTGCAGGTTTTGGACCAGTAAATTGGCCGCGCAGATCGTGTGATATTTCATCTTTAGATTATTTTCTCTGGGGTTACACGAAGTCTCTGGTCTTCAGGCATAAGTCAGCTTCAATCGACGCTTTGAAAGCCAACATTACTCGTGGTATTCGCGAGATACCGGTAGTTATGCTGAAACGCATCATTCGAAATTGGATCCTCAGGACGGACTATTTACGGCGTAGTCGCGATTGATATTTAAACAAGATAATCTTAAATAAGTAAATGCCATAGATTGTTCTTTCGATTCACAATAAAATTTCAACTTTATGCCTTTGATTTGAGATTAAAAACCCAACCTCATAATGAAGCATCCTATAATAGAGAGAGCATCGACTCAATGAGGCTCTAGCTGATAAAAATATCATCTCAGGAGAACAACATAAGGCAGCTCTGAACGTTCGATTTCGCCATCTGTATGTGGAGGCCTATCAAACTCAGATTTCGATAACTTGACTGTTTCACATCTACTCTGGCTATTATCTAAAGCATACGCGCAAAAAAAACAAAGTAACCATTTCATTAAAAGGAAATTCAGCACGGAGTTTCTTCTTCCGAAAAAAAGCGAAGAAGCCTCTCGAAATATACTTGTTTGCCGTCAAACGTTTATGTCTATTTTGCAAATTGGAAGAGACAGGCTGGAAAGATTATGTCTGAAGACTTTGTAGTCTCCAGAAAATCTACAGAAAAAATGAGGAGAAATTGCAAAACAGCACTTTTTTCTGAAAGAAAAGAAAAATTTAAAGATGACATTAGCAAACTTATTCAACTTGACAGTCACTACTCAAGAGCTAACGACTGTGACCGACAGCATCTCAGTTTGGATTTTTTTTATTGCAAAGGTGCATGAGATTTTTAACAAAAAATACCCGGATACCCAAGTTGCTTACGAGTTTTAAAGAAGCATTTTCCGTAATAACTTTAACATTGATTTCGAATCGCCCTGTACGGACACTTCCATATGTTCCAGTCTGGAGTCAACAATAGAGGCTGCAACGATCGAAGAGAAGACAAATCTAAGGATTGAGCTAATGACACAGAAAAAGATTGCCAAAAATTCTTCCGATTGCCAAAAAATCTTATTATACCTAATCTCTCCGATCAAGCTGCGTTTTACCTACGTCAAATTTTCCTTTACCGCTTCGCAGTTTATGGAAGAAATTTGAACTCGTCTCAAACTCCAGAAAACGTTTTCTCAAACGTATGGCTTTGATACTGATTTTGACCAGGCATCGAACCAAATTGCTTCTGCCGTTCGCCAAAACCTATCCCAGCAAGTGAATTTGGAAGGCATCAAGAGGATCCGCTTGTTTCCATATGGATGCAGGAGACAAAATAAGAACAAAACTATAATTGGCATGTTAATGCGTTGGTTCCTAAACGGGGCCCCACCATCAGTATAAGAAATTAAAATGTTGTTGGCCACTCATTTATTCCCTCCGCCAAAGTTTTTGGAAATTTAGAGCGGGTATTTAAGAAACAGTGTGATTAAAAAGCCTAAAATCTACATAGAGATCATGAAGGAGCACGCAACTGTTATTCGTCTCGGGGGAGAAGATTGTCCTTTCCCCGAGTGGAATGGTTGCAGAGCCTTGAAACTGGCACTCCAGCGAGATTTGTGAGAGAGCGCCTTCTTGCACCCAACCGCAGGACCTTGAAGCCTCGCCGCAACCGCCCGGCTACCGCGTCTTGACTGGTAGATACGCTTTTCCTTCCTGCGGTGGCTCTAAGGACTACCAGAAACTTCAGCACCAGCCCCCAGGATATCGTACACCGCTACCACTTTTAAAGGAGGTATTGGTATAGGAACCATGCGTAGGGCCGTGCCCAATCTGCCTAAAAGCCTACTGGCGTAGGCAGTGAACAGGAATTTCCCCTTTGGGGTAGTCTTCTCCTGTAGCCAGTGATGTCGAAGCCAGATCGAACCCCCCGTGGCCCATCATTCCCGTCCAGCCTGCAACCCTTCTCCCCAAATTCCAGCGATGACGAGGCCCTCCTGGACGTCATGTGGAGTGAAGGCAGCCTCTGGAAGAGCTCACTCGCCTCCTTTGCAGAAACAACCAGACGTCACGAGGTGGTGCGCATGCGGTATGGCGGCGAGAACTAGCACAATCGCGTCAGTAGAAGTCAGTAGCCAAGACCCCGGAAGACCATTTCCTTATCACGGAATAGATCAAACTCTTCCGCACCTAGGACCGGAGGGAGAAATGACAGCACCTGTCCTATAGGAGGCTACTCAATCAACGCGCTAGGAACCAACCTCCTATGTGACATTAAACCGTCTGCGTAAGCTGTGAATCTAAGCTGTTTTTGATAGATTCAATATTTTATTGGGGTAACACGTGGTAGTTATCAATAAATGTTTAGCAAAGTTAACCTTAGGTGTTTTCTTGGTTTACTGAAGGACTCAAAGGTGTTGATGAATAGGAGACAGTGTGGTCACTAACGGGTGTGTCTATGTCGCTTTTCTTAGAGAGCACTCGCCAGTGCCAACTAACATAAGCTAGGCATCCTCAAGCCACAAAATGTGACATTAGCCCAGCTGTTTTTCTGTTTCGTTCGTCACTACACAGTTGGCAGTAAGTTATTGCTATAGTGATGAGCTTAATCCTGTCCTACGAGGTAACCAACGGAATACGAGCTGAAACTCCTAACCTTTCCACTACCGATAACACCGAGTCCGCTTGTGGAATGGGGAATTTCCCCAGGTCAACTGGCTACTCTAAGTAACCCCGTGGATGACCGATCTAAAATTTGCTGCAAACAAAACAGCAGGTATATTAACGTCAACACCAGAAGGAGTCATCTTAAGAGGTGGTAGATGTCTATCAACTCCTCAAAGTAAGTCAAATAAAACTAACGTTTGAACATGCTTGAAAACAAAAGTTGAGCAAAATTTCAAACCCTCTAATTGTGATGCAATATTTGCACTTGTAGTCTCTATAAAACAAACACATCCTAGCCGTATAGCACAAACCAGAAATTTTTGTGATGCCACAGGGCAATTTGAAGAAGAAGTAAGACAATTAGAGTAAATCTCACTCAACCAGACCAGGAATCAGATGTTATCGCAACCACTATACATTCTGATTACGTCACTTCAAGGCAAGTGCATCATCAAACAAATCAAGTACAGGCTTTTTTTCACCTCCTATACCTTACCAAGAAGTCCAATTAAAAACCAAGTCATGGAACATGCCAGACAACACAAGCAAAGCCTGCTGTTGGCTCACCACATTTGTTTGGCATTCAATAGGAATCGAGATTTCCTTGGTATTTGGGTCAGCCCTTTCAGGGGGCCTGATCCCAAAATGAAATTTGGTCGGATGAAATAAATGAATGGTAGATTCAGTGATAAAAGGAAGTTACTGATCCCAAAACGGAATTGGGCTGGACGAAAAACCCAGTGGCTGCAGAAAAGTTATTTAAAAAGTATATGGATGGAAAGTCTCATCGCCAGCTCTTTCTAGCTTCTCAACCAAGTGTGAAACGCCATTTAGCATCTTGCTGCAGGTCACCCACCGCATCATACCAGTTTCGTGCGAGTTTATATTTTCAAATCTAGCGTTTGCTTTAACAGCCTTAGTGTTGGCTGTTAAAGCAAACGCTGTAAGTCAACCTTGTTTAACTTCCTCTCTGAACTTTAGTTAAATATTGGTTAGTGGTGCAAACCAAAGTGGACCAAGCTAATTTTTAGTATTTTCAAACTTAGCTAAGTGTTGGCTGCTAAAGCATATGCTTTAAGTCAATAAAAGTCGCTAAATTCTGTTTAACTTTCTTCCTCAATTTTAGCTAAGTATTGGTTATTGGTGCAAATCTAAGTCGACTAAACTAACCTTTTCAACTTTGCGCAGCGTCGGTTGATAGCACTTTGCTGGAAGTCAACCCCACTGAATTTTTTTTCACATGAAAAGATTTCCGCATTATCAACAGGTTGAGTTTCGTCTGTCTAAGCCGCAGAAACTCCCCATTCTGTTTATTTTACAGGCTGCTATTCTAGCGAGATTTGTGATAGAGCACCTCCTTGCATCCAGCTGCAGGATTTTGAAGCCCCGCCGCATCTGCCCGGCTACCGTACCTCGATACGTAGACGCATTTTTCCCTCCGCAGTGACCCCGATGATTACCAGCAACATTCAGGATCAGCCCCCAAGACCTTGTAGACCACCATTGCCACTGGAGGAGGTACTGGTACAGGAACCACACGTAGGGCTGCGCTCAACCTCCCTGAAAGCCTACTGATGTAGGCAGGAGACGCTTCACGTAGACAGTGACACTGAAACCAGATCGAACCCCTCGTGGTACGTCATTTCCATCCTGCCCGCAACACTTCTCGCTGGATCCCAGCGATGATTAGGGACTTCTGGTCATCTTGTGGAGTGAAAGCAGCCCTTGGCAAACTCACCCGCCCCTTCAGTAGAAATACTCAGACATCCGCGAGCTGTTGCCCACGTGGTAAGTGGTCAACTACGCCGACAGATATATGTGGCCGAGACTCCAGAAGGCCGTTGCCTTATTAAGGAACGAGTCAAGTTCCTTCGCACCAAGAAGTAAAGGGAGAAGTAACAGTACCTGTCCCATAAGTATGGCCACATCCGGAGGCTACGCAATCAACAGACTTATAGCAAATCAAAAGTTGTTTCAGCCCCGCATTCGCCGCATTAAGCATTTAATTTTGACTTCGCTGGTCAGGCTGTTAGCAATAGTTTTTATAAACGTTTCTTGCACTTACAATAATAGGACAAAAACTTGGTCTAGCTTAAGCATAATAACACTACCATAGATGGTCTTGAGCCCACTTGAGATAAGAGGGCTCTCCTTGTTTCCCCAACCCACAGCTTCCATTATCTTCGTCCTAAATCCCACGACGGTAGCAAATGTTCTCGGGATCACACATTTGGTTTATTGGTTCCCCAATGAGATGGCATCAAATGCCGAGAAAAGCCAATAACAGTGAATACATCTACAATTCTGCTACTAAATACTGCTAAAATCTCCTTTGTGGGGCCGAGAGTGGACGAAGGAGAGTATTTCGCCCACGATAACGGAATCAAAGTAACTAAGTTGCCGCCAGAATTGAGTTTGAGTGACGGGCTAATTTCACATCCCTAGAAAAACTCCAAATTCTTTCGAAACCTGTAACAGAGCCTTGAAATGGATTGGCCCTATGACAACAACCTCGCGACCGAAAAAGGGACTATGGCATAGGATCCCGGATTGTCAGATCACTGAACTACTCTGGCGCTGTTAAGGAACTTTTACAACAGGCCAGCCAATAGTAGGTAAATACACTGGCAATCCAGGAAACGAACTGGGCTGGAAATTATATTCAAGATACGAGATCAAACGCACCATTCAAAAGTGGGAAGCCTGCAGGTAAGCGAGTGTTTAGACTGGCTTTTATTGTGGATAGGGAGTTCAAATCGTACGTTTTTGATAAGTCAGTCAATAAACGGCTGTGTGCGACCCATGAAGAAGCGAAAGTCTTCAAAATTTGACTGACAAACGTACATGCTACGACCGAAGAAAAGGATGAAAAAACAAAGGAAACGCTCTGCAATCACACAGAAAGACTAGTCGACTCATTGCCTACAAACGACTCGAGGATATAGCCTCCACGATGAAACAAATGACAACCGCCAGTCCCTGATTGACTTTGCATGTAGTAGAGATCAAGTCATACGTTTGCGTTTCACTTGCTTCCCACATTGACGCATATATAAAATTACCTGAGTATCACCGGCTGGCAACTGGCAATATCAGCTTGACCATTTTTGATCTAACAACGTTGGGCCTCGAGCATACTTGACATCCATACATATCGAGCAGCAAATTGTAACTTTGATCATTACTTTATCAGACTTACCTATCGATGTCGTGTCAAAGCCGTATTCGGCGAAGATCAGCCCGCGTCACAAATTTGACATCAAAAGGCTCCAAGCAGCGTCTGCGGCAAAAAATTTCACGGAGACCTGGGCAACCAAATAGCTCCCATCGAATAAAACGCAATTTTGAAAGCTAGGAACGAGCTGTGGGTGAAAGTGAAATCGGCAATTAAGACCGTGGCACAACAGATGATTAGACATCAGTTCCGGCACAAAAGAAATGATTGGTTCGATGGATTCGTTTGATAAAGCGAAGCAGGCGAACAAAAAATGTTTAGGTAGGAAATCCAGGACAAAGAGAGAACATTATGGATATCACAGAAGAGTAGCAAATAAGATCACTAGAATCAGAGAAATAAAATACTATGATGACTAATTGAGAAGTATCGATGTAAGTCTAACGAGCAGCAATACAAGACAATCATACAAAGCAGTAAAAAGCTTGAAGCGAGGTTATCGGCCCAAGGACACGCTCTGCCGTGATGGCATCGGCAACATAATCGCTAATGAAAACAAGATTAAGGAAAGATGGGCATCATATTTCAGAAACCTCTTGTATCCCCCACACAGCACAAGAACATCGGAGCCTATAAATATTCCCAGAGAGCTTCAATTGGCCCCACCCACCCTACGTGAAGTTACTTCTACCATCAAGGCCCAAAAGAATAATAAAGCGCTGCGTATCGATGAGAATACAGTGGAGCTCCTCAAAAATGGTGGCAACAGTGTTCAGAAAGCCATCCACAAAGTCATCCGTCCATCCAGTAAGAGAAGACCCGAGAGGGGCTGTAGTGCTGCAAAGAAAAGGAGGAGGAAGTTTAAGCAGTTTGAACATAATCCTTTCATCTTTGTCTTTTGTGTCGATTTTTGCAACCACGGCACCGATGTTTGCATGCTATCCAACAAAAATATAATTTTTGCTGCATTCAGTACACGTCAAAATACTTCTTTCAAAAAACGCTGATAAAATGTGAAAAAATGTGACAAAGTATAAACTAAAGTCAACAGGAACCTTAACCTATTTCCAATTGGTAAATTTACAGACTTCTTATATTATCTTTCTGGCTGGGTTCTGCAAGTTTGTAACCTTTTCCTACCCCGCTCACACACATAAAACTTTCAATTACTAGAGAATACTTACGTATCAGTATTTTGCAGTTGACTTTGTCCTCAGGTCCTTTGAATGAACCAGGAAACAATTGGCTGGACACAAGCAGTGAGCTCCCCAAGATTCACATTTGCTGACAGGCTATCATGGGGATAACACATTCACAAGAAACGCGGTATCTGTGTAGGCATACTTACGTCTCTCTATCCTCTCCAGACAATCAAACAACTCAACTTGAAGAACAGGCTGCTCATAGGTATATGATCTATGCTACAGCACTTTACGGTAGTTTCGCTTCCTACCAGATGACTAAAGCAAGCAAAAAAACATTCTAAGCCATCAAAATAAGGTGATAAGGAAAGTCTTAGGAACTCCACCGCATGTTAGAAATTCAAAGATTTACAGGGATCAAAGAATAGAGACAGCCAAAAATTACATACGAAGAAACACGAACTTTTTGACACAATCAACAACCACAACAAAACTACCCTAGCGCTTCTAAGAAACTTACCAACCAGAAAGCATTCCAAACATCCCAATATCCACCAAATAATACAAGGTGCGTTCCAAAATAAACGAGACTGAACTAAAATAGAAACGACAACAGCTTTGTTCTCATAAATTCGAGTTTATTTATTCAAAAAAGTCTTCCACGGCCTCTATACACTGTTTTGCGTGATACAAAAGCTTTTCGAAAGAGTGTTTCAGGCCATTGACCGGAATGTCCCTCAGGATGTCGGTACAAGTCTTTTGGATACCCTCTACGGACGTACGGACGTTTTCCTTTCATGGCCAAATGCAATTTCCCGAATAGGTAAAAGTCACAGGGAGCCCTATCAGGCAAATACGGTGAGTGATTGATGGTTAAAATGCGATTTCTAGTCAAAAAGTCAGTCACATGAGTGGATCGATCATATGGTGCATTATCATGCAACAAGCGCCAGCTTTCTCCTTCGCAGTATTCAGGCCGAATTCAACGAATGCGATGAAACGAACGCTTCAAAACGCCAAGATAGAAAATTGCATCGACGGTTTGGCCCGTTAGCACGAACTCTTTTTGGACAATTCCCTTGGAATCGTAAAAACAAATGAGCATCGAATTGATTTTTGACTTTTTCAAGTGCACTTTTTTTGGGGTTGCCTCTCGTCTGGGGCCTTCCATTCAGAACTTTTACGCTTGGTTTCAGGTCTATATTGGTAACACCACGTTTGGTCACCAGTTACAATGTTGTAAAGGAATTTCTCGTCTTTTCTCGCCTCTTTAATGGTGTCTTTCGAATGTTGAATTCTGAGCAATTTTTGGTCATCAGTTAGCTTGTGCGAAAGAAAATTAGTTAAAATGCAATGAGTCGATGTTTTGGAGATATTATTTATTCATCAGAAAGATATATAAAGATATATTTATTCGTCATTAAGTTTATATCATGTAGTTTTTAACCATTTTAAAAAAAATAATATCGTCAAAACGATGGCTCTGGCAGGTAATACTCATAATGAGCCTTTCATGGAAGATTTACATGATTTTCTCGAGTATGGCGGGAACTGTCTGCAGATTTCTTTTTCAATCGCAGGCTTCAAGTAACCCAGAGTCATTGGACAATCTTTAAAAACTTCGGCTTTGGGATAACCCCACGGATAGAATAACAAGTGCTTCAATTTGAAGAGCATGAGGCCTACTCAACCGGCTCTCACAAGATCATCTGCCCGGGAAAGATCTACTAAAAAATAGTGCATAATGTTGCGCAGGAATGATCAAGAAAACAAAGGAAACGAAACAGCGTTACGACAAAGAATAAAATAAAAAACGTGTCTACTCGTTGACGGTCAAAAACAGACTGGTTTATTGTGTACTGAACTGAAGAACATGAGATGGCTACGTTATAGAATTCAAACAAAGAAAATAGATCAGAGAGAGTAGAGAACGCATACATTAACACTCCCACTCGTTCCTTATCTCTCAAAAGAATACAAATTAAAGTATTACGTAGCTTCATAAAGGTTTCACGATTAAGTCCTTTGGTGAATAGATCTGCAAATTGGTCTGAACTACCAATCTGCTTAATCTTGATTTTGTTGTCAACAACCAATTGCCTCGAATAGTGAAATTTGACTTCTATGTGTTTCGTGTGACGGTGAAATACTGGATTCTCTATTAATTTCTTCGCTGTTACGTTGTCAGTATACAAGATAGTTGGCTGTTGTTGCTTACAGCCTATAGATTCTAGAAGTAATCTAGCCCAAATTACTTCCTTTGCCGCATCCTGAATAGCTACGTACTCGGCTTCAGTTGTCGATGTCGTTACTATTGTTTGCTTCCTGGAAGACCATATCACGGGGCTGCCATTAACCGTTAAAACTACACCACTGAAACTTTTCCTAGTGTCTAGGCATGCTGCATAATCAGCATCACCATATGCATCCAGTCTGCATACATCGTTGCCCCTAAATGACAGTCCGATGTCCAAAGTACCTCGTAAATACCGTAGGACACGTTTTGCTGCTTGCCAATGCTCCATTGATGGTCGTTCCAAGAATTTTGATAACGTGGAAACAGCCAATGTAATATCGGGGCGTGTACCAACAGATAAGTACATCAATGCACCAATTAGTTGTCGATAGGGTACATTTGCGACTTCTTCGGTATTTGCCACAAGTTTCGCATTGCTTTCGAATGGTGTTGAGATCGTCTTGCAGTCGGACATGCCAAATCGTTCCAAGATAAGTTTGGCATATGCTGACTGAGATATTCGAATAATAGAATCGGTCTCCTTTTGGATTATCTCAACACCCAGATAGCAGCTTGCAATATTGCTTTTAATTTCGAATGTATTGCTCATTTTCAGCAGCAGATCTTCAACGTCAGACTCGAGTCGACCACATACAAGTCCGTCGTCGACATACAGCACCACCAACAAATCGCCACCTTTGCCAATGTATACACATGGGTCAGCAGATGACTGCATCAACCCAGATTGCTTCATAAAATGATCGAATTTGATATGCCATTGTCAAGGAGCTTGCTTTAAGCCATACAAGGCCTTCCGTAAAAGATGAACTTTGCCTGTTCCATCGTCAAAACCATCAATCTGCTTCACATATATTTCTTCTGCGAGTTCGCCATACAAGAACGCTGTTTTGACATTGATTTGGAATACTCGATACTTTTTGGCTGCAGCAACTGCTAACAAAGCACGAACTGATTCAAACCGTGCCACCGGGTGAAAACGTATCATCGTGGTCGATTCCCTTACGCTGACCGCAACCACGCACAACTAAGCGTGCTTTGAAGCGATCAACAGTTCCATCAGGGTGTGTTTTGATACGATACACCCACCGTGTTGAGATAGCTTTCTTACCACTAGGCAATTCGACCAATCGCCCAAGAACACCATGATCGCTTAATGATTTCATCTCGTCTTTCATACAAAGCTCCCACTTGTTAGCATCGGCACAAGACCGAGCCTCTGATACGCTGTTAGGAATGACAGTATCTGCAATGAAAGCACAACCGGCATTTAGCAGTTTTGCCATATTTACGGAACGAACATGGGATCTTGTCCTTTTCGAAATCGGAGCTTCCTCAATAGATCGACTTCTCGTTCGAATCGGTGAAATATTCGGTAGATTATTGTCATCGTCAAACGCATCGTCAATATCATCAATGTTTGAGCCATCACTGACTCTGATTGGTTCATCGATAATATCAACGGTTTCTGGCGTAGTTCGCTTTGCAACAGTTTCCGCATTTTCGCTCGTCACATATTGAGTTTTCCGTAAATGAGTATCTTCTTCTACAAATACGACGTCACGACAGGTAACTACTTTGTTAGTACCAGGACGCCACAATCGATAGCCTGCAGGCGCATACCCAACTAAACGCAAAATTTCCGCTTTTGGTTCTAGTTTCGACCGCTTCGATTCATCAATCAGAGCGTATGCCTTGCAACCAACTGTTCGTAATTTTGTAAGCTCTGGTTTTCGTCCGTACCATACTTCAAATGGCGTAAGACCGCGAAGACGATTGAGCGGTATCACGCAGCGTAAGTTAGCTGCAGTTGATAAAACTTCAGCCCAAGCTTCGTATGGCAAGCCATTACACAACATTGTGCGTGTCGATTCTAAACAAGTACGATTTTGCCGTTCTGCACGATCATTCATCTGTGGACAATATGGCACTGAGTTTTCCATTTTGATCGAATGCCGTAAAAGTAAATCACGCATTGGTTTTCCCGTAAATTCACTCGCGTTGTCGCATCTGACCCGGCGAATATCATGTCCGACAGATTTAGAATTTATGATCAATCGTTCAAGCGCGTCGACTACTCTGTCTTTTGTTTTTAAAGGTTCGGCAAAAACACTTCCACTATAATCATCGGTAAATAAGACCGCGAAACGATTTCCTCCCCAAGACGGCACTTTCATCGGACCGATTATATCGAAATGGATAAGTTCTGCGCACTTTGTTGCTCGCTTCTCATTTTTTACATATGGTAGGCGATGCATTTTACCTAATATGCATGACTCACAAAATGTGCTTTCGTTCGCGTCGTAGGTAGAATTATCATTTTTACTGTCTCCT
The DNA here is from genome assembly GCA_963969285.1 of Odontomyia ornata. NCBI lineage: Eukaryota > Metazoa > Arthropoda > Insecta > Diptera > Stratiomyidae > Odontomyia > Odontomyia ornata. The sequence continues at coordinate 34,980,647 of OZ017739.1, forward strand.
TGCCCTTCAACTTTAATGTTTCCGAACAAATTTCGTTTCAACATTTCACGAACCGCGCGATAATTCGGATGACCCAATCTTTCATGAAGTTGTCGAACACTTACAGACGCGACACATGCATTCGACGGTTGAACTTCTTCATAGTCCATTTCAAATAGGTTGTTGTTTACTTTCCAGGCACAGCCGACTATTTTACCATGTAATTTCAATACGGCTTTAGATCCTTCGGCTTCGTGTCTAGCACCCTTCTTCAAAACGAACGAACCTAACGACAGAAGTTTTCGTTTTAAGTGCGGTACATGATATACCTCTCTGTTCGTTACGAGACCAGCCGACTTAGATACGAATTGTAGCGATCCCTTGCCAACTGCATAAATTATATGATCGTTTGCTACTGCGATAGGTTTCTCGTCTCTGCATAGCGGCACATAGTTGAACATGTTCGAGCAATCGTTTGTCATGTTGTCTGACGCTCCGCTGTCTAATAGTCATTTAGAGTTGTTGTTGTGTGTGTTGGATGCATTGAATACAACATCTTCAGTGATTGCACATTTCGCATCCGCGCCGTTAGTATTCTTCTTGTTCTTTCGGCGATAACAATTTTTAGCCATGTGGCCAAGTTTGCCACATTCAAAGCATTTTATTGCTTTACGTTTAGGCTTACTTGCATACAATGCTTCGTTTGGTCCGACGTTGTTGGTACCTGCACCTGGTTGCAGTTGGTTTTCGATTATCTCTAATTGTTCACGCAACTTGTCAAAGGATAACGAAACTCCTGATGCGGCCGAAATCATGTGCGTCTGCTTGAAAGTGGTGAACTTTGCAGGAAATTCGTTGATAACTTTGGCTACCATGTGTCCGTTGGCTATTTCATCGCCAGCTGTATGTAGCCTTTGTTTCAAAATGGACAATTCAGAGCAAAAGGCACCGACACTTTGGCCTTCTCCAAATTTCTCGCCCATAAATGCCTGAGCCAACAAATATTTATTTGTTTCGGTTTTCGCTTCGTACAGCGATTTGATTTTTACGAACATTTCTCTTGATGTCGTACACTCACGAATAACCGCGTGATCATTCGCGTTCAGGCCTGCTGATAATATGCGTCTCGCTTTTGCATCCCACATCTTCCATACTCGGAGATCAGCAGCTACTTGAGGCTTAATTACGACGCCATTAGCAACCTCGTCAACACCACACATTTCCAAAGACGCGTTAACTTCGAAAAGCCACTCTTCGTATGTCGCCTTGCTGAATTTCGGAACAGAAATCTTTTCTTCTTGTCCAGCCATTACCAAATTTCAAAAAAAAAGTCTAACACAAAAGAAACCACAATGAAATACAAATGTCACTATGTCCGTAAAATATGATCCCGATTTTTCACTTATTAAACTTTCGATTTTTGCACTAGAACTGGGCCTATAACCTGTTGCACAGGAATGATCAAGAAAACAAAGGAAACGAAACAGCGTTACGACAAAGAATAAAATAAAAAACGTGTCTACTCGTTGACGGTCAAAAACAGACTGGTTTATTGTGTACTGAACTGAAGAACATGAGATGACTACGTTATAGAATTCAAACAAAGAAAATAGATCAGAGAGAGTAGAGAACGCATACATTAACACATAGAGGACAGGTTGTGTATGCTGTGGTACCAGAAGCTTTCTAGAACATCCTCTTCACCAAATCCTTTGGTTTTCTCAAGTGTGTTAGCCATTTTTGATAAGAGTCTTCACAACGAAAGCACGTTCCTGTCTTGACTATGGCATAGTAATCACTGAAAAGTACATCAACCATTACTCCAAATAAGACTAACTCCACTCCTTTGGAACCACTTATGCCGCTACCGTCAATTTCAGAAATTTCAGGGTTTCCCCTGGCCCGTCCTTTATTTTTCAACCATTTACTAGGCTAAAAAATGAACATTATAAAATGAATGACTGCATGAATGTTCCTTAATTAACGTTCTTTTAATCGCTAAACCAATACCAACTCTCCAATTATTTTCAAAAGCTAATTTTTGTAAAATTCAATTGAGTTGCCTGAGACCAATAGGCTTTAATATTGTATTTCATACTGACACGCTACTGAACAAACCAATTTTGTTAAGGAGATGTGTTGTACATGCTTTTTATCTTAAAATTGCCTGCAAGGACCGATAACCTCAAAGGGATGTAGTCACGCAATGAATACCATGCAAACTGCGGAGATATTGGATTCTATCTCCACCTTCATCGCATTTGACCACTTTTGTCAGATGACACCAATGGTGCAAGTCTTAATACCGTTTTGCACACCTAAAAAGACAATGAAATAGGAGTTCAAAAGGCGGGAAGTTTATTAACGGAAACTATGGTTGCGGATTTTCCATAAAGTTCAAACGACAGGATAAAGCTTACCAATAAACTGTTGGTTGGATGTCACTCTCAGATTTTGGTTCCGAACAAAAGAAAATGGATACCAAAAGTTGGCAGGGTAAACGATAGCATATCCTTTGGTAGATGGTCTATACGTGAGCAATACTGCATGTAGTTTAGTTGTTTGAGACTGGTTTGCTGATGTCTCCTTTATCACTTTATATTATGACGATGGCTTACGAAATATGTGTTGATGTCAATAAGTGAGAAAAAAATAAGTAGTAATTTGAATTCTGGATTTGAATTTCGGGAAAATTTTTTCGTTGAGTCAATGAGGCAAAGGTACAAAATTCTGTTTGTTGCAATGAATTTGGTAAAAAAAACTATTGCTGGCTCCTAGACTAATGCGAGTATGCGTTATTTGATGTAGTTGCTATTTAGAACAGTCCACCGAAATTATCCATAATGATCCCATTATTGAATCAAAAATTCTTTTTTATACTTTACTTTCATTCATTCCATACTTTCACAATTCGAATATTATAAACTGATTTCAGTCGAAAATCCATAAAAAGCTTTTCCTTTGAAGTTTCCAACAAAATCCTTGAATTTTCAATATTTTCGCCCGAAATACAGCAGTGAAGTTAATACTTATCTGTTGTACACGCTCTTAGACTTCTCTTTTAATTAATAATTTTTTCTCTTTTGATTTCAGGTATGCAATAAAAAGACTGTACGCGATTGAAAAAGTTTTACTGATACTCACAGGTAATCATTATTTCCCGTTCAAAGTGAAATTTTCGGTGCTTTGATGTCAGATATTGTTGGGTGCTAATGTTTCGAACATGTAAGTGAAATTTAAAGGATATGGTTTCAGGCATAATACCTTCAGGAGATTTCCTCGAAAGAATAAATCCTCAATTTTGAGTAGGTACTGCTAAAGAATCCCAATCCTAAGTTGTGGGTTTAATTCCAACATTCAATGAATAACAATGATAGCATAATCGAAATAAAATACTAGTTTAAGCTCAGATTAAATTTCTAAGGAAATTCAAATCTTAGCAAGATTTTATCGTTGTTTCGATATAATTATGGAAGACGGTAAAACTCAACACATCAAATTTAGAGGATTTACAAGAGCTCAAAATTGAATAGCTAAAAACATAATAAATACTAAATCAGGCTCAATTGGGGACATGAATTAATCCAACATAATCCTTGTCTATCGCGTAATAGTTCCAGTTAACTTGGACCTCCGTTAAAATTTGCTGCTAGCCTGTGGAATCCTGTAGCCGTGTTCACAAATCAACAATTTCTAAAGGTGGTCCGCTGCTGACTTTAGCAGGTTATTTCCAAGGTTTGCTCAGTTTCTTCATTATTTGCTCCATTGCTGGCACAACCTAACACGTGCGATTCATTATCTGGGTTTTTTCAGTACGTTTAAATCTTCTTCTTAGTAGACTACAGCTCTTCCTGGGCCTTCAGCTACCGCAAAAATAGCCTCCAGATACCTCGTTCCACAGACCGCATCCACAATTTTGAGATCGAAGTCAGAAGAGTATTTTTTTGATTTCCCCACTGGTCTCAGAACTTCAGTTCTCCCAACAATTTCGTTTTTGGGTATCCCCTGTTCATCCATCCAATTCACGATGCCAGCACATTGCGCTTTCCACAGTCTAACATTCGTCGAGATCTTTGGCTTGTCAAAAATTTCATAAATCATGGTTATGTTGAATTCACCATTGGTCCTCGTCTAGCTTCGTTCCGACTATTTGCCTCAGGACCCATCTCTGAAAAGCGCTCAATATATTTGCGGATGCTCAGGTTATGTTTGATGTTTTACATCTATAGCATAACTCAGGTCAACACAGATTTGTGTACTTAGAGCTTTGTTTTCCTGTGTATGCAGTTGGTCTTCAAGATCGTCAAAACTGCATAATTGTTTTATTTGCGAGCTGTATTCTTCGCCGTATTTCGTCTCTTTCATTAGAGGTTCTCGTTATTTTAGCGCCTAGGTACATACATTTGCTCACAGTTTGATATTGTATCGCCAAGTGTGACATTTTGTGTATTAGAAGTATTTTTCCTCGACCCATCGATTTGTAGCCCTACTAGTTTTGCTTCGCTGTTGAGTTTCAGGAAGAGTTCTTTGGCAGTTGTCAATGACCGTGACAAAATGTTGAGGACATCTGCATCGACTACTTCTTGGCTCGACTTGTATAGTATCATACCACTTGTATCGACAAGCAACTTTCTTATGACGTACTCCAGAACCAAATCGAAAAGCCCATCTTCCTGCTTTTGGGTTCGGCCACATTGCGATTTAACAGTCGTAACCAGCGATTTTTAGACGCAAATACAAACACACTGCGACAAGATCTCCGAAGGAACTTCAGGCATGCGCAGAACTAATATGCTCATTTGAAGGTATGTCTTTGCCAGGAACACATGCGCTAACTCATTTGTGCGCTATGCAAGAAACTTCCATGCACGTCAGCGTCAAATGTCCAAATGATGTGCGCCTGCGCGAGTATCATAAAAACTACCTACTAAACTGGTTTTAGGATAAATCGCAAATTCCTGCGACTGCCGATCTGGAAAAAATAGTCGAAAATCGCAGTGTGCGGGCTTCCATTTAACCATGTGTAACCTGCGACAGAAGTGCGGCTAAATAGTCGTAGTCTGATGCATTCCTTAGTTCAATGTTTGTGTCAAACGCATCGGTGATTTGGTTATTGATATGAATTCGGGAGGTCGTTGACATAATTGTCTTTTTGGTAAAATGGACTAATTTGACTGGGATGCCAAAGCAAAGCATTATTTGGTACAGTACGTTACAATGAACACTGCCGTATGCTTGCTTAAAGTCACCGAAAATTTAGTGTTCGTCTATATTGAACTCCCACCAGTTTCTCAAGTACCTGCTTGTTTGTAAACATTTGGTCTATCGTTGATCTACTTGCTTTAAACCCAGGTTTATACTGTTGACATATGATCTAATTTTATTTTCAAGCTGTGATATGCCTCTATACTTTTCGCGCTGTAGCTTTTCATCTTTTTTTGTGGAAAGAGAATATAGTTGATTGGCTTCACTCGTTTGGCATATGTTCTTGTTATCAAATGTGCTGGATGACTTAATGAATGGCCTTCTGAACACCACTGCCACCAAATTTAATGGGCTCCACTGGAATTTTATCGAAACCTGGCACTTAATTATTTGTTTGGGTCTTGACTATGGAACAAACTTTATACAGAGCTGATGGTGCCAATGGAAGCTCTCTGGGAATATTTATAGGCTCCGATGTTCTGGTGCTGTGCGGAGGATTAATGAGGCTCTTGAAATATGATGCTGATCTTTCCTCAGTTCTGTTTCATCACCGATGATATTGCCGATAGCACTACGGCAGAGGGTGGTCTTGGTCTAGTAACCACGTTTCAGGCTTTATTTTACTCACTTCACTTTTTATGCTTGCCTTGTGTTGTTGCTCCATAGAATCACATCGATACTTCGCAATTGGTCATCAAAGTATTTTCTTACTTTAATTCTAATTATCTTATTCGCTGCTATTCTGAGATTTTCATAATTTTCGCTCTTCATCGTGGTTTTCTTCCCATACATTCTTTGTTGTCTAAGGCATTCTGGCACTCATCATCAAACCAATAATTTCTTTTGCGTCGTGCTTGATGTCCGATCGTCTGTTCTGCCACGGTCTTAATAGGCGCTTTCACTTTCACGCCTAGCTCGTTACTTGTTTTCAGCGATGTAGCTATCGAGGGTCTCCGTGAAGTTTTTGGCCGTTTGAAACCTTTAGATATCGAATTTCGGTAACGCGCTGGTCTTCGCTGAATGCGCTATTGACATATGATATCGATTCGTTTGCGTTGATCAAGTTATGATCTGAGTTACAATTGGCTCCTCGGTATGTACGGAGGTCAAGTATGCTCGAAGCCCATTTTATTTTTAAATCAGAACATGGTCGATCTGGTTTTGTGTGTACCATCCGGCGATACCTAGGTCATTTTATGTATTTGTCGATGTGAAAAACAAGTCGAACGTATGGCTAGATTTCTGCCACATGAGAAGCCAATCAGGTACTGCCCGTTATCATGCAGCTCATCGTGAAGGCAATATCCTTTAGTCGTTCCCCGATGTGACAGCTCATTGCCAATTTTAGCATTGAAATCGTTGAGAATTATTTTTGTATCGGTTGTAGGCAATGGTTTGTCTAGTATTTCCAGGTGGTTGTTTATTGTTTCCTCGTTTATTTTTTCGGTCTGGGTGTGCATGTTTATGAGGTAAATTTCGAAGGATGTTCACAACCGTTCATTGATTGCGTTAGAATCAATAACGTCCAATTTGAAGCTCCAATCTTCAATGATAGCCACTCAAAATTCTCACTTTCTAGCAGGCTTTCCACTTTTGAATATTGTGTGCGATCTCATGTCCTGAATATCACTTTCAGTTCAATTCGTTTCCTGGATTGCCAGTATGTTCAGTTTATATTGACTTGACTGTTTAAAAGGTCTGTCATAGTGCCAGCGAAGTTAAGTGATCTGATATTCCAGGAACCAATGCCATACTCCTTTTTTCAGTTGCAAGGTCCTTGCTGTGGTTCCAATCCAATCCGAGTTTCTATTGTAGGCTCTTCCAAGGACGGAGAGGCAGCCCAGCTCCCAACCTCCATTCCGGTGGCATGGTTATGACTTTCAATTCCGTAATCAGGTGCGAAATACTCACCTTCACTCTCCTATCCTACGTTACCACAAAAGGCGTGTAAGCAGGATTTAGTAGCAGAGCTATGGGCATATTTGCAGTTATTGTTCTTGCTCAGCATTAAGTGTCCCATAATACATAAATTTGGAGACATTATCGATACTGTATTCGCTAAGTGTGATTTTGGATATGTGAGATATTTTCACTCAACTGCGTAATGAGCTTTATTTTTATTCTCAGGGACTTATAGCCCTACTAGTTTTGTTAAGCTTTCGATTTTCACTAAAAGTTTATTGGTTGTTGCTAGCGACCTTGACAAAACGTTGATTCCACCCATATAGGCTACCCCTTGGTGTAACCTGTGTAATATTAAGCGTTTCTCACGTGTCGCCAAGTAACTTTCTTATAACGCATTCCAGAGCCAAATTGTATAGCAATTGGAGCAACTCATCCCCCATGCCTTAGTCCGATACTTGTGACAAAAACATCGGGAAGTTCGCTGTTCTGGCTGACCTAGGAGGTTGTCAAAGTCATTGGCATTTTAGTAAAATGTATTTTACTCTTTTTTATTTTATCGGCTTGAATACCAAACGAAAACATTATTTGGTACAGTGCTCTTGATTTACTTCCCGAATGTCACTAGCACTAATACCACTCCCCGTTTTATAGGGGCTACTCTGCCTGAGGTTCTTTCGTCCCGACCATCTTACCCAAAGACGGGCGTGGATGCCACTCACTCAGTTTACCAGGCCTCTCAAAAGTCACCCAAACGAAAAAGCGGCCGACCAGAATATAATTAGTGCCCAAAATATAATTGGCACATAAGAAAACCGAAAAGCGATGGCGACCCTTATATCGCCTGCACTGTTTTCGAACACGAATTAATTTTGCTATCACTTAGCGACTATTTGACAGATGCGCTTAATCTTACATTTTTCACAAAATCTTTGAGTAAAGCTTTAAAATCATTTGTTAAGGTAGAGTTTCGCAATTCGACTATTTTTAAAAATAACTCTAATTCCTTATATTTTCATTTAAAAGCCAGAATAATCTTCATCGTGGATTCTAGTGAAAACTTAGCCATTCTGAAGTTTTCCCCTAAAATTGGTAAGCTTTTCTCTAAATCTTTTTGGATACTACTGGTGTCAATTTATATTGACTCGATTTTCTGCTCTGTATATCCTTTTCTTCCTAGTTGCAATCAGATTTTTCCGTCAAGAATTGTTGCCTGAGCTCTAAATTTCAACTTCAAATCTAGTAGTTCCAAATCAGGATTTGAACCAGTTAGTAAGATAGAATTAATATCCTCTGTTTGAGTCTTCTATATACGCAATTTCTTTAAAAGTGTATCAAATGTGTATAAATTCTTTGCTTTCTTCTTTAAGCTTATCAAAGTTTTTCTGTTGTCATCAATAATAGACTTCAATTCATCCATTAGATAGTTCAAAAGATAAAAATATGAAAACAAATTTACCATTCATTCAAAACTAAATTGTGTATATACTCTGTACTAAACATAAGCATTTCCATTTAATCTTTTTATAACGTATTTCTTATCGTATCTATCACAGAAAAAATACAAGAATAGCAATAGTGAATATTGCACATTTCCAAATATCCTTTCGATATTCCTTAATGGTTCCATTGCCGTTATTGTTGTTCGAATATTTGTTATCCATGGTTACAACCGTGTTTCTTACTTAAAGTCAGTAACCGTTATTGGAGCAGTCTCCTCACTTCACTAGTCTGACAGATTTGTGTGTCAAAAAACTTAACACCGATTGTCAACACGTAGTGGCCTCTCATCGCATGATTCAACGATTAAAAATTCGCGACAACCTTAGTACGGGCGCCTTCCTCATCGACACTGGCGCAGAAGTTTCATGCATCCCACCAACCATCCAGGTTCTCAATCTCCCGACGCCATCTTGAGGTTAGTGGCCGTCAATGGTTCACAAATTAGAACATTCGGAGGTAAAACTGGACCAGGAACTTGCAACGTCATTCAAGTGGACCTTCAAAGTAGTCGATGTAAGTTCTCCAATCATCGGAGCTGACTTCATCGAATACTATGGCCTCCTCATCGACATGAAAGGGAGACGACTCATTGAGCGCGCACGCCACAAAACTATAATAGCGCCCATATATAAATGGCCGCCCAAAGCGGATTTACTACCCATAGATATCAGTTGCAAGCTACGATCCCTGCTGTTGGACTACGTCAGCACCTCAGTCGACTACGCATCACCGAGGCCAAAGACCGTACACCAACTGAAGCCCTTCTAGGGGATGGTCAACTTCTACCGCCGCTGCCTCTCACACGCACCTGAACATCGGAAACGCAACCAAATGCCTCTCAAGTGGACGGACGAAGTGATAACCACATTCGAGCAGTCCAAGTCAGACTTAAGAGAAAGCCTCAATCCTGGCCCACCCTGACCCCAATGCCATATGGTATCTCTGCGTCGAAACCTTAGAAAGTGCCATCGAAGCCGTCCTACAGCAATCGAGGGGAGGAACTGCAACGTCACTTGAATTCTTTTCCAGGAAGCTCACAGACGCCCAACGAAAGTACAGCACGTAAAATCGGGAACTGTTAGCTATACACGGGGTAATTCGACACTTCTGAATGAGTGTTCACTGTCTTCACCGACCACAAGCCCTAGCAGTTCGCACTGCAGTAGTGCTCCGAAAGCATCGCCGAGGTAGTAACGCCAGCTGGATTTCATATCGCAATTTACCACGGACACCCGACATATTCCAGGTCCAGACAATGCTATCGCTGACTATCTTTCAAGGGTAGATATGATTCATTCAATTGACTTTACCGCTATCGCCCTAGCTTAGATAGATGACCCCAAGCTCCAAACGCTACGATGTAGCCATGACCAGTCACTCAAGCGGAGAAAACAGAGGTTGAATGACTCCTCCCTAACCCTCCACTGCTTCATCACTCTGGAGAGGATATGACCATTCATCCCGCAGCGATTTCGAGTGATAGCTATGCGGAATATCCATGGCCTCTCTCACTCAGGCACCCGAGCGACCAGGAAGATGATCACCGATTGCTACTCCTGGCCCTCCGGCATCAACAAGTTCGTCCAAGCCTGCCTGCCATCCCAGTGCACCAAAATCACTCGTCACACGAAGTCATTACTGCGCAATACAGCCTACTCGATGCGAGGTTCGAGCACATCAACATCGATCTTATCGGACCCCCTTATCCCCCGGGTGAAGGATTTCGGTACTGTCTCACCATCGTGGATAGGTTCTCTCGCTGGCCCAGAGCGATCCCAATTGAGACGATCGTGGCCACGGCAGTCGCAGAGGCGCTAATCAACATATGGATCAGCCGTTTTGGGGTCCCTGCACGCATCACGACCAATGCCGGTAGACAGCTCGAGAGCCAGGTATTTAAGGAGTTAGCCAAACAACTCAGAATCACGCACTTGCGGACGTCACCCTTCCGTCTGGCTTCCAAAGGTTGCAGCGCACGTTCTAAAGCGCAACCCGCTGCCATGACTCACTCTAATGGAGCAAACCACTACTAGTCGTATTGCTGGAGAACAATTGACGCTGAAGGAAGATATGATATGGCCAATATGGTCTACGGCACGAAGCTTCGACTACATGGGGAACTCTTCAACACTTCCCAGGCTGGCACAAATGACCCTCATGTCCTAAAGGATCTCCACACAAGGATGGTATCGTTAACCCCGCGCAATACGGTGCACCACAACACCAAGGATATCTTCGTCCAAAACGACAAGGTTAAAGCCCCACTCACACCGCCTTACCACGGTCCGTACCCGGTATTGACACGGAAGGAAAAATACCAAAAGGTTAACGTGATCGGAGGACCAACGGTCATATCCATCGACATGCTAAAACCTGCATCCAAAATACTAGTACGCTATGCCATTTCAGGACCAGATAGGCAGCAATGGGAGGACGCCATACTCGCTGAGATAAAACAACAACGATACACGGGAAATTTTCAATCGAACCATTCTTAGGAACAAGTTGAACGCTGATGGTACACTATAAGGAAGAAAGGCCCGAGTAGTCACAAAAGGATTCTCTCAACGTTCGGGTTTCACGATGCATTTGCACCAGTTGCGAGACTCAGTTCCCTTCGATTATTTACCGCACTGGCAAAAAAAAATCGACATGAAGATATTGTAACTTGATGTAACTGCGGCTTACCTAATTGGTAGCATCGACACCGAATTATACATGGACCCCCCTGAGCTCCTGGAAAAGATGCTCGAACCGATAGTTCTCGGAGAAAAGGGCTGAGACCTCGTTGAGAAGTCTAATTGAATGCTAGACCAATTAAAAATGGTGGCAAGGTCTGCAAACTCAAGAAGGTTCTTTACGGCTTGCGCCAAGGGCACGCAAAACTCAGTGGAACTTTCCAAGACCTCAGTCTGGCACCCATAAATGCAGACTCATGTATATATGTCAAGAAACAAAAAGAAATGTTCATTCTCGTTAACGTCGATGGCATCTTGATCGTCTTCAAAAATGACACGAAAGTTCACAAAATAATTGACAGACTGCAAGGAAAATTCAACATCAAGAACCTTGGAAAGGCAAAATATTGTATCGGTATCGAAATAAATCGCCAAAAAGACAACATATTTATCGCAATCTTGCAATATTCGAAGTATTCTCAATTGTTTTGAAATGACTAACTGCAAACCAGCACGTAACCCGCTCGTAATTGTGAACTAACTTAGCAGATATTTTTGAGGAAGACAATGTGAACACAGGGGAAGCAGTCCCTTTTCGCAAACTTATCGGTGTCGTCATGTACCTGGCCGTGGGAACTCATCCAGATATTTCACATGCAGCAAGCAATTTGAACCAATATACGAACTGTCATAAGAAAGTCGATAGGATCGCCAGTAAACGTTTTCTAAGACATCTCGCTGGAATAACGAACCACGGACTATGTTTCAAAAGGACTAACCAAAAGCTCATCGGTGACGTGGATTCTGACTGGAGAGGATGCACAACAGACAGGCACTCATACACGGGCTCAGTAGTCATCCTTGCTGGATCGTCTATTTCTTTGGAATCGCCAAAGTGACGGAGGGTTGCGCTATCATCCACAGAAGCTGAGCGCATGGGGCTCACAGATGCAGTAAAGGAAGTAGTTCACTTCATCGGCTTCTTAAAAGAACTTGGGTTCAGCTAACTTTTCGATGTAATCATGTACAACGACAATAAAGGCGCCGAAAAACTTGCTCTCAACCCAAAATTCCACGCACGATCCAAACACATAGATATCCGACATCACTTCATCCAGCGGGCTCGACAAGAACATCCAATCAAAGTCCATTACACCCCAACCAATGAGATAATAGCTGACATTCTGACAAAATCTTTAGTGCCATCGAAGTATCAAAAATGCATTTTGGGACTCGGAGTGGCTGACATGATACTTGATCGGAGTTCGACGTGAGGGGAGATATTAAAACATAGATTCAACTTTTTCACTCCACTCTCATCTTTTCATTTAAACACTCAAATACATGAATTGTTGTCATTTTGTTTTATTATTATTTTTACTCTAGTAAATCTGAATTTAAAAGCAATCGGGGGTGTATAATTTTACTTCACTAATTTTTTTCGCTCGGGTCGTTTATCCTCGCCTTAATTTTTTTGGCTTCTGCGTTAACACAATCAGTTAGGATTCACTTTCCGCTGGGCGTGTTGGCAGTTTGTTGCGTGATGACGGTGCTGAATAAGCATATTTACGAGTGGTTGATGGTCGAAATACAGATGACGCCAACCATGCAGACAATAATTTGGTTTGCTAATAAATGATTGCACACTTTCCCACCAATGCAGATGAGTCCTTGCACTTGGCGATTTAATGTGTATCTACGCGTGCTACACAACATTACACGTTAAAACACGGTCACCACTTAACTTCTTCGTAGGGCTAATAGTTGTAAGGATATTGGTTCAGAATGGCAAACTTAAACTCGTGATACAAACCTAATTATTTATTACAAGTGCAAAATTACACATTTAAACACTGAACTGATCAGCTACGTTCTTCTGAAGAGAGACTTGACCAGTCTACCGATGGCGTAGCTCAACTCGAATTGGTTTACTGTGAAGATGCTACGTGGGCATAAAAGTTGTGTAGCAAAATCTCTGTATCTCTTTCTTTCCTACACTCGGCCTTTCTGATGGCTACATCGTCCTCGATACTTACTTCCTCCTCGGATGACGAATCCTCGAATGAGGTCTCAACGGTCATGCCTGCTTCTTGACATTCTGGATATGGCTTCATATGATCAGCTGACATCATAGTCTCCTTGGGTCAAATGTTGCCACCGAGTTTTTCAATGGCCCAAAAACTTCCTCTGGACTTTGAGAACTCCTCAAAACTGAGCCCTTCAAATAGCTACGATATCGCTGACATCGTACGGGCTTGCCGCTTTACGCCGTCGATTGAACGTTTTGCGATTTTCTTCTTGAACTTTCTTCATGTTGTCCATAGCTCTGCTTCTCAGTTCCAATCATTCCCTCTGAAGGATATCTACGATTTTAGCTTCAATTATTTCATGCAGCTTCAAGTCGTCTTTCGTACGTATAGCTGTTCCAATCAGTATCTCGAATGGTGAAATTCCAATACTACGATTAAATGAACTAATGCTCCGCTGGACTTTGTCAGCGAACTTAAATCACTCTGTTGGGGTATCTATGGACAGTTTCGTCAACACTGGGACTACTTCACTAATACCACGTGGCACACCCATTGTGATGGGAATGTGTGCTATTCCCTCGTCTCTGCAATATTTGGCGAAAGCATTCGAAGTGAATGCGGTCCCTCGGTCTGAAACAATTCTAGGCGGGTTTCCAAAAACAGTGGCTTGTTTCTGCAACAACGATATAACTTCCTACATTGTCGTTGACTTCGTTGTATACAGCCACACAAGCTTGGTGAATGCACCCGTAACAGCGAAGACGTGTTTGAAACACTTTCTCGTCGATGGCATCGGTCCAAGATGATCAAAATTATAGGTATCTAGTGGCCCTCCACCTTTGTCAATCGGATGTAACAAGCCCTTCAGCTTTCCGTGTTTCTGCTCGGCTAATATACAGACTTCACATGTATCGATGAATTTCCTTATGCGGGCTTGTATGTGTGGGAACCAAAATTCCTGTCGAAGAACATATTTGGCTTTCCTCACGCCGAAATGACCACGTTCGTGCGCACTTCTTATAACGTCGTACTGCATTGCCTTGGGTACAACCACGAGAAGATCTCCTCGTTCTTCGTGGCAAAGAATTTCTTGTCGCAGTTTGTAGTCCTTTTGTTTCTCGTCGCTTATATCTTGAATGATTTTTGTAGTTCGCTATCTTTCTGCTGGGATCGGTGCACTCGTTCCATTAATGCTTCTACTCTCTTCTCGATAAGATGTGCTGATGCCGGATATCGGCTTAAAGCATCCACGTGCTTCATAGCCCTCCCAGGTCGATGCTTGAAGTTATAATCAAATTTGTCGATTAATAACGCTCAACGTGCCACTCTTAAGGACGTTTCCTTTTTTGTCATGGTTAGTGCAAGAGCTTGACAGTCTGTAAAAATCTTCATCGGATTACCCAACAAATAAACGCGAAACTTGTTCGATGCTTTCACAACGGCTAAAATCTCCAATTCATAGCTCGTATACTTTTTCTTTGCAGGCGTCGTCTTCCCACTCGTGTAGTAAATTGGATGTAACTTTCCATCTTCATAGTCTCTCTGCAAACGTATGACAACGAGTCCTTGCTTAGACGCGTCGGTATGTAATTCTGTTTCGGATCCAACTCGATACAACTTGAGAACGGGACCATGTGCGAGTATGTCCGTTAGCTGTTGAAACGCTTTAGCCTGGTCTTCTCCGATTTCAAACTTTATTCCTTCTTTTATCAGATTAGAGAGAGGACGAGCTATAGTCGAAAACCCTTTGATAAACTTGCGGAAATAGCTGGTCAGCCCCAAAAAACTTTGTACGTCCCCTGCTGTTTTTGGTCGTTTGAACTCTGTTACAGCCATCATTTTTTCCTTTCCTGGCATAATAGCGCCGTTTTTGACAATGTTTCCTAAGTAATCCACTCTCTTTTCCAGGAATTTACACTTTCCACAGTTAAACGTTATGTTCTGTTCACTTGCGACCTTGAACACTTTTTAAAGTTTCTCTAAACTATCTCGTTCATCTTTGGCCGGAATTATCAAATCATCTAAATAAGACAATACGGTTGTATCCGCCAACAGGTCTCTAAACACTGTTCTGATGTGTCGTTGAAAAACTGCCAGTGAGTTGCAGATACCAAAAGGAACGCACAAGAATTTGAACTGCCCATCCGGTGTAACGAACGCCATTTACTTCACGCTGTTCTTTGTAATCGGCACATGATAGAGTCCATTTTCTAAAGTAGTTTTCTAGAGTAGTGAATACAGTAGCATCCTGCAATCTATCCAGCTGGTCCTCGATCAAAGGCAACGGGAAACGGTCCCTTATCATCTCCTTGTTTAGCAGACGATAGTCAAAACACATTCTAATCTTTCCATATTTTTTTTCATTGCTAGTACTATTGGGCTAGAATATTCTGACGAACTAGGTCTCACCACACCTTTTTCGATCAAATCATTGACTAGATCGCTCACAATATCGTGCTGCTCCGCTGACACGCGTCTTGGATTTGTTGTATTGGAATATCGTCCGTTAGGATAATTCTCATGTCCACACCGGTATTCTTTGTCGGTCGTGGTTTGTAGCTTTCAATCAAATCTCTTAATGTACGGCCTATGGTTCGGCCTTTAATGTTCGGCAACTGCATAGTGGGCCCTTCAACGATGTTTATGCGCATAATCTCCTTCACTGCGTCTTGGAAGTTGGTCTATGCTTCGAGCTTATTCGTATGAGAGTTGAGCTCTACCAATATAGCGTTGCCATTTCTTAGACGTACTCAACGGAGTTTGTCAGCTCTGCTCCGAGCAAAATATCGCATCTCACATAATCGTCCGGAACAACGTGCATCTGCAAAACAAAATTAAATCAATCCACAAATACCGGTGTAATGAAGCCATCAAGCGTTATCAAACCAACTGAACCTATGCCGTCGAAGAGTACTTTCGACGCCTTCAAAGCAGGTGCATCCAGACTTTTGTAGGAGCTGCTCGTCATTAAGTGATGATCACTGCCAGAGTCGAATATAGCTTTAATATCCTTCCCGCACACCTTCACTATTTTGTACGCTTTCTTTTCCATTGTATTTAATACATGATAGTATTTTCTATCTGCCTCCCGTTCAATTCCTTGTTGTGCTTAGTGTGTCAAAATTTGTTGCACCGAAAACACTTCAACACCTTCAATTTATCCGGATACTCACGGCTCAAGTGTGTTTAACCCTCGCAGTTGTATCATTGCTTCAACACTATACCGCTTGGACGTTTTTTACCACCAGCATTTTCGTTCGATTTCGTCAAGCATTTCCGATCTTGCAAGGATATTTCCTCAAACGCAAGTATAAAAGCGAGCATTGACCCAAAACCCTGTAAGCGAGCTACGTAACGCAATTGTAAATCCGGAATACCGTCAATGGTATAGCTTACAATTACCTCTTCATCCAGGCCAAGGTGATTTGCGAGAATCGTCTTTACATGTACGTAGTCACAGATCGTCTCATTTTTCTTCCAAATCCGATCTTCGAACTGTCATCGCATTATAATTTTATTTGTTGGGCGATTAAGCATCGTCTTCAATTCCCGTAAAAGTTCGTCAGGGGACAACGCAATATACTCCGGCTTGGAATAAAACCACTCCATTGATTTCCCTTTAAGCCGTGTTCCTATCAATATTTTCGTCATATCATCAGCGAGATTATACGCCCGTCGTAAAAAATAAAACCTGCTATCCCATGTTTCGTAGATATCCGTCTTTCCATCGAAAACATTGAGAAGGTCTACTAGCATTGCAGCATTTATTTTGGGTGTAGTGTGCACTACCGAACTCGAGCGCACTACCCGCGAATGTTCTATGTTGTTCTCGGTATGACTACCACTGTCGCCACTAACACTACCACCAACTGATTGGCTTCGCCGTTATATATTTATTTCGCGGCGCGCTAAGACGAGTTCCCGCTCGGCTGACTCTTTCTCGTGCTTATATAAAACGATTCCGCGCTTATGGACAGTCTCCACCACTAACACACTTGCCTTAATGCCATCCTCCTCGCCCTACGCACTGTTCACTGAATTGTTTTCTAACATTTCTCGAAATTCCACCATCCACTATCCTGACGGATTTGCTGTGGCAATGCGTTTCACTAATTTGGCTTTATTTCCCGATAGACTAAGGTCTTTTGCTTTTAATATTTATATTAACTACGGCACCGTGAGCCTACACGCATCTCCTTCCACTTCGCTCATATTTCGTGATTTTTCAACACAGTTAGCGTCACTGTTTTTTTCTTGCCGTGTCAAATATCTGTTAATTTACAACTTTTCAATATTCCAGTTGAGCCCCCATGTAGGAAAATAAGCTAATAGAAAAATGAAATGGGCACCAGTAAATAAAAACACTTAGTTACGTCTTAGTTGTATACTTTATTTCTGTTTATTGTAACCACGCGCGCTGACGGCCAGATCGAGACTGCCCCGATTCTCGTGTTGCGGTTGACCGCGTCATCTCTATATCCCTTTCTTTCCTACTGTTGCTTGCGGTGCCTATCCTGCACGACTGACTCAGGTGACAGAAGCGCCTCAACTATATGCAGCCTCTCAGCCCTCAAAATTATGTCTTTGGAAAATTTCGCAAATCCTTCGTATAACGTCTTCATCTAAGGATGTAAGAAAGATCCTTTAATCAGTCATCAGTAGATAAACGACAAATGCGGAAGAAAAAAAAATCATGAAATTTCCGCTAATGATATTGTTCTAAATCATCTTAAATTGTAGCATTTATGCTACATTTAGAACTAAATTATTGATTTTTTCCGGCAGAAACGATTGAGTAAAATGTACGGTTATTAAGAAAATTAGTGATGCTGATATTTTTAATTATCCATAACCAGAAGATTCTGTAACCTCCATCAAATCCTTGAAGAGTCGCTAAATAGTTGGTATATTTCCTACAAAAGAACATTAAAATTTAATTCCTTGACGTCATTGTACCACATTCAACATTTAACATCTACAGAGTGCTTGAAAGGATTACAATTCTGTGCTGATACATTTAGTAAGTCTAATATGCTGTCACCTAATTCATCTTAACTCCAAGATATATTTCTATAAATTACTCCACGCAAGAGCTTCTTGGTATATATATTTACTGTTATGTCCATCAATACATATACCGTACATTCGATACAATTTTTGATTAATTGAAATAGGAAAAGTTTTCTCACTCAATTATTTCTAATCTGCACAACTTTAATATATAAACTTTTTAATTTCCTTGAGCGAACCCTTAATTACTCATGAAGTACCATTTCATTCGTTTCTTTAATTAAACCAATAAATACTCGATACAAAAACAATAGCAAAAGTATTTCTTACTTTCAGTAATTTACTTAGACATTCGTTCAAGCATTCAAAGCTTAAAACAATAAAAGAAAATTCTCAGCACATAAACCAGCGAGTCCTTTTTTGAATAGGAAATAACGAGAATTTCATTTCAAGGACTGCAAACATACGAACACAGCATTAGCAAAAGTGTCAAAATGTTTCCAACATTTTATCCTTCTATATTTTATTTTTCCCAAGAATTCGTCTCTTGTTGAAATTTAATTTGTAGTATATCATCCTCCTACCCAATTTTAAGCTTTTCATAAGAACAGATAAACGAATTTTCTTGGGAATTTTTTATCTTGATTCTTATCCCTGAACCATTTCTTGCCTTTCGTGTAGTTTACCCATTTTCCAGGAAAACGTGAATAGATCCAATTTCAAAGTCTCAACAAAACAAAAAGGGAAAAGACAAATAAGAATAAAAATTCTAACAGAGTGCACGTCCTGATGTTGGTATTTTTAATGCAGAATAGCTGAAGAGATTTATGAAACTCTTCATCGTTTGCCAAAATAAATACTTCGAACAGTGATGAATAAGTGTTAGAAGAAGTTCAGAAAGTGTGCGTTGCCTTAGAAAACGACGTGCGACACTTTGAGCCCTTTTTAAGGTAGAGAGAAAAATAATTCACGACGGCTTTGTGGCCAGATGAGCTGGATCAAAATTGAGTCCTAAGGTTGAGGCGGATGACCGAACTCGAAAGATTATAAGGGATAGGATTGCTTTGTCGAGTTGAGTTATCCCTCACAAACTTGATCACGTTCTTGATTTCAGCATTCAATCACTCAAGTAGGTCTTTCCACAAGAAGGAAAAATTAAGCCGGATTTTGCAAACCAAGAGCAGATTAACACCCGTACATCCCAATCGTACATGAAAGACCTTACAGAATCGAGAAAACAAAGATATATGAAATAGTATTCGAGAAATGAGAGTTAATTACGCCTCAAGTAGCCCTTTTACTAGGCCAGACAAAAAATAGTTCACTTACACATACGAGTACATCCTGGGTAAATAAACAAACAAAAATAAAAATGCCAGCAATGAGTTTTCATGCAAACAAAAAATCTCTACATCCCACAGCTGCACTAGTTCTCACTTTGGGCAAAAGTTGACCGAATCCTCTTGGGCTACCATATAAAAATTTGCACCATCAGCACCCGGAACCAGGACGCCCGGCAGTTACTTGTGTATTACAACATCGTCAATGGTATCCAGGCTGTGCAAACTTTTCACCATCCGAATACGTATGCCTACATGCATACATGTATGAGCGCCACACACATCCTCATATCAGATTTTGTGTCGGGATAATTTTGCTTTTTTTGCTCTGCTCCTCCTGGCCTACTCTGGATACTTGGCTAGAACTTCCCTTCGCCTAAGCAGCCCACTAAGATTGCAAACAAACTAGGACGTCGTTGCATGGGATCAGACAAAAACCCTCCCCACCCATGACAAATGGAGTTTCCTTGATGTTTTATGAACGGAACTGCACAACAAAATGTTTGCTTGCCACCATAAATACGAGCACATATGAAATTCCCATAGCACAAACACTTTGCACACATACCTTTCATGTTTTCAGTGAAATTCACCTGGATTTCAAGTTCTAGTTTCGCTTTTCAGATATATAACATACAGGTGCGATTACAACACCCTTTTCCGCAATGCGAGGAAGTAGGTCTCAACATCGCTTTATTTCAATACGAGGATAGTTGTTGGCGGAGGATATTGTCAGGATGGGGCCGAAGGGTCACAGATGCAATGGGCCGTACTCGGCGAAAATTTATATACGAATAAAATTATTGCTGCCGGGCAAATATACATATGGATATGCTATTCTGCATTGGTGTCCTGGCATATGGAGGCATATATGTATGTAAGAAATTAAAATGGAAAATTAAATAGTAGACTTACACCTCTCGCGGATTATACCAATGAAATTAACAAAAACATTTTTTCATCTTTTGGAGTTTGTGGTGCTGCTTCACGGACACGTTTCAGTCTGTCATGAAATAGACTCACTTAACGTCACAGAACAAGAAATACAGAGGTTTTTCTAGAGTATGCTGAGTTGCTTCACGAAAACGTCAAATCATAGAGAACCACAACTCCAATTAAATGAACCGGTTATCTAAATTTAGATTGCGGGCCTTATTTGTTTATTCATTTGTTTTATATTGGAGCAGAATGACTGTTACAGCCTTTGTTTAATGCTCAAATCCTCGTACATTACACTTGGAAGCACTACCTTTAAAATTTGAATTGTTATTTTTGAGTAACCAGACATGTTCGCCAGATTTGAGTCAACATGATTCCAGCAGTTTATCTTGTGAATAATATGAGCACTGAGGACACATATACAGGATTTCGGGTTAAAAACTGAGGGATTTTGAGCCCCCCTTGGCTAGAGCAACGGATTTCTCACTGTTATTTTGTCCTCTATGGCAACCAGAAAAGCCTGAGCAAATTGTGTGCCAACCGATGTCAGTTTGTTCAGACATTTATGGACAATTTCCGATATTGCATTTCAACTTGAGAAGATGATAAGTACATCCTGGCTGTCACTACAGATATTGATTTGCCTTCTTCTCCAATTATTTTGGTGATCAATAACATCACGTCTAGTCTTCTGCCAGAAGCACAGAGGTAAGCATTCTTAATGGTAGCGATTTCTTAATATCTTGGTTTAAGAACGATTTTGCTCCAGTTTCCTCATCGCTGCTAGAACCATCCACATAGAAGATCATACCTGCCTCATCAACAAATGACTCTAAATGTGACCATTCATTCATGTCTGGAACTCTGACGAAAAACTTTCTGTGAAAGTGTGGAATAACGCTCCTCCTATTCGTGCGCAGAACCTTCTGTAAAATCTTCTTCATCAAGTCCGTGTGCATAACTATCTCAGAGAAATACTCCGCCAACAACTTGAAGATGTAGTTATGACCTCCTGTACATCTTGCTACCGTAAATCTGAGAGTGGATTTCCGGGGATTTGTCTTTTTAAACAATTCAAGGGGTGACGAGTTTAATACAGCATTCAAGACACTATCTAATGTTGTGCTCCAAGATTCATCATTCATTGCAACTTGGCCCAACAAAATGAATCCAGAAGCGGTCTTCTTTGTGCCTCAAGACTAAAAATACAAGGCATATTAGTGGCTTAATATTCTCTCCCATAATACTTGATATCTTGATTGCAACTAGATAGTGACTTTGGAGCTGAGTTTGGCCATCAATTAACGTTTTCATCGTGAGAAGAACTCAATGGTTTTTGTGGAGATTGGCTGACAGCCCGTTGTCTTGACAACACCACTGCAGCATGTCTAGAGCTCTTTGCAAATTTCTGCAAAGATCCTTTAGGTGCTTGCTTATTGCAAGCAGGACTTTGTCATCATCATACGCTTGTGAATGGATTCAATGCTTTTCCAGTCCAAGTAAAAGAGAGATGACTAATGTATTCCGTTGCAGATCTCAAAGGACCCCTCCTTGAGGGCACTCCCCTTTGGCTGCAATATATTATCCCCCTCCATTGTTCTGGAAACCAGCTCATGTTTGAGCATGTTTTTTTATGGTAAGGAGGTTTGTTTGCAATTAGTTTAGTGAGTGCCATTACCTATGCTGTCCCCTTAGTCGCTGTTACCCTAATTTGTTCAAAAAAACGTATCCTCTAGTCTATCGATACACCAAAGTACTTCAAAATATATTCATTTACTGAATGTGGGAGTCCTCTTCTTTATCAAGATAACGTCTTTGATTTTCTCCAGTGCAAGACTGAACCTGCAAACGATCATCCAGACCCTTACATGGCGCATTAGCATACTAATCTTTTTTGCGTTTGTTCGACTGAGTATCATCTGTAACATCATTTACATCGCCCAAACAAGTGTGACGCCCAAACAAGTGTGGCAGCTAAAGCCTTAGTAGTCCATCATATAAGACATTCCACCAGTCGATGGAGTAGACGGAGCCGTGAGCAATACCCAATATAACTTGCATCCTTCAACTTCCTTCCTTTGTGTTAAAGAGCAGGCAATGGTCTTTCAAATAGTCCCTCGAAATTCGTCTGAAGTATTCCGGGATTCGGAAGGAACTTTTGTGTTTTTCCAAACGCTGGATTGCGTTCACCACTTTTCCGCTTACATCGATTTTACAGTGGCCTACTCTGAAGCCATACTGCCATAAAAATAGGTCTCTTGCAGTATAGATCGAATCAATGGTTCTTTTTCGTTACCATTCGTACAGGCAAGTATTGAATGTAGTGAGCAGCAAGTTAGAGCAAAAGTATGGGACCATATGTAGCGGCTCAGAGAGGATCTCGTCGAATATTGGAACCTTTCTTAGATTCATAGACAAGACTGCTACAATTCCATCTTTGTTAAAAGTAGACGTTTCAATAGGGTTTCATCGTGAACGGCACCAACAAGCTAAAAGACATAGCGCGCAAAAAGTTACAGCGTTTCAGTTCAGAGACGTATCTCTCGTCTTATAAACAACTACGTAAGAATGCCAAAATGGTCATCAAGCGCGCAGTGCATTCATATTTTAACACCATCGAGGCCTCTTTACAATCAAACAATCCTAAATCTTTCTGGGCATATGTCAACTACCTCAAATCCACTTCAAATATACCTAGCTCTGTTAGCCTGCATGGGAAGCAAGCGTTTGATGGTCAGGCCATATGCGATATATTTGCAGACCATTTTGCTTCTGTTTTCCAATCATCTTTGTCACCCTTACCCATTCTCCCAACTAACCATTCCTCTCATTTGAGCACCATTTTGACAACACCTTCCGAAGTCGAAATTATAAACGACTCCATTGATGTTAACGTGAGTTCGGGCCCAGATGGAGTCCCGAACTTTTTTGTGAAAACGCTGTCCTTATCACTCAGCTTACCCTTGTCAATATTATTTAATATCAGCCTGACTGTAGGGACATTCCCAGCAATTTGGAAAAGAGCCAACATCTTTCCAATTCACAAATCAGAGAACCGTAGCTTAGCACTTAATTACAGGCCTATATCCCTACTCTCGTGTTTTGGAAAACTTTTTAAGCGAATTGTTCATAACCGAATATATGATGCAATCTCCAATGACTTCGCTAAACAGCAGCATGGTTTTGTTAAGGGACGGTCAACGCTAACCAATTTGGCTGAATTTACCAATGCGATTGCCCTATCACTTGATGAAGGTCAGCAAATGGACGTAACTTACACGGACTTCGCCAAATCCTTTGATATGGTCTATTACTGAAGAAACTTGAGGTTTTTGGCCTCTCTGGCCCTCTTCTTACATGGCTATCCTCCTTTCTGGCAAATTGTTCTTCATCGGTTACTTGGTGTGGTTGCTCTTCGTACGTTTTCTCTCCTTCTTCTGGAGTACCTCAAGGTTCAACCCCCAGCCCTCTTCTATTTAATGTTTTCATAAATGATCTACCAACTGTGTTGACATCTGCTCTACGCAGATGATTTAAAAATCTTAAAAGTCGTCTATTCACAAATGGACTGTAGTGACCTTCAATCTAACTTAGACTCCTTCTTTCGATGGTGCTCTATGTAACGCCTTCCTCTCAACGTGTCCAAATGTCTGCATATGTGTTTCACCAATAAGCGTACGCCTCTTGCCAATGCGTATTCAATTAATGGATCACTGCTATCTACGGTGGATCATTATAAAGACCTAGGTGTTATACTGGATACACATTTAAAATTAGATGTACATATAGCTGACATAACCTCTAGAGCATCGCGAATCGCTGGTTTTGTACTACGATGCTCTCATAGAACATTCAGTATTCATACCTGTGTTTGCGTTTTCATCCTGTTGGTCCGCTCCATTCTCGAGTATGCCTGTCAAGTATGGTCACCCCGTTTCATTTATCTATCGCAAGCTGTCGAATCAATCCAGTGCAAGTTCACACGCACTCTCTTATATAAATATAACCTTTCGTATCGCTCCTACAGTGAACGTCTAAATTTCCTTCATATCCCACCTCTCGACATTAGAAGACAATTTTTAGATTTATGCTTCCTTTTTAAGCTCTCCAGAGGCCTCTTAGCATCGGACCTATGCAATGCATTACATGCACGTGCGCCATTGAGGACACGATCATCCGATCACTTTATCTTTCCATTTGCAAAAACCGACACGTATCTGTACTCGCCTTTGGTGCGATCTATAAGAGCCTACAATAATCTTCAGCTTGGTCCTCCACCGCATTCTTTGCGAATTTTTAAATCAACAGTACGGAATGCTCTCAATATTTATGGTTAACATAGCCTTACTTTTTAATTTTGTTTTTGTATTTTCTTTATTTTCGCCTATTTTGTAATTGGATTAAGTAAATCGTCAATAGGATTTTCTAAATAAATAAATAAACATGGACGGATTATGTCGAAAAAAAGAGCTCACACTATCTCGTTTATATTTTTTGCCTTGTATGAGCAATGCAACCTTTGATTGCAAAGCTTCTGCATGACAAACTTGTAGTCAAGGCAACTACCCTTAGGGCTATTAATAAGTTTACGGAGACACTTTCCATCCATGTGCGCTAAATCTCTCGTCATATTCGCTTCACTTTTCAACAATTTCCAATGACTACCAGTGCAATGCACTGCCATGTTGAGATCTTCGATGGGGCATACAAGACCTGCAGGCAGACATGAGATTGTCATAGTTGAGTTAACCGCGAAGCTACATTTAATATCCTTTTTCCCAGTTTTCTACCCAAGACTGGAGAGCTGGGCATATCCACACTAAGAAGAATCATCATTTATTTCAAGTGTTATATACATACTTGTTCGCACAAAAGAAGTGCTCCTCCAGAAATCTCCAGTTCTGTACCTGAGACACTAGGGGCTCCGAAGCGAATGTCACCTCTGAAATAATTCCAATGCAGAGTTTAATATAAGGACGTTACTGGTGCTTATATAGGGTTTTCCATTAAAGACACCACAATAAATAAATAAATATCAATAAATCGATTGTCAGACGTGCTGTGCGGCTAGCGGCACCGTCTTGTTGAAACCACATATCATTGATGTCAAGTTCATCCTAATCTTTCAACATAACACAATAGCGCTCTCCATTGACGATAACATGACGGTCATTTTCATGTAGGAAAAAATACGGTCCAACCATACCTCCGGCATGAAAACCGCACCAAACAGTAATTTTTTGCAGATGCAACGGTGTCTCAAGAAGCACATGTGGATTTGCTGCTGACCAATGACGCATATTTTGCTTATTAACAAAACCATTGAGCCAGAAATGAGCTTCATCGCTGACGACGATTTTTCGATAATAGTAATTAAAAGATATATTTAATAATTTCCAAACGTTGCTGGTTCGTGAACATTATCATGATAAAAATGTTAACTTGACCTACCGTTTTGACATTAACAGATTATCAAAAAAGTTTAAGGATGCATTCGTATGAAGAAACGAAAATATTATGTCCCTAATGCAAAACCCTATACAACACACTCGGTTTTGGCTACCATCTCCAGGATTCACTATAATGATGCTGCTTGTTAAGCATCAGCAAATCGGCTTTCCTTTCATTCGTAAACTACTCCAGCAGATTTTGGGCAATTGTTCTATAGTGCGAGCCGATCGGGAAGATATGGATCATTCCAGCGCTGCTTTGAATTTTGCTATGACCTCCTTGAAAACTTGATGCTTCCTTGTCCCGAGGATATAATCAACAATAAGATCAGTGCCCTTGCAGAGGTTGCAATGTGTCGTGCTTGCATGTTCTTTCAGATTTTGTCCCACTTTACAATACTTGTAGCATAATGAGGTGCTGTCAGGTCCTCTAAATCTTTTTGTAGTGTGGCCATAGCCAAGGAACTTAAAGCAGTAAAGAGGTACTAGCTTTTCCCGTAGCTTGCAGGTAACATAGCCAATTCTTATTTCATCCATGCGAAGCATTTGTTTCGCTACCATTTCAGGAAGGTTCCTTTAATTTGCTCTAATAAGCTTTAGTTTAGCCCCAGCCAAACCAAGAAACTTAAGTTTGATAGAATCTTTAATCTTCGTCAATTCGCCTGATATCAAATGGCTCTGATATCAAGCGTTGTGATAAGCTTCAACGAAGCTGTAGTAGCGATCTCTCCGAGCAACCTTTCGGCTGCATCACAGAAAGAATCCCTGCTCGTTGTCTTTGGCTCAGGATCTAGCTATATATGAGTATAAATTACTCAGGTGGGCTTCACTGCTCTTGTGGTAGTTTGTATGTCACTTGGCTTCAACTTTGGATGGATCAACAGAGTCTGCTTTAAGCTTTATGCCATTGGTTGACCCTATCCCAGGTTAGCTTAGATGTTTCCCACTTGTTGCTTCCCAGAAAGGCTACCCAGTTACGATTGCTGTATTTAGGAACTTTTTCTGCTTTTTTGCCTACCTGTGATGAGACGTGAAATACTATCTGGTACTCTCGACCCCAGGAATGTGCCACAAATTTTTTTGATTGAGTCTTGCTTTATCTTACAATCATTACTGATGGCGTTGTTTTAGTTTTGTTGTTTGTTCCATCCCTAATGTCTCAATAAAAAGCTCAATATAAGAGGTTGGTTAGTAATCTCTCACTTTTTTCTTACATTTGCCTTGCGAGTTCGTGTAGTTCTACCAGTCAGCCTCGAGTTTCATGTCCAGTGATTACTTAGGAGCCTTCTAGTAGATTTCTGAAGCTTTTGTAGCTCGCAGTGCCACAAACGAACTTTTGCTTCAATGCAGCGAACAGAAGGCTCCCGAAAAATGGATTATCATCATCATAATCTATGGCACGATGGCTCAAGTAGGGCCTTGGCCTCCAGAATAAATCTCCTCCAATCATCATGGTTCTGCGACCTTTTCCGCCAGTTGATCACTCCTAACAAGGATCTGTTGTCAGCTTTCATCATCTCTTCCTGTCAAGTCCTCGTCGGTCTTCCCGCTAGTTGTCTATTTTGTGTTCTAACCTTTAATTTTCTTTTGCATACCCGCTTTTCTTTCACTCTTTATACATGGCCCTTGCATAGAAATCTACGTAGCTTTACGAAAGCGAATACAGATGCATCGTCAAATAGTTCATACAACCGTCGATTTTTCGGAGTACTTTGCGTTCGAATATGTCCACTGCCCTTTCGTATTCGCTCGTTAGGGTGCATGTTTCACTTTCATATAACAGCATAAGCTTGAATAGTGATTTGTAAATACGGAGCGTATTTTGCCTGTGCATAAATCTGAACCTAAGAATGGAGTAATAGGCTTCATTTGCGGCGTTTATAAGGCGCCCAACCTCATCCTGTTCGATGCCTCTCCTATTCAGTTTGGCTCCAAGATGAACAAAGCTATCTACACTTTCAAGGTTATTGTCTCCTATAGTCAGCATTTCTTGGACTGGATATTTCTTGTACGTTTGAATCTGGAGTCATGAACTTAGTTTTGGTCTCATTAACTTGTAGGTTAATTCAGTTTGCTTCAATAATAGGCTCAGGAATGCTCTTTTGGCATCTGAGTTTGACCGTGTCATAATATTGACGTCATCAACATATGCTACCAATTATGTGGAGTTGAACATTGGTGTACCCAAGGATTCAGCTGATGTCTTCGTGATGGCATGTTCCAGTGCAATATTAAAGAGCATTGGGGCAAATCCATCTCATTGTTTTAAGCCTGACTCCATTTTTAAGCTACCTGTTAGTTTGCCGTCCGCCTTGGCTTGGTATTCTGTGTTAAGCATGGCATACAGACTAGTTTTATTGAGACGCCAAAGTCAATTATTATTTTGTGCAGAGGATTTCTCTCAATACTGGTGCATGCTTGGTTAAACTCTACAAAGAGTTGGAGGACACCGATTTCTACTCCTAACACTTTTCGAGCACCTGTTTCATTGAGAAAACTAGGTCTTTTGTAGACCATCTACCTCCCTGCTGTTCTCCTATAATACTAGCATAGTGCGGCTTCCTATGATTTTCGAGAGCAGTTTATAAGACGTTGACAGTAGATCGATTAGTCTTTAATTGTTACATCTTAACTTATCCCGCTTTTTGTGCGTAGCATATTTTATACTTTTCGCCATTCCTCTAGTAAATGCTGCATATTAGTCCATGTAGAAGGTTACTTATATGGAGAGCCCCCTCTAATGCAGTTCTGCTGGTATTTCATCCATACTAGGACGTATCGTTTTTCAGAGGTTCCCTTCTGCTGCATGTACTTCGTCTCTGGTTGGTGGTGAGACTGGGTATCTTGCTCTGTTTCTAGAATATTCACAGCTTCGACTGCTTTTGGGATTGCTACCATATGTTTTTAATTTTGACAGGGTTATCTATGATTGCTCCTTATGCACTTTTGCGAAGACTTGTTATTGGATTGAAATCTTCTATTATTTGTTTAAAAGAGACATTCGTGTATTCGTTTATATGTTGAATCTTGGTGTTGATAGTCAGTTGTTTCTTTCTTCGGTATATCTTTTAGCTTGATGTCGGAGGGATTTATATTGTTCTTTTTTGGCCCAAGTTGGCACTGTGTTATGGGCAGAATAGAGAAGCATCAACACTAGCTCACCCTGACTATATCAGTCTTATGCGTTAAGATAATACTGAGTCGCCCTTGATTAACGTTTTGTTTAGTTATTTTTAAATGTGCTTGTAGTGATAATTTAAGTACTTGTAGTCATAATTTAAACAAACTATACTAGTAGATAGTTAGACTGCCGTGCAAGTAAATGCCACATTAGTTCCAGCAGTAACCGGGCAACTCGAAAGAAATATCTTGAACCACTGGCCAGCAATATCCAAACGTTGCCGAGATTTCGTCTAATAAACGTGCACCAGAGTTGAACATCGTTTAGAGGCAGAAAGCGCACTGACGAAAAAAATTGCGAAACCATACCGAACGACAACGATATTGTGTATCATCACTGATACAAGTAATGCATGCAGTTAAGGATAAAGAAGGCGAGTCAACATCCGAAGCCGACCGAAATTCCGGCAGTGATAACGACGACAACGAAGATAATGAAGGTGAAAAAGATGAGAAAACAGTAGGTGAAGACAATGTCGATCGAAAATTAAGCCACCAAGCCCGTCAAAGGAAAACGCGATAAGTGGATTAAAAGACACCAAAATCACACCATCATTGTTGTCATGACCATAAGCAGTGGACTAGCTTCTGCGCGGACACCGACACGAAAATCGAAAAGCAATACTTCTTATAGTATACTTAACTAGCAACACTGAGATAAGTTTGCAAAATATTAACGTTTACTAGATATTTGCCCCTGAGCGTACTTGTTGTGTCGTCATATCGCCAATAGCACTAGCAAAATCTCAAAAAAAATCGTAAAATCACTACTAAACTTGGCAAAATTTGTAGTCGCGAAGTTACTATTTGCTGGTAAACAACTTTATCTGACATTGCGAACTGTCAGAGAAGGCATTCATCCAATTCAGCTGTGCTTGATGTGATCGCCACCATAGTAGTTGAAAGTGGAGTAGAAATCACGCCGAGTTTGAGTGGAACCACTCCGCGGGAACTGGAAAAACCACTCCGAAAAGGTGGCTGAACCCGGGGTAAAGAACTTGGTTGGAGAGCTGTAAACTAGCCGTTAGAGGCAAAATTATTTAAGAGCGCAATAAATGACGCGCCTCCGCTTTTTGGATTTTCGACTTGAACGGAAAAGATGTAGCGATTTTGAATCAAACGAATGACGAGCTCTTTTTGGATTCTTTGGGCTTGATAGAATAAGGTGTGGCATGTGCGAAATACATGGAAGACAGTTGTCGAGATAGTAGTGGATGAGTAGGAATAAAAGACGAAATTCAGAAGCACAACCGCGTACAAAGGCACCGAGAAAGAAGTCGTAGAACAAGTGGCAAATAAGAACCATCAACGGAAGCCGCGAAGAAGGCCCCTTTATTTTTCGGAGCTCAGTAAGTTTTTCGAAAAATTACTTCTTCGTTTTGCTCGGTTGCAATCGTTTGGTTATATTCGCTATTAGCATGAAGGCATTTGAGGAGAAAAAAAACAAATTGTAATACCAGTAAATTCCAAAGTCCTGTAAAATTCGCCCTTGATTGCCTCTTCCTTGTCTTCCGTAGGCACGTAATAGTTGACAAGCCAGATATTAAGGAATTTGGTATTCATATAAATCGCACTGATTCGTTCGTTAACGGGCTTGAAGTCGATGATAATTTGTTCACATTTGCTGTCAATAATGCAAGACACCCCAAACTCATGACTTCCTTCCTATTTCCCTCATTTGAACATAGTGTGCGCTGGCATGTCACAGGTGTTCACTGTGGCATTCGGTTTCATGCATTACAAAGATGTTGGTATTTCTTGATTTCATTTAGAATTTCTACAATTGCACCAAGCCTGTTCAATCAGCTCAGATTCCAAATTCTAAAAGAAAAGTCCTTTATACGTTGCGATTGTCGTTGGCATTTATCCGATCTGAGGCTATTGTCTCGGTTCCATGAAAAGTAAGTTCTAAATGGAACGCTTCGACTAAGTTGGTTTCAGGACCATGAGTGATATTTTATTTCCCACAT
Source organism: Odontomyia ornata (assembly GCA_963969285.1). Classification (NCBI taxonomy): domain Eukaryota; kingdom Metazoa; phylum Arthropoda; class Insecta; order Diptera; family Stratiomyidae; genus Odontomyia; species Odontomyia ornata. Next base: position 35,011,833 of record OZ017739.1, read on the forward strand.
ACCCGCCGGCTAGCCGGTTACGGTATCCTCCATCAGTTAGCTGAGGACGCGTCCGGTGGGGGACCGCAATCCCCAAATGGAAAACAATGGCTTTTATTTGCGTTGAATTTGTCTAGTTTTGAGTTTAGTTGGTACATATGATTCTGCTTCTGCTCTTGACTTAAACACCTTCCAGTCTGCTTTTCTAAAGTTCGTAAGCAATTGCTTTTTGTGATGTGCTGAATATGAATGTCAAATTTGAGTTTGGAATCAAAAATAACTCCAAGGTCTTTAGTTTGGGTACCACGACAAAGGGGTAGGCCATTAATAGAGTTATTGATTAAAAGGGGACAGTATTTCAATCTAAAAGACATAACTAGACATTTAGAGATGTTTAACTCAAGGTTATTTAATCGAGACCAATCATTGAGAAAACTTAAACCATCCTCTAGAATTCTGCAAACATCAACATTTACAATTCGTCTGAAGCGTTTCGTATCGTCAGCATAAAGCAAGGATAAAGAATTCAAACTAGACGGAAGGTCATTTATGAATAAAACAAATAGGAGGGGACCAAGAATAGAGCCCTGAAGCATACCCCGAATTGGGCAGAAGTAAGAAGAGTCTAATTTGTGCAAACGAAAGAACGGGAAGTTAACTAAGGTTCGAACCAGGAAAGAAACTCAGGGAAACCATAATATTTCAGCTTAGTTAGTAGTAGTTTATGTGGGACTGTATCAAAAGCCTTGCGAAGATCAGTATATAAGACGTCCGTTTTAGCATGAGAGTCTAGCGCTCTGGCAACAAAACCCGAGAACTCCAATAAGTTAGTAGTAGTTGATTGTTCTGGAATGAAACCATGCTGCTGACTACAAAGTAAAGGAGATAAAATAGGAATACGTTTGGCGTGCGAAATTCTTTTAAGGATTTTGAGAAAACCAGAGAGTATTGATATAGGTCTATAATTGGGAACATCACGGGGATCACCGGACTTTAAAATTGGGGTGATATATGCTACTTTCCAACATGCAAGGACATTGTCTGAAGAGAAGCTCAAGTTGAACAAAATGGAAAGGGAAGAGACAGTTCATAGGAAAGGGATTTTATCAAAAAGCAGGGAATTCTATCAGGGCCAATGATGCAATGATGCATACATTTAAACTGTTGATGACTGTCCCGTTTTCAGAGGGACTTAAAGAAAAGCTAGACAGGATCATAGGATGGAAAAAGTTCGGAGAAAAGTGACAGACTGCTGATGGACTATTAAACGAGGAAGAGAAGATGTTAGCAAACAGTTGAAGAACAGACTATGGAGTAGGGCCTGTTAAGTTGCCGAAGGAAACATTGTCAGGTATACAGGGGAGGACTAAGGAGGGCGAATGTAAGACCAGAATAGTTTGGGGTAATTGTTGCAAACATATTGCTCGATTAAAGCATAATAATTATAAAGTGCTCGTTAAATCTCGGTTTTGGCAATGGAGGGTAATTTACAATAATCATCGCCAGCTTTGGCAGACCCGTCCAATTTAAACTTCATTCTGGCTCTCTCTTTGCTTTTAAGAGCACGACAAATCTCAGAAGTAAGCCAAGGAGCATCTGACTGTTTTTTTTGACGACCGACCGGTGTGAAATCACTTATTGACTTATATAACAGACGATAAAGCTTGAGCGTCATCACAGGATAGGCCAGAGAAAAAATCAGACCAAATTACAAAGTTGAAGTTATCAGGTCAGGCTTGAAAGTTAGCTTTCTTAAAATTAAAAGAACGAGGGAGGGACCATTTTTTGCAACGAATTTCGGAAAAAGACAACTTAAAACTCAAAGAAGGATGATTGGGGTCAGACGGAACATATGTATCAATGAAAGAAAAAGACATATTATTTAAAAGGGAAGAGTTAATGAAGATAAGATCAAGTAACCAATTATTTACATTAGGGAAACAATTTACTTAAGTAAGGGAGCAGTAAGATAGAAATTACGCAAAACAATTAGAAAGTTGACAGTTTAACATAATATTTGGAAATTCAGGGAGGTTCTAGGTAATGGTATAAAAGAAAAGAGTATTGAGGGAACCTGATTAGAATATGGCTGGACAGTTCAATAAAAAATGTGACACATCTGTTCAATGGGGAATTGCAAAGAATATAAATGGAGAACACTAACAAGTAAGGACCAGGGTTAAGGGAAACTCTCACTATGATGCATTCAATCGGGGGTGAGGGCAGTAAGTCACAACAGGCAGAAGAAAAAAATACCATTTGGCACCGATAAGAACCCCACCACCGTCCGACTTAGAAGGCGCACAAAAAACGCTATCACGACGGAAGATATTATGTACAGTAGATGAATCAATTCTAAGGTTTTTAAAACAACCATTTTATTTAATGAAAAATCATAAATTTATCTGCAACTTACCAATAACTTTCAATGCAATAATAAGACGCTAGTACTTTGCACACTTTTTCTTCAACGTAAAATTTCCTGACATTCAAACGAAACTTCCCTGCCAATATACCGCAAAACAACCAACTTTTAAAACGATCAAAAATCTCAACACTTGCCTGGGAACCATTTGATGAATGATAAATTTGAAAAGTATTCCCACCATCTAGCCTAGAGAAATTTCTATAAATAATCAAATCAAAACTTTTCTTTACTTTCCACTCGATGTTAAATTGCAAAGTTAAATGTTCAAACTAATACTTCAATCTGACCATTTACTTTATTCTTGTCGAAAACTTTTTCCAACAGTGACGGAAAATCATCAGAAATGCCCCCCATTCAACTCCTGACGCTAGTAAGATACTCATACAATGAAATCCAATTTACAAAAGAAGACATTATCAGAAAAATATACTCTTAACAACCACTCCATTATTTATTATCGAAAAATCAGTTTACCGGAACTACTTTTTAGGAAAGCATACCCGGTGTATTTTCCTTTTAACAGCTCTTTTTGTACATATGATGTTTTTTTTTTTGTCAAGGCTGCACACGATACCCAGGGGTCGAAATATATCAAACTGACCCGAATAATACATCACAAAAATAGTATTCTTACCATGTTATGTATGTATGTATCCTGTTGAAATATATTTTTCTTTTTCTCTGATTCCGTTTTCGTTATTGCTGGAAAATCCCAACCCCAACCACTGATGGATGCCTAAATACATACATGTTCCGAAACCGGAAAAGAAAACAAGCTGATTTTTCCTTCAGACTATATTCCTCCTATTTTTTGCAACTAGTTGTGCTGATGTGTTGCTTTTCAGAAAAGCTTCAATTATTAAAAGCTTGTTTATAGAAGAAATTTCCATTTGCATATTTTGGGTTGCTTGGAGGAAAACTAAGAATCTTCGATAAATCATGCCTGGCAAACAGAATCCTAGGGGAGATGTAATGGCTAAGGTCAAGTGTAATGCAAAGTAGCAGTAACAAGAAAATTCAATCTTCATACATCATTAGTTAAGAGTAGAGAACCTTCACGAGTGGCAAAGAAATTACCAACAACAAACAATATAGATAAGAAAAAGCTGAGATTTCATTTTTGGACTTAGATAAATTTCCTGTATTGCGGATAGAAAAGATATAGCATTCACTTTTAGAGGATAATGTAGGATCATTGGAAAGTTATAAATTGAGCTTCCTTAAAACTTTTGAACAATGACTGCCGCTGCTAATCACCTCAAGGCAGCTTGATTGCGTGTGCTTGAGATGAAATAAACCCATATCCATGAGCTATAAGCTACATCGAGCACAGATAAAATATTACATCCCAGCAAATTATAAAGTAGTGAATTCACCTGTGAATACACTATTTACATTCGTTAGGATATTCATTAAAACCCCAATGGAGCTTAAGGAAAAATGCATCTATTTACCTCCCATTGGTGATAATTCCTGTGCGTTTTCCCTATCAACAACTTTGCACACATCTTGACCCGGACCCTTCTGTCTGGACGGTGGGACGTGTACAATTTATGGATTTCTTTTTATATTTTGAAATAAGTTACCCAAATCCCCCAATTAAATGGTAGTAAATGCTCTGGGAGTCACACATTTGGTTTACTGATTCCCACCTAATTAAATGACGAGAAATCCTTATGACCGTAAATACATCTACAGCTCTGCTACTAAATCCTACTTATACTTCCTTTTTGGGGACGTAAGACGACGGGCTAACTCCCCGTCCCTGGAAAACCTTAAAATATTTCGAAACCTGTAGATAGGCCTCGGAATCGTTTGGACTCATGGCAATGACCTGGTAAACGAAAAAAGGAAATTACGCGCTGTTAAGGACTTGTTAAAACAGGCCAGTCAATATAAATTAAAAATACTGGCAATCCAGGAAATGAACCGGACTGGAAGCAACAAGAAAGACAGGAGATCGCACACAATATTCAAAAGTGGAAAGCCTACTTGAAAACAAAAATTCCGAGAGGCCTTCATTGTGGGTGGAGAACGCAAATCGCACGTCATTGATTTGAAAGTAATCAACGAACGATTGCGTGCGATCCGTATACAAGCGAAATTCTTCAAAATCAGGCTGATTAATGTTCAAGCCCCGACCGAAGAAAAGGACGAAGAAAGAAAGGAAATATTCTGCAATCACCTGAAAAGACTAGTCGACTCATTGCCTAAAAACGACACAAAAATTATTCTGGGTGACTTCAGCGCAAAAGTTGGCAATGAGCTGTGTCATCGGGGAACGACTGGAGGATATAGCCTCCATGATGAAACAAATGACAACGGCCAACACCTGATTGAATTTACATATAGCAGAAATCTAGTCATATATTCAACTTGCTTTCCATATTCACGCATTTGTAAAATGATCTGGGTATCACCGGATGGCAACTCACAAAACCAGATCGATCATGTTCTCGTCCAACAAGGATGGGCCTTGAGCATATTGACGCCTGTACATACCGAGGAGCCAATTGTAACTCAGAACTTACCTGATCAAAGTAACCTATCGATGTCGTATGTCAAAGGCATATTCAGCGAAGACCAGCCCGCTACAAAAATTTGACATCCAAAGGCTCCAAACAACGTCTGTGTCCAAAAACTTCACGGAAACCCTCGGCAATCAGCTGGATCTCATCTTTTCAGGCACATCGTTTAAGACAAGTAATGAGCTCTGGATGGAAGTGAAAGCGGCTATTAAGACCCTGGCAGGACAGACGATCGGACATCAAGCCCAGCGCAAAAGAAATGAATGGTTCGATAATGAGTGCAAGAATGTGTTAGACAAAAAGAATCAGGCATACAAAGAAAACATAGGTAGGAAAACCAAGATGAAAAGAGAACACTATAAAAATCTCAATACCAATTGAGAAGTATAGATATAAGTTTAGCGAGCAACGACACAAGACAAGCATACAAAGTAGTGAAAAGCTTGAAATATGGTTATCAGCCCAAACGGCAATATCATCGCTGATGAAACCAGGATGAAGGAAAGATGGGCATCATATTTTCTCTTTAATCCTCGGCACAGCTCCACAAAATTGGACCCTACAAATGTTCCTGGAAAGTTTCCATTGGCCCCACCAACTCTGGATGATGTTTTTTCCATCATCAAAGCTCAAAAGAATAATAAAGTGCCGGGCATCGATGAGACTGCAGTGGAGCTCATCAAATATGGTGGCATCAGTGTTCATAACACATTTGGAAAGAAGCATAGATGCCAAACGAGTAGAGCCAATCAATTATATTCTTTATCCACAAAAAAGTGAGAAGCTACAGTGTGAAAATTACAGGGGCATGCCACTACTTTGATCGGCGTGCAACATATTTTCAAAGATCTTAGAAAATAAAATTTGAGCGTATGCCAACTGTATTTTTGGTGCGTTTTAGAGCAGGTAAATCGACAATAGACCAATTGTTCACAGTCAAGCAGGACTTGAGAAATGCTGGGAGTCCAACATAGACGTACACTAAATTTTCGTTGACTTTAAGCAAGCATAGCAGTATTGATCGTAACGTGCTGTACCAAATAATGTGGACGACATCAACATTTTGTCACGGTCATCAGCAACTGTCAAAAAACTCTTCCTGAAACTCAAAAAGTTTTACTTCAACCCAGTAGGGCTACAAATCAATAAAAATAAGACAAAGTTCATGACGCAGTTGAGGAAAAACATCTCAAGTACACAAAATATCAAACTTGGTGAATACAGTATAGAAAATGTGAGTAAATTTGTTTATTTAGTCCCACAATAACGTGAACCAGTAAAAGAGATGCAATACGCTGAAGGCTACAGCTCACAAATAAAATATTTTATTCAGTTTTGACGATCTTGAAGACCAGCTGCATACACAGGAAAACAAAGCTTCAAGCATACAAATCTGTGATAAGACCTGTGTTATGCCATGGATGTGAAACATGAACCCTTACCCAATTATCTGCAAATATATTGAACGCTTTTGAGCAATACGTCCTAAGCCTAATAATTGGAGCGAAGCTAGACGAATTCAATTCAACCATAAACTGTATGAAATTTTTGACGAGCCGGAGATCTCAACGATTTTAATATTGCGGAAGCTGCAATGGGCTGGACATATGAATTGTATAGACGAGCAACGGATACCCAAGAAGGTATTCGTTGGGAGAACTGTGCGCCGGAGACCAGAGGGGAAACCGAGGAAACGCTGGTCTGACTAGGTCAACGAAGACAGTTCATCGCTGGTCGGATTTCCGAATTGCAGGATGCGGTCGATAGGCCGAGACAGTTGGAGGCGCTATATGCAGGAAGCGAAGGCCTGAGAGTGGTTGTAGTGCTACGCAGAAGAAGAAGCAATCACAAGTGTGCAACTCAATTTTATTAGGAAACTATTTGCGCCTCAATAAAGGGTCTCTAAATACGAATGTCAGCAGATTCTTATTATTTTAATTTTTTTTTCGTTTTTGTTTTTTTGCGGTAGGGAGATGAATGCCCATTTACGCACAGAGTTTGGGACTTCCAGGCTCGCAAGGAGACGTCTGGATTACCTCCATTGTCAACCCCAGAACCAAGCCTGGGACTGTTTAACACATTACTTCGGGCCAGGTCTCGTTTTGTGACGCCGTGAAGTGCCTTCAAGCTGGGGATCCCTCCTCTAGTGGGAGGGGAGGGGAGAAGAGGAAGTGCTAGACAAGCGACCCCCAGCCCTAACACTCCTGGCTGCTGTGAGTCCTTTTTATCTTTTAAGACTGCCCGAAAATAATCTGCCACCTCGCTCGATTTGTCAACCAATTCGAGGATCCCCGCGAGTTGAGCTCTCCCGCCTCCCTGTAGAGGTCCTTTTGCAGCCTCTCTCATTTTTTTGTGCCAAAAAAATGTGTGGCAGGCATTGCTCTCCTCTCTTGGGCAATACAGACAATCGCGGGACCGTGACTTACCAATCTTGTCCAGGTAAGACTGGAAACACCCGTGCCCGCTCAAAAGCTGGGTCAGATAGAAGCCAGCCTAACCATGCCTTCGATTCAGCCACGGTTTTCCATCTGAGATGAGGTTCACAATCCACCTTCCCTTCGTGCAATTCACCTAAGACTGCTGCCAATCGTTGAGTGAGCGCTGTCTCTCCTCGCGGACAACCATCTCCCTCGCATCCTCGTTTTGACGCAGATCTAGTAAGAAGGCCGACAGGTATCACGCCTGCAATGACTTTCATCGCTGAACCAGAGACTGTTGAATACGAAGATGCAATCCTCAGTGCTCCTCTTCTCTGTACCTGCGCCAGGCGTTTTCGGTAAACCTCCTTACCAAGAGTGTCGCCCCATACCTCTGCTCCGTACAGTAGCACTGACCCTACAGCATACATCAAAAGGCATCTTCTTGATGGGCTGGGTCCCCCTACGTTGGCCATAAGTCGACTCTGAGCCGATACTCCCGCAGCAGGCTTCTCAACCGTTGCTCTGATTTGCTCAGAGAAAATCATATTCGAGCTGGTTGGTAGCCCTAGGTACTTCACCGCTGGTTTTGATTCGATTTTCAAGCTCCAATATTGATCATCCTTACTATAGGGATTTGTTTTTTTTCAAGATGACCATTTTGGTTTTCTGCAGTGCTAAACTGAGCCTGCGAGCAGTCATCCAGTCTGTCACTTGGTGCATTAGCATACCTAGCCTAAGTTGCGATTGTTCAACGGCGCGTCCAGTGACAAGAGCCACAACATCATCCGCAAAGCCGATCCAGCGTGACTCATCTGGCATCTCCAGTCTCAGTAGCCCATCGCTTCACAGGTCTGGACCAAGGATAGATCCCTGGGTAACACCCCATGTAATTTCCATCCTTCATTGGCCCTGTGTCGTGTCATAGAGCAGGCTTCGGTCTTTTAAGTAGTCCCTCAAAAGCCGCATTAGATGTTCTGGAACTTGAAAAGAGTTTTCCAGCGTATCCAGAATATCCAGAATATCCGTCGCTTGGGGCATCTATGTGCCTCTGCCTTTTGGACCGTCCTCATCACCTCTGCAATTGCATCAATGGTAGGACGTCTAAAGCTGTGCTGTCGAGGAGATAGGTCCCCAGCAGCACGAATCGCGTCAGTGAGTCTTCCCTTGGTTAGTTTCTCTAGAACTTTCCCAGCCATGTCTAGCATGCATAACGGGCGGTATGAAAACGGTGATTCGGGGTTTCTGTTCCCCTTGCTGATCAGCACGAGCCTTGCCACCTTGCATCGTACCAGGAAAACCCCGTTCCGAAGGCAAGCGTTGAATGTGCTGAGCAGCAAATCAGGACAATGGTGATAGACAAGCCGCAACACCTCAGCCGAAACACCATCTGGACCTGAAGCCTTTCTTGCTTTCAGTGAAATTACTGCCGCCTCCAGTTCTGGCTGTGTGAAGAGTGGACACTCGACTGCTGTTTCACCAAGGACAGTGTCAATACGAATGGGATGGGTGGAGAGGAGTGCCTACACGATTTCATCCATATTTTCCGCAGAATGTATGCAAGGCTTCCTCAGGGTGCCAAGCTTCCGCATAACTAGCTTGTAGCCAAAGTCCCACGGACCCTTTTTCAAACTGTCCACTAGGTCTTGTCTGCAGCGAGCCTTGCTATTGTTAATCAATTTGCGAAGGCATTTCTTGGCCAACTTATAGCATATGCTGCCCCCCGGTCGCATGCCTCATCACGGTTCCGTGCTCGTTGAGCCTCACACACTCCCTTCACTTTACAGTGGTTACAGTTGACCACCAGTACACTGGGGCTTGCCGTGCTGAGGTTTTCGACGGGGCATAGAAGCGCAGCAAGTAGTCGTAATGATGCTCATAGTTAAGTTCACCACGTCTTGTGCTGCCAGTTCTTCTGTCCCCACCGAAGCTCCCTGCACCTGCTGTGAGCACCTCGGCGAACCTCTAGATGTTCATCCTTCCGATGTTCCATCTAGTTGTAGAAAGCCGAGAGCATGGACGCCTGGAGAAAACATCACTGATCTCAAGCAGAATGCCCTGATTATCACTGGCTAAATAGTCCTCTAAAACTCTCCAATTTTGTGTCCTCCGTACTAAAAACTCCGAGGCGAATGTCACGTCCAGTATGATTCCTCAACAGCCAATACGGCAGAAAGTCAGCGTTTTTCTGGTGTTTAGTACGACGAGCGCCATCCTGGCCGCCATTTCCAGGATTCGTTTTCTCCGCGGATCTGTTTGAGCCATGCCCCATTCGATTGCTTTATCGTTGAAGTCTCCCCCAACGAGCACGTTGCCGTCTGCGTTCGAGACAGCGCCCTCCAGAGCATTAAGCTTGGCTTGGAAAGATGATATCATTCGTTCAGCGTTAGTTAAATACTTAAGAAGGTGGTCCCTGAACGCCAAACCCACAGAAAACCATCCCCCTCATCCACAACTCTCCAGTGGAAATCACTGTTCCGAAGCCAGCTGGCGGTAGTACCAGTTTTGTCAGGATACCACGATGCTGAACTTTTATCATGGTGTTGTTAACTCAGCAGCAAGAAGTCGGCTTTCATGTCCCTCGCAAACTGCTCAAACATATTTTGGTCCGTTGAACTGCGGTGTAGTTTTAGCTGCAGGATGGGGATCACTTAAGCTCTAATTTTGCCTCAGCTAGGGCTTCTGGTAAATCCGGCATTTTTTTGATCCCAAGACGTGTCCAAAATCAGGTCTTGGAGCAGCATCCTTGCAAAGAATACAGTGTGCCCGCTTCGTACACTCTCTTTTTTTATGTCCCATTTCACCGCATTTGTAACATAGGGAACTCCTATCGGGTCCTTTGCATACTTGTGTGGTGTGACCATAGCCAAGGCATTTGAAACATTGAAGAGGCGTTGCTCTTCACCGTATCCTACAGAAAACCCATCCTATTCGTACTTTGCCCTTGTCCAGGAATTGTTCGGCGTCTTTGTCGTTCTAGTCAATTATGGCCATGCGTTGCCCCTATGGTTTTCTGGTGTCAGCCTCGTTGTGATCCTTCTCACGCTAGGGAACTCCCTTTTGATGGTCTCTTCCACTCCGGCCAGATCCGTAATATAGTCATTGTCTCTTATTTCGATCGTTGCCATCGGCTCGAGTGAGGCTATAGTTGCGCTTTTGCTGAGGACTTTCTTTACTGCGTCGCAGAATGCTTCTTTATTGTCGGCCTCTGCTCCAAATTCGACCAGTATGTGGCCCGACCGCGTTGCTCGTACTGCTTTGGTGGGTATGTTCGTGTCTTCGGGCCTTACGTTTCCCCTGATGCCCCGCAGCATCTCCGCTTAGGATCGACCATCTTGGGGTTTAACGATCAGTACCTGCTGTTGGGGCTTCTTTCTCTCCTATTTTGTTTGTTTGTTTCTTGTTGGGCGTCCATTTGAAGGAGTTTCCTTGCGGCTTCCTTCTCTCCATTTGGAAGCACTGTCTGGAACCCCTGATCTAGTGTTCCACGCCCATTAAGTGCCTCTCTCTGCCTTCTTGTGCTCCGATCTCCTTCGGTTTGGCTAGAAACCATTCTTTTATTGATTTTTGATGGTGGAGCTATTTACACGTGGCCTTTAGATTTTGTCCTCAGCACTTCTTTAGCTTTCTGCTCTTCTGGTCCTCTGCGGATTTTAACTAGCTCGTCCGATAATGCTCAATGCACTCTAGGCGCTCCTCTAGTTCAAGGAGCCCAATCTTTACTACTTTGTTGATTTTTCGGGAGTTGCGTGCAGATTGTATTCTTTTCAGAACAGCTCCCGCTTTTCGGAATAGCCTTTTTCTTTATATTGCTGGGCGGCAATTGTTCTTTGCGGCCATTGTCCATGGGAGAGGTTATCAGCTTCTGTTTCCGAACACATTTCTTCCGCCATCTTTTCGACGTTGGCGATGAAATTACACATCGTCGCTTCATTTGCCTAGCCACTCGTTTTTTTTCCTGTTGTAATCTCCTCGTTGACTTCAGGATGGTTCTTTATTAGTTCGGGATTAACGAACTTGGTTCAATCGCTTTGGTAGCGATCGCAGCAGTGATCATCGAATTTTTGAATTTCTTTATATTTTCTTCCACCTCTCAAACGTCTGGCGCGTCATGCAGAGTTTCCTTTATCGGACGCTCTGGCGTTTGCACCATTTTTTTGCTGCATCCAAACACCGCAGGAATCTCAGTCTGAACCAGACCGTCTGTTAATCTCCGTTTTCCGTCCGTCTTCACTGTCGTTGTATTAATCGTCGTTTTTGCCGTCGTTAGTACCGCCCCCGATGTGTTGTTAACCACTGGTCGCGTCATCGTTATTGTTATTTTTGCATTCTTTTTTGGGTTTTTTTCATCTTTTTACAGGGGTTTTGTTTGCTCCAGTTTTATTGGATCCCTCTCGGAGCCGCTACCTTCGTTTATGTGTGTAGTCGCCTTTTTGGTCCCATGGTTATCTTTACAGAGCAGGGTGGCCATGCGAGGGTTGGGGAGTCAGGAGTCCGTCTCAACCGCACCTACACCGCCAACCCAATGATGCGAAGTTCGAACGTACTCAGAGGCATGACAGGCGTATCCAAAATGTTGAGGAAGGCAGATCAAAACAGACAAAATCTCCCAATGCTAACAGAACCAAATAAGTATACAAATCGAATAATGCATGAACATCTTTGGGCAGCTATTTTCGTATTATATAATTTTTTTTTATTTTTGAGGGCTGATCACGAATTGGACTAGATTAAAATTAAAATCACATATTTTTGCCTGCACTCTTACACCGATGCTCTAAACATTGTCTGGGTGGATCATCTGATGAAACGGATGGAAAGTGAAGTGCAGATCGCACGATCTTTGTGGACAGGGAAAGAGTAATGGAGAAAGTCGTAGGAAAGGAGGAATTAAAAATTAATCACTGCAAGGGTAATAAATACCTCCAATGTTAGAATATGTTAAACGTGCTAGTAATAATATGAATTTTTAAAGTTTTGTCCGTTAAATCTAAATTGAACCGCCCAATTTGTAGGTGCTGGTTTGGTTGGTTTTGTTATGTAGGTTGTTTCAGTAATACGTGGATGGATCGATAAGTACTTCACCTCACGTTGAGATTCACTATCGTGTCGTACATTTTTGTAGATGGTTACTGTTGAAATTTCAGGCGAATCGGACTCGTAGTTTTGTTTTGATATCATGTGTAAGCATGCGTATCCGCGGATTTTAGAAAAATGGAGCAAGAGCAATATCGGTCCGTGATTTGATTGTTGTTTTTGGAAGAGAAATAGCACAACAAAATCAAAGAGCGCTTGGATGCTGTGTACGATGGCCTCGGTGCTGCGATGGGGATCGTAAGAAATTGATGTAACAAGTTTCAACGTGGGCACACGTCGGTTTTTGATGAGCCATGCCCAGGTTCCCCAAAAACGGTCCCATGGAGGATAACATGACAAAAATCCATGAGCTCGTATTAACAGACCGCCGATTGATGGTGCACAAAATATCTGAGGCAGCAGGAATCTCTAAGGCCCATGTGGATCATATTCTGCATTAAATTTTGGGCATGAACAAGCTGTCGGCACAAAGCGCGCCGTGTTTGCCCGCTCAAGACAGCAAACATAACTGTGAGACCACTTCAGAGCAGTGCTTGACGCTGTTTAAGCGCAATCTGAAAGAGTTTTTGTATCGTTTCGTGACCGATGACGAAATATATCTCGACTCGTACACACCAGGGAGCAAAAAGTAGTCGAAATAGCGGACTTTACCCGGCGAACGTGCTCCGAAGGATGCGAAGAGTGTCCTTTTGGCCAGTAAGGTGATGGCTACCGTTTTCTGGGATTCACAAGGTGTGACCTGCATCGACTACCTGGAGAAGGGCAAAATGGTAACAAGGCTCTTCTAAGCTGAATTATTAGGCCAATTTGATGCCAAATCGCAGGAAAAAAGCTCCCATTTGGCGAAAAAAAAAGTTCCTTCCTACTATAACAACGCACCGACTCACATCTCCGCTGTCGCCACGGCTAAGTTGGTCGAATTGGGCTACGAACTGCTACCCCATCCATCGCATTCTCAAGATTTGGCCCCATGCAACTTTTTTTTGTTTCCAAACTTGTAAAATTCACTCGCCGGCCAGAAATTTTAGTGGAATTAGGAGGTCATTGCCGCCACAAAGGCTTACTTTGCAGACCTCGCAAAAAACTAGTTTTCAGACGAATTAAAGAAGTTGGAGCATCGTTAGGTCATGTGTATCGAGCTGAGTATGTTGAGGAATAAACTGCTACTATTCCAAAATATTCGTTTTTTCCATAGACCAAGTTCTTATCGGACCGCCTGAAAATTTTACTATTGCAGCAATAACAATCTTTGATACTGGGAAGATAAGCGTCTCCGATATAACATTCGGACTGCTTAAACAAAGAGGTCGGTAGAGTGCTCACAAAATGGCGGCAAATTTTAATAGATGGAACCAAATATTATTTTTCAAGTGAAAGATTCTACATGTGAGTCGAGTTGCTATTTGAGAGATATTTTTTTGATTTTCAATACCCTTCTAGCAGGATTATATGTTTACTAGTTTAGGATACTTCCCTGGCCTTTCGCAAAATCCTAAGCGTCCTCAGGACTTTTCGGATAATTGTCTCATTTAAGTGAGGTTACTAAGATTCTATAAATTAGCCCATATTGCATTCTTAGGTATAAAATTTGAGGTACGATTTCTCCTTGTATGAATACATCTATAAACCTTTAATTCCAAAGGCTTAAGTAAATAAAGTCCTTAGCAAATTCTAAAGGAATATTGACGTTCTTCTAATGTTCTGCTCATATGAACTAACTGAAATAGCTTGGCAAAATATGTTTGTCATGGCAGTAAAATAGAGGAATGATTTTCACATTATTCCAGCTAACAACTGCTTTTTATTTTCCGATGTAAACCTTTCTCTAAGCTGTCCATGGATTTCGACTGACTCCTGAAGCATCCAAGTATCTTGGCACTCGTGAAAAGCAAAATAAAATTCACTCTCATGCGGTGAAAATGCTTTTAGAAACCGCTGAAAAACGAAACGTTTTTCTGGTCTTGGGAAAAGTTTCAGCCGTAAGCTACCATGAATAACTTTTCACTTGTGATGAGAAATGTATTTTCAGTTTCCCAACAATGCATTCTGCACTACCGCAACTGTTAGTTATTCTCCCTGTTACGCTGGACTAATCTCCCTTCCAACTATCCTCAAGATAAAGTACTACACTCAAACGTAAAGCAAATATGTTTTCGTCAATTCCCACACCCACTATTTAGGTTGAGGCCAAGTACTAGAATATCCTTCCGAAAGACTCTACCGCATGATTTAAAGTTAAGACAAACAACTCCACTCCGACAACTCCTGGGGTGGAATGTTTCTTGCATATGGGATTCTTCTTGGAAGGAAATCATGTAAGGATATGATAACCAATTCAAGTCACATTTAAACTACCGCACCGGATGTCTTCGATATTCGACTGCGGTTGATTTTGCTGCCTCATTCGATAAATGTTGGATACCAGTGAATTTATCGTACTCTGTATGCGGATTATTGGTCGAATGCTCTATCGTTTTCATTTCAAATGCTTCAGTCTCATATCATCATTTCTTCATTTTCTATTCTAATGTCCTGATGTTATGGGTGAAATGCATGTGGTTGCAGTTGTAGAAGAGAGACTTCTACATGGTCGTAATTGTTTTTATGCTTTCCCAGGTCATATGGGAAATATAAATTTCAGAGAATTTGGATGAATGATATTGCGGTGTAGTAAAGGTTGTTATTGGCTAGCAAGAAAGGATGAATTATATTTGGGACATATTCATATTGGTTCAATGCTGTTATGCATGAATAGAATTTTGTTAGGTTATTTGGAAATCTAAATTCCCTTTAGAATGTTTTGAGCTTTCTGAGGCCATTTACATTTGAATTCAAGCAGTTGTGCAGGATAATTTGTTTTTATAGAGTTATATCCTTTAGATAGTAAAATATAGAACTGAATAGTATTAGAAAATCTTAAAAAAACTTACAAGTAGTAAAATATATAACAAGATAGTCTAAAACCCATAGAATGACTTATTAGAAGTATTCATCGGTGTTGTTATAAAAATGTGGGTTCAAATTGTATAAAAAGTGAGCCTTTAGTAGATTTTAGTGCACCCTGAAAGTAAATACTAACCACAGCTAGCATTGCTTGACTTTAGTGATATGACAAGAGCCGGTATGGCCATCAAAGCCTTCAGTTGTTTCAATTCAATAACCTCATCCTCAAGTTCCAAAATATGAGCACCAATTAATTGTTTCAATTGACAGACTTTCCTGTTTTTGAGGTTCTTTTTTTTTAATTTATAGAAGCAATACTTTTTGAGGTTGCCCGTCCTTCGTATACACACTGAGCTCAAAGTAGCGTCTGTTATACGCGTTTCAATTGCGCGGTCTATGGTTTCGATTTCCGTGAAAGTGAAAAACTGTTGTAACTTCGCCGAAGACGGTCCCAAGCCCGTTTGAGAAAAGAAGAGCCAACCCCTTGTTTCCCTAACCCACAGCTTTTATGATTTTTCATCTCAAACCCCCCAATTTAAATGGTACTAAAAGTTCTCGGGGTCGCACACTGGGCTTACCTTTTCTCCAATAATGGGACATTAAATGCCGAGAAAAGCTAATAACTGTAAATACATTTACAGTTCTGGTGCTAAATCCTACTTACACCTCGTTTGTGGGAGCGTGAGAGGGTTAGGGCAAGTCCTCCGCGCCTGATAATTAAATCAAAGTAATAATCATGCCATCGGAATAAAGGGTGGGCGACGGGCTAATTCCCCGCCACTGGAAAACCCTAAAATGTTTCGAAACTTGCAAAAGGGCCTCGAAATGAATTGGACTTACGGCAACGACCTCGGAGACGGAAAATAGACTATGGCATTGGATCCTGGAAAGCAGTTCACTCAATTACCCAGGCGCTGCCTAGGACTTTTTACAATAGACCAGTCAATTTTTTAATGATATCCATTGTCATGGCAAATCTAGTGATAATCATTGCTTTAATGCTTAACTAATCTAATGATTATCCCCCGGAACTATTTTTACTGCAAAAGCAATAAAAAACTTTGAGAATAAATTTATCATGAGTTCAAAGAATAATGTACAGTTCTAGTATCCAATGACCATAAATATTTTTAAACTTGAAACTCATTTCATTCACACATTAAAGTGTAATATGAATCCCATACGAAGACTCAGTTTGGAAATCAATTCACACTTAATGTGTGAACTGAAATCTCATGTTCCATTTTCATTATGAATTGCACGCGACCTAATACATGAGTCAATATTGACCGCATGTCAAAGAACCAACTGTATGACGATATGCAGGGATGACTCATGTGGGCTCACGTATGGCATTTTGTATGGTCAAGAGTTTTGCTTGCAGTATAATAAATTAAGAATTGGGTCATTTTAATTTTTGTATTTTATGATTAGCTTGTAAGAATTAAAATGTATAAATACCGAGGAAAGATAGGAAAATATATCCAGGTTTTGGCTAAACGCTGTTTGACTGCGGAACCGCTGCGAATTGTAGCGACTTTTTGACTCATTCATAAAATGACGTGGTTATCACCGGATGGCAAAATACAAAACCAGATCGACCATGTTCTGATGCAACAACGTTGGTGCCCGAGCATACTTGACGTCCGTACACACCGAGGAGATAATTGTAACTCAGACCATTACTTGATCAAATTAACCGTTCGATATCATATGTCGAAGGATTATTCGACGAAGACCAGCCCGCTGAAAAAAATCTACATCGAAATGCTACGAGCGGCGTCTGTGGCCATAAATTTCACGAAGATCCTTGACAACAGATAGCTCCCATTCTATCAGCCGCATCACTAAAGATAAGCAACGAGCTCTAGATGATGATTGGTTCGATGATTAGTGCCAGAATGCATTACATAAAAAGAATCAGGCGTACAAAGAGTACGTAGGTAGGAAAACCAGAACGAAGAAAGAACACTATGAACATCTCAGAAGAGTAGCGAATAAGATAATAGAATTAACAAAAGAAAATACTATAACGACCAATTGAGAAGCATCAGTGTAAGTCTAGCGAGTAAGAACACAAGACAAGCAGCTGATAACGTGGTTATTAGCGCAAAACCACGCTTTGTCGTGATGCCATCGGCAATATCATCACTGATGAAACCAAGATTAAGGAAAGAAGGGCATCATATTTCAAGGACTTCTTTAATCCGCCGCAAAGCTCCAGAACATTGGAATCTATAGATTTCTGTAGAGTGCTTCCATTGGCCCCACCAACTCTGGAAGAAGTTTATGCCATCATCAAAGCCCGAAAGAATAATAAAGCGTCGGCCATCAATAAGATTTCAGTGCAGCTCATCAAATATGGTGGCAGCAGTGTTCACCAAGCTATTCACAAAGTCATCCAGCACGTTTGGCAACAAAAACTTATGCCAAAAGAGTGGTGTCAATTAATTAAATTCCCTATCCAAAAAAAGGCAACAAGCTACAGTGCGAAGACTATAGAGGCATATCACAACTTTGTACGGCGTACAAAATATTTTCAAAGATCTCAGAAAATTAAATCGAGTCACATGCCAACAGTATTATTGGAGAGTATCAAGGTAGTTTTAGAGCAGGTAGATCGACAATAGACCAATTGTTCGCAGTCAAGTAGGTTCTTGAAAAATGCTGGGAGTTCAACCTACACGTGCACCAAATTTTCATTGACTTTAAGCAAGCCTATGCCAGTATTGATCGTAACGTACTGTATCAAATGATGCTTTGCATCGGCATCTCAGCCAAATCAGTCCATCTTACTCAAACGATAATGACGTCCACAACCCCTCAAATCCGCATCAACAACCAACTCACCGATGCCTTTGACACAAATATCGGATTGAAGCAGGGAGATGGGCTGGCCCCATTGCTATTCAATTTGGCTCTGTAATAGTCATAAGAAAGCTACCTGTCGATACACGAGATGCATTACTATACATGTAGGATAGAATGTATTTTAATACAAATGTAATAAATTAAGTATTTAAGCGTAAATACATAACAAAGAAAACACGTCCTCTTCGGGTACTGCTTACGATGGACTAACAATGAAGTAGATGCCGGCTCTCTTCGAAGAATCTTCCGTTTCATTCCCTAATGGCCATTTCTGCATCCCATACGACCCCAGATGGCCACTTCTTCAACAGGTTTTCAGATGCCGTCATTCGCCCAACTTTTTTTACCATCAATGTCAAGACGAGCTAGGGCATATCGATCCTTGCCCAAATTGATAGTGATTTTTATTGGCCCCGTGTATTTCGATTTTACCTTCTGTCCTCCGCCAAATTGAGTTTTATTAAGAGCCACTAAGTCGCCTACTTGAAATCTTTGTACCATTTGTCTTCGCAAGTTATACTGTTGTCGGTTCTCTTGTTGAACTTTTTCAATTTGGTTTTGTGCCTCTTCTCGAATTTCGCTTCGTTCATCGTGGAGGAATTGCCGAATTGAAGGGAGTGGTATCGATACTACGATGATATGTGCTGTTTAAAAAACGCTGTAGTCTGCTGACATGTTTCCACCAATTTTCAGGAGACGAACTTGAGAATTTCGTTACCGCTGGAACAATCACCCTATGCAATCGTTCGACCTGCCCATTTTCACGCGGCACACGTATCATAATAAGATGTAACTCTATCTTTCAGTCCCTGCAGTACTGAGCAAACGACTTCGATACGAATATGCCACCTCCATCTCCGATTATTCATCAAACGTTTCCAAAAATGGCTTCAACCATTTCCAGTTTTTGTAGAACTTCCACAACTGAACTCGTTTTCACTACAAAAGTCCAGGCAAATTTTAAAAATGCATCAGCTATTGTCAGTACATAGTTATATGCTTTTCCCGTCGACGGCATCAGTCCAAGATGGTGAATATGGAAGGGGCCAAAGGGTACATCTCCCTTCGGTATCGGATGGAGTTCGCATTCCGATTTCCTCACCTTGCGATTGAACAAAATGCAAGCGACGCAATTCTCAATACACGCCTTAATATTGTTGTCAGTACCACGAATATAGTACTCTTCCTCAAGCATGTCCTTGGTTTTTTTTTTCACTCCAAAATGGCCTGTTTCGTGGTATCTCCAAATTAAATCCACTTCCATCGCAGTAGCTACCACTAACAGTTCTCTTTCACCGCGTTGAATGTAAATGATATCTCCGTTATTCAAATATTCCTTATGTGGACCCTTCTGTAGGACCAATTTAATCGTCTGAATATGTTCATCTTCATCCTGAGCTATCCGTATTGACACCAACACAGTGGGCTGAACTTTAACCATCATAACTACTGCTCGAGACATTGCATCAACATGAGCCATTCTTGCGGCCTTTCGGTGCTCGATTTTGTAGTGGAACTCAGTCATCGCAAACGCATGCTTTGTAATTTTTGGATGCATTTACACTTTTGCCATTGTCATTTTTAAAGCAGAACAATCCGTTGCGATTTCGAAATGAATTCCTCGCAAGTATTGACGGAATTTCTTTAATGCTTTGTTTCACTGCAAGAAACTCCATTTCATATGAATGATAATTCCTTTCAGCTTCATTCGTTGTCCGACTGTGCATTTTGTCATCTTCTCCTTGTTGCATGAAAATAGCTCCGATACCTTCATTGCATGCATCAGCGTGGACCTGGGTTTATTCTGCGGCTCATAAATCTTCAAAACAGGTTTTGTCAACATGATATTCTTCACTCTAACGACCACTGATTTCTCTGCTTCATCAAAGCGCAAAGGAACTCCTGACTTTATAAGATTGCTGAGCGGCCCCATAATGATGGCAAAGTCAGCGATAAACCACCGAAAATAGCTAACTAATCCATATAGCCGCTGCAACTGCTTTACATTTGTCGGTTGCAGAATTTTCAACAATTTTTCTACATTGGCTTTTGCTGCCCGGTAATTTCCCACGGTTATTGTATATCCAAGATAATCGATGGATCTTTGCAAGAACACACATTTGTTCCAGTTTATTTGGAGACCATTGTTTGCAGCCTTTTCCAAGACTCTCTGCAACTTTGACATCGCTTCAACTTCATGTATCGCCGGAATAATTATATTGTCAACAAACGCTATCAGAACACCTTCCTCAATCAAATCTTGGAAAACGTAATCAATAAATCAGCCAAAACTATTGCCACTAATGTACAATCCAAACAGTGTATTGTTGAACTCGTACTGGCCCTCATTGGTCACGAACTCCGTATAGTTTTTATTGTGTTCTTCTAATGGAACATGAAAATACGAATTTTTCAAGTCAAATGTGGAGAAAACGTGCGCGGTCACTGGTTTCTCTAAATTGTCCTCAATAAGTGGCATCGGAGATCTGTCTTTAATGACTTTTTTATTAAATTCATGAGAATCTATGCAGACTCGATGGTTTCCGTCTTTCTTCGGCACTAGCATGACTTGACTCGCAAAATCACTACGCGAATGTCTAACTACCCCTTCATTCAACCACTATTTTATTTGTTCGCATACCATTTTTCTTTCGAAGGGAGATAATTGCCGCGGTCTCTTATATACGGGAAGTACATCTGCTAGTTTAATGACTGTCTGAATTTCTACATTTTCCACTTTCTTTGGAGCATAGTTTTTATAAGATTTTGAACCTCAACTTTATATTCGTTTTCACGACAATCTAAACCACAATTACTGTGCGTTGATCCTCACAATTTATGTTCATCATAGCAGCACTTCTGGTTCATTAAGTAGTGTAATTTCTTTCACATTATTTTGGTGCAAATCACTTGGTTCACGGGTCATCGGGAAGAACGTTGCGTTGGCAGGGGTTATTATATAGCCAACTGTGTAAAGGAAATTTTTCCCAATAATGAAGATTACGTGAATTGCCTTTTCCGGCACAACACAATATTTTATTTTATAACTCACTTCACTTATTATCATTGGAATCATTGCTTGAGTTGTAGAAAAACCTGACACCTCTTCTTCACCATAATCCTATATTGTCAGATCAGAATATTCTATACTCTTGGCACAAGTATCTTTAATGGTATTCCACAAGTCAATACAAATCAACCATAAGTCGCTGTAAGTATCGACTACCGCCGAAAACGTTTATTTGTTGGTCGATGTCAGTTGGATGTTTTTCTCAATTGTCCGAGAGTTCTTCGCCACATGATCGAAATTGCCGCATTTAAAACATTTAGGACTCTTTAGTTTTTCTGGATAAGATTTCGATTGATGCCCAGTTTCGCCACAATTGAAGCAACGCTCTTTGTATCTAGTCTGCTGTTCTGTCGCCGGTTTCTTTTCCGTCCTCTTCAAATTCAAACGAATCTTTTCTTACACTTAAAATTGTCGCTTTAGCTCTGCTATCGTCTCAGCTCTGTAAAGAAATGCTTTGTTCATGGCATCATCGGGAGTTCCATCGCACACATACTCGCAAATTGTGGCTTCGTCAAGACTCGTCATTTTTGCTATTCGCTGCATTTCATACACGTATTCCAAGTACCCCTTGTCGGTTCTTCTTCTTCGTGCTGAGAGAATTCTGTGTGCTTCGATAGAGCTACTCCTTTTCCCGAAATTCGGGTAAGAGTGCGGTTTTAGCTGAATGTAACGAATTAAGAATTCAAGCCGTAAATACATGACAAAGAAAACACGTCCTTTTCGGGTAACCGCTTACGATAGACTAACTGCAAAGCGGTCGCCGGCCCTCTTCGAAGAATCTTCCGTTTCATTTCCACATGCAAATCGAACCAAGTAGTAGTCTATGTGGACGACATCAACATTTTGTCACGGTTATTAATAGCTGCTAAAGAACTCTTCTTGAAATTCGACAGTGAAATAAAACTAATAGGGCTACAAATCAGTGAAAATAAAACAAACCTTATGATGCAGTCCAGAAGAAATACCTCAAGTACACAAAATATCACACTTGGCCAATACAGTATGAAAATTGTGGGCAAATTTGTGTATTTAGGTGCCAGAATAACGAGAACCGCTGAAAAATACAGTTCGCAAATGGAATATTTTATTCAGTTCTGAAGATCTTGAAGACCAGCTGCATGTACAGGAAAACAAAGCTACAAGTATAAAAATTTGTGATAAAACCTGTGTTGTGCTATGAGTGCCAAACATGGACCCTAACCCAAGCATCCGCAAACATATTGAACACCTGTGAGCAACGGTTCCTGAGGCGAATAATCGGGACCAATGGCGAATTCGATACAACTATGAGCTGTATAAAATTTTTCACGAGCACTTTACAGAGATATCGTTGGGGCGCTAATGTGTCTTCGGGAATGAGTTCAGGCATTTCTCACGCTGTCAGCGTTCAACGTCAATTTAACTACCATTTCGATAAAAAGCATTGGAAAGCAGCTAAACCCAGGTAGCTAAAGGGAACTACAAACCGTTCTTTGGTTTTTTTTAACAAACCTGATGGCGTTGCGGGTTTTATGGACGCTGATTGGTTTAACTGTGGCGCCGTTTCATAGTATTTGAGGAAACAACTCATAGTCGTTCTTTCTTCGACCAAAGCTGAGTGTCTCGCATAAACGGATGCAATCAAGGAGGCATTATTCGTTACTCAATTCATGGAAGAACTGCTGATGAAATATATAGGTGCGATAAAGTTCTACAACGATAACCAGGGAGCACGTCATATTCCAAAAAACGCATATGTCATTCTAGATCCAAACACATAGACAACAGAAGACACTTTATACGAGATGCAGGCAGATGAAGAAAGGAAATATTAAGATAAAATATTTGCCCAAAAGGAAATGGCAGCGGGCATTCAGACTGAGGCTCTTACCACAGTGAAACACTAATAGTGTTCGGAGCAGCAGCGTTTTAGTTTTCGTTTACTTGGAGGGTTAGAATCAATAGTTCCTTTTTCAATCTTCTTCCTTCTTGTCAAGTTTTGTTGCAAAGCGAAGCCATGTTTTTGAAAAAATCTCGTAATCTAATAAATTTAGCTTTAATTTGTCCACGTTTGAATTTTCCTCACCTTGATTCTACCAGTTCGCAACAAATTATTTTATATTTTCATCAAAATTATTGTAAATAATGATCATCAATTTTTCTCTTTGCAGGTATGTTCGAGTGGAAGTTATTATAGTCAAAATAAAGTGAGTTGATGGACTTTATGCTAATTTTTATCTTAATAAATTCAGGTATATTAACTTGGTTTTTCTGCTAATAGCTTAAAAATAAATGCTTTTTGTTGATTTTAAATTTTTTATAGTGTTGTCAAAATTTGGATTATTTTGAAATGACTTTGTGATCTGAATGCTCGGCTGATTGAAGACAATCAAATTAAAAACTATTCCTTAAATTTTTATGAAAACCATCGTCCCATATCACTCCTCTCCTGTTTCTCTAAGCTGCTGGAACGACTTGTACACAACAGGCTTCTTGAGTCACTGAGTTTATTTGTCACACCACAACAACATGGATTCTTGAACGGTCGTTCAACTTCTACGAACTTGGCTGAGTTCGAAGATTATATTGCAAGAGCTTTAGATAAACAGCTTCAAGTTGATGCAATATTCACGGACTTCTCCAAAGCTTTTGACTCCGTCAACCATGCTCTTCTCTGTCAAAAGTTAGCTTTGCTTGGCATATCCGGTTCTCTTCATTCTTGGATATCATCGTATCTATCCTCCCGTGTTAATCTCCATGACACACTCTCCTTTCTATTCAATCCTACACTGGCGTCCCTCAAGGGTCAATCCTTAGAACTCTTCTTTTTGTACTGTTTATTAATGATCTTCCCCCTGTAATTTCCTCTTCTTGTCTCCTGTATGCTGATGATTTCAATGTATTCCGGATAATTAGATCCCTTGAAGATTGTCAGCAACTCTAAATTGATCTTTTTAACCTCTATAACCGGTTTAATGTAAACTCCCTTCACATCAATGTTTCCGAATGTTTTAAAATGACTTTTACTTTGAAAAATTGTTTCTTTAACTTTTAATTACACCCTATGTGATGTTGTTCTCTCCTCTGCAGACTCATGTAAAGATCTTGGTGTAATATTTGACCCCAAGCTTTAATTCAATGCCTACATTTTTAGTATAATTACCAAGGCATCAACAGTTTCGGGTTTTATTATTTGCTTTATAAGTTGTACCACCAACAAATTGCGTCCACTCTAAGCGAAGACTTGCACTACATACTGTATGCACGTCCTAGTCAGTCTAACAACATTCTCGAGGTTCGGTACGCCCGGATAGATTTATAATTTCAGTCAATTATGCCGCGAATCATCAGAAAGCATAACAGCCTCAAACTTGGTTCTCTATCCACGTCCTATTGTCTTTTTAAAAATAAACTAACGACAGTACTTTTTGCGAATAGTGATTAATATTTCCTTATCATTCAATTTTTTCAAACTTTATCTAGACTCTAACTTCATTTTTTACATGGTTTAGTTAACTTTTTCCTGCTTGATTTTGTTGTGTTAATCTGTCTTACTCTAAACTATATTTAACTATATTTAACTGTCTAAGTCTATTTTATAATTGGATTTCTGTCTGTTAAATAGATTTAAATAAATAAATAAATAAACTTGAAATATATTTGACCTATCAACACATTTTATTGTTGTTGTAATAACTTACAATTGCTCTAACTCACTTAATTGTGATTGGATTTCCATAAAGCACAAAGATCTAATATCAATCTTTATAACTGCTGAATTTCAAGAAGTTGAAAGGTACTATATACTAATTTCGCCAAAGTTAAGTGAATGTTGCCCTAGTATTCAAGAAGACCTACCTTCGTGATTCTTTTGAGATACACTTCGATTCTGTTCCTCCATACATTTTTTCACCTTCGACAAATGCAACAATTTCCATTCACATACTTTAATATGACGATTCGCATATAAACATGATAAAGTTTAATTATATGCAAATCGTCATACACATGGAAACAACTGCTCTTGACGAAACTAAAAAGAGTTTTCCTGAAACCGGGGGAAGTTAAACCCAGGGTCCCAGTAGACCCCCAGATTGAGAATCTATTGCAGGCAAGTTCAATTACGCAAGACATTTAAATGCTTGCATTAATAGTTTTTTAATGGGCAATGGTATGAAATTTTTTTAGTAGGGCGGAAAGAAAAAGTTTTTGTTAGTATAGTAACGAATAAAATTTTGTGATGAAGAATGGAATTTGGTTAGTGGCGACGAAAAGAGTATTACATTTTTTTTTTGTTTTTTAAGGAAAAGGAGTGAAAATAAAACATGAATGAGCATGGGGAATAAAATAATAGGTAAATGCTGGGTTAGCAACGAGGTCTGGTTGGAAGTGAAAGCGGCTATTAGAACCGTGGCAGAACACACAATCGAACATCAAGCCCGACGAAAAGAAATGGTTGGTTTGATGATGAGTCCCAGAAGGCGTTAGACAAAAAGAATCAGGCGTAAAAGGAAAACGTAAGTAAGAAAACCAGGACAAAAAGAGAATGAGATAACCAGGATTAAGAGAATAAATGACAATGACGACCAATTGAGAAGTATCGATGTAAGTCTGGAGAGCAACAACACAAGACAAGCGAACAAAGTAGTGAAATACTTGAAACGGAGTTATCAGGCCAAGACCACGCTCTGTAGTGATGGCTTTGGCAACATCATCGCTGATGAAAAGAAGATTATGAAAAATGGTCATCATATTTCAAGAACTTCTTTAATTCGCTGCACAGCTCAAGAACATTGAAGCCTTTAGATGTTTCTAGAGAGTTTTCATTGGCCCCACCAACTCTGGATGAAGTTTGTTCCACCATCAAAGCCAAAAAGAATAACAAAGCGCCGAGCATCGATGAGATCCCAGTGAAGTTCATCAAATATGATGGCAGCAGTGTTCACAAGGCTATTCAGAAAGTCATCCAGCAGAATTGGCAACAGAAACATAGGCCAAAACTGTGGAGCTAATCAATTATAATACTTATCGACGAAAAAAGGTGACAAGATGCAGTGCAAAAAATAAAGAGGCATAACAATGTTTTGTACGAATTACAAAATATTTTCGAAAATCTCATATATTATTTGGGAGTATTAAGGTGGCTTTAGGGCAGGTAGATCGACAATAGCCCAACTGTTCAGTGTTAAACAGGTACTTGAGGAATGCTAGGAGTTCAACATAGACGTAAACCAAATTATCTTTGACTTTAAGCAAGCATACGATAGTATTGATCGTAACGTACTGTATCAAATAATGCTTTGCTTTGGCATCCCAGCCAAATTGGTCCATCTTCTTCTTTCTTTTGTAGCCCTACAGCCCCTTTCGGGTCCTTGCTTAGAGATAGTTAGAGTATCTCATTGTCATGATCGCATGTATTGGCACTCCACAAGGTGGTATGATCATTATCACGCTTTGGGCGTGTGTCCGTCCACCCAGCTGCGATACGTTCTGATTTAAACCAGCACGTATCATAACTGAACAGGCTTATAGTCCGTCCGAAGATCCACTCGAACTAAATCTCATTGACGCCAACGAGACTTGAACCAGAGAATTAGTCCATCTTACCAAAATGAAAATGACGTCGACGACCCACCAAATCGCATCAATAAACAACTCACCGATGCCTTTGACACAAATATTGGACTAAAGCAGAGAGATGTCGTACGTCATAAGAAAGCTACTTGTCGATACAAGAGGCGCACTCGCATACATGTCGAGCCAAGTACAATAGTAGGCTACGCCGACGACATCCGCATTTTGCCACGGTCATTAACAAATGCCAAAGAACTCTTCCTGAAACTCGACGGCAAAGTAAACCTGGTAGGACTATAAATTAATGAGAACAAGATAAAGCTATGATGCAGTCGAGAAAAAATACGTCCAATATACAATACATCATACTGGTCAAGATAAAGAATGTGAGCGAGTTCATGTATATAGGCACCAAAATAAAGAGAACCGGTAATGAAAGAGACAAATTATGCCGAAAAGCACAGCTCGGATATAAAATATTTTATTCAATTTTGACGATATTGAAGACCAAGACAGACTCCAAGTATACAAATCTATAATAAGACCTGTGTTTGCTATGGTTGTGAAACATGGACCCTAACCCAAGTAACTGCAAATATATTGAACGCCTTTGAGCGACTGGTCCTGAGGCGAATAATTAGAGCGAGGCTAGAGGGGGACCAATGGTGAACTCAATACAACCAAGAGCTGTAAGTAATTTTGACGAGCCGGAGGTGACAACAATTCTAAGACTGCGGAAGCTGCAATGGATTGGACACGTGAATGGTGTGGACGATCAACGGATTCCGAAATGGTTTTTGGTGGGAGAAATGATGGATGGAGACCTGTGGGGAAATCAAGGAAACGCTGGTCTGACTCGGTCGATGAAGAAAGTTCATGGCTGCTCGGATTTCAAAATCGGAGGATGCGGTTAATTGACCGAGACAGTTGGAGGCGCTATGTGCAGGATGCAAAGGCACAAGAGGGGCTGTAGTGCTACGAAGAAAAGAAGAAATTTCGCAAAAAGGGTAGATGGGCAGCAGTATGTAGCCCATTTCGACCATTTTTGCCATGGCGAGGGTAGACATGTGAGGCGGTGCGTTGTCATAGTGAAAGATCATTGTTTTTTTCGCCAAATGGGGCCTTTTTATACAATTTGGTGTCGAATCTGCCCAATGATTCTGCATGGTAGAGCCCTGTGACTAGTTTGCCCTTCTCCAGGTCGTCGATGCATACGTGGTGAAACCCAAAAAATTGTGGCCACCACCTTTTCGACCAGTAGGGTAATGAAATCCGCTGTTTCGGCTGCTCTTTCGTGTGTAGCAGTGGAACCATTTTTGGTCGATGGTCACAAAACGATGCAGAAACTCCTTAGGGTTGCGCTCGAACAGCGTCAAATACTGCTATGAAGTGGTCTTGCGATTGCGTTTATCATCTGGAGTTAGCAAACGTGGCACTCATTGCGCCAACGGCTTTCTCATGGCCTTAATTTCATGCAGAATATAAACCACGCAGTCTTTTGAAATGTCTACTGTCTCAGCTATCTCGTGCATTTTCAATCGGTGGTCTGCCAATACGCGCTCGTGGCTTTTTGTCACGTTATCCTCTGTAGTAGCTGTTTTTGGGGCACCTGAGCGTGGCTCATCAAAAGGCGACGTACAACCACGTTGAAACTCGTTAAGCCAATTTTTCGTAATCGCCATCGCGGGGAAAGAGTCACTGTATACAGCCTCCAAGCGCTCTTTGATTTTGTTGCGCTATTTGCCTTGCAAAGCAATCATCGAATCACCGACTGATATCGCTCTTTCTGCATTTCTAAAATCTGCAGACACGGTAGCTTCCACGCGCGGTCAAAACAAAATTACGAGTCCGGTTTGGCTTAAATTTTGATAGTAGCGATCTATGAGAATGGACTACACGTTAGTGAATCTTTCGTGTGATAGTGGCGCCAACGGGCAATGAGGCTAAGTACTTATCGGATCACTCTCGTATGTGCTGAAATTGATTGCTAGAAGATTCTTCCATTGCTGTAATAATAATTTTTCAGCACTGAAAGCAAACTTTATGCATTTAAATGCGTTTTGGAATAAATTCAAGAAATTCATACTTGTATATGGTCCAGAATGGAGCAAATGTTTTTTTTCAAAATTGTAGGCTTGGTCGTTTTCGAGATAGACAGAAAATCGTCAATTTTCAACGATTTTCTTAAATAGTTTAAAACCCGTTAACTTAAGAATTGTAGAAACATTATATTTGTGACCCTCGCTATGATACCTTTTATCCCTCTTCCCCACCCTCCGAAAAGTGGTCACTATTTTTTAACCTCATTTATTTAACCTACACTTGCATCGTTGGGTCATAGGAATACATAAATGTACCAAATTTGAGCTTAATCAGTTCAGTAGAATTGGCTATGACAGAAGAATAGACAGACATACGAATGATCCTTTAAGGAAGCGTTCCCTAAACTTTTTTTGTCATATGCACTACTTGCTTTGCTTTTTCGTTTTGAGTAGACCCCCAGCTTCCTTAATGTTGAACTTAAGCAAATTTGTTTACGTCCACAGTATTTTTGTCTGATTACCTAGTGTTCCTAAAGTTAAAAAATTTAAATATCTCACTACAATGTAAAATAAAAATTAAAAACAAAATATGGAAAAGGCGAAAATTTCGTAACCTCTTGCTACTCTGCTATCATTTTTTGCTCAATAAGTCAATTGTGATGACTTTAAAATTATTGTAGTGCACGTTACACATATTTCACGAAGTGCAAGCTTCGATAATGAAACTCAAGAGCTCCTAAGCGTTGTGCAGGATTGCTTCATGACAAAAGGACTTTTGACTTTAAAACGCCCCTAAGTTTGCATGTATTCCTTAAAAATTAGAACACAGAAAACCAAATAGCGCAAATCACACACTTTTTAAATAAATCTCACGCTTTGCTACTATCTTAAACTACATAGCGAGCATGCAGTTATAGAATCAAATCCTGTCGTTGCAATCAGAATATCGAAATTCTGTCTGGGCTGAACAGTATCAGCTTTAATTACATTAATATTAATTTTTGACACTTGAAACAATTTCTTCAAATATTCAGTTTTGATTCACAGTTTGTGTTTCAACTGAAAATATTTATACATGCATATTAAAAATAAAATCACTATTCAAACCACTCAAACTACATTCCAAATTAAAGCAGCACAACCACATTTGAAAGAAAAAAAATTAATCTAATATTTCTCGCTTGTATTTCCCAAGTGAATTGTGTTCTTCAACTCAATTTAAGACAAATCCTTGGGATTTAACTCTTATCGTTTCATTGAAACACGCACAAGTATAGTGCTGAATCCCTCGCCTACCATCTCCGTTTTATGTTAGTCCCTTAAGTGAAAAGTATCCCATCTTATCTTGCTTATCAACAAGCTTAGGTGGCTTGCACAAGTTTCTCTTTATTTTCAATACTCGTACTTGTTGGCTGCCACCCCAGAACTACCTCATTTCAGACCCACCATCCATCCTATGCTACCTTACAAGTTCATCAGAAAATTTCATCGAATGGAATTATCTGTGCATTAAATCCAGGTCCTGTTTATATTATCCCTTTAATAAGATTCATCTTGAAAATCACAGCTTATAGCTGTCAAAATAGAATAAAAGCTTTGGACATTCCATCTAGCAGCCAAGCTATCACAACTGGTCTCCTATTTGAATCCAACCTTTCATTTTCAAGCTCATCATGCCATCAGAGAGAGGATTCAAAGTAGCATCATAATACACACGAGTCCTTGTGTTACCACAATTCCATCCATACTGTGAATTGTATACGTATACGATTATGTTTGCATGTTTATGTGTGGAAGACTAAAAGAGAACTCTTGACGTAAATCTTGATCCAACCGCCATCAAAAAGTATCCTGCGTCTACAAGTTTGAATGACGTTTCCTTTTCTCTGTCTCCTTGTATTTTGTTGTGCGGTATCCGTTTTGTGAAACTTCATATCATGCAGGAATTTAACTCATACATTTTTACATACTTACTATGTTTCAATATTTTGTGGCTTTGCAAAAGGCTTTGAATCGATTTTCCTCCTTATTTTCCTGCGGCACATATAGGAAATGATGTAAAAAAGGGTTGACTTGACTGTGAACACGCTCGTATATGAGCCGCATATTGAAATCTTAGTAATGCTAAGGATTTCCTAGATGAAAAATGTATTTGGTTTTCTTTCGTTTTTTTTTTCTTTCTTTTCATGAATAAAAAAATTACAGTGAAACAGATCAACGCCGGAAATAGGGGATTTGAAAGGAATGTTTTTAGTGTATATTGAATTCTATTTCCAACGGGCAAATGAAATGAATCTGACAGTTAACCATATTCAAGGTGTCAGTGAGAGATACGCGGATATATCTCGAATTTTGAAGAATATTAATCGTTATGAAATCTTTTGTTCGTAGACTATAGTATAATAAGATATGAAAATATTTTTTGACAGATGAGAAATAACTTTTTTAAATTTTCTCAACCGATTCCATTCATATGTAGGGGCTTTTTTTGTTGAAAATTGTTCTAATACAACAATTCACAAAAAAAATACAATATTAATTCACAAGGACCTATTTTATTATGTTTCTCACAGTTGAACAACGACTGGTAGAGTTACTGTTGACTGTTGTCTACTTTTCTAGTTGAAAAAGATGGGACTGAAGTTCGTCACGTATAACATCAGATATTATCACGTGGATGGCGCTTTCTTTCCAGTAGCGGCGGAAAATTCTCCCCCTCTGGTCAGAACTCTGCTTGTTCCTTACTTTCCTGAGCGTCCACCCTTGCGTATAGTTGTGTCACCATAGCTAACCTAGGGAGGGTGTAAGAACTGTGAATTCCGCGCATTTCGGCCTACTTTGAGTTTGATTTGTTAGAGCTTGGTAGATGTCGAAAGATGAACAGACGCCAATCCGTTTTTAGACTACGCTAGATTGACACATCATATTTAAAATTATACTAAGCCAAGTCAAATTACTATTTTGTGAATCGCATTGGTCAGTTAATCATTAGTAGGCAATTCAGCTCAGCGTCAACAGACGCAGCAGCATCATTTATATACGAGGCCACAATGACAAGTTCAATCGCAGGAACTACAACATGGCAGTGGACAACTTTAACGCATTTAGTGCAATTTGCAGCTAAACCAACATTACTCTGTGAAGAAATAAGAAAATTTAACAGCTACCCAGCAAACTGCACAGAATGGACACTATGGTTCCAGTGTGCAACCAAATTTCCCTTAATATGGATGAGGCTGAGCCTACTAAACCATTTTGGGTAACACACTGTTGGACACGCGCCACTGCACAAAAAATGTTATGCAGTGACAGGAGCACCCTCTCTTCAAGTTGAGCTTACACTTCACTCACGCATACAGCTTAAGGGCTGACACAACAAAGAGGAGACCAACACTTAAACCATAAGTATAATGAAATACATCCTACTTTCGGTGGGTATTCTAAAGTATAGGGGCAGGCGTGATAAATTCACCCCGCAAAACTCAAAGGCAAAAGTGTTGCGATATATAACATGATTGCGCAACGCACTGATACTCTCTCGTGGAACGATGAAGAGAGCTGAGACCAAAGCTCCAACATATACTCTTGTCAGGGGTGGATCTTGGAAACAGGATGATTGTAGAGGGAAAACAATCAACTAACGCGCACCGTTGTTAATAATCAATTTATCGTGTTCAAA
This sequence comes from Odontomyia ornata, assembly GCA_963969285.1. Taxonomy (NCBI): domain Eukaryota; kingdom Metazoa; phylum Arthropoda; class Insecta; order Diptera; family Stratiomyidae; genus Odontomyia; species Odontomyia ornata. Next base: position 35,044,440 of record OZ017739.1, read on the forward strand.
ATACAATGACTCGGTTGATGGTTCGGATGCGACTGACTCTTCTTGATTTCTTCCGCGGCCGGTGCTCTTCAATTGGTGTTGCCATAATACTCGACCAGCCTGACATTGAATTGTCTCGATTCATTACTCCGTGTCTGAATCCGCAGCATCATCGTAAAAATCGAGTTCGGGACTCACGACAATCCACGGTTTCAACTTTTCGCTCGTATACACCGAACAGAATTTGCGTTGGTTGGGACGTGCGATTCCCATGTCCTCGACGAGATATCTGCCGTTTCGTAACACTCTCTAAATGATGTAGGACCCACGATATTTGGGTTCTCACTTTCGAGATTTTTCTCGTAGCAGCAGGTACGTTCTCTAGAACGATGAGATATTCTCCCTTACAGATAAAAGGTATCTTGTGTTTCGCGTTGAACCTCAATCTTCATTTCTCTCGTTCGGTGCTGATTGCGACGCAATCGCTAATTATCTTGAAATGCTCACCGATGAAATTAATGCGAAATCTTTCTAACGACTCGACGGTAGCCAAAACTTCAAGCTCATGACTAAGGTATCTGCTTTCGGATTTGCTACACTGGCGGCTGTAGGAGAAAACCGGTCTGAAATAGCCACCGTCGTCTCGTTGCATGAAGTTTTCGGCAAGACCCAGTGTGCTCAAGTCAGCGTGAACTCGATGTTCCTTCGTCAGATTGTATGCACTGAGCACTAGATCACAGCAAAGTACTGATTTCAATTTTTCGAATGCATCTCGTTGTTCGGTCGTCCAACAAAATTATGAATTGTCATTTTGCTTCAACAAAAGTGTAAGTGGCCTCAATATTAGAGAATTATCGCCAATGAATTTGCGGGAAAACCCGCTCAATCCCAGAAATCTTCGAACTTCTGTAAAGTTGGTATGTTCCGGAAACTCTCGAATTGCATTAGTCTTTTCAGCTGCTATGGTTTTATTCTGTTCTCATCGACTCGATGACCCAAAAACGTGATTTTCTAGGATAAAAACGTACACTTCGAGGGCCGAAGCGTCATACCGGCATCTCGAAGTATGACCAGGAATTCACAGAGTTTGATTAAACCCTCGGCGATGGTTTTGCTGGGCTGAATTACTTCATCTACGTAGCTAACTGCTCGATTTCCTATTTGTTGTACCAACTTGCTAATGACCTCATGAAAATAACTCGGTGCATAGCACAGGCCCAAAGACATCCGGTTAAATTCGTGTTGGCCTGCATGCTTGACAAATGCAGTGTATTTCCAGCACTCTTCTGCGATTGGTATTTGATAATAGCCGGACAAGAAATCAAGAATCATCTAAAATAAATTACCAGCGATCGATGACAGCTATTCCTCAACAGTTGGCATGAGAAACAGACGCTTTTCGGTGATTGCATTGAGCTCCCGGAAATCAACACGGAGATGGTCCTCACCATTCTGTTTGCGAACGAGGACAATTGGTGGCAAATATTCTGATGATGATAGACTCATGATATCGTTTTCGAGCAATTCGTTTACTCTTTCTTGAACGCGCTCACTCTTTGCGAACGGTGTCCGGTATGGCTGGCGTCGGACAGGTTTTAAGGTCGTTAACCTTATCGTCATCGTTGCCAAGTTGCATTGACCTAACTGAGCAAGCGATTCAGAGAAGCAATCTTCATGCTCACTGATGAGCTGATACAGTTGGTCCTTTTTTCTGATGGATAGTTTTGGTTGTTTTTTTTTCCTTTTTCTAATTAAATCATAAAATATATAATAATTTTCATTAAATTGAATCTAATATTGTTTTTTGATGTCATGTGTATTTTGATTGCTTGGAATTTTCTTTATAAAGAGGCGTTATTCTGAATAGCCCGCTATTTTGGTAGATGTCACTTTTGAAGCTGTCATTTTTTGACAACGCCATTAATAAAAATGGAACGATACACGCTTCAACAATGCATTGAAATGATCAAAATTCACTATAAAAATGATGAAAATCTGGCAAAGACGGTTCGTAAAACTCGAACATTTTTGGGTCGTCGTGAAGCACCTTGTCGGACCGCAATACAGAAATCGGTGGAAAAAATCGCGCTGTGAGGGCAATCTAGTAATGTGAAGAATGAAACTCCGATAATATTGCTGCTGTAGCCGAAAGTGTTGAAGGAAACCCAGGTTTGTCCATTCTTCGTCATTCTTTGGAATTAGGCGTTCCACAAACGTCATTACACTGTATTATGCATAAAAGTTTGGGTCTTAAGGCTTATAAAGTTCAGTCAACACAAGAACTCAAGCTGGTCGATCATCAACAATGTTGTGTCTTTGCTGATTGGGTTCTTGAAATGCATGAAAATGATCCGGAATTCCGTCAAAAAATCATCTTGACTGATGAGGCCCATTTCCTTCTCGGTAGCTTCGTCAATAAGCATAATTGTCGCATTCGGGGCTCGAAAAACCCAAGAGTTATTGTTGAGAAGCCCCCTTTCCTCAACGTGTGACTGTTTGGTGCGGTTTATGGTCCGGCGGAGTCACTGGACCTTACTTTTTCGAAAATGAGGCTGGAGCAACAGTTACGCTGAATAGATTGCGCTATCGAGAGGTGATTAATGATTTGGATGGTATTAATCTGGACAACGTTTACTTTCAACAAGACGGCACTACGTGCCAAACAAGCAACAGGATCTTTTACGGGAAAAGTTTCCGGACCATGTTACCTCTCGAAGAGGTGATCACAATTGGCCACCAAGATCTTGTGATTTAACAACTTGCGCCTTCTTCCTTTGGAGCCACGTGAAAGAAAAGTTCTACGCAAATAGCCCATCGTCAATTCAAGACTTCAAAGATGGAATACGTGAGGCTATCGAGGACGTAGAGTAGCCACTTTGCGATTTGGTTATGGAAAATTTTATGAAAAGGATATGGTCCTGTAAGCGTGGTCGTGGTGGTTATTTGCCTGATGTTTTTTTTCACTATTAACGGCATACTTTTCTCTTTATAATGAAATCAACATCCGATCATTTATATTAAAAACTGGCATTTTTCTTTTAATATCAAAACCTCTTATTCGAAAACCCTGTAGGTGTAAAGTGGTGCTTTCTTCAAAGTTCAACTAAAAAAAATTGTATGAGGTATTTAAGGGGGTTTTTCCATATAGGGGAGTGGCCCTCGAAAAAAATTCATCAAGGGCAGCTGAAGTGGCTCTTAATTGAAAGGTTTTGATAAGAACTTTTCAAAACAAGTCTCAAACTGACATTTTTTGTTACGAGGAGCGCACAGGGACGGGCTATGCACAAAAAAGTTGTGTCCTCCCCCTTGCGATCGGACACCTGTGATCTAAAACATCTGAAAAAATTATGGACGTAGGTATTCATGAGCACAACAACGAAAAACACCTCAGAGACAAAATTTGCTCAACTTAGTAAATAACAGCACGATCTGGGAATTCCACATTTTCCCAAATAAAATCGTAAAGATACCCTAAAGCCAACGGAACTCGATATTTAAGTAGTCTTACATAAGGTTTGATGAAACTCGAGTCATATACGCGGAAGTTATCGCCATTTTAAATTTCTCCAATTACGACAGCAATTACACATGATTTTGGTATTTTATGGACTTTCCATTGAATCAAACACTGCAGTTTTGAGTTGATCTTCTTAAAATTTTCAAATAAGATCAATAACATAAATATTTTTGGGAATTCATTATTTGAGTGATTTTTCATAGCTTACAAGAAAATGGCGACCGTTGAAAACAGAAAAATAATGGATTTTCTTTTACACGTGCACATCTCTCTGACATGTTTCTTGACTTTATTCGTTGCTGGTGACTGCATTTCGGAGAAATTTGGTACAAAACCTTTCTGACATGAGTGTATATCTGTTTACTCTACTGTTTTATCAAAAACGCCTTCCCTACTGTGCGTTTTGGTTGGGTGGTCGAACCAAAAACGCACGATGTTAGTTGTCAATAAAACAAAAAGTTTTCAGAGAATTATGTCAATATTTTTTATGATAATAGAAGGATCTATGACAATTATGCATCAAGCAAAACATCGCCCAAATGCACACCACGGCAATGCTGGCGTACTTCTATCTGATGGTCCATATTTTCAATGACTCTAAGACATAATTGAGGTTTAATGTCGTTAATGTGCTGAATTATCTCATCCTCTAGATCTTGAATTGTTCTTGGCTCATTGAAGTAAACCTTTCTTTTAAAGATCCCCAGAGAAAGAAGTCCAACGGTGTCAAATCACGTGATCGTGGCAGCCAATTAACATTGCCCCAACGTGAGATAACACGACCATTGAATTTTTCGCCCAAAAAAGGCCATTGTTTCGTTGGCTGTGTGGCAAGTGGCACCATCCTGTGGGAACAACATATCGTCCGGGTCCATAACATCAATTTCTGGCCACAAGAAGTCCGTTATCTTGCAATAGCGAACACCATTCACGGTAATTGCTTGGCCGTCCTCATTTTTAAAGAAGTATGGCCCGATGTAGCCAGCAGCCCATAAACTGCACCAAACAGTCTTTTTTTGTGAATGCATCGACTTTTCAAGTATCACTTGTGGATTTTCGTTAGCCCAAATGCGGCAATTCCGCTTGTTAACGAATATACTGAGGGGAAAGTGTGCCTCGTCGCTGAAGATGATTTTTTTTGTAAAGTCACCATTCCCTTCTGTCTGTTCAAACAACCATTCGCTGTATTGTCGACGCTTGAAATGGTTAGTATACTTCAGCTCTTGAGTCAATTGAACCTTGTAAACGTGGAAATTCAAATCTTTATTCAAAATTCGCATTAGTGATGTTCTTGAAATGTTCGATTGTTGGGCACGACGTGAGTCGAGGTTGATGGCTCTTCTGTCATACTATCGCGAACAACCGCAATGTTTTCCGCAGAACGAACCGGGCGAGGATGCACAGGTGATTTCACATTTCCTACAGACCCAGTTTGCTGAAATTTGCGCACGATTCTCACAATTGTGTACTCATATGGTCGATTTTGCTGACCAAAAAATCACAAAGTGTACGAATTTAACAACCTTAACGCATTGCTCAATTGTGTACCTCTCTATGTTTAAATTTGCCAAATACTGAAACAGAGAAATGTCAAATTAAGTTGGGCGAAAAACTTGACGTTAAGGTGTAACTCACAATTAACATCGTGCATTATGGTTGGACCACCCTTTATATTCCAGTGAGTCTGCATGCGCTAACCTGAATGCGGCTTGGATAACATATTTTATAACAATGTTGATTAAATTCGTTTATCAAATATCAAATTCTCATTTAATATGCTCGCAATTATTCCAGTGTGTCCAAATCGTAAAAAATAATAATGCTGCAGCATTCCGCCAAATGTCTTGCCAAATCGCAAAACACAAAGATATATTGAAGATTTATTGTGAAGAAATTTACCACACAGCAAGCATTTGGCCGTTTAATGTTTTCCCATAAAACTGGAACTCACAAACTAACATACAGACTGCGTTTTGTATATTCTCGAACTTCTGTTTCTCTCCTCCTACTTTCCGCTGGCATCTGCGAGAAACTATATCAAAGACAATAAATTGCATTGGCAATAAAATTGGTATACCGCGTACTGTACTCAAGAATGCAACGTATTCGATCGGAATTTTATTGGTTTTACTAAGAAATTCATACCAATTGCCAGAACGCGAGAGCAAAGCTCGATGTTATCCCGACATAAATTCGTGTACATTTGCTGACGAAATTTACGGAGTTGAAAGCACAAAATACCAACAAAGACTCGCCATTCCTTTGCAAAACGACATTTCATGGTTGAAATTTGAGCTTAACTTTTAATTCGCAAGCAGGATTTTACGGCTTTTATCGTTTGAAAAGTTGAGACCTTGGAAGTATGATCGTAAATTCCTTCCGTGATTGCTTTAATATTTGGCATTACGAAAGAAATTGAAGGTCACCCTCCCATCCTTGAATTCAACGCAAATCCTTCAACGAATGGAAGTTTGTTGCGTTACAAATTTAAGGTGATTTCCAATTCAAATTAAAACCAAAAGGTTTGTCAAGCAATTTTGAGTAGTCACTTTTCATGCTAATGATGGCTTACTCTTGGTCAATTTGAAAGGACTGTTAGCAACAGACGATAATTACATTTTGCCAAGTTGAAGACTAATCAAGGACTGGAGACTGCCTGTAGCGATGAAAATTCCCGAGATTCGTTCTCTTCTCAAATGTTAAAGGACACCTGGAAAATTCATGATGCAGTGTTGACAAGATTGGATTCTTTGAAATTGAGCTTGGCCAATGTTTGGTAATCAAATTTGGCATGAATTCTTGGGAAATTAATCCTTTCCTGTTGTTTGTTTGGACTTCGTTTGCCGGATCCTCAGAAATGGCAGATTGAATTCAATTTGCATTGGGTCGTCGCATTAAAAGTGGTAACCCTACCTGGCGAACGACTCCTTTCACACAATTGCTTCATACATAAATGATTTAGAGTTCCTTCCCAAAAGCAAATGGAGCAAATAAGTTGAAATATTGGCCTGGATTCCTTCGAGGAACTTTTGCAAGTCGGGAAGTCATCAATTGTCGATGGGAATTCTTGCAAATGACTTGTGAACAATTCCAGATGTTGACGATAACTCAAAATTTGACTGTTACTAATTTGAATTCATGGTTTCGGAGTAATTACGAAGGTTTTCCTTTTCAATGAATCAACTGACGAATGATGCTCTTAAAAATATCTCCATAACACTGGCAAATTAAAACTACCTGAGTGGAAATGGATGCACTTGAAATAATTGATTTTCCAAGCGTAGCCAATAAGTCAAAAGTGGTTGAAAATTCATTTGAGCGCTTCAAGTACTACGATGTGTATTGCTCCGTGGAAATAGCTGTGAAGTAACGCAATTTGCTTTTCTCTGCTACATCAGCCTTACACATGTGTAAATTGCTCTTCTGTACGTGCAGGCAACGATGACGATGCAAGCACTTTGTCATCAGTTATTGGAGCGCCACGTACAGAAGACATATCAACTCAAACGCATCTATTGCTGGAGCCTGCAGGCGTCTTTTTGAAATCAAAGTCAAATTTGCTCACGTCAAGCTGAAAACTTACAAAACAGAGCATAGTGCAGTTATTCAGCTTCCCTTCGTAATGACGTGTTGTTTGAAATGTAGACACAAGGCGTCATATTACTTTCAGCCCAGTAATAAAGGGTGGATGCATCATGTTCAATTTCATTCTGAGTTGCATCGTGGAGGAGATGTAAAGTTATTCAAACCCTTCTTTCAATAGAAATGCAGGCGCGTTGCTTTTAGCGAGTCCTTCAACGTTTCCTTTTCGTTGTAGTCCGGGGCTAGCACTCATTCTCTCAATACAATTCCGTCATATAATGGGAGATAGCATGCGATGTCAAACGAAGCAGTTTCTGCATTGCACAGTTTGTATGATTTTCTAAGGAAGAATACACAAATGTGTCCTTTTAAGATTCATTATGTTCTTGTTAAACATACATTATGCATAGATATGAGTGCTTGAAAAAATTTTTCTGTGTAAAGTCAATTTCAGGAGTAAAACTTGTTCCTATCATATAAGATGTGCTTTTCTTTATATTGAATAAAATTCAATGAAGAACAAACAAAAATAGTAAAAAAGTTCTATCAAGAATTTAGGATTTTCTGGCAAATTTAGCTCCTAGATGGTCCCTTTTTAATGTCCAACACTGATCGGCCAACATCCTTAGGTTCCTTTTGCCCTGATAGCGCTTTTCTATCTGTAAAATGACCTGATGGAACCTCTCCCCATGCTCATCGCAGACAGCGCCCAAATTCTCAAGGAAAAAAATCTAGGTGTGATTCTAAGAAATGAATCATGAGCGACATGTTGCAACCAAATGCTTGATAAGTCAACAACAGCTCGCTAACATCATCTTTATACTTTTCACTCTTACAGTTACTTAGAAAATTCACAGGAACGTTTTTAAAGATGTGCTGGCTCGTTTTTCTAGATCGTTCAATTTTTCTTCAAATATTGGATCTTTTTTTAACTTCCTGATTTGAGATCCAACGAAAATACGCTCTTTTATCTTTGCGTCACTTATTTAAGGGAATTTATCTTTTATATACAAAGAAAACAGTAGAATTTTGTGTAACCCAGCTAAACTTCGAGTAGTAGTCGTAACAACTTTGAAATCACCTCCGATTTTGAAAAAACATTTACTTTATTTGAATTTTCTAGTTATAACTTCAGGTTTTTAAAAGTTTCTTTCATATAAGCAGCATTAGCCAGAGGTAAAGAAGGAATTGCATTTTCTTTGTGCAGTAAAACTGCTTTTAAGCTAGTTAAAGAAGCGTCAACGAATAAACGCGAATGAGTTAGATTAAATTCAATTTTCAAATTTTCTGTCACCCCGTTTATATCGTGACAATACCCCAAGTCTTCATCTTGAGACTAGTGTATGACCTGAAGAGTTCGTCACGATTTCAAAAATGGCTTATTTTAGTTTCATGATGTAACAAATTCCATTCTTTTGAACGAGATTTTAAGAGTTCTGCCTCCTTTTTTTTGACAAATCTAGTCGCGAACCACGTCGTTCAGATCTTCTTGAGTTATCAAGTGTGGCTTGTTTAAGATTTCTTGAAACTCAGATTCATCACTATAGTAGTGGATGGCTGTAAATCGTTACTCGTAACGGATGCAGATGTAACTGGCAAAGGTAACTTCTCACTATGAAATACTGGTCTCTTAGTAGAATGTGAATTAGGGTAACTTACTGTGTTTTGTAACATCCGCGGAAGTCACCGCAGCTGCAGACATTAAATTTTAGCAGAGGGGTGCGTAACCCGGGATGGCTTACTGAGGCCGGCTATCGCCCAGTCATGTCCCGGGTCTTCCGGGATACCCTCTGCTTGTGCTGAGCCACCCTACACATAAAAACTAGCACAAAGGGGAAAAGGACGGTAAAGGCGGAGGTCATTTTAAAAAATGAAAATTTTGTCTTAAAGATGCTTGGCCGTTTTATTCAACTTAAAAGAAACATTCTACAAAAAAAATTACAAATTGTAATTGCAATAAGAAAATCCCTTTCAAATTTTATGTAAAAAAAACAATCAAATAAAATTTTTTAATATATAAGAAAATAAAACAAGTTGGGTAAACAGACCTACGCTCATGTCAGAAGGGTTTTGTATTCAATTTACAAACTGAGCATTAATTGTAGGTACTCATCTTCAGTCATTCATTCAATTGAATCAAGTGTTCAAAGCATGCACCTTAAACGTTGAAGTTGGGAAAAAATAACTCCAAATTATTCAATCTTCGCATTTAAAACAGCCACTATTTTGTTTTACGATTACTGATACCACTAACTGAACCGATTCTCAAAGATATACATGACACCTATCATTCCTGAAATTTTCATGCAAATCCTAGCAAAATTGTAGTGTCTGAGTCGGTAAAAAGCGCATGTTGTTCCATAGCCATATGTTGCCATAGTAATAAATGCAGCGCATATTGTTCCATAGTAATACAGGAAAATTCAAACCGCTATAACTTCGCTAAATATGATTCAATTTTTATGAAACTTGCAGGAGAGATCAACCTTATAAATAGACATCTATGTACTGAATTTGATTGAATTTAAGGGTACCGTTAAGATTTTATTCAAGAAAACATAAAATCAATAAATCATACTATTACTAACAAAGTTGAGTGAATTGCGACTTCTCACGTATTTGTTGTTATTGTACTCACCAAGGCCTACATCCCTTTTTCAGATTTTTCGGATCACAGGTGTCCAATCGCGAGGGGGGGGGACACAAATTTTTCGTACATTTCCCCTCCCTGTGCGCCCCTCGAAGCAAACTTTGCCAAACTAAGACCTGTTTTGAAAAGTTCTCATCAAGACCTTTCATTTGATACCCATATCGGCTACCTTCAATGAAATTTTTTTTTCGGGGGGTCACTCTCCTATATGGGGAGACCCCCCTTAAATACCTTATAAAATTTTTTTGTAAATGAACTTTGAAGAAATCACCACTTTACACCTACACACAAAATTTGATGTTTCTAGCTTAAGTAGTTTCCGAGAAAAACTGCTGTGACACACGGACGGACGGACGGACGGACAGACGGACAGACTGGTCGCGAAACTAGTAGGGTTTTGTAAAATTATTTTACAAAACCCTAAAAAAGAAGTAAATAATGTGAATCCACTGTAATATAAATAGAAAAATACCAAATAGGTACTCACTCTTTCCTCGTTGATCTCCAAGCGCTCGGCGAAGACAAAAAAAGAGTGTGGGGCCACTGTAAATTAAGTTTTAAATTAATTTGAAAAGTTAACCAAACGAAATCAATGAACATGCAACGGTCACTTATTTTACTCCCATCCGCTGCTCAACAGTCTCTTCTGCCTAATTTAATTTGAAAGAAATTCGAAAATTCGGCAATTTGCCATCTCAATCAAGCAGTCTTTGAAATTAATCGATATTTACTTTACACTTCAGATTTACGGTTCTACTTTCGACATTTTGTTAGTGGTTAAAGTCACAAGCAAATTTCCACCTTCGTCATTTTCTTTCTTTTATTTTTATTTCATTCCTAAAACACCCGCTGCTGATTCAATTAGCACAATGTGCAATCAATTGCGCTTTATTCGCGCTTTGCGTTTTTCCGTTTCCTTTAAAACTAAGTTGGTATCGTGGGGTCCAAATGGACCACACTATAAATGTTTATTGTTGCAGTATCACTAGTTTTTTACTTACGAACACGCACATCGATATAATATCATTATGTCACGTGTTGTAGTGGGTGCCAGACGTTTATTGCTTTATCTTAATTAGTGGAGGCATGAACTAGCTTGCGGTCCAAATGGATACCAAGAATGTTTAATTTGTGTTGGGCTTGGAAACACATTTTTTTAGTTTTTCAGTATCTTGAAGCAAAAATAGCTTAATTTCTAAGGAACGATGAGATACGCAAACTTCTGGAGGATGAATCAAACGATAAAACAAGTTGTGAGCATGTGCCATGTGAAGTGTGTGACGATGAAATAATTAGTGACAGAGAAAATGCGGAGATTATGAGTTGCTCGGATGTCAGTGTAATCGTGCATGAGAGTGACTACTCAAATACAAGTAGCTCTGATGAAGAGGAAGATGACACCGCAAACTTCGGCTTCTTAAGAGGTAAGAATCGATACAAATGGTCAAAAATACCCCCTAGTATTTCACGCACACTATTTTTTAATATTATAACTCATCTTCCCGGATTGATTGGAGTAGCTCGTGACAAAATAAATATGTTACCACTCAATTCGTAGCAGTTATTGATAACAGATGAGATGATTTATAGAAACTCCAAGCACACTAACGAGAAAATTGCAGAGTTTTCTGAAAAGCGCACCAGCCAAGGAGCACATACCAATCATATAAATGTGTCGGAAATGAAGGCTTTTTTAGGCTTGTTGTTCTTAGCTGGTGTTTTCAAATCCGGACACGAAGATGTTGAAAGTTTGTGGGAAACGGTAAGCACAGGAAGATATATTTTTAGGATCACTATTTCTCTAAAACGATTTTTGTTCCTTTTGTCATCTTTACGATTTGATGATATTAAAACAAGAGATGAGCGGAAAGTCAGTGATAGAACTGCTCTGATTTCTGAAGTGTTCAATATATTTATAAAAAATTGTCAGAAATATTTTGCTTGCTCTGAATACCTCACGGTGGATGAGATGCTTAGCCCATTTAGTGGAAGATGTTTGTTCAGGGTTTACATGAAGTTCAAGCCTTCAAAATACGGCATTAAGATTATGTGCCTCTGTGATTCAAAACACATTATCTCTACAGTGCATTCATATACAGTGGCAAATCCAATTCCAGAGAAAACACGTACTCGCTGTCCCAACACAAACTGTGTTATCACTAGTTGAACCAGTTTTCAATACGAATAGAAATATTACCAGAGATAATTGGTTTCTTCGATTAAGTTAGTCGGCAAACTAAAACAAAATGGATTGACGTTTGTGGGGATTATCCGGGAAAATAAGTGTGAAATTCCACCACAATTTCTGTCACTCAAAAGTCGACCCGTAAGCTCCACTCTTTTTGGATTCACAAATGATTAAACATTGGCTTCATATGTACCAAAAAAAATCAAAGCGTAGTCATAATATCATCCCTGCATCATGCCAAATCTCTAGACCAGGAGAGTAGCAAGCCTTAAATTATTCAGTTTTATAACGCAACTAAAGGAGGTGTTGATTCCTTAGATCAAAAATCTGCTAATTATCCCCTTTCAAGAAGAACACAGCGATGGCCATTCGTTTTATTTTCTGTCATATTTTCTGAATATTTCCACGTTTTTGTTAAGTTTAGAATATGATAAAGCATAAAAAAGAATTTGTTGACGTTTTTTTATATTTTCATTTTTTTATTGTTTCAAGTACAGACTGAAAATAGTTACCTTAAGTCAAAGGCTGTATCATTATAAGTGATAAGATATATCATAGAATTAATAAAAGTTTATTTTTATATTTGAAAAAGTGTCTTCTTTGAATATATAGAAACTCTAACCTTCGTTAATTTATAGAACACGTTTTATTGAAATTTTTCTATTGGAGTCCACTTGGACCCTCGATACCAAGAATGTAATTTAAAACATCGATACCAGCTAAGGGTTAAAATCCAGACACACTAAATTTATTTTCGGAGGCCGAAAACACAAATTCCTCTCCCTCACTCGTATTTACGAACGAATCTTAATTTATTTCACATCCAATGTAGTTTCTCGTTTCTTTTAAAACTTTCCCACACCAAAACTTCCGCCAGTAAACTTCGCAATCAATTCAATTGTCTTTTTCCGTTACCAAGAAAATCAATTCCATCCGATTTAAATCCAGACTTCTTCGCTCCCCAAATTAAAAACTAACATACTTCAACAAACTTTCTACTCAAATTCAAAATTAAAATGTTTTTCCCACACCGCCAAAGAACTTTTTTCTATTATCCCTTCCCAAATCAAAAATTTCACTTACTCAATCCCGCTGCCGCATCCGGGTAACGTAATCAAAGTTCAATGAACTTCGATTCCGCTTACCACACATCTTTTCCATATCGTCAAACGCAACAATTTCCATTTTGCATTTATGGCGATTTGCATTACCATGATAGCGTTTGATTGTATGCAAATCGCCATATACGAGAATAAGGAAATAGTTGCGTTTGCCCATATCCCAAAAAAATTGTTTTCCTGTGCTCGGGAGAACTTAAACCCAGGGTCCCAGTGGACTCCCTGGTCGAGAATTCACGACGCTACCAACGGAGACATCTTCTGTTGATCTCCCATTCATTCATTTAGCAACTTCAACTATGAACTTTCCCTAATGGGCATTGAAATGAAATTTATTAGTAGGGGAGCGAGAATGAATTTTTGTTAGTATGACGAATAAAATTTATTAGTATGAGATAGTGAATAAAATTAGTTAGTATGAAGGAAGGAATTAGGTTTCGTTAATGAAAAGGTCTCGAATGAAATTTTGTTAATGGGAAGTAATGAATGAAATGTTGTTAGTGGGAAAGATAAGATTATTGCTATGATTTTTTTTTTGGTATGAAAATAGGGTAAGAAGGTAGAATTAATATGACGGGGAAATAAAATTAAAGGGAAATGGTAAAATGTTAATAAAAATAAATAGATAGGAGATGTTACATAGGCAATTTGAAGTTGCGAATGGGTGAATGCCGGTACGCCGGAATTCGAAACAGTTTTTTTATAGAATTAATACCTTATATATCTGTAAGACAAAAATAGCAGTTTGAAACCTATTATTTTGGCTCGGTCTAAATCATGGATACAGCAAACGGCACAGAACGGGACCCTTTTTTCCAATCACTCAAATTCTTAACAAACTTATGCAACAAATATGGGGAGCCCATGATTTGTCTTAATGATCCCCAGGGAAACCAAAATACTAACGATAACTCTCCATCACAACTTCAGTGAAATTTCGTCTTAGTTTTTTGAAAGTTAATTCTCCATAAATATAACAAAAAGCGTCAGAATCTTTATTATACTTTCTCGATATATTCGCAGCAATTACTTATAAATCATTAAATTAAAACTAATATGAATATAAGAAATTTAACGACTGCTTATTCGCAACCGTTTGTGTTTATCAACGTAATATTGGTTATACCAATCATCACATCACAAAAAATCTAAGGCCAATCGAAATAAAACTATTGGTATTTATTAACGAAGGAAGATTTCAAAAACAATATCAGCCATCAGAGTTCGTGTGGCATGACTAGTGTCTCTTGTTATGTACATGAACGTCTCTACCCGGTTTTGTGTGATCAACCCTTCCAAAGTGAATATTTGTGATATTAATATAATTTATCAAAGTGAAAGTTATGGACACCAATATTTCAAATTGATAGCAGGATAAAATTTTAATTTTGATCAATTCACAACTATACAATTGTATGATTTAAAACCATTTGAGCCGTCAATTGGTTGCTTCATGCCGATGTCCTCATCCACATCACTATGCAGAAAAGCAGCGGAAATATAAAACTGCATTATCTGCATCCTTTCCGTAGCTGTAACCGCCAACCTTATTCAAATTGTGTCCAAACGCAAAACTGAACTGAAGGTGTCTTCCTGGTCGATACCGGGTCTTTGAGCACACCCTTGTATCACCATTTTTGCTCGATATTTATTGACGGTGCCATCGGAGTGGTATCTCAGATAAAAGACCCATTTATTGTGAATTGCAAATTCTCTAGGAGGAACCTCGGTCAAGTCCACAGAGCATTTTCACTTCATGCCTTTCTTCTATTCGTTCCTATCCTCTGTTGCTTCCAGGAACGACTTAAGATTATCATATACGACAAATACATCTACAATTGTGATGTGTTCGCACCCAAATACAAAGGTTTTTGATGTTGTCGCAAGCTTATTCGGATACCTGGACAGCGTTATCCTCTTTTTTGCTTCGAACGTCTCAGTTTGCAGTTTCGTTCATACAAACTGCTTGTCTAGGTGTCCCCATCGCTCGTAGTAGAGTTTCAAGGTATCCGTACCTCCAACTAGATTATCCTTAAAGTTGTACCGGATGGAATGTTGCTCCATACAGCGTGCCATGTTGCTCTCTTGTTCCACTGAAAATTACCTTTTTATTGACGAAAAATCTGCATTTGCTTCCACACATCTTTTGGACACTAAAGAAAACTAAAAGCAATCTAAACGCATCTTATGTAAATAAGGATGCAGTTCCGATGGCTTTTCAAAAAAATGTATATTCTTGCTTAGAGGGCAAATCATTTTGTGAGCAAATTGACAATTGTTCCTCTCACCTGCAACCAATTCAAGCTGGAAGTCCCTACGAATCACCCCTCTCAACCATTTTATATAGCCTTTACATTGCAGACTTGCCTGGCCTGTCAAATAATGTACAGTTTGCAGTCTATGCCGATGATATGTATATAAACAACGCGTCATGACAAGCAAAACTGAAACTTTCCATCAATAGACTCTACTACTTTTTTTGTGGTTGGGAGGTGAGGGCTATTTACACTCTGGATGTAACGCTCCCAGATGCGAAGAATGTCTGGATAACCCACTTGGTTTCTCTTTAACCAAGTCTCTTTTGTTTGTCAGGATGATCACTCCGGATTTCTTAACTGCTAGACTGAACCCACGAGCAGTCATCTAGTCCCTCACCGAGCACATGAGCAAACGTAGTCTACAGTGACGATCATGCACGACTCAACCCGTTGTATAATATGCTCCACTAATCTGGGCCAAAAATAGATTCTTGAGCAACATCCGATGTATTTTTCATTCTTCGTTGGCCCTGCAGCGTATCATAAAGAAAGCTTTTGATGTTTCAGGTAGTCCCTCAAAAGCCGCATAAAATATCCTGGGGCTTGAAAGCGGGTTTCCAACATTTTCAGAATATCCACCCTTCTAGCGGAGTTGAAAGCGATTTGAACATCAAAAATTACCGACACAACTACCCATCGTTTTGCCCGGTTATGTACCCCTACGCATTTTTACCGCACTCACCACCTTTGCAGCTGCATCAATGGTGGAGCGTCCTGCTTCAAAGCTGTCCTTCCCAGGAGAAAGGCATCCAGTAGCACAAATTGCGTCAGTGAGTCATCCCTTGATAAGTTTTTCTAGCGCATTTTCAGCCATGTTTAGCATGCGTAATGCCCAGTATTCAGACGATGACCCAAGATTCTACTTCCCTTTGCTGCTTGGTATGAGCTTTGCTACCTCCCAAAGCTCTGAGTAACCCATTGCTGCAGGCACGCGTTGAATTTACTGTGACAGCGATGATAGACGAGCTGCAATACCTCCGGTTGGACGCTGTCTTGACCTGGAGCCTTCTCTGATTTGAGTGATAGAACTGTGTCTTTCAGTTCCAGCCGCAGGATGAGAGGACATTTCGCCGTGGACAGCGGCAATACGGATGGGATGGGAAGGCCCTCAAAAACACCACTCACATTATTAGCCTTAGTGCTGTCAATCATTACGCGAAGAATTTCCTAGCTGACATCTAAGCTGCTTACCGGCTGCATACCTCCTCTTGGTTCTGTGCTCATTGACACTCCCTTCGCTTTTCAGCAATTTCAGTCGATCACTAGTACATTGGAGGCTTGCTGTGCCAGGTTTTATGACGGGACATAGAAACACTGCAACAGACGTGATACTGCTCATAGTTGAGTTCACCACGTCTTGAGTTGCTAGCTCTTTAGTTCCCTCCGAACCTGCTATGAGCACCTTGACAAAACTTTTGACATCCATCCTCTCAATGTTCTAACTAATCATAGAGGATCGAGAGCTTGGGTGTTGAGAAATAACACCACGGATGCAATCCGATTGTACTGGCTGCTAGCCAATTAGTCGTGTCATACTCTACCACTGCATATCCTTTATGCTGGGGACACAGAAGCGAATGTCACGTCAAGTATGGTTTCTTCACAGCTCAGTGGGCGGAAAGTCTGCGTATCACTGGTGTTCAGCACGATGAACCATGTCCTGCGGATTGCTTTGAAGAATAGCCCATTCGTTGTTTTAGCATTGAAGTCTCCTCCAATGAGTACGTGACTTTCTTTGTTCATGACAGCTTGCTTCAAATATTAAGCTTGGCTTAGAAAGCTGATATCAGTTCTTGTGGTGTTGGGTACATACTAGAGAATCTAGTTCCTGAAAATTCATCCCACACAAAACCATACCTTCATCCATAGTCCTCTACTAGGAAATCCACACTGCTCCTATCACAGATGGCAGCAGTACAAGTTTCGTCAGGGTAACATCATGATGAACGTTTGGCGTGATATTTCTCAGCCAGCAGCATGCTCATGCCCCTCGCAAGCTGGTGTTTTTGGGCTCTACTCCTCCCCTGATTTCCTACGATACTTCTGCGTAAGACAGGCTATCTTTGTTTTTCACTACCAGTGCCTACTGCCAGGATCTTCTTCGTGGTTTTTTTTTCTCTTCTGCCTCGCATCAGGTTCTTCTTTTGTTGAGCATCTATAGAAATTTAATTTCTGGGATATTTTGAAGGCATTTTCTGGCGCATTTCTTGGCTGCTTTTGTCAGCATTAGCTAGACCCCCGTATCTAACATTTCATACTCATTGAGGGCCTCCTTCTTTCTTCTTTTATCTTGACCTTCTTCAATTAGAATAGAAGCCATTCTTTTGATGGTATTTTGTGGTGGAGCTAGCTGCAATTCTTCAGTAGACTCAGCCCTCAGCTCTTCTTTAGCGTTCTTCTCTTGTTTGGTCTTCTATTCTACTTAACTCTTCAACCAGCTCCGCGGATAATTCCTGATGCGTTCTGAGAGCCCCTCTAACTCTGAAAGCCGGTTTCACATGATTTTTTCAATATTTTTTGTGAGTTACATGCAGATTCAATTTCCTTCAGAATACATCTCGCTTTTCAGATTAGCATTGCTTCCCGATAGCGCACAAAGGTTGTTGAGTTTTACAATCTTCTCTTTGGAGAGAGGTTCTCTGCTTACGTTTCTAAACACAATGCGTCAGTTACATTTTCGGCGATGTCAGGAACTTTGCTTGACTCCATTACTTTAGCCTCCCCGCTCTTTTCTTTTTTTGTTGCGATTCGTTTTTCGAGTTTGAGGTGATTCATTACAAGTTCTTCTCTTGTAAGGCATTCTAGAGTGCGTGCATTTTTACTACGCCCGAGCAGTTATTAACTTCAGCTGATAAATGCTGTCTAGGTCTTTTTGTTTTACCGTCTATTTGTCTTCGCTCTTCGAATCTTTATTACCTTATCAAGTTTTCAATTTCTTAGTCGTTCTTATTGTTATTCGAGAGTTTAGAGATGCTATATCTGTTGGGTTATCCCTCGGGGCCGTTATCCCTGTTTTTATGTATTGTACTTTTTTAGTCCCAGGGCTATCTTTGCAGAGCAGGGAGGCCATTCGAGGCTTGGCACCAGCCCTTATGGGAACAGAAGCTGAGAACCAGACCAGTGCTAATCGGAAGTCCGTCCCAACTAAATCTAACCCACTAACTCAACGGTGCGAACTTAGACTGCTCTTCAAGGCCTGTCAAGATTTCACCGACATGGTGACAGTATGATACTTGAATTGGAGCCGTTTATGCGTGTCACCTTGGTGTTACCTTGCTATAGAGCTAGATCTTCAATATCATACCCGCTAGTCCTACGCGTTAGTTCTGATTCAATGTCACATTTGTAGGCCAAACGATGATTGCCATTCTGGAGGAACCTTACCTTCCTCAGATACGCGTGGGCGGCACTCCTCAAAGAGTGCTAGCATCCAAGAATACTCTTGTCAACCAGCACTCTCTCAGTGATGATATCTTGGAAAAGCATCTTCGGTTTCAATCAATAATGCACTGTTTTAGCTAATAATTTAGCTGCACTCTTAGCGCTTTTTTTTATAAACTTCACTGAATACCGTTTTCACCAAATTACCCACGCTCTACTTCTATTTACACATTATTTATTCCTTTGGATACACTGAAGCCTGGTTGACACAGACATGTGCAAAAACTGCATGCATGAGAAAAAGGGACATGCTGATTGCTTGCAAACTACGCAGGACGTGGTCCGCTCCTCTGAGACAGATGTAAGCAAGGGTGCCAAGATTGGTTTGTCTTTCTGACCACTGGACTCGAGGGATTAGAACCAAAGCTCCAGGAACTCTAAAAACGCTCTCACTGATTGGTTCTCCATTGGCTTCCTTAAGGATTGCTCATACAGCGTATGGCTTTGCCTATCCAATTTTTTTTACAATGAAGTGGAGAAGTAATGGGTCCCATGTTGAGCCATCTACCCCCCAGATTGATTGAAGTCAAAAGGCCTTTGTGGACGGTATCATGTAGGTTTTTAACTACTGATGATGTTGGTGTTTCAGTAGTTATGACTGGCGAGCTGATGATCTTTGATATGATCACCGACGTTAGAAGCCTTTTGTTATTGTATCGGCTTTGGATCAAATTCCAGGCTGTATTTTAATAAGCTTCTGTCAATGGCAGATGTGGAATGAGCTTTTCTGCCTCTCCAATAGCATGGTTCTATAAGTACCGCATCTACTAGATCGTTGGTATTGATTGAAGGTGTACCATTTGGGTAAACTTATCGGAGAACTAACCCCATTTTAGGTAATCACCATCAAAAATTGGGATTGTAATCCTTGGAAGACGTATGGGAGAGGCCTCTATCCTTGCAGTAGTCTGATTGGGATGACTTGATTGTGGTGTTTGGGACATCGTAAGATTTTGCCTGATCATGTTCTCCAGCTCATTGAATGCCTTAATCTCATAACCATCGGGAGCGTCTGTTGGCTCCAATATAGAGTAATGGAAATACTCCATTTGACTCCACAGCTTATTGATTATATCGTTAATCAAACTCATTCCTTGGGAACCTTGTTGTTCTGCTAACTGGTGCTGAACTGTGGCCATTATAGCCTTCTGGTGGCGTATCAATGTCGTTACTTCAACTGGCTTTGTGGATTGGGCCTCTTTTGGTTTTTGGGCATTATTCTTTGCACCCTCATCTTGTAACATGGCAGACTCAATGTCTATAATCTTGCAGAGCTCATTTTCAAATAAGTTTTGATACTTCACCGTTAATTCCGACACTTCCTTGTAGTAATCAGTGCGGAAATATGCATCGCCAGTGGGGTCTGTATCCAGTGCACGGATTCTGTTATCGCCTTCCTCAAATTTATCCCAAGCAGCTGATAATTCTTGAGGGTGTCTTTCAAAATATGGTCTGGTTTTACGATAATCGCTGCCCTTGTTGAAGTTTTGGATTAAACTCTGGATCTCCTCTTTGGTTTTCGATTGCTCTGTGGAGAGCTCGTTTATCTTTGCAGATGTGATGTGTGTACTCCTGGTAAGAATATCCTAAGGATATCACGTCGGGGTCACCAAAAATGTCGCGATATGGGTGGATACCCAACAGAAACACAAGAGTAATTATAAATTAAGTAGATTTACACGATGGATGAACGAATCTCAATCAACACTTGAATTGATTTAGAAAACGCGACAGCTAACTTTACTTGAGACTGATTGGTCCTTGTGAAAATCAATCTTCACTGGACAACTAATGCCTGAATTAATCTTCACAGGATCTCTAATTAGATGCAAGAATAAAACATACTGCCTGAATAAATCTTCACTGGATCTCTAAATGGATGCGAGAATAAAGCGCACTGCCTGCTTAGCGATCAACAACTGAAATAAACTTCTTTATTTTTTACATTTACATTTTGGGTATGATGAAAGTGCTGACTCCCCAACTCTTACATTAAGACGCACGTGCTCGTGAAGGAAAAAATTGCTGACGCTTGTGGAGCAAAGGCCAATTCCAAGCAATACTTGATATTCTTTATCACGGACAAAACTGCTGATGATGCGTCCCAATGTAAGAGTGGCGCATTACATTCTTATCATAACTGAAATGCATTTTAATGTTATACCTGAATTACATTTTGAATTTACAATGTGAATATAAATTATGAATTCACAAGAAGAAATTGAAGTTGAGTAACTGATGGATGATTTTAATTGTGATGTAATTTTACAGGGTTGTTAAACAGTCACTAACCAATGACTACCCGTCTCCAGAGCCGAAAACGAATGAAACCTATGTTTAAGCCTAGGCCCAAATTTATCAAAAGAATATACACCTAGCGTTTGGCATTCTCCCATCGGCGAGTTATTAAAAGCACCTACTCGTTATTGTCTCTGTGGGCCATCCTTGTATATATGCTCCAGCTGACTACACTTGAAACGAGAATTTTCCCGTTGTTTTGGCTGTAGACACTCGCTAAAGTACAATAGTACCCTAATTTACAGCAATTGAAACACAAAATTTGCATAAGTTCTCAAAAGGTTCACGGGATCAACAACACTTTTTATGTGGTCGTACAATATGCTAAAATTGTCAATAGTACGGGCGGTCGCAAACACTGATTTCGATGTAACAGTGCCAGGCATGCCCTTAACTCGGTATTATATGAGACCAATCTCTGACAATGTCACACCCTGGGCTAGTTCGCTGACACGCAATGAATATTGCAAAAACCATTATGTGGCCGACATCTTTAATTGGGACAACTGAATGTGAACACTGGTATTGTTCACTGCCTGACCAAATTTTGAGCAGAATTTTCCACTTGAAGCATTCTATCTGTTGACAGTAACTGTTTGCGAAAATATAGCAGCAAATCTGCATAATGAGCGACGACACAATAAGAATTTAGACTGGACGTTAATTTTGAACCTACCAGTCCATTGAAGCCTTCCTCTACTCCAATAACCCTTTTGGCCATAGTTTCATTTACTTAAATCTTCCAGCACTTTTCCTAATTCAGTATCATTGCTCAATAAAACAGCCTCTAATGATCAAAACATATGCAATCTCTTTGCCAACTTGTTCCATAATTCTTGTAGTCTAGCTCACTTCGACTCCGGCATCATCTCTATCAATTCTGTAGAAGTGGAAGATATCATTGCCTCGATAGATACAAGCGGATCTATGGGACCTAATGGCCTTCTTAACTTCTTCATTGAATTGCTATGCTCTTCGCTGAGTTTTCCTCTATCCTTGATTTTAATTTGAGTCTTTCGACTGAGTTTTTCACAGATGCATGGAAATGTGCTGATATTTTTTTCCCATCCATAAATCCAGCAACAGCAATTCCGTTTCGAATTATTAGCCAATATATCTTCTCTTATCTTTGGCATGATTTTAGAGAGAATTATCCTATCCAGAATTTATGATGCTTTCCATGCAAATCTCTCCATTCAGGAGCATGGGTTCATAAAAGTCGTTCAACCATTACTAATCTCTAGAGTTTTCCAATTTCCTAGCTCTTGCTCCAAATTCCAGTTGCCAAGTTGACATAATTTATACCGATTTTGCCAAAGCGTTTGGCACCAAACTTTAAAAAACAAACTTGGTCAATACAGAATATCCGGCCCCCTCTTTACCTAGATCAGTTCCTTTATCCATAACCGTTCTTGCTCGGTAATTTGAAACGGGTGCTCTTCTGCCCCTTTGCCCAGACCTGGCGAACCACAGGGATCTATCCCTCTATTCAAACTTTTCATCAATGACCTTCCTAGTTTTTTTTTTCTTCCAACTATCTTCTTTATGCCGACGATCCTTAAATCTTCAAAATCATTTGCTCAATGAATGTCTGCTTGATACTCCAAAATGATATTAATGTATTCGATGAATGGTGGTCGTATCAATCTTCATGCTCTCAACGTTCCTAAATGTTTTCATATGTGTTTTACGAATAAACGAAATACCTAAAGCATTGACTATTCTATTAGTGGCTCAGTACTTTTATCAGTTGACTGTTTTAAGGATCTTGATGTGACGTTTGACCAACATCTTAAATTCGATCGCCACATCGTCCATATGACATCTAAAGCAGCTCGAATTGCGGACTTGTTCTGTGCTGTTTCCACACTGCTTTAGGCACTCAAACATGTGTCCGTGTATATATCTCACTCGTCCGCTCTTTTCTAGAATACGCTTGTCAAATATGGTCTCCCCGTCACACGTACCTTTCGGATATCGTTGAATCTCTACAGAGAAAATTTACTCTCTCTATTTTCTATTTATAAATACAAACTATCCTTCCTTCCATATGGTGAACGTTTTATCTACCATCTGTTCCTTAGAGATGAGGCGACAATACCTTGACCAATGTTTGCTCTTTAAGCTTATTCGATGCTTTTTATCATCTGATATTCAAAATGCAATTTGCTTACGCCCTCCATCTAGAACTAAATCTACTCAATTTTACTCGAATCCTTTCGCGCGCACAGATATTTATTTTCATTCCTCCTTGGTCCGACTCGTTTGTGACCAAGAATATTTTCAGTTTGGTCCCCTTTTGGAGTCGCTCGCAGTGTTTGAGTCCAAGCTGTGTAGGATTCTTAGTTTCAATTTTATTGCGTTACCTCATTTAAATTTATCTAATTATCTTTCGTTGATATCTTTTGTAAAAATGCTTATTTTGCCTTAAATTGTAGCTTTCTTTTGAGATAACTTTGTATCTATCTTCTTTGTGATTGAAAATTTATTCTGTAAAATAGATCTGAAATAGAAAAAAATGCAGGTACATTTGCATGATCTTTTAACTGGATTTCTAACTTGGCTAATTCCTGCCGCAATCGATAAAAGGTCATGAAGACGAGTCACTTGACAATGCGAAGCATACCCAATTGATGCGCTCATCATCACCTGGATCTTCAACTGCCTGTCAGAGAGCGATTCCAAAAACCTCAGCTGCATCAAAGGCACCACTCAATGGTTCTACATGTGCTTCAATGCCACAGCATCAACCAGCCAATGTACCGACTATCCTAAATAATGAGCCCAGGCGTCGTCAACATGTATAGCCGCTTCAAATTGACACTCCTCCGATTTGACTCTTTGTGTCTCGCTTCGCATGACATACCACATGCAAACAAATTGAAGACTACGTTCTACGAAAATAAGGTATGGCTCCATCCCGAGCTATCTTATCGCAGGAATTTTGGCCAAAAAGTGCTTTGATAAAGGAATTCGTCGCCGGTAGAAGACAAAATTTTCAACGCTCGAGGAATTCACGGACCGTCAATTAACGTTCAACAGAAAAATTGATAAATTAAGTATTTTTATCAGAATTTCAGGGGACTTAGAACTAAGCTCCAAGATTTTTTTAATTTCAATCACAGCGGTTAATGATGATACTGTCTGCGCAACAGAATTGCGGTTGAATGATATCATTAGTGATTTTGGTATCTCTTCTATGCACAAGATACTTCAACGTGACCGCGATTTAGCTATGTCGTCTAAGTTTGATGCTGGAGGCGTTATCATTGGAGTTAAACACGATCTTTTCCACCAATTGAATGTTTATTAGTCAGAGTTTTGGTAAGCCTCGGCTTTTCTTTATTAATTGCTAGTATCTTTGTTCGTTGCAATTCTCCTTTAAGGGTAGATGAGGACTTTTTTGATGAACTAAATCTGGTCACCATTTTTAAATTTCCGCACAACTTATTATTTATTTGTGGAGACTTTAATACATGTCTTGTAGAGTGGGACATTTCTTCACATCCTAGAACTACTACAACTAATCCCTTATTCAATTGCTTCTCATCAGTTATCCCGTTCAATTCATTAGTACGAGCAAACTTCAGTCAGAACATTAATGGAAGGCTACTAAATCTTGTACTCCTAAGCTCAACTCTCTCAAATAATGCAGTATTAACTTCTGGCGATCCTTGTGTTAGAGCTGATCCAGATCACCTCCATTATGTGTTGATCTGGGCATACCAGCGTTAAGTTGTGACCGTGCCTTTCAACCAGCTATTTATAGTTTCAGAAAGACAAATTTCCCTGCAATATCCAATTCACTTTCTAACATAACGTGGGATGACTTTTTCGCTGGTATCTCGTGTCAGGAAGGCACGTCAAAATTCTACACCCTGTTGTACGAACTCATTGCTAGAATAGAGAAGTTTGTCAGGCACTCAAAAATAAAGAGAAGACTAAAAAGAAATATAAGCTCCTTAAGTCCTCGGAAGCAGTAGGTGAATTTTCAAGGTCACGGTCATTAGCAAAACCATTGATAAAATACGCCATCAATTATTATTTCGGTCATATTGAAGAATCACTCTATAATAATTCACCAAAACCATTTTGGATTTATATTCGTGCATTTAAGAAATCGCTGGGTATACCGAATATCATGTGTTGGTGCAATTCAAGTACGGATAATCCTGACTCGATTCTTAATCTCTTTACACGTTTTTTCTCTTGTACCTTTAGTTATCTTGCTGCTTATTATAGTTTCCGTTCTAACTTTTCGTATCAGACCATTTTTGCTGATTTCAACATGTTGCGCTCTGATATTGAAAATATACTTATCAATTTGAATGACTCTATTAGCCCTGGTCCAGATGGAAGCCTTTACTTTTTCGTAAAATTGTTTTCGTCAGTTCCTTCTTCCCCATTGTCTTATTTGTTTAACCTTATCATTTTCAATGGTATATTTCTTGATATTCAGGAAATGGCATATATTACTCCCATTTTGAAATCTGGCAATCCGCGTGAGATTTTTAAATTACCGTCCTATTTCTTTTCTCTTTATATTTCGCAGAATTTTTGAAAGGGAAATGCACTCTAAGCTATTTCCTGTGCTAGCCCCTCTACTATCTAATCAACAACATGGCTTCATTACACATAGGTTCACTTTGACTCATCTGCTAGAATTTTTGGATTATGTTTCGCAAGCTTTAGATGCCAACCCTCTTCTCTTTCGACAAGCATTTGAATCCGTACCACATAAAATCTTGCTAAAGAAACTGAAACATTATGGATCCTCTGAAGGCATGCTTACATGGTTTCATTCCTACATCACTTCTCGTTCATGTTGTGCGCGTGTAAATCGCAGGAGATCAAACAACTTCTCACCATCGTGAGGAGTACCACAAGGACCTATACTTGGCCCTTTATTATTTAATATTTTTATCGATGAACTACCTTCATGTTTGAGTTCACAATCATTACTTTATGCAGACAATCTGAAAATAACTCACAGGACTGCCTTGATTCATCAAACGACCTTAATATTATGAGTGATTGGTGCCGTTTCAATCGCCTTCATTTAAACATTCCTAAGTGCCACATAATGTCATTCACAATTTAAAAATGTCCCATATGTTACACATATTCAATGGATTCTGAGGTGATAGCCCGTGCTACTCAAATAAAGGATTTTGGAGTTTTCTTTGACTCTAGTCTTAGGTTTATTGTCCATATCCAACAAATGACAAACAAAACTTTCAAAATGTCTGGATTCATACTTTGCCATGTAAAAGTCTTTCATAATATACAAGTAGCAGTTCTCTTTTTTGTCGCACAGGTACACTGTATCCTCAAATATTACTCACAGGTATAAATCTGTGTAGCGATTTACCAGAATTTTGCTGTGTAATTTCAATTTATCTAACGATTCTATGAAGATCGTCTTTCCTTACTCCAATTACCTACGTTAAACTCTCGACGTACATATTTTGAAAAGTGTCTGCTTTTGAAACTCTACCATCATTATATAGATTCGCAACTGATTAATTGCATACAGGCTCGGAATGCAGTTAGACAAACTCGTTTGTTGGGAATTCGTAGTAATTGAGCAGTCACACAAGCAAACCGCCCGATAACCGCATAACACTGTTCCAAAATATCAAATGCAGATTTGAAAAATTTAGTTACGCATATTTAACTTTTTGTAAATTATAAAATTTGGAAAGAAAAAAAAATGTACGACTTTTTTTATCATAAATATAAATGTATATTGTTTCTTTTTTACTACATTAAACGTAAATTTTGTTTTGCATTGATGGTCGTTATAATATTTATCCATTATTATAATTTAAATTTTCAATCTATTCTTAATTTTAGTAACTTAGTTATATAAATTTGAAAATTGGTATTCCGGACATGGGAAGACTAATTCAGTGCATCACATCCATGCGTTACATTGGCAAATGCAATCGAACTCAGCTGAGCTATCAGCTGTTTGGGATTTACAGGTGTGGTGGAGAAAATCATGCGGAGATTTAGGACGGATCGAGGAGTTTGCTCAAGATTGCGCACCAGCGCGGACGTCGCGGCGTTTCGATGTGATGATTAGTACATCTATTCAAGGAGTAAAGTTTTCTTTTCTGATATTAGTTAGAAGAAAATTGGACATTCGCGCGTTAATTCTAACACTGGCGCGAAGTGGAGGGCAGATATCTTTTCTCGCAATATTTCCGTTGTTCTGCGGCTTGTTTTGGTGGCGATTCTAAAAAGCAGACTTGATTGTTATTAGTATTGTAATAGACTTGTTACTAGTGTGGCCTAGAAAGCAGTCAAATTGCGTCTCTTGCTTGCACGTGGATGCGGAGTATGATCAATAGCGATTATGACTGCGCACCCGTCATGACTAGACCGCGCCCATCTCACAATAGGAGAGTGCCGGTAACCAATACTGGAACGAAAAATTTATCCCTCGGCTTGGATAGCTGTACAATTCATATGGAAGTGGTTTTTTAAAATAAGGTGGTGTTGTGAATGGCGTGTTGCTGGCCAGAGGAAGGTCAGCGCTGTGGGATATTTGAAAGTGTCGTGAGCTCTCGTGTTCGCCTTAAAATGAGTATTGCTTTATACTTCTGCCAGGAAAACGGGATGCATTCAAAGTGACCGAGTATGAGAATAATCTATTTGAAAGTATTGCAAGCTCTCGTGTTCGCCGTAAAAAACGAGATGCCCTCAATTCGATCGGCATTAGATCGCTCGAATTCATGAATGCGAAATTTTTTTGTAGTGGGTCTTGTGCTGGGGAAAAGAAACTGCCCCACGACACCGCAACACTAGCCTGCCAGCGCATTCACGCATCCCTAGACACGACCAAATCTCGGCGGATCCTACCATCCTCTTTCACCGAGGCAGCAGACCATTGCTGCAGTTCTTCGCGGACATTTAACTACTCACCATGTCACTACAAATTTTTAGAAAACCATTTGCACGTACAGATGTAAGATTCAATTCAGCCATGGTTTACTTCCCGAGAACGCACAATTCCTTGGAGCTCGGTCCTATTTCGCAATCCGTTTTGAGATTCAAATATGAGCTTAAATCTAAATTATAATACACTATGTATTATTGCTGTTTATTGACCTTATTGTTTTATATACACTTGTAATTGGCATGGTATTATTTGACAATCAATAAATATTGTTGCATCGTATGGCAATTGTATCAAACCTTATAATCGTACAAAATCTTGCATAGTATTAAATCAAAAAACTTAAAAAAAGAAAATCAACTTCAAATACTCTAAAAAGGATGGAATAAACTTCGTGGAATCGGTGGCAAATACAATAACTTTTCGTAATTTTACAACAAGTTACTCACCATGAACAGAAAGGGAAAAGTTGAGTGTACTTTTCGATAAATGCTTCAAATATTATCCACTTTATCGCATTTAATTCAAAATTACAACACATTGTTGATAACGTCACTTTAATTTCCCACTCTGACCCACGCAATCAATTGTTGCCTCATCTAAGTTGATATATCTTTTCAATTCCCAAATCGGCGACCTAAGTGTTGCACTCAATTCAACTATCTTTTTATTGACAATGTCATTAAAATCAGAAGAACGGACAACGAAGATGCAAAAAAAAATACGACGAATCCGTAGATGTCCGGTCATAAAATGTTACGATGGACAGGGATCTGATAAAATTTCCAATTCACCGCCTCCTGCCCATACCAAAAATAATTCATTGACTGATTGTATTTTTATTTTCACGCTTGCGTGACTTTTTCCCATCTTTCCCATCCCACGTGCCAACTGGCCCCCCTTAATCGAATATCAAGCAACAGTCGAAGGCTTTTTACTGCGTTCATGCAAGTTAGATTAGGGATGGTTGGAAGGAGAAGGAATGATAGACTTTCCTGTGCTGCTAAAGTCCAGTCCTGTCATATTGGAATTGGGCATCACATATAATCTCTATCTTTAAATGTTCCGGTGATAATACATGTCCTTCTTTGCTTGCAGAGAATATGGAAAGTATAGAGAAGAGGTGGGAGTAAAAAAGGTACCGGAAATTTTAAGCTATCAAAAACGATAGCTGGGGAAAGGTTGTTCTGGCAACAACAGAAGATAAGGAGTCCTTGTTACGACCCTCATAATCAATTGTATTTAGATTGCTAATTTCACGATGTAACTCCGCAAACACAGCATCCTGCTTGCCAAAAATTTGCACTAACCGAAATCGTCCAAACGGAAATCTGTATCCGTATACAAATCGAAATAACTCGCAACTCCCCTGAGTAAAGACTTCCTGAAGTTCCCTGCCCATTACCAAATTGTATTGGAAATATGGTCAATAAATTTTTCGATTACATATGCATTCGTGCGGACCAATATCGCCTCCCCACCATATTGATTTGTAGGCTAAAATGGGGAGGAATGATGAAGCTAGACGTTAGGCAAAAAGACAGCAAATAATGGGATTAAATGACTGCCTTGTATTTAGCTTCTATTCAAATATATATTTAGGGAAACATGACAGTACTTTTTATTTTAAATAATACAATAGCATTTGTCCATCAAAGGAGCTTTTAACGATACCCGAAAAGCAACATCCTCTGAAGGTTTCTTTGCTCGGTTGCTTTTTTGTTTGTTTCCAGGTTGTCGGACGTTTTTCATTGATAAGTATGGGGTGACACAATTTAAAAAGGGTTCTCATCTAATCCACATCATTTAGAGGAATGTCAATCTTTCGACTAGGACCTATTTGAACGACCCAAACGGATTTTGCCTACCACACATTATTCGCTGGACTAGTGGAATAGACGAAACGAACAAAAAAATCTTTCCGACCACTTGAATGGGCAGTGTAACCATTTACAAGGATTGTTTACTCTTATATTAAGGATCTTGGAGAAAAAAATTGGAGTTAGTGGGATAAAAGTATTCAAAAGGGATAAAATGGTAATGAATTTTACTTTTGTATGCCTGTTTGGTAGCTTGTGGGGGGAGTGAGTAATAGACGGGGAAAATTGATATCATTAGGCCACAAGAAATTTTGAGTAGGATCGTTTTGAATTAGGTTTCGCATTCACAAATGACTGTTTGGCTTTACGTTAAGTATAACAAAGAGGTTTTAAGCTAAATTTGAATGGGTATATATGTCATATATGTTTCAGTAGCTAGGAAACATGCCTTTCTCAGAGTGAAGCTTTAATAAGGCATTTGTGTGGATGCTTTTTCAGCTATTTTACATCACAATCAATATACAGGGTTAGTTACTCTTCTACATAAGGTTGATCTAATTTTCTCAATTTTTTTCTCATGAGGAAAGGATTAAGTGTTTTGCACCTAAATGTCAGTCACCTATCGTTAGTAGTGAGAGAGGCCCAATTTATGATAAAATTGGTCTTAACAAGGGCCTAAATCAGGGCAAATTAGTGATCAAAATCGCCCAAGCCAGGCTGAAGGAGGTGTAAAAAATAATTAAATTTTCTTATTTCTTTCTTGCACTACAGCCCCTCTCGGTCCTTCGCTTAGAGATAGTTAGGGTATCTCATTTTCATGACCGAATTGATTTTTTCGGAGGTTGGTTTGATCAGTACCATGCTCCCGTAAGTCTGCTCAGCTATGATATGATCTGATTAAATCAGTAGATATCACCACTGAGTGAACACTCGTAGTCGGTCCAAAAAATCCCCTGAACTAAATCACGTTGTTCACCAACGAGATTTGAACCTGGACCTTCGGCATATGCGTCTCATGCTCTAACCACTAGACCACACAGACATCCTTATTTATGTTTTCTTAAAAAACAATAAATTTTTTGCTTGATGTAAGGATCACAGATTACTTTTTTCTGTGGTGTATAAATGAAAATAGTAGTGTCTGAAAATCACTTTATTTGAAAAAAACTGCTAGCGCGAACAACCCATAACGCATCGTCTTTGCATGAAAGCTTAAATCAATTACGGATGCACTACTTCCCTGATACTTTGCACTTTTTTCATATCCAAATAATGTGAGGCATGCACATACTATCGGAAAGCATCGAGAGGGACAACCAAGCGTCTCCAACGACCACACGAAAAGCAGCCTAGATCATGTCCGTGCACGATGGCTCGTTGCAGCGAGTCGCGACAGACAACGGCTGGGTATTGCCACCACACGAATAGTTGTGATGGTGACCCACACACGGCAACTCACTCGCATCCTTCAACGCCTCGACATTGCGAGCACACGCATGGTAGTAGTGGTGAGACGCAGATAACCACAACAGCACGGTATTGTGAGCAGACAGTCACGACAATGACGGGAGGTGGCGAACTGGATACGGCACGGCAATGCGCTTCCATGCAACAACGGCTCGACATTGCGAGCACATGACAACGCCCCAACGAAACGAGTGCAGGACAACGATGAATTTTATGCAGATCCATGACATCATCGCTATATTACCAGGCTTCGATCCATCTTCGCGATGCGACCTAACGGCAAAGCAGTTCATCTCCAGGGTGAAGCAACTCTGCGTGACGTATTCTGTGAGCAAGCAAGTATTGATGTGTTCCATCTAGGCGAACATGAAAGGAAACGCAAAAACCTATGCCGACGGTATCGATGTGACATACACACGTTTCACAGATTTTGCGAAACAACTTATCCAGGGTTTCCCGACTGACGGCAGCAGTGCATTTGTACACCTGCTGATGTATAAATCTATCCGAAGAATCGGCGAGTCTGTAGAAGACTACTTCCACAGAATAAATGCAACGGGGCGACGTGGTAATATGTGAGACGCTGAAATCATTAAATACTTCAGGAACGGCGTAAGGCATCCAGCCCTGCAGAACGGAATCGCAGGCATACCGTTTGCAACAATGACGAACCTACTATTTACGGTCCGTCAATTTCTCAGCCACTTTCAGCCAACGCAAGGGGCCATTGCAGCTAGTGGTAGCACCACGAGACCAACGACGGCAACAAACGATGACGAACGAGAAGCTAGCATATCAATATGTTCAAGGAGACAACGGGACTCAATCACATGTTCCGATTGCTTCAGAATGGGGCACGTATCGCTCAACTGCCCAAATCCAGCAAGAAGGCCTCGGTGCCTCAAGACCAATCATCGCACGGGAGAGTGCCATTCAAACCGAGTCCATCAATTAAAAGACAGTGATGTAAATGTGGTGACGTGTCCTGTTGTAGTGCGTGGCTTCGAACATGAGGGGATAATAGACTCTGCTAGCGAGAAACCTCTGATCCGGAAATCAGTGACTAGTAGACATTGTGCCAGTGATGAAAATGTTCAAGGGACTCGCAGGCGTTGTTGTACGGTGCAAATTTAAAGCAACTCAAAATACCGTGCGAACTATACATAATCAGTGATCATAAACTCGATACGCCTATGTTATTGGGTATGGACGACCTCGGTAGAAGTAACTTAAAAATTGTTGAGAACGATACGTGCGAAATTAAGAGGAACGATATAAATTTCAAGTGCGGAAATTCGAACAAAGCCGATGTAAATAAAGATTGCGCGGTAATTAAACAATATGAATTTCAATTTGGCGTCGATCTTTTTCAACTGGGTAAGTGTGTAACAGTCGAAATAAACATTAAAGTTAAAAGTGACGAGCTGGTGACATTATAACCCCATCAAATTCTTTTCGCCAAACGGGCAATGGTTAAGATAAAAATTGAAGAACTTCTCAGCCACAGCATCATTCGCGAAAGTGAATGGGAATACGCAGCACCCATAGTGACGGTGAAGAAAGCAGATGGGAGCGACCGATTGTGCGTTGACTATCGTGTTTTAAACGCAGCCATCGTGAAAGAACGATATCCGATGCCAACCGTGAAAGAGCAGCTATCACGGTTGTCCGGACAAAAGCTCTTTATAACCCTAAATTTAATGGCGGGTATCACCAAATTCCCATTAACCAGAGCTCATGGAAATACACCGCATTTGTGACGAACAACGGGCACTATGAATTTAACTGCATGCCCTTTGGAATAGTCAATGCGCCCGCCGTATTCCGGAGAATCAACACGTCCATATTAAAGTGAATAGAAAACAGCATAAGCGCATATGTAGACGAAATCATCATTACCACCAACACGGTTGAGGAACCAATAAAGACGCTAACCAAATTTCTGGATCTGCTAGAGGAAGCCGCACTCTGGCGAGACAACTGCACGTTTCTCGTATCGCAACTGATGTTCCTGGGACACACAGTCTTGGAAGCAGGAATTTCACCCGGCGACATCAAAACGGATGCAATACGCAACTTTCCAGTGCCAACAAACGTACCAGAAGTTCGACTTTTCCTGGGATGAGCAAGCTAGTTCGGCTAACTCATCCGGGACTTTGCAACGAAACTATCACCGCAAACGAAATTATTACGGATGAAGGAAAACGCTAAGTTCGAATGGACCAATATACAGGACGACGCCTTCAACGAATTAAAGGAGGCCTTAACGAGCCAACCAGTAAGTATACGATCCAGATGCAGCGCACGAAGTTCATACCGATGCCAGTAGCATGGGGATAGGTGAAGCGCTGATGCAGTAATCAACTGGTAGCTGGAATCCGGAAGCGTATAACAGTCGGAAATGCAACACGTTGGTGCAGAATTAAACGAGCCATGAGCTGCAGGTGTTAGCCATTGTGGAAACAGTCGAAAAGTTCAAGTTGTATCTCCTGGGAAAGATCTTTTACATCATCACCGACTGTGCAGCCGTTGCTGTCACGAAGACCCGAAAACCACTCATTCACCAAATCCCTAGATGGTTCCTGCGACTACAAGAGTCCGAGCCCACCATAACACAACGATCTAGTGACAAAATGCATCACGTAGATACTCTCAGCCGAGCGTCAGCTAACGAGAACGACGGCATTCAGACCGTTGCCAAAAAAGTTTTCCGAATCCAAATTGATCATGATGATTGGCTAATTGCAGTACATCTCTGTATGATTTTGTGGAGATACTGCAGGGAGAGCAAGAGTCCGATCAAACAGCGGACTGTTCACTAAAAGGAGGTCGACTTTATCGACGCGTAGGCGACAACTTGAGGTTGTTGTCCCAAAAGCAATAAGATGGTGAGAAATACAAATGTATCATGATAAAATGGGACATTTCGGCGAAGCGAAGATGCTGGAGAAGCTTCGGGAACTATTTTGGGGCCCCAAACAACGCAAGCTGGTCAAGCAGTACATTAAGGCATGTGTCGAGTGCTGCTATAACAAACAAGTTGACGGAAAGCCAGAGAGAGAACTCCATTCAACGGATTTTAACCCGATACCATTTCGTGTATTGCACATAGATCACTTAGGACCATTTTCCGAAACGGAAATATGCAAGTAATAGCGATATGTGATCCCTGCACAAAATACACCATCCTGAAAGTAGTAAGCAACACGACAACAAAACCAGTCAAATGTTGAACGACCGATCTGGATTCTTTGCAATTCCGGAAAGAATAATCACCGACAGAGGAACGTCATATACATCGAAGCTATTCCAGCGCCATTGCGAGAATACCGAGATACACTAGGTTCATGTAGCTGTGAGGACTGCACAGGCAAACGGTCAGGTTGAACGGGCTAACCAAAGTATCTGGCAGTTCATACGAACCGACGAAAGTGCGCCACGAAATTGGGATGCAAACATCCACAAAGTGTAGTTCACAATGAACAACCAACAAAACGCAATCACCAAGTTCACGCCTAACAAACTTATATTCGAATTCAAGATGAGAGACGTAGTCAATAATCGACTCATCCAGGCAGTAGCAGACGACATGAAGACAACTGAGAGTAACCTGTCCGAAAAGCGGAAGATTGCCATCAAGAACATCGAGACAGATCGAGCAAAATAGAAAGCGTGATTTGACAAGCGACACAAACGCCCCACAAAGTATGAGGAAGGTGATTTAGTTGTCATGCGAAACGCTCCATCAGACACAGGTAAATCCCGGAAGCAGGAGCCAAAATAAAAGGGACCCTATGTGATCGCACGAGTGCTGCGCAACGATAGATACTTGGTCGAGATCTTGAAATCTGAACGTGCCGGAAGATACTACGCTGGAGTGTTTTCAATGGAAAAAATGAAGCCATGGTGCAAATTAGGACCAGTGATGGATCCATTCTCCAGCAATACCGACAACGATGGCAGAGACGAAGAACTCGAGGCGCATTCTCACAAGACGGCTGAGCTGTCACAAATACAGACACCAACACCATCAACTCATACTAATAATAGTATACTAGAACTCATATAAATACGAGTACGCTTCACGCACTCGAGCAAGTCTTGTTTTGCGATCAATCTTATAAAGTTCTTATACCAGTCCAAAGTATTCCTATTTGAATCTGACAAGAGTATACTCAAAGTGCCGTGCAATGCTAGCAGTGGCCGGTTGTACATAATTTTTGTTTAAATTCCGACCTTTTGCAAAAAACAATACTTCTGGATATGATTTCAATCAGTAATCAAATTGTTTTGAACTTCCGTGGGGGACAAATGATGTGGTGTCTTTTACGGAGGTCACTTTGAAAAGTAATCGCGGCTCTTTTTTGAGGTGTGGTGTTGGTATTGGAATGATATGTTACTTTCACACAAAACTATATTGATACATCCACAATGATTGTATGTTCTTAAACTGTTCCACTGTCGAGTCAAATCCTAATATATGCAGCAACTATTTGCTTTTCTTTTCCACAATATATCTTAGTGCCGTTGCACTATTATCATATATTTTCTATGGCCACCTCCAAGAAAAGGATGGAAACACCAGTACACTGCTCTTTTTATACCACTTTCTTACTTTTTCAAGGCCTTCTGCTGTTGGGGACCACTATCACCCTCTCTTTCACTTCAAACAATCACTCATGCATAAACTCATCATCTGGGCTTTTTCATGCCCAAACTACCTTCTAATATCTACCGTTGTAAGAACATAGGTTCAAAAGTCTGATGTACGCTTCACAATGTCTGTTGTACTCAAATATCTTTTCAGATAACATGTTTTGTACTGCTTCAATCGCAATCTAACAAAAATGTTATGATTAACCACTTTATCCGTACAAGGAAAAATGCACTTACTCACGAACCTGCGAAACCTACATGGCTATACCAGTTTTATAACTATAAACCAGCCGAAACTTTCAAGCTCCTAAGATAAGTTTATGCCGAACCACATCTCCACCACCCTCACGTAGTTCGTTATGACTTCGGGAATTGGTATTGATTTTAGCATGCATGTAAAATATCTGATGCCAAACACTCTTGGCAAGAAGCTCAAATAGTTCCCGCCCGGCAAAATAAATTTTTAATCAATCCGACTGATGAACTTAGGCGATTATCATGGACTAACGCAACCATCCAAGGTTTTTCTCGATGCGTATGAGCCCAATGTTAAAAGTCAACTATAGAGATTAAACCGAGCAGCACGCGATACTTCTTACTATTCCCTAGCAACTGCACCTGGACCTATATTCTATCCCCGGCCGCTATCCACCTCGGCGACTTCAAGTCCCGGTTCAGTCGTAGAGATCTTTCAGCCAACCTTATTAGCTGGTTGGAAAATTTGTATAGGGGTGACAGATTTCTGCGAAATATCTATCCGTGGAATTGGCGGTTATTACAATGGCTATAACTGTTTGTTTTGCCATCATTGTTGATATTTTTGTTTATTTGTTTTTTTTGGTTTTTCTGTTGACTTATGTTTAAGTTTTTTAGTTGAGAATGCTCCAATTTGAAGGCGCTCCATCTCAGAGCTGCTATTTAAGTTCGTATGTGTATGTTTAGTCGCCTTCTTGGTCCCATAGTTATCTTTACAGAGCAGGGAGGCCATGCGAGGGTTGGCACAAACCCCTATATAGACAAGTGCTCAGAGCCAGAGCAGCGCTAATTAGAAGTCCGTCTCAATCAAACTTACCCCACCAACACAATGGAGTGAACGTCGAATGTACTGCGAGGTTTGTCTAGAGTTTGCTGAAACGCAGATGGTATGATAGCCGGATCGGAGCCCTTTGTGCACGAGTATCACCTCGATCATACCCAAAGTATCAATTCCAGTGCATTTTCCATAACATAGTCCACGTTTAGTCATGGTCGTTATTGGTCATCCCAGGAGGAACCTTATGGTGATCTCGATATCCGCGGGTCCATGGGAGAATGCTAGCCTCCAAGAGTATTCCTGTCGACCGGTATTCCCCCTGCGGGAATAATATTTCCTTTGAACTTAAATTTTGTATTAATTGTACAGTCGCACAATCAAACTGCTTGAAAACCTTTCTATCTCCTACTCGGAATTTTGTGGCAGATTTGAAAAAAGGTGTAATTAATTTTATTTGAATCTTAATTTTGTAGTACACTTTTTCTTCTTCTTCTTATTTTTTTTTACTGTAATTTTATACCAATTTTCCTGTATATTTAAATTTAAATGTTTCCCTTTAATTTTATTCGTCATGAAATTTAACCTTTGTAACGATTTAAAATTTTCATTTCTTTACTTTACTTACAATTTCTTCACTTGATTTAAATTTCTTCACCCCATTTAAATCTTCTGTACCTCATTTGAATTTCCTTGCTACATTTCAAATTTCCTTCCTTCATTTCAATTTTCTCTACTGTAATTAAATTTTATTTTTGAAAAATTTCAAATCTGCATGTAAAATTCCGGGCTTGGGGAACGCTGATGCAATACTCCTAAACAGTGTATGACATCACGGAAGAGGAGTGAACAGGGCTGAAAGAGTCAGCTGAGGTTTCACCGTATGCACCGGATGGGAAGAAAGGACGAGTTCTTGGATGGATCAAGAAGTGAATCGGGAGTCTGTCGTGCACCTTTACAGTGATCACGGCGCGATCCGAGAAGAAAGAGGCTCAACGGGAGATCATGAAGACCCAAATGTAAATCGTCGAATTTTGTTCAATTGTCGGGATTTGGATCGGTGCCGTGTGAAATTATTCACGTCGCAGCTTATTTAATGCTTGTTGAGAAGTTTTTCCGACTTATTTAAAAATTGAAGTTCCATAAAGGCAACTGCAGTGCAGTGAATCATGCGGTTTCACGACCCTTTAAACGAAAACGTTTCTCGACCGCTGTCTCTGCAAGTGTGTGTGAAGATTGAGTGACGTGCCGTCCGCATTGAATGGTATTGTGGAATTTGTTGAGTGAAGACGGGCAGTGAATCAACAAAGAAAATCAAAGTTAAATTCTGAGTCAACTTGGAAGGCTTCTGCCGAACGCCACGCAGGGTGCATGTCGCGAAAACCGCACCGGAAAAGAAAAAACAAAAAGCAAATTTAAACTCATTGAAATTAGCCAAATTCACTTGGCCATCGTGATTCGAATTACATTTAACCTTTGCGGGTGCTCGAATTGACGTACAAACGACGGGAGTTCTGGCAGTGGACGTGTGTCGTAGTCCCGTGCACATTTTCGGACTGTGGGAGAAGAGCTCGCGATTGGCGACAGGGCATGAGTGATCTTACTCTTACGCCAACTTAGTTGATCATGGTGCAGTTTGAACGGTTTCAAATTCGAACCGTAACTTATTTCAGAATTTTCGCGAATCCGTTCGCTCTATTTGTCGATCCGAAAAAAAGGCTCTCAACTTAGCAGAGTTGTTCGTGTACACACGGAAAAAGATTTGCTTCGTAGAGTTCCCAAAAGTGTTTAATTACAACGGGATATTTATTTATTTATGCAATATGCAAAACAACAACCTATTAAAGGTATGTTGACTCTGAATCGAGGAAGCAGAAGAAGTGCTGGCCAACGAATTTACGCCCGAACTTCCCCTGGCACATATGCAAAAGATGTTCGTTTGGGACTGAATTTATCTGAGTGTTATGACCACGCGATGCCCGTAACTTTCGTATGCAGTGTAGTTTTAAAACGCACAAAACGGCAGTATTGGACACAATTAAGTAACGATTTTTAATTATCATTATTATATATGTATATGTATTTCTTTTCTTTTGTTTGTTTGTATTGTATCGGAATATATCGATTTGCTATATGATGATTAAAAGATAAAAGCGTATCTTAACTCTCCGATTCAAACAAATATTTGTTGTAGTGCGATATCGAAAGTACAGATTTGTATTGTTTGAAATGGAACACAAGAAAGATCATCAGAGGTGGTGAATAGTAGAAGAAAACTAATTGTTATGGTGAAATTTGTAAGAAAAAATAACAACCCGAAAAAAAGGAGCATTCAATTGCACACACAGACACAAATAGAGTAACAAATATTTACGATTTGCACTTCGGCAGTAATAGCACCTGTAATACTGAAAAAAATAAAAAATTATAAAATTTCCTTTTAAAGCGCTATTTATTCTTAATTTTCTTAACCAGATACCGGTATTTCGAGGACAAGTTATCCTCTTCATTAGTGGCGGTATTCTGAAGCTCTTCTTACAATCATCCGATTATTAAACCTATCACATTAAATGGTAATAAACATAAACATCCTTAAGTGCTACTACGAGAAATAGCAAACAATTATAATGCAATTAAGGGTATAAAATTAACAAAGAGCTTAAAGGTAAATTTATTACCGGGAATCACAAAAAGCTGTAAAATAATTACGGGTTAGCTATGGCAAGTAAAATAATTGTGGAGATTTAATTACAAAAAAAATATTAGTTAATTGATGATTTTCATTAGGTCACTGTATCCATTCCCTAGATCCGTATTTAAACGTTGTTCACTGGGGGCTCTCGAGATCCATAAGGATTCGCAAGCATCCAGCTTTTTCCAGTCCCGGACTTCCTGCACTATGTCAAGATTAGCCCATTAAATATTATGAGATTCCTCAATAATTGTCTGGCTAATGATGATCTTGCTGTTTCTATTCCACCTCTTCTGATGATCTGTTCAGCCTCCTTAATATGTTCTTGGAATCTAGTTTTTGCCAAGCGTTTTGTCTGTCCAATATATACTTTATTACATTCTAGGCAACTGATCTTATAGATTCCACTCTTTTCCTCTTTTTTCTTGCCATCCTTAGTTGATCCAAGGATTGTTTCAATGCTTTATTTTCTGCTCGTGCTAGCCGTATTGCATCCTGTCTTTCTCAAAATGCGTTCCAACCTTTTGGTAGCTGGTGAATGAGTAATTGGCATCCATTTTCGTACTTGTCGTCGTTCTTGTAGAAATAGTGAAGTGAGCCCATTCCTTCTATGTTGTTTCTCCATTTTTCGAATACGTTGCTCGTCCAACTCCTTCTATACCCATTTTTGCTAGCCATGTCCACGATGTACTGTTTTTCTCGTTTCAGACGCTGGCTATTCAATGGTTCTGTTAACATTCAGTGGATCATACAATTGTATGCAGCTATTTTCTGTGCATAAGAATGGTTAGAAGAACAGGGGATTGTTCTCTGGGTACTTGTGCTCTTCCTGTAGATATCAAATTCTAATCCATCTTGGCCTTTAAGATCAAAAGATCCAGGAACGGTAATTGGTCCTCACTCTCTTTTTCCATCGTGCATATTATTTTAGGGTGTATCCCATTGAGTACATGTAGTAACTCATCCGCCTCATTTGCTTTAACCATCGTGAAAATGTCGTCCACATATCTGTCCCATATCTTAGGCATCGTTCCTTTTTCTCCACCTCGAACTCTAGCCAATCCATGAAAATATCACTCAAAAGATGTGGAAGAGGGTTACCCATAGCGGCTCCTATCGTCGTTTTGAAGAAGTTGTCCCTGAAAATGAAATAGTTTTCATTCATGCATACAGCTGCTAATTTGCTATAGCATTTAACCCGTCGTCTCCATCCCATTAAATCACTATGTTTCAACAGCCAGTCCTCAAGCAGTGCCAAGGACTGCTTAACTAGCAAGCTAGGAAGCAGTGATTTGACATCATAGGAAATCAATAAATAGCCCTCCTCAGCTTTCACATTTCGAAGCTTCTCCACCAGTTCGTCCCTATTCTTCACTGATCGCGTGCTAGGTTTGGAAGGAAGTTGTGCGCATTCTTTTAAAAGCTATTGGGCTATATTCCTAGTAGGCGCATTAGTGGCTGCAATAATTTCCCTTAGTTCATTCCCTCCTTATGGAATTTGGACAGACACTTAATTCTAGGTAGGCAGGGGTTAGACACTCTAAGTTTTTTAATGTCACCAATTACTGGATTTGATTCTTTTAGGACTTTTTCAACTCTATTTATCAAGTCCGGTAGGGGGTCTGCTCTTGATTGGTGGTAATCTCCGCTATTCAATTTATCAAGCACCATATCATCATACTGCTTCCTGTCTATAATTACGACAGAATTACCTTTGTCTGCCCTTACATAATACACTTGTTTTTCTTTGAGTTCTTTTAGCAGCTTCCATTCAGTATTCCCGTTGATTCCTCCTACTCGACAGAGGCCATCAAAAAGGAGTTCCCTAGCGTGGGAAGGATCAAAGCGAGACTGACACCAGAAAACAATAGGGGACAACGCATGGCCATGATTGACTTGACCGAAAAGGACGCCGAACAATTCCTGAACAAGGGCAAAGTACGAATTGGGTGGGTTGTCTGTAGGATACGGCGAAGAGCAACGCCTCTTCAATGTTTCAAATGCCTTGGTTATGGTCACACCACACAAGTATGCAAAGGACCCGATAGGAGTTCCCTACGTTACAAATGCGGTGAAACGGGTCATAAAAGAAAAGAGTGTACGAAGGAGGCACACTGTATCCTTTGCAAGGATACTGATCCAAAACTTGATTTTGGACACGTCTTGGGATCAGGAAAATGCCGGGTGTTCCAGGACGCCCTAGCCAAGGCAAAATCAGAGCTTCAATGACCCGCATCCTGCAGCTAAACCTACACCGCAGTTCAACCGCCAAAAATCTGCTTGAGCAGTTTGCGAGGGACAGGAAAGCCGACTTCTTGCTGCTGAGTGAGCAACACCATAATAAAAGTCCTGCATTATGGTACACTGATGAAACTGGTTATGCCGCTATCTGGGTTCGGAACAGTGACTATCAAGTGGAGAGTTGTGGACGGGGGGATGGTTTCGCGTGGGTTCGGTGCTCAGGGACCACCTTCTTTAGTGTGTACCTAACGCCTAACGAGTCGATATCATCTTTCCAAGCCAAGTTTAATGCTCTGGAGGGCGCTGTCTCGAACGCAGAGGGTAAAGTGCTCGTTGGGGGCGACTTCAATGCTAAAGCAATCGAATGGGGCATGCCTCAGACGGATCCGCGGGAAAAACAAATCCTGGAAATGGCGGCCAGGACAGCCTTCGTCGTACTTAACTCCGGAAATACGCCGACTTTCCGCCGTATTGGCTGTGAGGGAACCATACCGGACGTGACATTCGCCTCGGAGTCCTTAGTACGGAGGATACACAACTGGAAAGTATTGGAGGACTACTCAGCCAGTGATCACCAGTGCATTCTGCTTGAGATAAGTGATGCTATCTCCCGACGTCCGTGCTCTCGGCCTTCTACAACTGGATGGAACATTGGAAGAATGGAGGTCGAGAGGTTCGTCAAGGTTCTCACAGCAGGTGAGCAGCTGCGGGGAGCTCCGGAGGGGACGGAAGAACTGGCAGCTCAAGACGTGGTGAACTCTACTATGAGCATAATCACGACTGCTTGCTGCGCTTCTATGCCCCGTCGAAGCCCCCGGCACGGGGGGGGGGCACGGCCCCAGTGTACTGGTGGTCTACTGAAATCGCTGAAAAGCGGAGGGAGTGCCACAAGCTTCGGCGTGAGGCTCAACGGGAGCGGAACCGTGACGAGGCATGCAACCAGGTGGCAGCATATAAGTCGGCCAGGAAATGCCTTCGCAAACTGATCAACAGTAGCAAGGCTCGCTGCTGGCAAGACCTAGTGGACAATGTGAACAAGGATCCGTGGGGCCTTGGCTACAACCTGGTCATGGGGAAACTTGGTGCCCTACGGAAGCCTTGTATACATGACGCGGAAAAGATGGACGCGATAGTGCGGGGACTCTTCCCCGCCCATCCTGTCCGTGTTGACGCTGTCCATGGTAAAACAGCAGTAGAGTGCCCACTCTTCACACAGCTGGAACTGGAGGAGGCAGTCCTCTCCCTGAAAGCGAGGAAGGCTCCAGGTCCAGATGGTGTTCCAGCTGAGGTGTTGCGGCTCGTCTATCGCCATTGTCCTGACTTGCTGCTCAGCACATTCAACGCTTGCCTACGGGACGGGGTTCTCCCGGTACGATGGAAGGTGGCGAGGCTCGTGCTGATCAGCAAGGGGAAGGGAAATCCCGAATCGCCGTATGCATACCGCCCATTATGCATGCTGGACACGGCTGGGAAAGTGCTAGAGAAACTCATCAAGGGAAGACTCACTGACGCGATTCGTGCTGCTGGAGACCTATCTCCTCGGCAGTACGGCTTTAGAGCAGGACGTTCTACCATTGATGCGATTGCAGAGGTGGTGAACGCGGTCCAAAAGGCAAAGGCGTATAGTCGCACCAAGCGACGGATCGTCCTGTTGGTGACACTCGACGTCAGGAATGCCTTCAACTCCGCTAGATGGGTGGATATTCTGGACACGCTGGAAAACTCTTTTCAAGTTCCAGAATATCTAATGCGGCTTTTGAGGAACTACCTAAAGGACCGAAGCCTGCTCTACGACACGACACAGGGCCAACGAAGGATGAAAATTACATCGGGTGTTGCCCAGGGATCTATCCTTGGTCCGGACCTGTGGAACGTGTCTTACGACGGTCTACTGAGACTTGAGATGCCAGATGAGTCGGCTATGCGGATGATGTTGCAGCTCTGGTTGCTGGACGCACCATTGAACAAGCGCAACTTAGGTTAGGTATGCTAATGCGCCGAGTGAGGGACTGGATGACTGCTCGCGGGCTCAGTTTAGCACTGGAGCAAACCGAAGTGGTCATCTTGACAAAAAAGAGAATCCCTAGAGTAAGGGTGATCAGTATTGTAGATATACAAATCGAATC
Organism: Odontomyia ornata; assembly: GCA_963969285.1. Lineage (NCBI taxonomy): Eukaryota > Metazoa > Arthropoda > Insecta > Diptera > Stratiomyidae > Odontomyia > Odontomyia ornata. Next base: position 35,088,467 of record OZ017739.1, read on the forward strand.
GAAGCCAGCGGTGAAGTACCTGGGGCTACTGATCGACTCGAAGATGAGTTTCTCTGAGCAAATAAGGCAACGGCTGAGAAGGCTGCTTCGGGAATATCGGCCTTGAGTCGACTTATGGCCAATGTAGGGGGACCCAGCCGATCAAGAAGACGCCTCTTGATGAGTGCTGTAGGGTCAGTGCTGCTGTACGGAGCAGAGGTATGGGGCAACGCTCTCAGCAAAGATGTATACCGAAAACGATTGGCAGAGGTACAGAGAAGAGGAGCACTGAGAATTGCATCTTCGTACCCAACAGTCTCCGACTCGGCGGTGAGAGTGATTGCAGGCGTGATACCTGTCGCCTTCCTTGCTAGAGAGCGCCGCGCTATTTACCTGCGCCGAAACGAGGATGCGAGGGAGATGGTTATCCGCGAGGAGAGACAACGCTCGCTCAACGATTGGCAGCAGTCTTGGGGGAATTGCACGAAGGGAAGGTGGACTGCGCGCCTCATCCCAGATGTGAGACCGTGGCTAAATTGAAGGCTTGGTGAGACTGACTTCTATCTGACCCAGCTTTTGAGCGGGCACGGGTGTTTTCAGTCTTACCTGCACAGGATCGGTAAGTCACGGTCTCTCGATTGTCGGTTTTGCCCAGGAGAGGAGGACAATGCCTGTCACACATTTTTTGCGTGTACCAAATGGGCCAGGCTGCGAAGGGAACTCTACAGGGAGACGGGAGAGCTCACCCCGGATAATATAGTTGCGGTGATGCTCGAATCGGTTGACAAATGGAACCAGGTGGCACATTATGCTCGAGCAGTCCTAAAATATAAAAGGGACTCACAGCAGCCGGAGGCGCTGGGGCTGGGGATCGCTCTTCTGGCATTTCCTCTTCAACTCTCCCCTCCCGCTAGGAAAGGGACTCCCCAGCTTGAAGGCGCCCCCACGGCGTAACAAAACGAGACCTGGCCCGAAGTAATGTGTCAAACGGTTCCAGGCTAGGTTCTCAGATTGACAGGGGAGGTGTTTAGTGGGTAGTCCAAAGGTATCCTCCATGGGAGTCCCACACTGCCAGACTCGGCGGGCGTGAATGCCTTCACTTCCCTACCACAAAAAAAAAAAACTTGTACTCTGAACAAGCAATTAGAACCTTTAGCTGGTTATCTCCTTTTTTGTTCGACTTTGGTTGATTTTTTCTGTGACCCAAGAATTTGTGAATGCCAAATATTTTTGTAGTGGGTCCTTGTGCTAGGGGGAAAGAACCTACCCGACGACACCGTAACGCTAGCCTGCCAGCACGTTCACACGTCCCCAGACAAGGCCAAATCTCAGCGGATCCCAACATCCTCTTCCTCTGAGGCAGCAGACCATCGCTGCAGCCCCCCACGGACATTTTCATACAGTGTAAATGATCAAAAGTAAATATTTTACGGGTGAAGGTTCAATCACATTCAAAAGTAATATCAATACTATTTTTTTTTGTTTTTTTTGTATTATTTTTTACAAATAAGGGTTTTTACCTCCCACAAACTGAATACTGTTTCAAAAAAATTATTTTCAATAAGGAAATTCTGTTCAATTATTTTCAGGTTTGTGTGACATCAAAGCATATATAAAAAAATATTCTAATTTCTAAACCATGGCAATTTAAAATTGTTTCACAAACGAGGATGTGAAAAAATTTGGTGAAAATTCTAAGAAAATTTACCATTTGCTAGTAAATTATGAATTTTTTTCAATGCTGCGGACACATTTCATTTATTACAAAGTTCATTTAATGCCATTGATCAAATTTGAATGATGAACTCACACCATGAATTCTACTAATTTGTCAAATTAAATTGAATAACGGTGCAAACTCCTTCTCATGCCTTAGCGCAAACAGGCAAATTGATTTGAATTGATCAAAAATATATTTCAGAATAAATTACACCAGACAGCTGGTGGCTTAATTTGTACTTAGCATTCGTAGGAGTATTCTCAGGGACTTTATCCTACATTGAGTGTGAAAGAAAGAGAGAAAGAGGAGAGAAAGGGAGAGAATGAAATATAAAGATCTCGAAACAATCACGGTTTTAATATCGACTTCAACAGGCTGTGCGTAAGTGCTATTCAGGATACTATCAAGTATTCTTATCTTAGTACGAAACCAATTTGACTGAAGAGCAGAAACCAAAGACCGCAGCACAGAGGATGTCTGTGAGGGAGAAAAACATTTCTGCTGATGTCAAGTATTACATTTTTTCAAAGGACCTGTAAGAACAAACTCCTTGGCTGAAGAGAAATCTTATTATGTAAATGTAGTAGCAGGGAGTTTAGGTATTTAGAGTTTTGTCCATTATTTCGTCTCTTTATAGTGCGTCAATGTGCATGGAGTATGTTGTTTGGTCTTGAGGCTTTATAGACCCGAGAAATTTATTATTCAATTGTACAATACTGAAAAAAAAGATGTTTTCCTTAAATTAATGAATTCACCCAATTATGGTATTTCCCCTCTGTGAAAATCAACAGATTTTTCATTAGAATCTTCTTTATCTCTAAAAAGCACTAATTTTTTTCCTCTTTTTATGAATGAAATGAAACTTAATTATCTGTCGATTGGCATCCAATTAAATGATTTTTATTTTGACCTTGAATCTCTCGTCCCATTCAAAAGCAAACAGGACTCTTCCCTACTCCTTACGACCAGAGAAGATATACGTATTTCCGCTTGTAGCAACATCCTTGGCCTAAATCAAAGCTTTTAGTACTCGTATTTCCGACTGTTTTAAAATTCCCCCAAGGGATGCATCCTGCCTGTCAGTCGATTCATTTTTTAATATTTTCCTAACTATAAAGAAAATCACAATCTTTCAAGATTCGACATAAGTAATAAAGGATGCGATGGAAGCACCAAAGAGGGGGAGGGAGCGAGGAACATCAGAGAAACGAGCATACAAGCGAACATTTTATGTCGGCATATTGTTTGGAATTCTTTTATTGAAATATTTTGAATTCCTAGATTTGAACGAGGCAAAAAAAAACGAAAATATAACTGGAAGGAGAAAGCAAAAACACATTTTTATCTGACCTCATTTGCGCCAGAGTTTGGGGAGCATTTCAATAAGTTTATTCAACTTTTGTTGTTTTCTGTTTTTGCGAAAGCAATGTGGTATATTTCGCTGTTTCCATTTAAAATCAAAGTTATGATGCTGGAAGGAAGATGTTAATGGTAGAATTTGACTTCAATATTAAAGGATCTGCGATTCGAATCTCTATTTGATTTTTGAAATTAATGGTATCAAGTCACGATGATTAATTCATGATTTCAAACAAAAATTGAATAAGCATTAACAAGCTTATTCAATTTTTTGTTTTTGGTTTTATCAACTCAATAATTTTTGATAAGTTACATCCTGACATGTATTAGCTTGCAGATATTTTGTTATTTTTGGAATAGGGGAAGTACGGACAAAATGACATACTGTTTTGTTTTTCATTCATATATATTTAATTAATTCATTTATAAACAGTCTGAGAAATTAATAATCATCCTTGATTTATTATTTTTCAGCTTCTTAATTAATTATAATCAAATAGAAACTACAGAAAAAAATATTGAGGTTTTTGTCACCCTCTCACAAAATTCATTTTGCCCATACTAGATGGACATTATGGCATACCTAATTACTTATATGCAAAGCTCACAAATAAAGGTGTTAGTCCTCTTAGGGACATCCACACATGACGCATGAGCCCAATGAGAACACGTAAGGCATCGCAACCAACATTCTCCGGGCTTCGAACGTGAAAAAATATCATTACAATAAATACAGGGACAGTCTTCGTCATCATTATCATTGTCAATTGGGAAATCTTCGGCATCTGAGCTGTCATTTGTGTAATTAACCTTTTTGACTTGTCTGTTATTTTTTTCTCGTCGTCTTGTACGAATATTTTTGGTTTCTGTATTTTCAGTGTCATCATCGAATAATGTCTTCTTGACGTGTTTTTTCTTTTTTGCTGAGATATTTTTAGGTGCATTTTTTTGTTCTTAATTCTTCCATGTTAGGGGTGGAAGTTAAAAGCCAATGTGACTTTTGAGTTTTCCGCTTTCTTTTGCCTTGTCCCCGAATGAAAAGTCCTTGTGGTGCTGGTGAAAGAGTGTCAACAGGAAATGGTAATGAATCCGTAGACGTACCTGGTCTCAAATTCCTATCTGCGGTTGTTTCAGTGACATCTCTTCCAAAAGTAAGGTTATTATCCACGAGTTTGTTATGATTTTCTTGGATCAGTAATAAGCTAGTTGAATCAGCAGTTGCCACATCTTTTTCAACAGAGCCAAGTGTCACATCATTACCAGAAGTGGAACAGATTACATCTTCTTCAAAAGATTGGCCTGCATTTATAAGACTATTCCTTTCATTATTATTTGTTGTTGCTGAAGCAGCTGACTTTGTTGCCAAAGTATCTCCAGTATTCAATGAAACACTAGTTGAATCAGTGGGTGTGAAATATTCTTTTTATGAACGTGGCCTGATATCATGAGCGTTTGGCACTGTATTTCCAACATTTATGTTGCTTAACGGAATATTAGTTGTTTTTGCAGGCTCAAACATGTAGTCTGGAAAAATATCTGGATTGACCGGCCAAAGACCCGTACTTCTGAAGCCATTACATGCGTTTGAAACTGTAGCCGTCTTTCCATATTTTTTTTTTTTTTTTTTTGTAATTACCTCCATTCCCTACCACTCTCTCCATCACTCTTTCTTCGTCGCACAACGCTCGTGCGATCTGCATTCACATTACGTCGCTTGGTACTTTGTGCCACCCAGACAATGTTTAACACATCGGTATAAGGGGGCACACAATATAACGTGAACTAGTCCTTTTCGTGAACATCTAGTCCAAAAAATCATGATCAGCTCTCAGAGATAAAAAAAAATTCAATATCATACGACGCATTCAAAAAAAACTCTGAGTAACTGTCACTTCAGTATCTCGCCGATAGGGTCAAAAAGAACGCCCTAAGATACTGGGCTCATAAAAGCAGATTTACAGGTCCACGCTTCAATCAGTACTCATTAAATGCTCCCTTAGTCTTTTCTTAAATACCAAAAGTGAGTTTGCTTCCTTAACAATTTCTGGTAGATTGTTATATATACGCAAAGCATCATTCGTTGCATCGTTCTTTAGTCGATCCGTTCTGGCAAAAGGTATTACGAATTGATTTGCATTCCTCGCATTATATGGGTTGATCTGTGATACCTTAATTAATGGCGCTCGTTCCGATCCATTAGTTTTTAAATTTCTGTAGATAAACTTCGCTTTCTCCATAATAATAATTTGACTAAAGGTTAATGATTTTGCCAGTTGGTAAACCAAACTAGTTTGAGTAAGCATTGGCAGCTTCAGAATGTTTTTATACGCTTTGGTCAGCAGCCTGGATATACTGTTTAAATGTTGCTTCGCTGATTGACTCCAAATAAGTACTGCATAATGCAATTTCGCCAGGACAAACGCATTTAGAACAAGTTTCTTGATGTGCATTGGAAAATCCTCATATCTTCTTAACAATCCTATTATTGGGGCTAATTGCCTTCTTAAGCTATTTATGTGTGGAAACCAGGTCATACGATGGTCTATGATAAGACCAAGATATTTCATTTCTAGCACTCGTTGCAATTTTTCGCCGTTAATATTTTATTCGACATCTATGTCTCCTTTGTTCTTTTGCTTAAAAACAATATATTTTGTCTTTGATGTGTTCAATACTAGTTTGTTTCCAATTAACCACTGATGGAATTTTCCTAGATCATCGTTGATAGTGTTCTCAATGGCAGTTTTGTCTCGTACTGAATAAAGTAGAACTGTGTCATCAGCATATAATGTGTGATATCCCGTCAGCCCACATGTATTTAGATTATTTGTATATAGCAGGAACAAAGTTGGGCCCAGTATTGAACCTTGGGGAACTCCTGTTTCCGTAGGTGCATGGTCGCTCAGGACATTGTTGATTAAAGTTCTCTGCGATCTTCCCTCCAAGTAACTCTTAAACAACTGCTTAGGACTCCCCTGAATACCATACGATTCAAGTTTACGAAGCAAGAGATCATGATCAACTGTATCAAATGCTTTTTTCAAATCCACAAAAATTGCGATGACATAATCACCTCTGTCAAGTCCTAGATTGATGAAACGTGTGACAGAATGTAGGGCATCCAAAGTACTCTTGTTCTTTTGAAAACCAAACTGATGTTGGCTTATGATAGAGTTTTCAACTAAGAATGATGTTAGTCGATTGTTTAGTATTTTTTCAAATATCTTACTAAATCCCGTCAGCAGCGCAATCGGGCGATAGTTATTCGGGTCAAGATGATCACCACCCTTAAATATAGGAACTTTTTTTGCAAGTTTTTCTTCTTCCGGAAAAGTCCCATTCCTAATATGCACGTTTATAAAATTTGCCATAATCTGGGCAATGTCCTCCTTAATTATACTAATCTCATTCATCGTGATGCTATCAATGCCTGGCGCCGTATTCTTTTTCAATTCATTAATTACATTTAAGACTTCCCTTTTATTTGTTTGATGAATGTGAAAGATGGAATTTATTGCGATATTTGTATTATTTACATTGCCTGCTGAACTGGCAACGATTTCTTTAGTGATTCTTCCACCAATTGTTGAAAAAAAATTATTCAATGAGTTCGCCGCGTCACGTGGACACGATGTGTTAGAGGGCCCATCAGGATTCAGTTGAAAGTTTTGTGATATACCCTGGGTTGAAGAGTTATCCTTTACCTCATTTATTATTTTCCATATTTCGCGGGAGTTGTCAGCCACTGTTTCCATTCTTCTTGAGAAATATAAGAATTTAGCCTCTTTCACCAGTCGATTCGATTCTTTTTTCGCTTGCATATACAGAAACTTGAAAGCCTGGTTTCCACTGTTCTTCCTGTAGTCCATGTATGCCTTCCTTTTTTTAATACTTGCATCAATTACTTTTTTCGTTATCCAAGTCCGTTGTCGACACCTGATTTTTTTCTCAGTTGTAGAACTTTGCTTAGCAGATATGATGATATTTTTGAGTTCAATAATACTATTTGGTTTCCGCTTTTCCAGTAACTCTCGTATGTTTGATTTAAAGAGCTCCTTGTCTAGAAATCTGAACGTTTTGTAGGTCGGCTTCTGTTTGTTCAGGGTTTGGTCTTGAATAGCAATTTTTATCACACGATGATCCAGTTCCGGCCAGTCCTCAAATATGTATGTCATGCTTTCAGCGACTTTTAAATCATTGGTTACTATATGATCCAGACAGGTATTTGACACTGGGCGAGTAATTTGGTTGTTGTTTATGATAACCGTTCCGTTCGTTTCTAGCGTATCCTTATAAATCCGTGTTTCTGGTGATTCCGTTAGCACATCAATGTTTGTGTCCGCTACTGTGATCAAATTTTTTTCAGTTGAGAATAATGTATCTAGTACTGTGCAAAAATCTTGCGCATTCATTCGATTGGGGTTGTAGTACGTCCCTAATTTTATTTTTTTACCTGCATGGTGTACTTCAATTATTATAACGTTATACTTATCAGGCATCACTCTCTTGGTAATGAAATTGATTGTATTTTTTACATAGACTGCTGTACCTCCACCTCTTCCAGGTCTGCAGGAGAATACCGCATTATATCCTTCAATATTGTAAAACCGTGCTTCTTCTGGGTAAATCCAGATTTCATTTAGAATAATCAAATCTATGTCAGGATTTTGCTGCAGGTAAATCTGAATATCACTTAGCTTATGTCTTAAGCTTCTTATATTAGCATACATAAGTGTTAAATTTGTCCCACTTGATTGATTAGAAAGATTAGCAACCATCAAAGTTGTAGTCGGTACTCCTCCTGGCGATCAATATTCTGCGTTGAAACTCCGGACACTCTACAGAGTCAGCTCTGTGAGAATGATCAGCATTGTTATTGTTACCAATACAGTTAGAGCACTTCTCAATCATGCTTTTGCAGTCCTTTAGGTCATGCTTTCCTCCACATTTTAGACATATTTGCTCTCCTTCACATTTAGATGTTTTGTGGTTGTATTTTTGACACTTATAACACCTCGTTACGTTGAAGTCCTCCTTCACAAAATACGATCCATAATCTATATTAATGTATCTATTCGCAAGCCTCTTATACATGCTCCCGTTTACCTGGATGATGTGCAACCACCTTCCATTTCTTGTTCGCCTAGCATGTACAAGTTCCATAGAATCACGCTCCTCTATATTGGGATTTAATGCCTGGATCTCATTTCTTAGTTCATAATTTGCGTATTGTTTCTCTAGTCCATTGATGACAAGTCTAGGCTGTCGCAATCTGGTCTCAGCAACATCATACTCCTCTTTCATTGCATCCATTGCTATATTAAAAAGCGAAGTAGTATTTTCATTTGTCGATGTTTTTATAATCGCCCCACCATTACGAATAGGCCTCATTAGTTGTAGAGGAATTTTACATTTTGATGGCCTGATCTTCGACTTAAAATCAATCAGTGTTTTTTCTGATGAAGAGTGATTTTTAGGCTTAATAATAATCCCTTTTTGCGAAATTGTATTAGATCGATGCACTGATGGAGGAGAAGTAGAATTTTTTATAATTTCGGCATATGAGGGCTTGTTCGCAGACGTAGATTTATCTATTAATAAGGTGACATTTGAGCTCATCTCTTCGACTTGGCTTTGCAAGTTTTTCATTTGTTGGAAGAGTTGGTCTTCTTTAGATTTACGGTGCTGAGCTCTACATCCTGCACACATCCAAATTACATCTTCGGTGATGTCCATAATAGCCCGATATCTCTCCTCCGACATTTTGATACACCTCAAATGAAACCACTTGAGGCAGTAGCCATCACACCCCATAGCCGAGTGGATATCCTCCACGGGTTTCCTACACTTCCCACACTTATCTGGTTTAGTAGCCATTATATTTTTAACTTTTTCAATTATTTGCTTTTTATAAAATTTTTTACTATCCTTGATTTATTTAATATAGTTAGTGAAAAAAAATGCAGAAATCCGTACTTGCAAAAAAAAAAAAAAATTATTTAAAATATCAAATTATAAATTTAAAATTAAATTCAAAAATTGTTTCGAATAAATTTAGCTACACGGGAATCTCACTCCTAGACCAAAGTAAGAATTCCCGGTTCCGTTAATTTTCGTTCGCCTAAGTAAAAATTTAATCAATGAAATTGATTACTTGAAAGATCGCTACTTATCTCGAAAACTTGATAAAACGCCACTAGTAACCACTCCACTTATTTCACACAGCTAATTATAATTTTTGACAGAATTTAAACTTCACTTAAGCCAAGAAATTCAGAGAGCTGAAAATGACACTTCTTTGTTTTGACACTTCGAATGTCAGTTTTATGCTAAGTTAAATAAATATCCCATTTGAAAATGAGTCACTACACGACCTGGGTGATTTTTTAACCATTTAGAAACTTCCTGGTGGAAAAAGGTTTTTAAAGGTCCGTAGATACTCACGTCCAGTGGCTGCATACGGTGAGTGCAGTGAGGAGGCAGACACAGCATATGAATGCCATTCTCTTTGGCAAAAGTCAATGGTTCAATGCCTTCGTGACTTGCATGTCCAACACAAATGAGTAGAACTGGATCCCCTTTACTAGATTTGGCATGTACTTGGAAATGTTTTAACCATTTCAAAAATACTTCAGTAGTCATCTATCCTAATTCTTGTGTTAGTCCGAGTGTGCCAGTAGGTGCTTCATCAACAAGTTCATTTTTCATATTCTTGCGAGGAAATATCATGCATGGAGGAATGTATGAACCAGTGGCACTTGTGCAACACACAGCAGTGAGAACCCAATTTGCTTTCTACCTTTAGTGGCTAAAATTTTTTGAGATTTCTGAACGGTGGATAAGCCCGTTTCGTCAACGTTATATATGCGATGTGGGCTCAAGTTGTGAGTGCTCAAAATTTCTTGATATAACTGGTAAAACTTGGTTACTTGTGGTTTATTGAATGCTTGTGCTCTGGCTGCAGAAGTAGGCTCAGGTGTACGTAATGAAATGTCTTGATTCCTGTTTAGAAAGCTATCTAGCCATTCATGTCCAGCACGCTTTTTTTCTATGTTAAAGTTGTGAGAAAACCCATTCTTCTCTGCTAATTCAAAGGCCAACTCTTGGACTGATCTTCGAGTTAATCCGAATAGTCGAGTTTCCAAAAATTTTAAATGATGAACTAGCTGCCTCTCAATTTCTGGAGGAAACGTCAGTTTAAATCTGCCTAAGCCTTTAGTGATAGGCGCTAAAGTTTTATTGGACACCAAACGTCTTCGAAGCTAACAACCATCCCATTCTATTTTCCTTGACTGCTTTAATAGCTTTCTGCATAGACTCTTGGCTCCAAGTTTGGCGATCACTTTTTCTTTTATAGCTGCGTGGCATGATATCTGAAAAAGAATACAATAAGATTAAGGTGTAACTACTTAAAAAATACGGATGGAGAAAATGACATACATATGTCATTTTGCCCGGAGTGATATGTCGTTTTGTACGAAAATATATCGAAACAATAATTTGTTCATGATTTCTACGAAAAGTAAAAACTCATTATAAAAACAACTTGCATTGCAACGCAATGCACCATTATATCGATGTCAATAAACATAAGCGAAATAAACAAAGTAAAACTCACCATAACAAGTGAAAAACCACTGTCAATAAAAAACTTTTATGCACTGTCAACACGTTCTGTCTTGTTACACCGGCACGACTAAGCTAATGGCGCTCTTTACTTCACATGATTGCAGATGCTACCAACTTTACGTGTTGCAATGTCAACAGGAGCGCCATAGCCCGCCAATTTTTAAAAAAGCCCAGTGCGTCATTTTGTCCATATATGTCATTTTGTCCGTATATCCCCTACAATAAATTCTTTATAAATTGTAGAATAAAATTTTTTTGCTATTCTACATGTGAAAAGAAAATAAGAATGTTTATAGTTATCACAACTAAAGTAAAATAAAGCAAACTCTTACATTTCGTCCTAGCAGGTGGACATTCGTAACTTTTTCAATTACTCCTTCACTAAGAAATGCCTTCTTATTATTTTTCTTCCAATCATCACAGGAACCTAAAAGAGCATCCACCATAAACCCAACATTAAAACTTGTCACAAAAAAAACCGAAAAAAAGAATATTGGGCAGTGCTTGGATGAACGCGTTCATTCCACATAAGATATTTATGGTAGGCACCATTACCCATTATTTCCAACTATCACTCATGATGATATCCGTTCATTAATCTCGTGGAAAAAATCAGCTATTTCGTTTCAGGATCGAGGTGATTCCAACTTGGAACTTACTTTAGTACGAGACGATTCCTGTATTTTTCCTCTTTTTTTTCGTTTCTCTCTAACAACGCCTGGAATGTCCATAAGTACATACATTCATAGATTGGAGTTTGAAACTCCATTGGTGCTACTAAACAAATACCATAGGGTACGGTGAAATAAAGAGAAGTACAGATGGAACACAAAACATAGTTGGGATGTTTGAAGGGGCTAATGTTCACATATGGCAGATTGATGGTGAGCCATCTTGTTGGAACGATTGCGATATTTTCCAGATTGAGTTACTGCAAATGACACATGGACTTTACTTTCGGATGATTCTACATGAAAACAAATTGGGCGTGTTCGGAGCTATCGTCACAAAGGACATTCATGTTGGACAGCGTTTTTTACGAGTCGGATATCCTAGGATGGAATTTATGAAAAAATGTCTAGGCCAAGATGGAGTTTATCTAGGATGTGCTAGATGAGGTAATCAAATCAGATTGGGCTGCGGATTATGATGTCATAAGAATAATATACGGTTTGAAGGGTTTCTATGAGATCCTAATATAGGAAAAAACTAATGATTTGTGATCAGGTTTTCATTTGAAATTCAATTTTATTCTTTGAAGAAACAACATCTTTAAGCTGCAAAGGTTAGAACCACCAAATGAAATAGATGGATATGCAAGAGAACTCAATCTTAACCATTTAGGAATGAATCAAAGACAGTCATATTAGTCAAGGCAATCAAGAAAAATAATTCAATTTGCATCCCGAAAAACACTCGCTAAAACCATGTTGGCTGACCAAATTGCCTTTACCTTCATCGGTTGCTGTCCAAGCGGAAAGTGTTGGGGGGTGTAGAGTTAGTCCAATTTAGCACCGTAACTCCCTCGTATCTGTGAGTACTTCAGTAATTATTTACCGTTCTGGGCCAGTTTCAGTCATTATAGAGGGTTACCCATTTCGTGTTAGGAAAGTATAACCCTGCAATTTGACATCTGTCAGAATTAAATGTCATCCAAAGCATATTTTTTTAGTTGAATGTTTGCCATTCAAAATTATGGATCGTTTAACAGTCAAAGAACGCGTTAAAATTATTAAATTTTATTATAAAAATGGTGATTCTGCTGTATCAACATCTAGGGCTTTACGAACCGATTACGGTCGACATAATCGACCTACACCGCAAACAATTTCGAACACAGTGAAAAAATTTAAACAGACTGGATCGGTTATTGATATTGCAAGGCCTGTGCATCATTGCTAAATTTGCGCTGCTGAACATATCGCTGTCGTTGCCCAAAGTGTCGAGGAAGACCCGAATTTGTCGATTGCTCGACGTGCTCAACATTTGGGCTTGTCTTACGGCTCATTGTGGCGGATTTTGCATTTGGATTTGCATCTTCATCTATACAAAATCCAACTCACTCAAGAACTTAAGCCTCAAGACCATACACAACGCAGAATATACCCATGCGAATCGGGTGATTGAACAACAAGCCATCGATAACGATTTTTCGAACAAAATTTTCATAGTAATGAGGCTCATTTTTCGCTCAGTAGTTGCGTAAATAAACAGAACTGCCGCATATGGGGCTCTCAAAATCCTCAGGTGATCACAGAAAGGCCTTTGCATCTGGGAAAAGTATAAAATGGATAACCCTCTATGATTTCGAGAAATAATTTTTACAGAGCTATTTGGCGGATAATTGGGAACCTTAAGTCATCTCCGTTCCGTGCAGTTTGAAGGAATGCCAGGGTACTATTAGTGTGGTTATCAATTGTATCAAAGTGTTGCAGTGCCTTGTCACGTACGTATTTTTCAATGGTCTCGAGTCTTAGGTCTTTATATATATCAGTGTTTCTAATTTACCATGAAATTTTTAAGATCTTTCTAATAATTCTATTTTGGAAGGACTGGAGTGCTTTTTTGTTAGTCTTTGGCGTCTGGTAGAAAGCAAAACTACCGTAAAGTAGCGTAGGTAGTATTATTTGTTTGTATAAGAGCAATCGATTTTTAAGGCTAAGTCTTTTAGATTTAGTGAGTGGATATAGAGAGGAGAGAAGTCCAATACAGTGTCCTCGTTTATTTTGTATGTGTTGTTTCCATGTGACGCTTCTGTCGAATGTAAGTCCAAAGTATTAGGCTGCTAGTGTCCAGTCTATTATTCAACTGTCAACGGTAAGTCTCTATAGTGTTTCTTTTCTTTGTGATGAATAGGGCCTGTTTTTTGTCAGAATTAATCTCAATTTTCGATTTGCGAAAGTATTCTAATAAAATATTTATTGATCGTTGCAAGTTTGAAGTGATGACTCTTGCTCGTTGTGCTGTAATAAATATACAGGTGTCATCAACGCAGAGTGACAGTTTTACTTTTGGAGCCAGGGTAGGAAAATTTGCAGTAAATATATTGTACAGGACCGGTGATATAGGCGAGCCCTGAGGTACTCCAGCTTCGATTGGCCTCAGGCTTGAGAGTTGTCTGTCAATTCTGACACAGAACATTCTGCCTTCCAAGAAGGAGCCAACAATTTTAGTGAGCTGTAGTGGCATATTGAAGTTATGCATTTTGAAGGTAAATCCTGCATGCCAGAATTTATCAAAGGCCTTAGCTATGTCAAAAATAACTAGGCCTATTGTATTCCTACGATTTAAGCCTGTTCTGATATGTTAGACCACTCTAACTAACTGGAGTTCATAGAGTGCTTAGCTTTGAAGCCGTATTGTTATTCCGGTATAATATCTTTGTCGGATACAACCTCATTAAATTGATGCAGAATCACTCTTTTCACAATTTTTGACAGCAATGAGAGGAGACTAATGGGTCTCCAGTTTTGTGAAAATTGTGGATCCTTTTGAGGTTTCGGAAAAACAATAATAACCGCAGATGTCCACACTTTGGGGTACTTTTGCAAACGAAATATTGTATTAATAATATCAGTAAGTTTTTGTAAACTATTGTCTGGTAGCCAAAAAAATCATTGTGTTTGTAGTGTCATATCCAGGAGTTTTATATTTATTGGGTATTTGTATAATGTTTTTGATTTCGTCTAAGTTCGTAAGTTCAATCCTATCTTCATGTTGAATGTTATCCATTAGGAGTCTGTTAACAGAAAATTCAATTTCTCTGTTAACAGAAGATTCAAATCCTCCTCGTCTGAAAAATTTTCACGAAACTGCGTTTTCAGAGAATCTGCAAATGCATCGTACAATTGCATCCCGTTCGGACCATGAATAGGCGGCACAACAATTTTGCTTTTTTCCCCGAAAGTATTTGGACATTCTCCAGAAACTGCCACACCCACGCTCGAGACTCGGCAAAAAGCTCTCTCATTGCTTGTTTTGGGATACCCTTATCAAGGATTTAATTTGTCATCCAACTAGCATTTATGCGTAGCGTAGGGTCACCTTTAAACCTAGCTCTCCTCCGAAATTTATTCGTTCTCCTTATCAGTTGTTTGATGTTCTGAGGGAGTTCGTAGGGATCCGTTTCCCTTTCGGAAATATGACCATATGGTCCTCTTTTGCCTGTAAAATTGTTTGAGTTACGTTCTCAATGATGTTGTCGATGTCGTCGGCCATTTCAGATGATTGAAAATTAGTTTCGTTCGCCAATGCGACTTTGAACGCTTTTCAGTTTGTAATTTTATTTTCCTGTAAAGGAACATCAATGAAGATATTTTGTTATGACAGAAAGGACTGTTTCATGGTCGGAAGATAGTTCATCGAGGACACTTAACTGTGAATTTTGTGTAAAATCTCATGATATTCCAATATCCAGCGCAAAGTCATTCCTTAACCCGGCGCCAATGACGTGAAAAAAATTACATCGTCAATGACACTGGGTCAAAATGACCCGATTGGTTTTATTAACGAATTTTTATAAAATTCTAATAAATTATCTAATTTTAATTTAATTTATTAAATCTTCTCGCTTTGTCAATAAAATAAAATGATGAAAATACTAACATACTTTGTAAATAACTTTTTTATTAATGATTTCTTTATCACATGCAAATTCAACTTAAAAAATATTTTTCGATTTTTTTTTACAACAATTGTCGGAAAACTATTTGGAATAATGAACATTGTGAATTCAGGAAGAGATCATATAAACTGCCTATATCAATAAAAAAAATTAGTCTTCTGTTTCATCAATCAGTGACATGGAATTACTACAGTTTTCACAGTACGAAATTACGTGATCGGGGCATATGTAAATGTTACATGAATTACAGGTGTTAATTGTTTTTTTATCCTTTTTGGATGGACATATTTGACATCTTCTGCGAGTGCCGGAGACCTTTTGGGAGGGTTCGCCTTGTTCTATACCTGTGAAATCCGCAATTCTTTTGCGCATCTGTCGAGGCAAATTAGTAAGATTTTTGCGCCAGAGCAAATATTCCTGAACCATACAAAGACCTAGATTTTTCAAGAAGTGTCGTCTTTTCATATGCATGTCATTATTATTAGCGCGATAAATTATATTTGCATTTATTCCTGCTATATTTAACATAGCAAAAAAGAGTGTCAAAGGCCATCTTTTTGAGTTTCTGCTAACATTGTACGTTGCACATAGTTCATCAGCCACATCTACTCCACCTTTGGTTGAGTTATAAAAAGTTATAATCTCTGGTTTCTGCTTATCATCTGTGCAGTCATCAATATGATCATCGTGATGTAAACTTGACATCAAAAGGACAACTTTGTTTTTCTTTGGGATATACGAGACTAGAGTTATCTCTTTTCGATGCCCGAAAGTTGATGAGTTTTCAGGTTTTCCTCTTGTTGTTATCAATTCAGACGGAATTTGCTTTTTATTTTTGCGTAAAGTACCCACAGAAGTAATTTTGTGTTTGCACAGAAGATGAGATATTAATTCGTAGCTGGTAAACCAATTGTCAAATGTTACATTACGGCAAGACTTAGAAATTGGCAATACAATACGATCAACCACATCGAATGGTTTGTTGCTGACTGAATATGGGCCACTGGGCTGCTTGCCGGCATAAATTTCCAAATTAACCACGTAGAACGTTTTCGCATCAACTAAAGCAAATATTTTGAGACCATATCTAGCTGGTTTAGACGGTATGTACTGTCTAAATTTACAGCGACCTCTAAATGCTACTAACATTTCATCAATGGTGCAGTTCTCTCCTGGCGCATACATTTTGTTGCACTGTTCGACAAACGTCTCAAAAAGTTCCCGTATGTGCGCTAAATTATCCAGCTTTTGTCTTTCATCACGTGTAGACTTATCATCAAAACGTAAACAGCTCTGTATAAAGTAGAATCGTTGAATTGACATTGTGAGTCTAAATATTTCTACGCCAGTGCCATCTGTTTCCCACAAGTCATTCAAGTTTTGTCGATTAGAACGATAAAACCGGCAATATATAGAAGTCCAATAAATGCTTTTAGCTCACTCATTCCAACTTCACTCATGTATCTATGTTTGCTCACATCTGCACATGCCGCTCTTCTTTTTTGGATATGAAAGTTGGTATATGTTCGAATTTTGCACAACATCGCACTATTCACAAATAAGTCCCAACATTCTGACACCGATTTGGCACTTTTAGCAGCTGGTTTTACACTAAGTGACTCCGTAATTATATTTTCTGATCTTGTACGTACATTTGGTCGTGCTGGTGCTCTTTCCCATCTTGTTCCATCTCTTCCTTTGAAGAACCGTTGTTGCAAAGTCAATAGATCACGATTATCCAACGAATCAGATTCTGTCTCACCCAAATCGCTTGCATCTTGCTCACTTACGCTGCTATCACTGCGTTCAGACAAGTGATCTTCGTTTTCGATGTCAGAAGCAGGAATCGGATCTTCATCTTGAGAATCTGACTCTTCTAATGCCGCCAAAATACGCTCCGGGTGGTTAGCGAGTGACATTTTTGTGAAAACAACTAAAAACAAACAAAAATCGTTAAAAAAAACACTGAACTCATAAATAAATGCATGTCACGAAAATACCACACTAACGATGACGCCGGGTCAAAAGTACCCACTTTGAGTTGTCGCACGTGTATCTCACTGGGCGGGTGGCATTGCACTGAATGCAGGGAAGTTGCAGGTAGAGATGGAATGTAACTTTAGCTACACAAGCATTCAAACGCATAATAATTGTAGAAAATAGACTATGACTGTTTAAAATCTCCTCGGGTCAATATGACCCAGCGTCGTTGGCGCCGGGTTAATCCGTAATATGTTGGCTCATTGGGGTAGAGTAGGCTAAGGTGGTTGGCTGTGATGAATATATTGAGCTCAGTTCCAAGTTTATTTGTTCTCAAAGCTCCACAGAGGAGCTGTGCGGTATTTAGATCTCCTGCAACAAAGATAGGGCCTTCAAATGCAGCAAGTGCTCTAAGATCATTTAAGAGATTTCTATTTCCTGGAGGATTGTAAGCAGAAACCTCAATGAACTCTAGAAAATCAGTTGACACCTTGATTGCTGTGGCCTCGAGTTTTATTTATTTCACCAGTATACTGAAGCAAGGAATTCGCATTTCACGTCAGAATTGAAACGAGGCTTATTAAACTCATTAGTGTTTAGTGTTGACGCTATTTTCAGATGCAGCAAACATGGTTTGAATTATGTTTGCCATTATCTCCTGCATTATGTTTTGCAATTATGTTTGTATTTTGGCAAACATTTGGTCCATATTTTGAGGCTGATTTTGTGTGCGTGGAGGTGTCTGTATCGTGGTTGTTTGTATTTGTGCTGGTTGTGTGGTTTGGGTCGCAGCAACTTGTGCGAATGACCTTCTCACGATCTTGGGATTCCTAGGACAACCCCCGTAGCTTGCTGGATGTTCCTCGCCACAGCTAATACATTTTGGCTTCCCTAGAATTTTCTCTTTCTGTCCGAGAAATGGTGTAGCAAATCTCATTTAATGCATCGAGGCTGTGCATGACAGTTCCTGAAAGAATGTCCAAATTGTTGGCACTTGTAGTATAGACCCTAGCCCGTACGAGGACGCTTTGCCTCCACGATGCACATAAGGCGACAGACAGATTTAATATTGCAAATGTTTGTTTAAGATTTTGGGAGGACTACCTTGACTACTCTAGAAAGACCTTCCCTCATTTTAATAGAGTAGACTTCTTTCGGGTTGAAGCCCTGAGACTGTAAATCTTCCTTGATTTCTTTGACTGAAAGGCCATACAGACCCCTGATGACAAAATTCAGCGATTTATCCTCCGAAAGTATGTAGGTGTGGTATTGTATTTCGTTTTCAGTTAGTGCTTTTGTCAGTCGTCTGTGATCAATGGGTGTTGTTGGTATAATTTGTATGTCAAAGTAGACCCTTTTCGCGGATGTATATGAGATATTTTGTGTTTTCATAATATTATGTGATTGTAACTATTTTGATGGTTCTCGAAGAATGATTGGTACTGTTTAAGGTTGTTGTATTTGTGATGCGGGCTGTGTGTTTGTGGTATTCGATAATGTTGGTTTTAGTGTAATGGTCATGTCTCTAAATGTCGTAGCTGGTTTTGTTGGTAGAAGGGTAGGGAAAATTTCTTCCTCTTTGTCTTTTCTGCTACTAATGCAGTCAACTTCCATCTCACTTTCTGAAGTTACAGGAGAGGCACAGGACCTTCGAGGCGAAGACGTTCACACCTTTAGTTTTTTCATCTGAGGGCTGCTTTCCCTAAATTTCCCGTTTGCTTCAGCCCTATTTTTCAGCAGTTGCACCAGTTCTGTATTTTTTGCAGCTAGCAATTTGTTTCTGTTTCGTGGGTCGGCCAGCTCGGCATTAGTTTTTCCAAGTGTTTCCTGTTTTTGCAATAGCGTTGCAAGCACTTGATCTAAGTTCAACGTAATATTGTCGAGCAAGGTGACAAGCAATTTGTTCGTCTTTGCCGGATATGTCACCACGCCACCATCCATCAACATCCTGTCAGCCAAAAGGGAATCTACCAAATAACCAACTTTCATTTAAATATAATACAAAAAATTTAAAATTTGGAAAAAACAAGAAAATACTGACCCCGGTCAGCAAAAAAAATACCAAATGTTGACTTGTCAGCGTCTCCTATGCGTCTCAATGAATATTCAATATTATCATTTATGTTGCTGCCCACTGTTTTGACTGTTTTTTTATTTTCAGGAGTGTAGTGGTGGATCCATGTCTTATCCATAGCGATAAATTGACACAAAAATTTATCATGGTTTCCTTTATAGAGTGCCAAATTCTCACTTGAAATAGTTTTCCTTGTCAATTTTAGCTCAGATGTTAGCGAGTGCAGCACCCATCTTGCGCAGAGCTTCCTCGTGTGCAAAGTATTATTTAACATATTGCCAACGCGCTCTTATTTTACAGTATCAGCTGTCTCTGACAATTTTAATATACGGTTTCCCATCACTGTTTTGAGGACTTTTAGGAGTTTTTAAAATAACTTTATAAAACCCACCAAAATCGCGACCTGTCGGTCCGTCTGTTCATCTGTCCGTCCGTGGGTCACAGCAATTTTTCTCGCAAACTACTTAAGCTAGAAACATCAAATTTTGTACCTACGTGTAGAGAGAAAAAGAGAAATAACAACACATATCCGTACAAAATAAGAAAAATTAAGTTACACAGCAAGAAAGTTAAAACTAGAAAGTACGTTCAAGTTAATCTACGATACTATAAACAAAAACAAATTGTCTACGTTTATTTTTTTACTGCGCAAAAGATTGAGGTATTGTCCAAGACCAAGAGAGTTATGCTATGTTTACGTGGCAAACGTACCATTGGCGGAAAATAAAGAACATTGGTTTGGGCAAAGGGAACGTTAAAAATTATTGGCGATCTACGTGTGCGCTGTGCAATATAGGTGAATATCTCATTACAGAGTACCATAGGCAAGAGTTTGTGGTTCAATTTAAAGGGTAAACATTCATCAAGAAATACACGACGCGAGACTGAAGACGGCAAGGGCAAGAGTAATATACGATCATTATAGGGGGAATACGGGATGTGAAATTTAAAGAGAAGAGAGCGGGTAAACCTACGTTGAACAGTTTCTACAGTACTACATAGACTGTATTGATGAGGACTCCAAATTTACGAGCAATATTTCACTAAATTTTTAACTAATGAGAAGAATAAATAAATACAGTAAGAAATACTTTTGAAGCCTTTGGTGGATTTTAATACAAACCTGACACTCGAGAGGCTTTGCAACCTACCTGCGCTATATGTTGCCCATAATACAGCTTAGTGTCAAAGAGTACTCCAAGATCTTAACGGAGATCAACTGATTTTAGGGAAGTACCAGATATGGAATAATCGATAGAAATAGTAAACTTACTCAGTAAGTAAGTCATGAGATGACATTTGCTTATACGAGTATTCAATTTCAGATAATTAGTCTTACACCAATCTAATGGAAATTGCAAATCGAGTTTTAAACAGACACAGTCTTGCAAGGAATCAATCACTCTAAACATTTTCAGATCATCAGCATACATAAGCGAAAAGGATTTGAATAACGATGAAAGTTCTTTGATAAAAGCAAAGAAAAGTAATGGGCTGAGATACCTAAGAATTCGGTGAGAAAGGAAAAGAACTCTAGAAATTCACAGTGACTACACAATTACAGTTGTCAATGAACGACTTTAATCATTGACGAAAAGATAAGCCCACACTTATATCACCGAGTTTTTTAAAAAGTATTAGATGATCCACTGAACTGAAAGCCTTAGAAAGATATGTATAAGTAACGTCTATTTGCTTTGATTTATCGAAAGCTGACGCAATAGTATTTGAAAATGTAAGCAGGTTCATTAGAGTAGATCTACCTTTGATAAGGCCATACTGTTAACTAGCAAAAAATGGAAATAAGAGGGGATGAACCTGATCATACACAATTCTTTCAAAAAGCTTACTAAAACATGGAAGTAGGGAGATAGGACGATAATTAGATATATTAGACTTATCACCTGATTTGTAAACCGGATATACATTAGCTTTTTTCCAAAGAGCAGCACATTTATTGGCAAAAAGACTACGATTGAAAAAACTGGACAAAGGAACACACAAAGAAGATGACAATGATTTGGCAAAAATATTAGCGACTCTATCCAAACCACAACCAATGTTATTGTCTAGACCTTTTAGTAATACTTAATACTTCAAGTGAATTTACATAAACAAAGGTGAATTTAAGGATGAAGCGAAAGTATGATAAGAATTTTCAGCAGTTGAAGTACCATAAAATGAAGAAAAATGTTAAGTAAAGAATTCACAAATCTCATAATTATTGGGTGAGGACAATCCATTAAAGTGCATCAAATTTGACAAACCACCTGATTGTTTAAGCCGATTAATGTATGACCAGAAAGGTTTGCTCTGATTCGTTCTCGCTGCTGGCAATATCTAGTAGACAATGTGAACAAGGATCCGTGGGGCCTTGGCTACAAGCTATTTATGCGGCCCGAAGTAATGTATCAAACGGTTCCAGGCTAGGTTTTCAGGTTGAAAGGGGAGGTGTTTAGTGAATAGTCCAGTGACTCGCAAGCATGGACACCGCACACTCAGTGGGTAGATGGTATTAACATCACAACCACAAAAAATAGGGGGTAATACTCATGGAAACGTGCTGGAAAAGCTAATGGCTATAGTTCCAGAGTCTTATATACAGTCTGATTTAATAAAAATTTATTAAAATCGAATGATTCTTGAATGAAGTTTTCTCCCAATGGACAAATAAGTACATCTAAGTAATAATAATGGAAGGTGTTCCTCTTAAATTAAATTAATTTAACGAGTTCAGGGAAAAAATTATGAAATGTTATCAAAAGCGATAAAACGATCATTAGTTTGCAGGTAGAATTGAGAAGCGATTGGTGCATGGAGTGGGAATTGAACCTACGGCTCTGCGAATCAGAGACTCTTTAGCGACTAAGCTCCAGTGGCTTATTGTATTCGAATAAAATATTCTTGTGTGGCGTCATTTGATGGAGAAGAAATGTAAAGCAATGATTAAATTCGATCTGGTTTGGTTTTTACTTCGAAGCATTTCTTTAAGAGCTGATGACGTTGCGAGTAAAGTAGTATAATAAACAAGAGAAAATTATGAAATGCGTTTAAAATGGAGCTATTTTCCCGGGGCTGAAATTAATGCAATAAAGCAGCATATCCTACCGTCTGACTCTTACAACTTCCTCGTCGAACTAGGTGGCCAACATACAGCCGTTAATTTAGTAGACATGAACGTGTCCAAATTTTTGGCACGTTTTCGAGACTTCACATCTTCGGGCGATCGGTTTCCAAGTAGTGATAGAAATAAAAAGATAAAATCAAAACAAAAATCCATAGAAGAGTGAAGGTCTAACAGCTCTAGACAGGGTGAACTTAACTATGACCATCATTACGTCACGTTTCAGAGGTATAGAACCTTAAATTTGCAACATTTTTCAATGCTACGTATGGTGTGACAGCTATCACGCACTTTATGGTTAGTTTGGTTTGCCATTTTATCATGGATAGGTTGGCACGTGAGCAACGTCTGCAAATTGTGCCAATTTATTTAAAAAAACTGGTTTTGTTCGAGAAACTCGTAGCGCACTCTGTCAATTTTATAGCCGTAACAGTCGTTTAGCCGAATAATTAATTCGACTAACTTACTGATAAGACGCATCCATCCAGAGGTCATCCAGTGTGTAACGAAGAAACCATAGCAGCTGTAGCCCGTAGTATCGATGAAGACCTGAGGAAGTCTATTCGACATCATGCTCAATAATTAAACCTGTAACCATCCGCATTATGAAAAATTTTTTGAAAGGATCTTAGTTTGCGGGCTTATAAAATCTAACTTGTGCAGGAATTGAAGCCGAACGTCCACCAGATACGTAGTAGATTCGGTGTGTGGGCCCAAGAACAAATTGCTGCAAATTCCGAATTTCATAAGTAAATTTCTTTTACCGTAATGCAAAGAACCTGTGGTTTCAACAATTCAAAAAAGCATTTGATGAGCGCATAATTTCTCGTTTTGGATCTATAAACTGGCCTGCAAGATCTTGTGATTTAACACCGCTGGACTATTTCTTGTGAGGATAGGTGAAATGACTCATCTTCACCGACCAGCCCGAGATGCTTGTCCATTTGGAAGACAACATTCGCCGCGTTATTGTCGAGATACAGCCCACACAATTATAGGTTAGAGTAGTCTAAAATTAGGCCCCTTATTTGGTCTTGCTCTATGCAAGCCATGGCGCCCACATGCTTGAAGTAATATTCAAATAAAATTGGCTAGGAATTTATCTTTCTAACAAAATAAATTTCATGGCATTACAAACAGTTAATCCATATTTTATTTCATTTCAAAATTCTATACTTTTAAAAACCACCCTCTATTTATTAATAGTTCAATAAAGTTCTAGTTATTGGACCAGCAGGTATTTTCATTCGATTAGGTAACATATTCTTTATTATTATATTAAATACAAAACGTTTGGAGAAATATCTAGCCTGAATAAATGAAATTTTTGACGAACTGGAGGTCTCAAGGATTGTAATGCTGCGGAAGCTGCAATGGGCTGGACACATGAATCGTATGGAAGAGCAACGGATACCCAAAAAGGTATTCGTCAGGAGAACTGTAGCATGGAGACTAGTGGGGAAGCCGAGGGAACGCTGGTCTGACTCGGTCAATGAAGACAGTTTGTCGCTGCTTGGATTTTGAAATTGGAGGACGCGAGACATGTCGAGGGACTTTTTGTAGGAAGCGAAGGCCCGAGAGAGTCTATGAAGAAGAAGAAGAAATAAACCTTTTGCTCGCTTTCTCTCCCTCCCTCTCTCTCTCTCTGTCTCTGTCTCATTTTCTGGTACATACACGTCAACTAAAATAGCAACAACGTGGATTGACAAATTCAGAGCACGGAAAATATTTACTTCCGCCCTTCTTGTAAGCACCGGTGCCCTCCCTTGATTCCACTCTAGCTAACATATTGCCCTTTATAGGAGGTTTTCTTTCTATGCTCAGAAGACCTTGTGAAATGCAAGACTTTGATTGTAGTATTTTATAACAGGCTTTAAAAGTGCATTGTCAGCATCAAAAAATG
Source organism: Odontomyia ornata (assembly GCA_963969285.1). NCBI lineage: Eukaryota > Metazoa > Arthropoda > Insecta > Diptera > Stratiomyidae > Odontomyia > Odontomyia ornata. Next base: position 35,112,859 of record OZ017739.1, read on the forward strand.
CGGAAGCAGGAGGAATATCTAGAATTTTTTGATATTTTCAGGATCGAACTATATATTTTCGTTGCAAAGAAATTTTCAAAATTGAATATTCCGACTTAAATCAAATATTTATTCTAGCTTCTTTTTCTTTCAGGTATGTCAAAATATAACTAACAACATTATTCCAACCACGTAAGTTATAGCAGTTAAGGGTGTAATATTCAGAATAAAACAACTGAATAATAGAAGAAAGCATTCTTTTATATTTAGGGAGTCTTTAATTTTATTCATAGCAGCTACTTAAAAATCGGAAAAAAATAATCAAGGGTATAACTAATGAAAAGACGCTCATGGCTTGATTTTCATATGTAGACTTTTGTCAAATAGCTCGTTTAACAAACTCATGTATGGAAAGCAATATTGTCTTACTGACTTGTACTTAATCTGCCTGCAATGTTAGCCAATTTAAAAGATGAAAACTATGCTTTTCTGTAATACTTTTTTTTTGTAAAATGTCTTTGCGAAACCGCAGTGTAAAAATTTTAAAAAGCTTAAATTTTGAATATTTTCCAGCATGCCAGCCTCTTTAATCTCTCGAAAGTTTTGCTGTTGAAAGATTTAAATTTTTAAGAGGGTTGTCTCATGTATAAAAAACGGAATCGATATGGGTATCAAATGGAAAGTCTTGGTAAAGACTGTAAAACTCAGATATTGGCGATGGAATAGCAGAGTTTTGAGTGCTCTTGAGTATAATACTTCAATGCGAAATAAGAGTGTCGTTGTGATAAACAAAATTACCTTGCAAACTTGTAACAACCGAATTTCAATCAACGATGGTCCAGCTGATTAAAAATGTTGCAACTGAAACTAGAAGAGCATGCATTTCTTGGAAAATAAATAGTCCTCAACAATCGAGACGTAACACATATCTTGGGATTTTCAAGGAAATCATCGAATCAGTGTGTTCATCCATAAGTTGTAGTGACTAGGGTCAGCACAGTGCTAAAAAAATGGCCTTAAATTTAATGTGTGATTGCCGAATTCCTTTCTTTTTTGTCAATGAAAGGACTCTACGTGTATCCCAACTTCAAAAAATTTGGATTTTATTATACAACTTAATAACCGGAATTGTTTTAAGCGAAATTTGATGTTTCATTGTTGGTAAATCTTATAATATATTTTATTCGAAGTATTGTCCATCGGAAGCTACAACATTTCCCCATCTTTCAGGCAATTTATGAACTACATCCTAAAAAAAAAGCGCTGGCTTGGCGGCCAAAAACGAATCTTTCCAAATTCGGATGCCTTGCTCTGAAGTAAAGCGTATTCCGGAGGGGGCGTTTTGCATCGAGCGAAATAAATGCAAGTCAGACGGAGCAAGGTCCGGACTATGACGCGAGTGCGCCAAAACTTCCCATTCACTTTTTTCCAAATAGTTTTTCACGGGTCTTTCAACATGCGGTCGAGCGTTGTCATGATGAAAAATTATAGCCTCGTGTCTGGTCACATATTTCGGGCGTTTTTCCATGATAGCACGCTTCAAACGTGTTAATTGTGTTTGGTACAAGTCACCTGTAATTGTCTGGCCCGATTTCAACAACTCAATATAACGGCCCCTTCTGATCCCACCAAATACATAGCATAACCCTGGCGCCATGGATATTTGGCTTCGCCGTTGATTTGGCTGGTTGGCCGGGCTTCACGTATAACTTTTTGCGCTTGGAATTGTCATAGTGGATCCATTTTTTGTCTCCAGTCACGGTCTGATGCAAAAATGATTTCTTTTTATGGCGCTCAAGCAGCATTTCAGACATACAGAAGCGCCGTTCAATGTCATAGAGGACCCAATCACCTTGCTTCTGAATGTATCCGGCTGCTTTGAAACGTTTCAAAATGGCTTGTTGGGTCACTCCTAACGATTTGGCAAGTTCGTCTTGCATTTGACACGAATCCTCATCGAGTAGCGTCTCCAATTCTTCGTCTTCAAACTTTTTTGGCTGTCCTGGGCGTTCTTTGTCTTTGATGTCAAAATTGGCAATTTGATGCGTTGAAACTATTCAGAACACTGTGTTTTCGCAAAAGCATCGTCACTTTAAACTTTTACAAGCATGCGATGACTTTCCGTAGTAGTTTTCCCTGCAAAAAATGACCCAAAAGAACCTTCCGCAAATGCTATCTTTTTCTCCAATTTTCGAAGTTATTCATCGTGAAAAATAATAACGATGCACACAAGATAAAATAGTTTTGTTGACTGATTTTGAAAGCTGTCAAATGTACCTTCAAAATGACATATATATAAAGTAGGAGTTTTGACGATATTTGTTAGTACGGACATCTAGCGTCAAACTCCGGTTATAAAGTTGTACACCCAATAGTTAAAAACTTAATTTTCCAAAAAATTCTTCTGGTAAAATCACTCAATTACAATATAATATAGGAATATAATTTTAATATAATTAATTAATTAATTTGATATAATATTTATAGTTTTTTTCAAGCTTTTTGTAATACGCGTATGTTAACTCATTTCATTTCATTATACTGCCGATCGATTTCTTCCCTATAAATGCAAAAGATTTTAAGTTTAAGCGTTACTCGTGAACAACCTGAATTATCGTATATGTAGCGAATTTTAAACTAAAAGGTGGTCCAACTTAAAAGCACGGTGTCAATTGTAAATAAAACAAAAAGTTTTCAGAGAATTATGTTAATGTCGTTAATATGCTGAATTATCTCATCCTTTAGCTCTTGAATTATTATTGATGTACACTTTTTTTGTTAGATATCCTCAGAGAAAGAAGTCAAACCATGTCAAATCACATGATCGTGGTGACCAATTATCGTCTCCACAACGTGAGATATCACGGCCATTGTTTTGTTGACTGTGTGGCAAGTGGCACCATCCTGTTCAAACCACATATCGTCCAGGTCTACAAGCTCAATTTTTGGCCACGAGAAGTCCGTTATCATCTTGCAATAGCAAACACCATTCGCAGTAACTGCTTTGCCGTCCTCATTTTCGAAGAAGTGCGGCCCGATAGTCATTCTTTGTGGATACATCGGCTTTTCAACAATCACTCGTGAATTCTCATACGCCCAAATGCGGCGATTCTGCTGGTTAACGAATCCACTGAGGTGAAAGGGTGTCTCGTCGCTGAAGATGATTTTCTTTGTAAAGTCACCATTCCTTTCTGTCTGTTCAACTAACCATTCGGCTTATTGGCGAAGTGGTCAGTGGGCTTCAGCTCTTGAGTCAATTGAACCTTGTAAGCGTGTAAATTCAAATCTTTATTCAAAATTCGTGAGATGTTCAATTGTTGGGTATACGACGAGTCGTGGTTGACGGCTCTTCTGCCAGACTATCGCAAACAACAGCAATGTTTTCCGCAGAAAATGCACAGGTGATTCCACATTTCCTACAGGCCCGGTTTGCTGAAATTTTCGCAGAATCCTTCCAATTGTGGACACATTTAGTCGATTATGCTGACCAAAAAAACGGAATGCATTTTGATTTGAACGCCTATTTTCATAAAAGGCTTCAACAATCTTAACGCGCTGCTAAATTGTGTATCCCTCCATGGGTAAATTTGTCAAACACTGAAACAAAGTAATGTCAAATTAAATTTTTAAGAGGGTTGTCTCATGTATAAAAAACGGAATCGATATGGGTATCAAATGGAAAGTCTTGGTAAAGACTGTAAAACTCAGATATTGGCGATGGAATAGCAGAGTTTTGAGTGCTCTTGAGTATAATACTTCAATGCAAAATAAGAGTGTCGTTGTGATAAACAAAATTACCTTGCAAACTTGTAACAACCGAATTTCAATCAACGATGGTCCAGCTGATTAAAAATGTTGCGACTAAAACTAGAAGAGCATGCATTTCTTGGAAAATAAATAGTCCTCAACAATCGAGACGTAACACATATCTTGGGATTTTCAAGGAAATCATCGAATCAGTGTGTTCATCGATAAGTCATAGTGACTAGGGTCAGCACAGTGCTAAAAAATGGCCTTGAATTTAATGTGTGATTGCCGAATCCCTTTCTTTTTTGTCAGTGGAAGAACTCTACGTGCAGCCCAACTTCAAAAAGTTTGGATTTTATTATACAACTTAATCACCGGAATTTTTTTTAGCAAAATTTGATGTTTTATTGATGGTAAATCTTATTATATATTTTGTTCGAAGTATTGTCCATCGGAAGCTACAACATGTCCCCATCTTTCAGGCAATTTATGAATCCCATCCCAAAAAAATTGCGCCGGTTTGGCGGCCAAAAACGAATCTATCCAATTTCGGATGCCTTGCTCTGAGGTGACGCGTATTCCGGAGGGGGCGTTTTGCATCGAGCGAAATAAATGCAAGTCAGACGGAGCAAGGTCCGGACTATAAGGCGGGTGGGCCAAAACTTCCCATCCACTTTTTTCCAAATAGTTTTTCACGGTGTTCGGTACAAGTCACCTGTGATTGTCTGGCCTGATTTCAACAACTCATAATACATATGTATAACGGCCCCTTCTGATCCCGCCAAATATACAGCATAACCTTGGCGCCATGGTTGGCCGGGCGACACGTATGACTTTTTGCGCTTGGGATTGTCATAATGGATCCATTGTTCATCCCCAGTTATGATCTGATGCAAAAATGATTTCTTTTTATGGCGCTCAAGCAGCATTTTAGACATATAGAAGCGCCGTTCAACGTCTCTCGGCTTCAACTCATAGGGAACCCAATAACCTTGCTTCTGAATGTATCCGGCTGCTTTAAAACGTTTCAAAATGGCTTGCTGAGTCACTTTCAACGATTTGGCAAGCTCGTCTTGCGTTTGACACGAATCCTCATCGAGTAGCGTCTCCAATTCTTCGTCTTCAAACTTTTTTGGCTGTCCTGGGCGTTCTTTGTCTTTGATGTCAAAATTGCCACTTTTGAAGCGTTGAAACCATTAAAAACACTGTGTTTTCGCTAAAGCATCGTCGCCATAAACTTCTGCAAGTATGCGATGACTTTCCGTAGTAGTTTTCTTTGTGAAAAAATGACGCAAAAGAACCTCCCGCAAATGTTATCTTTTTCTGCAATTTTCGAAATTATTCATCGTGAAAAATAATAATGATGCACACAAGGTAAAATAGTTTTCTTGACTGATTTTGATAGCTTTCAAATGTACCTTGAAAATGACATATATATAAAGTTGGAGCTTTCACTATATTTGTTTGTACGGACATCTAGCGTCAAATTCCGGTTAAAACGTTGTACACTCAATAGTTAAGAACCTAATTTTCCAAAAAAATTCTTCTGGTAAAATCACTCAATTACAATATAATATAGGAGTATAATTTTAATATAATATTTGAATATAATCAATGTATTATAGTTTTTTTCCAGGTTTTTTTAATACGCGTATGTTGACCCATTTCATTTCATTATACCGCCGATAGATTTCTTCGCTTTAAATGCAAAAGATTTTAAATTTAAGCGTTACTCGTGAACAACCTGAATTATCGTATATGTAGCAAATTTAAAACTAAGAGGTGGTCCAATTCAAACGCACGATGTTAATTGCAAATAAAACAAAAAGTTTTCAGAGAATTATGTTAATATTTTTAATTGTAATAGAAAGATCTATGACAGTTTTGCGTGAAATAAAATATCGCCCAAATGCTCACCATGGCTACGGTGGCATACTTATATCCTTTTATGGTCCATATTTCCAATGACTCTGAGACATAATTGAGGTTCAATGTCGTTAATGTGCTGAATTATCTCATCCTTTAGCTCTTGAATTATTATTGATGCATACTTTTTTTGTTAGATATCCTCAGAGAAAGAAGTCCAACGGTGTCAAATCACATGATCGTGGCGATCAATTATCATCACCACAACGTGAGATAACACGGCCATTGCTTCGTTGACTGTGTGGCAAGTGGCACCATCCTGTTCAAACCACATATCGTTCAGGTCTACAAGCTCAATTTCTGGCCACGAAAAGTCCGTTATCATCTCGCAATAGCGAACACCATTCACAGTAACTGCTTGGCCGTCCACATTTTTGAAGAAGTGCGGCCCGATGACGCCAGCAGCCAATAAGCCGCATCAAATAGTCATTCTTTGTGGAAACATCGGCTTTTTAACAATCACTCGTGAATTCTCATTTGCCCAAATGCGGTAATTCTGCTGGTTAACGAATCCATTGAGGTGAAAGTGTGCCTCGTCGCTGAAGATGCTTTTCTTTGTAAAGTCACCATTCCCTTCTGTCTGTTCAACTAACCATTCAGCGTATTGCCGAAATGGTCAGAGGGCTTCAGCTCTTGAGTCAATTGAACCTTGTAAGCGTTAAATTCAGATCTTTATTCAAAATTCGCATCAGTGATATTCGTGAGATGTTCAATTGTTGGGCACACGACGAGCCGAGGTCGACGGCTCTTTTACCACACTATCGCAAACAACAGCAATGTTTTCCGAAATGATTCCACATTTCCTACAGACCCGGTTTGCTGAAATTTTCGCAGAATTCTTCCAATTGTGGACACATTTGGTCGATTATGCTGACTAAAAAATCACGAAGTACACGGAATGCATTTTGATTTGAACGCCTATTTTCGTAAAAGGCTTCAACAATCTTAGCGCGCTGCTAAATTGTGTACCTCTCCATGGTTGAATTTGTCAAACACTGGAACAAAGTAATGTCAAATTAAATTGGGCGAAAAATTTGACGTTTAGGTGTGACTCACAATTTATAACTAATTATAAATTGACTTTAATCTCAAAAGGATCTAGGGCTAGTTTTGCGGTTCAGCTTGGTCTACTTCCTTTTCTTTGTTGATCGCATTAAAATTAACGCACTTGTACCATAAAACAATAGTTAGCGTTCAAAAAACAAAATAAAATGAAAGTTTTAAGTGCATCGTGTAAAAATGTCCGAAAGAGAGCTACTCATGTGTGCAAAACGAATCACTACTGTGTAATGTTACCATTTTCTTAGGATACGAGGTCATACAACTATAAAACTAGCTCTAACGAGTGTTCCCTCTTAATCCAGATAAGTTGCCTTAATACCAACCATTAGCTGGACGATAATCCGGATGAATCGTAGCAGTACGCTACATCACATTTACACAAAAGCCACACAGTACGTTCTCAGTATATCCTTGAAACTGAGAAGAGGGAGAAAAATAAAGTTAATTTTAGAGAATAGATTCAATTGAAAAGAGGAATTATATCCTCATTGCTTGTAAAAGAATTACATTCTACTAGATGTGACTTAAGGCCATGCACGGTAAGATGGATAATTTGTCCAATAGATCCTTAAACTTCAGGTGAGAATTGTAAAAACAACAAGAATTGGATATGATAGCTAGAAAGGCATGGATTGTACATAATTGAATTTTAAATGGAAAAAGAAGTTTTTAAAATTTTCATTACATGGGTGAATGATTTACTGACCCTGTCGTAAAAGATAATTCCTATAGTTTCTTTAATAAAATATGAACAATAGATTATAGGTAGAACAGGAATATCAGTGATGCGGCGCAAGTTAATTATCTTGTAGGTTTACGATTTTTTTCCTCAGGATTTAGATCTTTTTTCCAATTCATAAATAACTTAACCTAACAATATTCGTGCGGATTGTGCCTTAGGGCTTTTCCCGGCGTTCAATAATAATTTACTTTACATTGATTACAATATTAAATTCACAACATTATCAAACATGAACATCCACATGCACAACATTATCAAACATGAATAGATTATAAGAAGAAGTTTGGTGGAAAATTCATTTGCTCTAAAAATTGCAGTTTTGAAAATTTAATTTCTTAAAATTAAGTGCATTATTTCTTTGATACAACCTTAAAACTACTCATTCACTGCATTGATTTGGCGATTGTCCATCGCTCTCCTGACTTCCCCCACCTTGTGCTCGTTGGTTCTCCTGATTCCAAATTCCATCAGTATTTCCACGTATAATTTGATGGGCTCCATTTCTGCCTCCAGGTACAGCACCTCGTTGGGGTAAGACCGTCCGTCCTCCCGTTTGTATAGGCCTCTGCAAGTCCGAAGGATTTTTCGCTCCACTAATCCTATTTGCCCCACTTTATTTGCGGAGCTCCATTCCTTATCATAACCGCATATATGATGATCGGACGAATCAATGTTTTATACGTCAAAACCTTGACTTGCTTGCTCGCTGTTGACTATTTCCTGAGAAGAGGTATAAGAAGATGTTATGCATAACTCACTTTTTTCAAAATATTGTCAACTTGACCACTGAATGTAACCTTCCTTTCGAAAACTAATCCCAAGTACTTCGTTTGCCTAGAGCAGTGCGCCATCCGCCCATTCAACTTAATCCTGGAGTCACGTATGCCTCTTGCGCGCCAACCAAAGTGTTAATGGGGGTCCTTGAAAACAATTAATTTCTTTTTCTTTGCATTTACTTGCTTCCTCATTTCCAGTAACATGTGGTAAGAGATTCCAAATATTTTTGGAGCTTCGTCTTAGTAAAGCGCAAATTGTGCTCATATGACCACATTAACAAGACGTCAGCAAAAAGGTTCACCTGGACTCTGAGCTTAGGTTCATCTCTTGCATCCGCGAAATCAGAGATGAATATATTGAAAAAAAATATGCCTAATATAGCCCCTGTGGGACTTCCGAGTCAATACAAAATGGGTCTGACCTAGCCAACGCAAAGGCAGTTCATCCCCTCACGATGCTGCCTTTAATTTTTACAATATGGGGCAAAAAGCCAAATTTTATCATTTTGAAGAGAAGTTCATTGATCCATACAGAGTCAAAGGCTTTCTCCACATTGATTGGTTAAGCTACAACAAGCTTATTGTTGCGTCATTGTATCGGCTTGGAACACGGTCATAGCATCTACCGTGGAATGGATTTTTTTGAAGCCAAATTGTCTTTTCGGTACAATTCTTGCCCCCACGGAGAATCGTTTGATGCTTTCAAGCATTATTCTTTCAAACAGCTTACCAATATTTGAAAACAGTGAAATTAGACGAGTATCGACTACGTTAATACTGCCAGAGTTCTTCGGTATTGCAAACATTTTTGCGCATTTCCATCGCTGAGAGAAGTAGCAAATATTAATGCAATTATTCTGAATGATCGCGAGGAGAACAAAGAAAAAATGGGGAAGCCTTTTAAGCATGAAATTAAAGATTCCGGCAGCCCCTGTTGATTTTTTTAAATTTGGATTTGGTGCAAACAAAGTGAGTCTCTAGGCCTGATAATGGTCCATGGCTTGTAGGTGCATCAGAGGGATTTGAACCAAAGAACCTGGTCAAGCACAATTGATCATTGTCCCTGTCGATATTCATTGTGGTGCTGCTCACTAACGAAGTAACGAAGGAGTCCTTACTCTCTTGCTCTCCTTGAAGCACTTTCGCAAAATGTTTTGCGATAGAGTCACCAATGGCTTTGTCAACCATGAGCATGGATCCATCAAAAGTGGGGACCCCGGGCAGCCTTTTTCTGTCCGTTATCCTATTAATATGAGAAAACATACAGAGACCTAGTTTGACACTTTCCAAGGCCTGTTTAAATCGCTCGTTAGCAAAAGCCGTGGTTCTCCTCGAGATCGTTCGGTTTGGAGACATAATCACTAGGTGAATACGTTCATACTCCCAGTTGACCATATTTAAATTGCGGTGGTGGGTTCTTGCCAGTAGCCTTCTAGCCCGAATACGTCTACACTGAAGCTCCAAGATGTTCTGGTAAATCTCGATAAAAGTAATTCTTCGAGGATTTCTTAATGGAAATCTTTGAAATGACCGTATCCAGGGTTGAATTTATACATGCGACTCCCTCATCAATTTCAGGAATAGAAAGATTTTTCGGTCTGTTGATCGAGATTCCATTCAATTTTCCGTCAAGGTCAACTTACTGCTGCCCAATCGATTCGCTTGTATGGAATGAAAAGTTGAAGATCTGCAACCTCAAGTTTCACACCCTTTTTCACTCTTAAGGTCAGCTCAACCAAAACATGGTTCGAATCGGCGTCAAGAACTCTACACTCGAAATTCCTCCAACTGTGATAGAGATTTACTAGATTGGCAGACACAATGAAGAAGTCAATAATAGAAGGTAGGCTCTTTTGGAGCAATCAGTTTGAGGTCCATATCTGATTGAACCCAGCTAGAGATAGCTGTTCCATAGCCATTGGATGTGATATTTCCCCATGAGGGATGCTTCGCATTAAAATCACCTCCCATGGCTTAGAAATGGGATTTTTTGCACACAGTAAGCACTGTTTCCATGTCGTCAATGAGTTCACTCACCGAGTATCCATGTCGAACATAGATCCTCACGAACGCAAAGGTGCACCCTTCCAGCATTGGGCTTATTATTTTTGCTTTAATACATTTCAGACTTGGAAGGCAGCGCTTCAGGTGATCTTTGTGAGCCATAGCAACTCCAAGACTTGCTTCTGAATCATCACGCCTGATGGCCTCGTATTTCCCCAGATGCACTCTGTGTCTTTCTTTGAGTCTTGTTTCCAATAGAAACAAGAAATCCGGTCTATGGGCGTTCAAGTATTCTTGAAAGAAATTCCTTTTATAGTGTGGAGCTAGTGAACATGTGTTGACGATGGAGAGTTTAATGGAACTCATCACGACAACATACTTGCAAGGTGAATTCTAAGTACGCAGCTGTTTTCTCACTAGGGTTAGTGAGTTTTTCATAGTGGGGAATAAAAGAGTCCACTTTTTGAATGGGTGTGAGCATATCACACCCGAAAAATTGTTGGCAGTCAGTGCTCAAAACCATATTTCGGTCATTCTGTTTTTGTTACTGTACAGGCTGTGGTGCAGGCTGCTTCTTTACACCTTGCAAAAGGCTAGAGCACGAGACCCCTTCACGTACAGTATTTTTTATAGAGGCGGTGATGAAACCCTCCTTTCCTCTTTTTTCTTTTTGAGGTTCTTCCTCCTCTCTTTAACTTCTTTTGCTTAAGGACAACCTCTGAAACTCGCAGGGTGCCCATTAGCATTGCAGTTCAGGTCAACCCTTTGACGCACTAAAGGAGGCATCTTATCTTTTTTGAGTGACCAGCGGAAGCTATTTACGCTACTTTTTTGAGCTGAGGAAAAACCCCGCTCGCTCAATGCAAGGGTCTTCGATATGTTTGAAGCAGGCTCCTTAGCTGGAGACCCTATTGGCCTCTTTTTGGCTTCTGGCTTTACAATAGCCTCCTCCTCATCGCCACTGTCCGTAAAACTCTCACTCTCGTCCATTTTCAAATGGTCGGTTTCGGTCGACGAAATGGATTCGTCATCTGGATCTACATGAAAGTAACTGCTGTTGCTGATCGGTCAGAAGTAATTGGTTCCTTGGAGCGCGCGCAATTTAGCACTTTCGCTCCATTCTTGTCTGTGAGCGCTCCTGTGGTCACTATAACCTGGGGTCTTTCACTAGTGATTGTCTAGTTAGTAATTGATCTTATTGATGGATATTTGCATTATTTTTGTCTTGCGTCTGAGGTTTTGAGGAATTCCATGGTTTTGTTAGATTTTCTGTTTACTTGGTTAAAGAGTTTTATTGCTCTATCACGTATGTATTTTTCGATTGTGTCTAGTCTGAAGTCCTTATGTATGTCCACGTTTCTGATTTACCATGGAATTGAACCGATCCATCCCAGAGCCCTATTCAACAGTGTATGGAGTACTTTTTTGTTTGTCTTCGATGTCTGGTGAAATGCAATGCTCCCATAGTGTAGTGTTCTTCGTATTGTTTATGTGCCTATGAGCCTTTTGTTTATCATATTAAGCCAGTTAGATTTAAGAAAGGGATTCAGAGATGTAAGGAAGCAATGCTGTCTTTGTTACCGTATGTGCGAATTCAATGTTAGGCGTCGGTTGATTGTTAGTCCTAAGTATTTTACTGTCTCGTTCCATTGTATTCGTTCGTCGTCAACATTTAGTAAGGGAAGACATGGTTGTCTTTGTCTGGTGATGAACAGTGCCTGGGTTTGTCGTTTTTGTTGGGGTTAGTTTTCCGTTTACGATAGTATTCTAGGAGAATATCGATGGAGCTTTATAGTTTTGACATGATGACTTCTACATGTCAGGCTGTGTAGAATATTCACGTATCATCAGCGTATAAGGATAAACGAACGTTATTTGGCAGGCTAGACAAATCCGAAGTATACAAACTATATAGGATTGGAAAGATAGGTGATCCTTGTGGAACTTCGGTTTCGATTGATCGTAAACTTGAGTGATGGTTGTCAATTCTGACACAGGTTCTGCCCTTGAGAAATAAAAGGGTAATTTGTATGATTGCAGGTGGAATCTGAAGTTTGTGTATTTTGAAAATAATTCCTGCAGGCTTTTGCTATGTCGAACATTACTAGGCTTGTTGATTCGGTGCGATTCCTGTCCAGATGAGCTAAATTTCTGTGGGATGCTCGGTACGGAAACCAAATTGTTGACCATCGGCCGTCTCTTGTGGTCTGTATAGGATTGCTTTTTCGGCCATTCTTGAGACTTCTAGGTCTCCAATTCTGCGGGAATGTATGATCTTTGCCTTGTTTAGGGATGACAATTTGGGTGGCAAGTTTCCACGCATTTGGATACTTTCGTAGTTAGCAAACTTAAATTTTTATGTTTGTTATTGTTATTAGAATGTTGTCAGGTAGCCAATTAAGCATCACGTTATTAATCATCTCAGGACCAGGCGTCTTCCATTTGTTTAGTTCTTGTAAAATGTTCTTTGTCTCGTGGAGGTCCATTGGTCATATCACGTATTCCTCTTGTTGCCGGGAGGATATTATCTCTTCGACTTTTGTCAAAATTGCTTCTTTCTCATCAAGATCCTCCTCCGGAAAGCTGTTTTCACAAAATTGATGCTCTAAAGTGTTAGCAAAAGCTTCTGTCTTCCTTAAGCTGTCATACTGGAGTCCATTTGGGCCATGCATGGGTGGCACAACTGCCTTGTTTTTGATACGGAAGTATTTGGACATCCTCCAGAAGGCATTCTCGCCAGGCTCTAAGCTTTGTGAGAATCCTTCCCATCGCTCATTCAAAACTCTAGGATGCGTTTTCAGACTTTGTTAAACAACTGGTTGGCTTCATTAGTACTAGGATCACCCGTGCTCCTAGCTCTTCTCCAGGCTTGATTCTTCCTCCTTATTAGATTTTTTATTTCCTGAGGGAGTTCGCAGGGATTGTGCTCCTTGGCCGCGGTTGTGGCAGTATGTCTCTCCTTTGCCTGTTCGATATTTCCTGTTATTTTTCTATTATATTGACAACATCCCTAGCTGTTATAAAAACTTGTGTGAAACTTTCATTTGCTAGATTGTCTTAAAAAGCCTTCAAATTTGTTTTTTTTTTCTTTGCTTTTAGTGGTTTGTATATGAAGACATCCTCGGTAAGAAAATAGACTGGTTAATAATCAAAGAAGAGCTCATGAAGGACTCTGATTCTAATATTATGATGGAATTCGCGGAAAATCCCGAAATCCAAGTTACTGAGTTTTGACCGTGATGAGTTGGCTCGTTTGGTAAAGGAAGCTGCTCTGTTTGCGAGTGATGAACCTGTTTAGCTCAGCACCAGATCGGTTGCTTCTCACTAACCCTAGTCTCGGTGGTACCCGGTTATTTAGCTTTGAGAAGGTTACAATCTAAAAATGTTAATTCCTAGAAAACACACTTAACTTTCTCTTTAAAATATCAAAAAATTGAAAACATTTTAAAATGTTTGCGTCCTTGATTTTTACCCTCTGAAACAACTTTGCATGAAATCAAAACTTGAGTAACTTTCTTACAAAAGATTATTAATAATCAATTCAACAAAAATCGTTTATTACTGAAATGGAATTCTATCAAAAACTTGAAAGCTTTTGAGTAATAATACGAGTATATCCAACTGAAAGGATATTAAGTTGCTTCAGGCATGAAAACATGATTGGTTCAATTTCATGCATCAGTGGCTTTTGGTATGCGTTTTCATATTGTTTCGATATTACACACGTCCGGAGATAAATGTATTAATCCTTGGCAATATTATTTTGAAATTGATTCTGCATTCTATCCGACAAAGTTACATGTATGGAAAATTACTAGAATCAATATGTTCCAGTCTTTTGCCAACCGTGTATACAAGTATATTGTTTTCATTTATGCATGCAGATGGGAAGAGGGATAGTAAAAGCGTCGACGAATAACATGCATAATATCAGTTAAACAATTAAAAGCATCCGCTAAAGCAACTAGATATTTTACAAAAGGATGTCTAATGTTACAGAGTAAGTTCCTTCTGAATATGATGCACATGAAGAGAAATTGAAGCAGTTACGCCAGAAGGAGTAAAATGAAAATCTACTCGTATGATATTGGTAGATACTATAAAGTCAAGTCAATTCAGCTCCTGGTAATAAGTGTCAAACATTCTTGTTGCATCATCTTCAAAAACAATCAAGTTGAACTTGCAAGGATAGGCTCCTGTAAGAATTTTTTAGTAAAAGAATTATTAAATTCAACAATGCCCTACAAAGAGCAACTTCATTTAGAATAAACAGAATTTTTTAATTGATTTGGAACAAATAATATCTTTTTATCATGTATATAATTTGCCGCCATTTTGTCTGCATTTTATTGACCTCTCTATTTGAGCAGTCCCAATGACATAACAATATCACAAGCCGTTCCTGTAGTTTTCTTAAAAATCTGAACATATCTGTACTATTCAGGCCGCTGAGAAACCTTTGCCCCACAGTATCACACATTGTTTTTGTTGTAATCGGTAAATATTAAACCGGCTATAAGTTATGTGTTTCAGACTCGACTATTATGAAATTCCCAGAATATATGTAGCTACTCCTAACACACCTGTGTGTGAGTTTTTGGTAAATTTAAGGGCACCTTTAGATTTTACGAGCAAAAATTTCTTCACCCTTGTACTCATAAAGACCATCAACCATGATTTTTTTTTCAAATTAACCTACTCCGGAACCCTTTGGCACACAACCTCTTGCTAAGCCTCATTTTGCTACGCCGTTTGGTGCCTTTAAGTTGCGGAGTCCTTCCTCTAGCGAGAGAGAAGGGATCGCTAGAAAAGTTATCCTCCAACTCTAACGCCTTCAGCTGCTGTAAGGTATTTGTATCTTTTAGGAAGGTATGAACATAGTATGCCACATGGTTTTCTTTGTGAACTGATTCAAGCATCTTCCCGATAAGACAACCTGAGAAAAGGTCTCCTATTTCCTAGTAGTGGTCTCGGGGTAGCTTGTTCCATCTTTTATATGCAAAAAATGTATGGTAGGTATCGTCCTTTTCTCCTGTACAAACTTACAGTCGGCGGACCCCAAATCACCAATCTTGTGCAAGTGAGACTGAAAACACCCATGCTCGCTCACAAGCTTGATTAGATAGAAGTCAGTTCACCATGCGTTTGATTAAATTTTGGTCTCAGATCAGGAATGAGGTGCGTACTCTATCTTCCCTTAATGCTGTTTACCCAGAACTGCTGCCAATTATTGAGTGAGCGTTGTCTCTCCTTACGGACAACTGTCTCCTTCATGTCTTTTTTCCTACGCATGTGCATAGTATGGTCGTCTGTAGTAACGAGTGCGATAGATATTATGGCACTGATAACTAGTGCCATCAAATTAGAGACCGCTGGATATAAAAATGTAATCCTCAGTGCTTCTCTTCCCAGTACTTATGTGAAGTGTTTTCGGTATAGCTCTTTGTTGAGAGCATCGCCTCATATTTATGCTCCAAAATCATTATCTTGATGGGCTGGGTTCCCTTTCGGTGGCCATTAGACTTAGAGCCGATATCCCTAAAGCAGGCTTATTAGCCATGTCCCTGATTTGCTCTGAGAAACTCATCTTTGTGTCGATCCCCAGGTCTTTTACTGGTGGTTTCAATTCCACCAGTACTCCCCTAATACTGACCGTCCTAACTCTGGGGATTATCTTCTCCATCGGGATCTTGAATATTAGGCTGAACCGGCAAGCAGCCATCCAGTCTACTACCCAGCGCATTATCACAACTAGTCTAAGTTGCATCTGTTTGATGGCGCGACCAGCAACTAGCACCACAACATCATCCAAATAGCCTATCAGGTGATGTGGCTTATCCCGCAGCCTAGTCTCAGTAACTTGTCGTACGATCTGTTAGAACCTTGAACAAAACCTGATGTAATTTCCATCCCTTGGCGGTCTGCATCGTATCACAAAGCAGGCTTATAAAACTTGAAAGGGGGGTTTTAAACGTATCCAGGACATAAAGCGGAGTTGAATATATTCCTAACATCAAGTGTCACCAACTGAACTACCCGTAGTTTGGTACAGCTGTGTGCCGCTACCTTTTTAATCATACTCAGCACCTTTGTAACCGCATCAATGGTGGAGCGTCCTGCTCCAAAGCCGTACTACAGAGGGGATAAGTATCCAGCAGGACGATTAGCGTAATTTAGTGTTCCTTCCATGAGTTACTTTATTCGATTCCCAGCCGTGCCTAGTATGTATAATGGTGGTACGCAGATGATAACTCGGGACTCCCCTCTTTTTGCTGATCAGTACGAGTGCCACAACTTCTAACGTTCTAACAAAGCCCGTTTCCATGTGCAAGTGTGTTAAATTTACTGAGTGGTTTGTCAAAACAATGGCTGCAATAACTCAGCTGGGACGCCGTTTGGACCTGGAGCCTTCTTTTATTTGAATGATAGGATTGCCTTTTCCAAATCCCGCCGTGTGAAAAATGGGGATTCCATTGCTGCTTTGCCGTGGACATCGTCAACACGAATGGGATAGGCGGGCAAAAGGAGTCCATACTATCTCGTCTATCTATTCGGCTTCATATATGCAGGGCTTGGGTCGGACAACAAGCTTCCGCACAACTAGCTTGTAGCCAAGGCCTCACGGATTCCCGTTCACACTGTCCACTACACCTTGCAAGCATCGTGCTTCACTGCTGTTAATCGATTAACGAAGCATGCCATTTTGCGGTTAATTTTGGTTCTTTTTCTTCTACTAGTAGTTCAAATTTGTAGCTTAAAATTTGTTTTTTAATCTATTAAAAACTTTTTTCATCAACTTTCCACTTTTTAATACTTTAGAAGTTTTGACGATTGCTGAATCGTTTTCCACCTACTGTCCACTATGCATTTATCTTGGATTAGTTTTTACTGGCGTTCACTTTCTATAGCAATTGTTAGTTTTTACCAAATGTTTACCAAACGTTGGGATTATATTTCTGCAAGCATATTTAAATTGCTATTCAAATGGCCTAGATTTACTTTACTCCTTGACCGGCGCTAAAAATTGGATAAACGAACAACACTTTGTAATATTGATGCTTCAAACTACAGATTTCAACAAACTCACTGGTCGGTAAATCAATGTACTTTAAAATTTAACCTTCATTTGACTTGACACAATTCACATTAAGCCGGACACCTTACATCTATTGAATTTATTTTCACTTTCGAGAGCTGATATGTGGCTTTATTAATTGCTTAACATTATAAATGATTAATTTTGCAAAGTTTTCACAATACGGTTTTGGATGACAAAATCTGTATTCTTTTATTTTTCAACTCAGAAAACCATTGCTGAAATTAGCTTCAACCACGTCTCATGTCCTGATGATACCAATTCCGTGGTTCAGATATACTCAAACTATGATATCTTTTGCTTCGTTTTTCAGTGACTTAACTACAAACAATTCACTTTCTTGTATTCTGATTTTAAGCGTTCACCAGCGGAGCTAATTTACTTGCTCAAGAACTGTACCTCAACTGCTAATTACCCGAAGATGGTTATGATCATTACTTAACATCTAAATTGAGATCATGCTAATCCAGCGAAGACAAAGTAAGTATCTGATGAGAACTTCTATGATGAAATCTCATACAATAATTTTACATGCACTTACCCACTGACTTGCGGTCCAATAATCGCCTGCTCTAATCCCACAATCCTTTTTTATTCCTATCATCCGCTGCCGTTCAACGTTAACGTGATTGAAGTTCACTACACTTCAGTCCCGCTCCCTCCGTTTACCTTTTAACTTTCGCCAAATGCAATAATTTCAATTGCATATATGGTAATTTTCATATAACCATGATAATACTTAGCTATATGCAAATCATCATTCACTCAGAAATAATTACACTTAACGCAACTAAAAAGATTCCCTTACACCTAAAGGAATCCGAATCTACGGTCCCTGGAGAACCCTAGATTTGGAATCCAACACTCTAGTATCTGCACTAGTGACCGAAATAATTCCAATGCTTACGTGGGTATCGTTACAATGGGCGATTATACACTTAGCGAGAAGAAGCGTTGTGAAGGGATTAGATAGTATAATTGTTTGATGACTGTTGTCTCATTGCAGTCAATGCATGAGCATAACAAATATTATGGGTAAAAATGAAATTTTGTGAGTAGGAAGGAAAACATGAAATATGTTTGTAAGAAGTAACGATTTTTTTATGATAAATGGAAATCATTTATGATGGAACAGAAAAAAATGGAAATTGATTCATAGGCGAGGGAAAATGATTTTTTTTTTCCTCTTGAAAGTAAGGCAAGTTAGAATACGAAAAAGATTAAATATTTAAAAAATAATAATAATGAGAAAGGTATGTGTGCCCAAAAGAATGTAGAAGATGATACCAATGAAGTATGAATTTTTGGATGGAAGAATGCTGGCGCTGCCAAAATTTACAACATGTTTCACCCAACGTCTGAAGGTTGCAAGCACGAGCGTTGGGAGACAGTACTCATAATCACTAGCTGAGTAGTCCTCCAATAATCTCCAATTGTGTACCGTCCATACAAGAGAGTCTGAGGTGAATGTCACGTCGGGTATTATGATGCATGAAGGCCCTGTCCTAGTTGTTATATCTAGGACTCGTTTTCTCTAGTTTCCATTCAATTGAATTAGCATTGAAGTCTCCTTGAACAAGTGCATGATAATCTGCATTCAAGACAGCATGCTCGAATACATTAAAGTTTGCTTGGAAAGTGATATCGACTCAATCAGCGTTGGGTACATGCTAATGAATGTCGTTCCGGAATACCGAGCCCATCCTTCCGCTCATAGCCCTACATCAGGAAACTACCACTGTCCCGAACCCAGGTGGTGAAAGTACCAATTTCGTAAGGTTAATCACGAACTTTTGTTGTGATGTTCCTCACTTAGTAGAAAAAGTTGGCTTTTATGTTCCCACAAATTGCTCAAACATATTTTGGGTAGTTGTTCTGCGGTGCAAGTTTACCTGCAAGGGTACGAATCATCAAAGTTCTGCTATAACCTTGGCTAGGGCTTCCCGAAAACCCTTCAGCTTTGTGATACTAAGATGTGCTGTAAATCCAGTATTGGATCAGCATCCTTGCAAAAAATACTATGTGTCTCCTTCATATACTCTTTTCTTTTATGTCCATTCATATCTTACAACCATACAGCAACACAAATTACATCGCACTCACAAGGAGACTTTTTTTTGAAGGAGCCTCCTGAAAATCTCCTCCATCGCAACTTTATCTGTGTCCCCTGATTTCTAAAGAAAATGTTACATTCAAGCCAGTCAGTAAACAATGTTTTGGATTGACTGTTGACTTACCGGTCCTAATGAGTATCCTTTTCTTAGTTCCAATTGCCACTTCAGTTCTCTCGAGCCTCAGACAGTGGCCTATGAGTTTTCCACAGCAGTTACACAGCCATATATTCTCAAGGTTTTTTGAAAGAGAATTTTTGATTTTGTTTATAACATTACGCATCTGAGCAGATAAAACACAAACGGACTAACATAGTTAGCGGTGTCATTGATTTCACCTGCAATGGAAAATGTCACATCATCCGCTTTGTTACGATGCTGGATCTACCGTTTCGGGGGTCCAAAAACGATCACAACAAGCCAAAGAACTTAATTTGAAGCATGAATGTTTACATCGCTGACTCGCCTTTTGGAATGTAATCGCACTCGGAAAACCACCGCAGTCCAACGGGTTGGTGCAACGATCTCCTTAAAGTGTCACACAGACAGTGAATGGATAGATATCTTGAACCCTGTTCTGTTAACGCTGAGCACAGCCTTTAAGGGGAATACGAGTTGCACAGCATCAGAACTAATTTATAGAATCACGCTTCAAATCCCCTTCAAATTCATACCGACCTTCCACTAAACTTGTCAAGAAGTCCCGGGAAAAAATGGGAGTGCTGCAACCCATATCGACGACAAATCATCATAATCTGTCCCCATTTTACTTTAAGGTGCTAAGGTCTTGCTCACATTTTTTTCTTCGCAACGAAAAAGACCGCAAGTAGTTAGAGCCACTACATACCGGACTATTCAAAGTTGTCAAAAGAATCACTGATCAATTGTTCAGTATCCAGCAAGACGACCGTAACTCAACCTCTCCGTAGAAAGTTTAAAACCTGCATACTTTGTACACGAGAAAGAAAACTTTCCATCTGCTCACATCCATGCGTACAGCAATCAAAATCGAATCGTATATGACACAAAAATATGATGCCAGATATGTAGGAGGGAGTACTGTTATGGTCGGTGAAATTCAACTACTCTTCGCTACGAGCAGCATAGCCGGCAAGAAGAGTGAGAATGAAAAATTGTTCAAATATTTTTCTGTGAAGAATTTCACTTCTCACGAGGTCTCGATCGAGTTTCGACAACTGGAGGGCTAGACAACTGGGCAAGAGAGTTATTATCTAATTGCGTAATGTTTCGTGTTTTTAAATAAATTCTTGGCGTTAATTATACTAGTTTTTGTAATTACCATGAAAGTCCTTTTTTTATCGCCATCTCTCTATGACTGGCACAACCACATCGCTCAAGCTTTCGCTCGATTTGCTCAATCGCGCATGTGTGTAATTGATTTGTGTCACTGCTATTCAGGCGATGCGGAAATGAATGTGGCTTACATGAGTAACTGCCAGAAATAGGCCTCACTCCACGGTCACCATAAACGGGGATTGGTTCGAAGCCCAATCAACGCCCCGCAGGTGGGGTTGCTTTTTACTCTCCATTTTGGGTTACCCGCAACACAACTTGTGTGTGCTCGAAACTACTTCCTATGCTATTTAAGCCACAGCTTCCACATTTCTGCCAATCATAGGCTTTTTAACCGGTTACGGGGTGACAGTGACCTGCCATGGACTCCTCTTAGCCCGTGTTGCAAATCAAAGCTCTACTTGGCTTTTCGTGACACCACCTATGTGGCCCCCATACCGAAGTAGGTTGCTTCACCTCGGGTGCGTGGGGGCAGTTTTCCCAAAGATTACTAGTTTCTGAGAATTTTTATCTTATAGTTTAGGGCCAAGAATGGTAGTCGCGGACTACAATTCTCGATTCTCTTTTTTTGTATCATCGATGGTATACTGCTCCGTATGAAATGGAAGCCATCCTCGTAACTCCAGGTCCCTCGCTTCACCTTCCTACTAAGCATGCGCTGTTCGTTCAGTTCCACTTCTCCCTTCAGCCATCTC
Source organism: Odontomyia ornata (assembly GCA_963969285.1). Taxonomy (NCBI): domain Eukaryota; kingdom Metazoa; phylum Arthropoda; class Insecta; order Diptera; family Stratiomyidae; genus Odontomyia; species Odontomyia ornata. The sequence continues at coordinate 35,134,311 of OZ017739.1, forward strand.
GTCTCCAGGTCTCCGCTTCCTCTCTCTACTAGGCGTTGGCTCTTTTCGCTCGGTTCCACCTCTGCCTTCAGTCATGCTACACTACACAACATGCCTCAAGGTGCATCGCTTCCCCTTCCTACTAAGCTACGCCGTTTGTTTGATTCCATTTCTCTCATCAGCCACCCCACGTCCAGGTCCCCGGTTCCTATGGCTACTAGGTAAGCCACTCCTTTCGCTCAGTTCCACTTCTCCCTTCAGCCACATTTCCTCCAGGTCTCCGCTCCCCTCGCTACTAGGCTTTGGCTCTTTTCACAGGGTTTCACTTCTTCTTTCAGTTATTATGCACCACCACCCTACATGCCTCAAGGTACATCGCTTCCTCTTTCTACTAGGCTACGCCGTTCATCCGGTTCCACTTCTCCTATCACCCATCTCGCCTCCAGATCTTCGTTCTCCCTCGCTCCTAGGTGTGCTACTCCTTTGGCTTGGTTCCACTTCACCATACGTCGGTAAACTTGGTACTTCCGATCCTCCAGTACCTCTTTTCTGCTTGTTCTGCAATTTTCCTTTCAGACAACTTCAAGAATGCTCCACTTCCGGTTCCGCCTCACTTCCAACCTTCCTTCCCCCTTTACACTGGCTTGGGACAGTCATCACGGATGCTCTATTAGGCACATCCGCTTGGCGGGGTTACTCAAGCGATACAATTGATAGCAAAGACTAGAGTGCATGTGTTTTAATTCTTGATATGGATACACACCCACTTCTGCTAATGTATAATACGACCGCCACGCCCGGTGGTCTGATTACAATTCGTAGCTTTTCGCATATGAATGACAGGACACCAACCAAGTCTTATTTGCACTGCGGCACTTGCAATATAGTTATTTCGATAAGAGCATAGATTGATGATGAGCGGTGAGTGTCTAGCCAGAGAACAATAATCCAAGACGACGGTATTAAAATTCTCTGACTTTTGGCTATCGATTTGACATCTTTCTTCTATATAAGGATCCATTCTATGCCTGTGAGGCGGTGCCCAAAATTTTTGACAAATATAACATTCAAAAAATATGATGCTAAGAGTATAATTTTTAGGGTTTTGTAAAACAAGTTTACAAAACCCTACTAAAATCGCGTCATGTCTGTCCGTCAGTCAATCCGCCCGTGTGTCACAGCACTTTTTCTCGCAAACTATATTACTTAAGGTAGAAACATAAAATTTTGTATGCAAGTATGAAGTGGTGCTCTCTTGAAAGTTCAACTATGTACAAAAGATTTTATAAGGTATTTAAGGGTTGTCTCCCCATATAGGGGAGTGGCCCCTGAAAAAAAAATTTCTGCCAAGGTAGCCGATATGGGTATCAAATGAAAGGTCGTAATAAAAACCTTTCAAAATGGTTCTCATTTTGACACTTTTTGCTTCGAGGGCACACAGGAAGGGGCAATACACGAAAAATTGGTGTCCCCCCTCGCTATTGGACACCTGTAATCCAAAAAATCTGAAAAAAATTATGGAGGTAGGTGGCGACCGTTGAAAATAGAAAAACCATGGATTTTCTTGTATACGTGCACATCTCTGTGACATATTTCTTGACTGCATTCGTTGCATTTCTAAGAAATTGAGTACAAAACTCTTCTGACATGAGCGTAGGTCTGTCTATTCATCTTGTTAATTAATCAGAACCAGTTACACTTGAAAAATGCAAACTTAATCAATTAAGAATTCTTAGTGAATATTAAATCGAAGCTTTAGATAGCTTCGCATTGCAGAAATTAAAATTATATTCTTAGTAAGATCTTCTGTGAATTCACATTCACATACGAATATATGCATGCATATCAGCTTACTCCTATACGCAGTAAGACATCCTCGTACATATGGACTAAGCTTGAATAAACCCACCATAGACAAACAATAAACTCAACCATTTCCTACTGTGCCTGTATTTTATACACATCCCACATAATCTAGGCAATCGAAATTAATGAGAAATGAAAACCAAAACCATTTGTTTACTGCTGACAAAGTGAAGTCTTAAGTCCTGCTGTGACATTTCAAGCAATTCGGTAGAAAGTTTTTTCTCGCCTATCCAGATACGTAAAGTAGTCGTCTATAAAGCCAAATGATTGATTACATTCCTGTGAAACATGTTTTACGAGTCCTGTTTAAATCATCACGTACAGGTCTTTTGAGGTATTCGCCAGAATAATACAATGATTATGGTTTTTTTTTTTCGACTGACACATGTACAATACGTGGAATGAAGCTTTATAGATGGATCAAGCAAATTTCCACACACAGATCAAGGATTGTGAGCATATTTGAGGACCTATGTATGTATATGATTGTATTATTGCTCGTACAATTATTCAAAAGAAGATAAAATAGTACCAAAGGTTATTGTGTTTCAATATAATAGTGCACAATATCAGTTCATTTTAATGAGTATATTTTGATAAACGATATCGATTAGATCATAAGTATGTGTCAAAAAGCATGTCACCGAACTCGTAGCACTATTTCATTAGAAAAAATCCCGTGCAAATGCGAGTTGAACTCATGTGGAGAGAGTTCTGTATAATCTGTTGTTCTTGTAATCGAGCAATTTTTTTTTTGTAAATCTAACCCAAACTATTTGTGATTAATATAGAAGTATGCATAGTACCGAATTATACGAGTTAGTTCTGTCAAAACCAGGGGGTTCTTATGAAGTATTCTGTTACCTATGGGTAGAGATATATTTTCAGGATTTTTTCAAAATTTTAAGTTGAATAGTCTAAGGGAGATAAATTTTCGTCGATTTTTTCAAATAAATTAAAAACCATAAGAAAATCTGTTTGAAACTCTCCCAACAATATCCTTCATAGTATTTCCATCCCCCTCTCTGCCCCCAAAAAGTTACCCCATTATTAAATTTCATTTATTTAAGTTACACGGGCATGCTTGCGTACCAGGATTTCATATGTGCAGCAAATGCAATCTTAATCGGTGCAGTAATTTTAGAGAAAACTGACTGTAACTGACAGGCACATAGACACACGAGTGATTCTAAGAGTATCAGGATTCCCTTTTTTGCATTTGGGTGTACGGAACCCTATATAGTGACTAGTTCCATTCTCAAAGCTATTCTCTTACTATGACGCACTAAAATTTATTTAGATACAATTCCTGATTCTTAATAACTACGAGTAGAATGATAAACAGATTCGATTTCTTATAGTCATCCTTCCGTCAATTCGTTATAATCAAGTCAAAGGCAAATTAACAAAGAGATAAATCGTGGCTATAAAGAAATTAACGAACACAGTAAATGTTGATTTGGTCACGCTTCGAAGCTTTTCACAATCCATTTTTATGATGTTTTAATGTATAAGTAAATCATAAAATCCTGTCAATTTAGATAAGAATTTATTTCCATCGATTAATGAGTTTTGTGATCGGAAATAGAATTATGTTCTTGCATGAAATACGAGTATATTCAGGCTTATAGCAAGATTTTTGGTGCTTTTATTTTATTTCTATTTAGCTTTTAAGGTTCTTCCGTGAATCTTATTTATAATTATTTTGTGAAATTATTTAAAGTAGGCAGAAAATAAAGATACAACGATCTTTTATGTAAAGATAATTTATATGCAGAAATAAATTATTTTTTCTCTGTTGAACCATGAAAAAGATTGGTTTTGGCATCGGTTTAGATTAGACGTTCTGACAATGAGCTGGTAGAATCACCAGAGTAGCAGAATTCAATTCAGCAAAATGCGTTCTGAATAAGTTTAAGGTCCTTGTCTTAAGGTATTATAAAAATATGTTTAAAATATGCAAAGCTTATTCATTGTCTATCTCGTTACGTGATTTCCTAGAGGAAATCTATACTGAACTCATCGGTTATAGACATGACGTCTTGGGATATGTTTAAGGATTGTATCCCATAGGTTAACAAGTCTTGACACCCTTAGTCGACTCTGAAGTAGTTGCTGGCAAGCTAGCGAGTTCAGAAAGGAATTTTGGTCGCATTTCTTCGGCGAGCAGACCTAGTTCGAATATAATTTACTCGTATCAGCCACTGATTCAAATGCCCGATTTAAAATGCATCAAAACAACTTCCATCAAAACGGTTCTATCTTACTTAACTAATTCAATTTCATCTCTTTTTTGGACAATACGTTACCCCAAAAAGAAAAACCAGAAAGAGGCAATTCCAATAAAAAACCACACGTTTCCGATTATTCACCAACGCGGTGCCAGACACTAACTACTCGAATCCAAAGCCGCATCAATTTACTCTAACCAAAAATGCAAAGCCAACGTTGACAATTCATATTTGTATTTTTAGACACAGCAAAATAAGAAGTTTATTTTGGCGTATTTTGCTTTCTTCAATACAGTTGGCAATAATATATATTTTGTCCTTTCTTAAAAAATTACCACAATATCTGAACACATGTAGTGTTTCATGGGAAGTTAAGTTTCGCTAAGGGACTGCAGCGGTGGTCTGCTGCCTCAGCGAGTGAATAAATTAGTGCTACGTTGGAACTGGCCTTGTCTGGGGAAGCTAGCTTTGTGGTTTCGTGGAGCTGGTTCTTTTCCCACAGCACAAGGGCTCACTACAAAAATATTTTCGCACTTATGAATTTTCAGATAGCCGGAGTCAAAATGCTAAACGGATTGACCGATGAAAGGCGTTGATAGCCGAAGTAGCAAACTGGAAGTCACTACATAAGAAACGCGATGACCAATACCCGGCTAACCGCGCGTGAGATTGTATGCGATTTCATCTTTGCCGAGGACGGTCCTAGCCCAAAAATTAGACTGGAGCATCCAGATGGTGATGGTGCCTCCACGCATCCATGCCAACTAGGCTCACAGTCCGACCGGATAAATCCGGTCATGACCGGATGTTAAATACTTAGACCGAACTCTGCCGGGGTTTTGTTCAAGACTGGATTTTTCGTCATGCCTCCGAGTCAATTGCAATTAATATTTTAACTGAATTATTATAAACTAAATAATCATTCAAAGTATGCCGCCAAATTATGATATTAATAAAAATGTACCACGACGTTTATTGGACTAGAATGTTTTACGTCATTGTTTCCTAGCGAATGGCTATTACTCCAGCTGTTGCTGCATACGATCAGTGTACTCAGAAGTAAGATAGATCCATCGCGCTTGTGTATTTTAATTTTTTCTTTTGAGTTTCGGTTACTTTCACGAGTTATGTTGATGAACATTATACATAGCAGTTGCCTCTTTCATTAAAAAACGCTGTAAATTCACAGATCTGCAAAAGACAAAATACTCATCGTTTAGATAAGGAAGAAACGAGCAAGAATTCAAATGTACTATTTGAGATTCATTTGTGCCCATCGGGTACAAAGGTGCTGCTGACTTCAAAAAGCATGTACACACCAAAAAACACAAAAGGCAACAGCGAATAAGTGCATCAACAAGTAAGTTGCACAGTTTTGTTTATAAGCAAGGTAATAAACACAGCCCAGTTGATACCACACGCGCATTTCACCTGCTCAAACACCATCAATCATACAAAAGCATGGACTGCACTTGATCGTTATTAAGGAAACTATTTTCTGATTCCGAATTGGCCAGAAACTTAGTTTGTGCGAGGGCAAAATCTGCGGCAATCGTTACCAACGTCACTGCACCTTATGCTGTTAAAATTCTTCTACAGAGCCTACAAGCGTCTTCATTTTTGAGGTTGTCAACAGATGCCAGCAATCATAACGCTGACAAAATATTTCCCGCCGTTATTCAGTATTTTAATTGGAAGACCGGGATGCAAACTAAATTGCTGGAAGTATCTGCTTTGGAATATGAAACTTCGATAACCATTGCTAATCATTTACTGACTACTCTGGAAAAGTATGATGTAAAAAATAAGTGCGTCTCTTTCACCGGTGATAATGCAAATGTGAATTTTGGAAGAGTTGCAAGAAATCCAGGTAACAATGCAATCTCTCATTTAAATCAGAACTTGGATCAAGAAATTGTTGGTGTTGGTTGTCCAGCTCATATTCTTCACAATGCAATACTTCATGCTAAAGAGCTGTTGGAATTCGACGTTGAATCCTGGTGATGAAAATTTTTCAGCACTATTCGGTGTGTACTGTACGAACAGAAACTCTCAAAAGTTGTGCAGCTGGATTGAGATTAATTATGAAAAATTACTGTATCATAGTAAAACGAGGTGGCTAAGCTTTTTCCAGCAATCGAAAGGATTCTCAAATTAAAAGAATTCTTTTTGACAGAATAAAAGCCCCTAGTTTTGATCAAGAAGTTTTTTGAGCGCAATGCCAGCGAAATATATTTGTATTATCTTCATTCGTTGATGTCTATATTTAATTCAAGAGTAGCGTCACTGGAAAAGGAGAAAAACTCAATTATTGAAGTGCTTTCTACTTTAAAAGGAACAACAAATCGCATATAACTTCGTTCCTTTAAAGATATGAGATCTCTTTGAAAAAAATAAAATTAACGAAGACAAGTGCCACAAAATTGGTACTGAAATTAAAATCATGTATCAAGAAAGCATCAATTACATAAATATTTGGATAAAACCTTTGAGATCGTTTAAATGCTTTGAATGGCTGCTATTGAGGAAAAATCAGGAGCTACAATTCGATAGTATAATTGACTGTATGACATTTTTGAGAGACAAAGGCGCCAGTATTGACGATATTAAACTCTTTGAAGAATTATGCCTGTTAAAAAATTTTCTTAACACTACGCAAAGTGATTTTTATGATGAGTTAGTTAAAAAACAGTGGGTTATTTTCTTCAATGCCTGCAACGACAAAAGCTATTTTATAGAATTGTTAAAAATTGCTAACTACTTTTTTTGTATTACGCCACACAACGCAAATGTGGAGCGAATTTTTTCACTTATAACTTTGCAGTGGACGGAGGAGAGGAACAGATTGTCTGTTGAGTCAATGAAAGCAATATTATGAACACAATATGACTTCAAAGACATAACTTGTGCCGAATTTCACAGTGAAATTTCCTTAAAATCAAATTTCCTGAAAGCTGTTAGTAGTTGGCGAGAAAATTTAAATAAATGGTAATAAAATTTACTTATAATGCACTAAGTTTTAGTATTAGCTGAAGGCCGGACTTTTTTTACAGGAATCAGAAATTTTTACTGCAAGCAACAGGCTTTCCAATTTTGACCCTTGGTAACCCTACTCCCAGCTGGATCAAAATGCGATGCCTTAGCCCATATCGGGTGGTGAAGGCCGAGCATCCTGGCGAGAGTCCCTGCAACAGAGAAAAGAGGGAGAGTTTACTCACTGAATAGCTCATGGAGGGTCCGGCCAACGTGGTGAGTCCCATACCCATTCGGATTCAAAATGGAAAAACTGAATTAGGTGATATAGAAAGGCTTTTTTTTTTTTAATTCTTGATACAGACGAATAAATATTTAAATATGCAATAAATTGATTCCACCTGTTAATCGATTGCATCCAAAAAATAATTCAAGGTGCAATAAATACAATACCATCCAATAAATAATTCAATATATAATCATCGGTTGAATAATTGAAGATACAATAAATACAATACCAACCAATAAATAATTCAAAATACAATAATTAAAAGTAAAAGAAGAAGAATACTGACCCACTCCTTCCAGGAGCGCTCGTAGTTGGAGGAATAAGTGGGCTGAAGCTTAGAGACTTGTTAATTTTGAAGCTCACTTTAGATGGAAAAATGATGGGGAAAGTTAAAAAGCACACTTTTGCCCGGTATATATTCGTAAATCAACTTCTTCAGTCTTAAATGATGCGGAAATCTACTTTTTTAGATAAATTACATGAACAAATTTGTATCCTTAAGATTTTGGCATGCCTGACACCTTTCTGGCATGTTTCATTGTTCTAATCAAGCTAGACACTAACGTTTACCATTTTAATTGCTGCCAAATACGATTATGTTTATCATGCTGCCAAAAAATGGAAATATCAATAGTTAGGCGCATTAATTTGCTCACGCTCAAACGATTTTTAACACCATGCATTTTTTTATCACTTATTAGGAATGAGAATTAGAAAATTGGATTGCTGTATCCGACGAGCTAATCGACTTTTCTTTCCGCCAACAATTTCTGCCTCTTCTTTTTCTTCTTTGCAGCGCTAGAGCCTCTCTCGGGCCTTCTCTTTCTGCAAATAGCGCCCGCAACTGTCTCGGTCCAGCGACCGTGTCCTCCAATGTTGAAATCCGAGCAGCTATTTACTGTCTTCATCGACCAAGTCAGACCAGCGTTTCCGTGGTTTCTCCACTGGTCTCCGCCCTTGAGTTCTCTCAGCAAATACCTTTTTGGGTATCCGTTCTTCGTCCATACGATTCACGTGGCCAGCCCATTGCAGCTCCCGCAGTTTTACATTCGTTGAGACCTCCGGCTCGTCGAAAATTGCATACAGCTCATGGTTGTATCGAATTCGCCATTGGTCATCGTCTAGCTTCGCTCCTATTATTCGCCTCAGGAACCGTCGTTCAAAGGCGTTCAATATATTTGAAGATGCTTGGGTTAGGGTCAATGTTTCACACCCATAGCATAACACAGGTCTTATCACAGATTTGGTCTTGAATACCGTCAAAATTGAATATAACATTTTATTTGCAAGCTGCATTATTTGGCGTACTACGTCTTTTTCATTAATGGTTGTCGTTAACTTAGTGCAAAAATATACAAATTTGCTCAAATTTTCGATATTGCATTCGCCAAGTGTCATATTTTGGGCATTTGAGATATTTTTCCTTGACTGTGTTATGAACTTGGTTTTATTCTCATTGCCTTGTAGCCCTACTAGTTTTGCTTTGCTGTCGAGTTTCTGGAAGATTTATTTGGCACTTATTAATGACCGCGACAAAATTTTGATGCCATTCGCATATGCTACTACTTGGCTCAAATTTTATAGTAACGTACCTTGTGTATCGACATGTAGCTTTCTAATGACGTACTCTAGAGCCAAATTAAATAGCAATTGAGTCAGCCCATCTCCCTGCTTGGGTCCGATATTTTTTTAAAGGCGTCGTAGAGTTGGCTATTGATGCGGACCTGGGAGGTCGTCGATGTCATTTTGGTAAGACGTAATAATTTGGCTGGAACGCTGGCATGCAAAACAAGTAATTGCTTATATGTAGCGGATTGTTGATCATGATCGGAATGTGTCAATTTGTAATTGTGCCCAACGATTAAACTTGCGGCTATCCGCTGTATAGAATATTTTGCGTAACGACCTTGGCTCACATGCTTAAAAGATACAACTTGTGCAGGAACTGAAGACATCTGATCATCGATCGCGCTGTATATGTAGTGAAACTAGTCACAACTGTCAGGTGGTGACGTGAATTTTATCAGCTCTATAGAAAAAACGTTCAAAATGTGGAATTTTAAAGTGAAATCAGCTGTTTCTTGATTTGGTGAATTTGGTGTTAGAATTACGGTATTTTCAAGAGTGAAAATCAAGGATAAGTACATTATCTCAGAGGAAATTCTACATTAAAAAATTCTGCACTAAACCGCTAGATTTTCCAATTATTCTTTGTACGAGGAGAGGGATTCTCATGTAGTACGAACATAATTTGGAAAATTTATAATAAATTTAGAAAATTTATAATACATTTATAAAATTTAGAATAAACTTAATAACAATTTTTCCAACTAATTATTATTGATAATTTTCAAATTAATTTTATAAGGCGTATTAATATTATTTCCCCTACGCGTAATAAATTGATATTGCATCATAAGATTAAAATAGTAGTGATTGAATCCTTTTCAACTATTATTGGTAAGAGCTCCTGAAATAATAAATAAGGAAAAAGTCGACGGTGGAATGCAACAAATGTGGTTAAATGCAAAAAGACCGCTAAGAATTCGGAACAAGGAATAGGGTGTGATGGAATATGTAATATGTGGTTCCACATAAGCTGTATTAAAATGTCTGTAGAAAGATATCTAAAGATTATGAAGATTACTCAAGATGTTCTTTGGATGTGCTCCGCTTGTAAATCTTATAACAAAAAATTATAAGATGATCATCTCATGGAACAAATGAAGCAAGCAGTCAACCAGCTAATTGAACTGAAGTCTACCGTCAGTGCCTTAATGAAAAAAAAAAACACTCATGTAAATAAAATTACATATGCAGATGTGACCAAATTGGACACAGGTTTGCGGAAAGAAAAACGCACAAACACAACATCCCAAAAAGGCATAATCATCAAGCCCAAAGCCCATTCAAGCTCCGATCAAACTCTTTCCGATTTCGAATCTAAAATCCGACCCTTTCAATGCAAGATTCCACTCCAGCTAGTCCGTCCGATTCGAAATGGTGGAGCAATTATTAAGACTTCTTCGAATGAAAATTCATCTACGCTTCTCAATATTATTAAGGAAAATATGAAGGGATACGAAATAATGGAAGCTAAGTCTCGTCAACCAAGATTGGTTATAAATGGATTAGAGAAGCATTTCACAAACGAGGAGCTAAGAATTGAAATCCAAAGTCTAAACCCAAACATTTTAGATGAAGATAAAATGGGATTGGTTCCCTCTAGAAGAATACGGAGCGGAAAATGTTTACATATTTAAGAGGTGAATGGAACAATGTTCAAGAAGATAGCGAATAGATATGTTAATATCGACTATGGATCATACTACATAAAGGAAGATTTTAACGTCACGAGGTGCTTCAAATGCCAAAAGTTCAATCACAAGACATCAAAATGTGAAGGGGACCTGAGGTGTGCAAAATGTGGATCACAGCATGATAGAATGGACTGTAAAAATGGTAAGAAAATTGGCCATGCACACCGGGCAGATTCGACGGATGCCCAGAATTAAAACGTAGGATTTTGATTGCTAAAAGAAGCATTAACTGCGATGATTAATATGCCATTCAATAATACAAAGATATTTGAAGACACCCAAATTTCTATCCTCTATGCTAATATAAGAAGTTTAAGACAAAAACTTAACGAACTTCAAATTTATGTAAAGCAACATTCGAATATAGATTTATTTATGCTTAATGAAGTCTGGATATATTCCGAGGAAGTGGAGTACTACAACATTCAGGGATACGATTCTGTATTTTCCTGCAGGCCCGGAAGAGGTGGAGGAACAGCAATTTATATTAAAAAAACCCTTAATTTTGTAACGAGGCTAGTAATACCGGATAAATACAATATGATAGTCATCGAACTAGTATGCCCTGGAAAGAAAATAAAAATTGGCACATTTTACAACTCCACCCGACTTAACGCGCAAGACCTGTGCTTGACATTAGATGAACTATATTCTTTGGAAAATAATTTGATCACAGTTGCCGATACGAATAAAGATCTAATGGTTGAATCTAATGAGTCAAGGATGTACAACGACGTACTAGAAACGAATGGTGCCACTATTGTGAACCTACTTCAACCTAACCGACTAGCATCTAATACCTGCCTGGATCACATAGTCACAAATGATAATCAAATTGCTGGGAAAATGGCTTATACTCTAGAGGACTGGCCTGAACTTGATCATCGTGTTTTGAAAGTTGTTATTCAAGGCATTAAAATAAAGAAAAAGCAAAAGCCTGCTTACAAAGTTTTCAAATACTTAAATAAGGATTTGATCTAAAGAAGATCAAATCTTAAACGTTTATTAATTAACCAAAAACCTTCAAACTTAGTGGAGCCCACAAACATCATTATGGAAGCTAAGGACACCTCGACTACGGAGAAAAAAATAAGATGTCGTCAACATTCATGGATAACCAAAAAAGTCATTGAGGCAAGTAAGAACAAGCGGAAGGCTTATATGAACTACAAACGGAACATGAATGATCAATCGCTCAGGTTTATATACATCGAAGCCAATAAAACATCTAAACGTGTTGTGAAAGAAGCAAAACTTTTGTATTTTGTATTTTTGCAGCGGCCGACAATGCGCATGAAATATGGGACTTAATAAATGAAGTTAAAAGAAACTCACCACGTAACTCTACGACCCAGGATTTCACCATAGAGAACTCATCTTCAGCAAATGCATTTGAAGCTTCAAGTAACCTCAATATCTTTGTTTCAACTATAGGTGAAAAAATTGCCAATGGAATCCAGCCAGCGCCAGCAAGCAATTTTACTTCTACAATTACGTCGCCCAAATCTTCTTTTCACATGCATCTAACTAACAAAGTTGAAGTGATAAAAATTATTGATGAATTGAAGCAAAATACAGCACCAGGTATAGACAATATCACCATGGATGAAATAAAACTTATAAAGGAAGAGATAGCAGAATCTGTTGCAAATTGTCTAAACAAACATATTAGGAAGGGAACGTTTCCTGAGGAAGGAAAACTAGCAAAAATAGTCCCAATCTTCAAGGAAGGAGACCGTATGGATCCAAATAATTACCGTCCGATCATCCGTCTATCATCATTCATTAAGGAAAATTCAATTTTAAATTTACAACAGTTTGGTTTCCAAAAAAATAAAGGAACTTTTGATGCTCTTTTCTCAGACACGCGTTTCATAAATACAGGACTTGACAAAGGTGACTATGTTTCTGCCATTTTTGTGGATCTGAAAAAGGCGTTTGATACGGTGGATCATGAGGATTTACTTCGTAAGCTCGAATTATATGGCATTCACGGGAAACCAAATCAACTTTTTAGGAATTACTTAAAAGGAAGATCGCAGAAAACAGTAGTGAATAATGTATTGAGCGACTTGGTACCTATGAAGTCAGACGTACCCCAAGGCTCCATACTTGGCCCTACCTTATTCTTGTTATACACTAACAATTTAAATACATGCGGACTAAAGGGACACTCTGCACTATATGCTGATGACACAGTTTTACTTTACTCGGGATGCAAAAAAGATTACATAGAGAATACCATTAATGAGGATCTTAGTACATATCATTCGTGGTTAAGTAATAATAAGCTAGCGCTAAATACTTCTAAGACCAAATACGTTATTTTCAAACAGAAGAACAAGGAAGACATTAACATTGATATAAGCGAAAACCTAGAGAGAGTAGCGAAAAACTGGAGGGAGTAGCGGAATTCAAATATCTTGGACTCATCATCGACTAACGATTAACATGGCTGTCGCATATAAACAACTTAAGAAGACAATTAGCTCCTGTTATTGGATTACTGAGAAGATATGAAGGATTTCCAAGCAATATCAAGCAGATGGTGCTAAATGCATTCGTTCTGTCAAAACTACATTACGTAGTAGTAATCTGGAGCCAGTCATCAAAGCAACACCTTAGTATCATCTCCGGGTTGCTTACCAAGGCTTATAAAAATATACTAAATCTACCAATACGTACACCAACCAGATTTGTGTACCAATCAGCGAAAGCATTAACATTTACTTAAATCGTTGAAGCAGAGAAAGCCAAGTTTATTTTTAAATGCTTGAATCCAAATTCGTCACATATTCAATTTATGAAAGTATCACAGAAAAATCACTACAATGCTAGGAACGCAAATCAATTCATAATACCTTTTGCAAGAACGGATCGTCTGAAGAATGATGCTACGAATGATTCCTTGCGTATATACAACAATCTCCCAGATTCAGTTAAGGATGCAAACTCACTTATAGTTTTTAAACAAGTTGGGTAGACAGACCTATGCTCATGTCAGAAGGGTTTTGTACTCAACTTACAAAATGCAGTGACCAGCAACGAATAAAATCAAGGAACATGTCAAAGACGATTTAATTGGAGAAAATGTGAAATTCGAGGATCATACTATTAGTAACAAAGTTGAACGAGTTTTGACTTCTGAGATATTTGTTATAGTTATACCCATAAATATCTCCTTTGATATTTTTTTCAGATTTTTTAGATCACGGGTGTCCGTTCGCGAGGGAGGAAACAAATTTTTCATGTATTTCCCGCCCTCTGTGCTTCCACTGAAGCAAAAACTGTCAGTTTAAGAACTGTTTTGAAAAGCTCTCATAGAGAACTTTCAGTTGATACTCATATCGGCTACCTTTCATGAAATTTTTTTTCAGGGGCCACTCCTCTGTACTGTAATCATCGATTCATGGCCTATTTTTTCGAATCCTAGAATGGTTACAAAGCCCTTTTGCTAGGAGCTCTCTCCTGCCTCTTCGACTTGTTTCAATTGTATGTACTCATCCTCATGATACCTATCACTCCTGAAATTTTCATGCAAATTCTAGCAAAGCTGTAGTGTCTAAGTCGGTAAAAAGCGCATATGGCTCCATAGCAATATGTTTCCATAGTAATACAGGGCATATTGCTCCATAGTAATACACGAAAATTCAAATCGCTATAACTTCGGTAAATACTATTCGATCTTTATGAAACTTTCAGAAAAGATCAATCTTATAAATAGTCATCTCTTTGCTAAATTTTATTGAGTTTAGGGGACCCTTTAGATTTTATTCAAGAAAACACAAAATCGGTAAATCATACTATTACTAACAAAGTTGAGTGAATTTCGACTTCTCATGTATTTGTTGTTGTTGTACTCATAAAGTCCTACATTCATGATTTTTTTCAGATTTTTCGGATGGAAGGTGTCCAATTGCGAGGGGGGGGGGGGGGGTACGCGAAAAGTTCGTACATTTCCCCTTCCCCTGCCCCCCTCGGTACTGATAAGACAATTTTAAGACTTGTTTTGAAAAGATCTTATTGAGACCTTTTCAATGACACCCTATTCGACTACCAATGGTGAAAATTTTTTTTTTGAGGGGTCACCCCCCTATATGGGAGACCCCCCGTAAACGCCTTTGAAAAAATTTTCTACCCTTGAACTTTCAAGAGGTCACCACTTCTGACCTTTCTACAAAGTTTCATGGCTGTAGCCCCTATAGTTTCCGAGAAAAAGTGCTGTGACATACAGACGGACGGACGGACGGACGGACGGACAGACGGACACAGGTCGTGATTGCAATAGGGTTTTGTATTTTAGTACAAAACCCTAAAAAAGGGTTAAAGAATATTTATTTAACAGCGATTGAATCTCAGTGCAATAAATTTTCACATCGCATCTTAGGGCCCTCCTTGACCCTATCGTCGAGATTGTATAGCAGAAAGATATTATTATGGAGAAACTCAGTCCAATAAATTTTAACATAGCATCTGAGGGCACTTTAAACCCTATCGTCGAGATGCTTGAAAAGACAGCTAACTTTATAACTCAGAGTTTTTTTCCCCACGGCATATTACAAAGTTTTTTTTTATCTCTGAGAGCTGATCACGAAATGGACAAGATGAGATTAATAGGATAAATTCGCATAATTTGTGTGCCCCCTTATACCGATAGTCTAATCATTGTCTGGATGGCACACCTGAAGAAACGATGAAATGTGAAGTGCAGGTCGCACGAGCGTTGTGCGACGAAGAAAGTGTGATGGAGAGAGTGGAAGGGAATGGAGGTATTTAAAAAAAAAAAAAAAACAAAAATAGGCTGAAGGAAAGATTGCCATTGATCCACATTTTTATTTGAAAATTTTGTTCAGTGATGAAGCAAACTTTTGGTTAAATGTCTACTTCAATGAAAAGAGTTGCCAGATTTGTAGCAGTGATAACCCACAAGCAGTTGTCAAAACATCATACATTTAGAAAAAGTCACTGTTTGGTGCGTCGTCGGGACAATTGATCCATATGTCTTGAAAAATAATTATGGTCTTAATTTTATAGCAGTGAGCTGTAAAAAAACATGATTACTAATTTTTTGCTGCCTCAGTTGCTAGGCATTAATATTTCCAACATGTGGTTTTACACAGCGTGCAACTTAATCATTTTACTAAAAGACACATTTGAGAAACGTTTAATTTCACGAAACGGCCCTGTTAACTGACCTACACGTTAGTGCGATTTGACACCATTCAATTATTTTCTTTGAGGATATGTTACATTGAATGTCTACGACGATAAACCAGAGACAATTGAGCACTTTTAAGCCAGGATCCGACGCGTTATTGCCGAAATACAACCTGATTTACTGCGGAGAGTGTGTGTAAATTGAACCTCCAGATTATGCCATGTACATGCCAGTCGCATTGGCCACATACTTGAGTTCATCCTTGAATAGGTACTAATGACAAAAGGTATTGTCGCGTGTTATTGGTTCGCGGCCTATAATTTTAACGTTCCGGGAAAGTGAAAACGCAATGTCTTTTAATTTAAGTTAAGAGTTTATTTAATTCAAGAAAGTGCACAATAATCAGTTTAACACTTTCACTAATTTTAATTTTCACTATTAAAATAAAATCTAACACTTGTCCATAAATTTCTTATCGCAATTGTCTTCTAAATCACTTCACTATTACGAAAACACACTTCCTACACACTTCCGCAGTTCTTATCGCGGTCGAATGAATGGTTCCCCCCATTCATTCAGCTCGCCTTTATATAGGGTCTCTACCTATTCACCCATTTCTCGCACATTGGCGAACGTTCTACCTGGTAGATTCGAGCAAATTCATCAATGGAGTGACGTCACTTGCAGATGTTGATCATGTTTGTTGGGTTCTCGTAGTTTCGAGTGAATTCGTGTTCTTCATTGTTGTGAAAACAATTGCGACAGTAGCTCGCAGAATTATTTGTACATGTAATTATTTGTACATGTAACACTGCCCCCACCTCAGTTCTTTTCGCCCCGAAAAGATGTGTCGCTATTTGTAGTCAATTCTCCCTGGGTGTAATATGGGGCAAGACGGTCCAGATGCACGATTTTCATTTTAGCTCTCGGCTTACGATGTTCCTGTATTCGGTATACGACGTCGTTGATTCGCTTTGTAACTCGGTATGGTCCCTCCCAATTATGTTGCAACTTTGGAGACCTACCCTTTCGCCGTTGCGGGTTATAAAGCCATACCAGGTCATCTTGCTGGAAGCCAGTAGAATTTGCCTTTAGATCATACCTGGTCTTCATGCGGTCAGCAGCCGATTCGAGGTGTTTTCGCACTGTCCGATGTATCTGGTTCAACCGTTGTCTTAGATCACTTGCGTACTCCGAGACCGTTTGGGGTTTCTCAGGGGGTGTTCCGAACTTTATATCGGCTGGCAGACGAATAGTCTTTCCAAAAATGACTTTGGCTGGGGCTTGGCCCGTCGATGCATGTTCGGCAGCTCTGTACGCCATCAAAAATAATGGGATGTGTCGGTCCCAGTCCCTTTGGTTCTCGTCAACCATCTTGGCAAGGTGTTTATTGAGCGTGCCGTTGAAACGTTCGACCATTCCATCGGATTGGGGATGCAGCGGTGTTGTCCTCGTTTTCCGTATTCCGAGCAGCTCGCACATTTCGCCAAAAACTAGTGACTCAAAGTTTCGGCCTTGATCCGAATGTAATTCGCAAGGTACGCCGTACCTACTGACCCAATTTAACACTAGCTGTTCAGCTACGGTAGTTGCTTCCTGGTTGGGAATGGGGTAGACCTCGGGCCACTTGCTGAAATAATCGGCTACAACCAGCGTATATCGATTTCCCCAATCGGTTTCAGGAAAGGGTCCTGCGATGTCAACAGCAATCCTCTCAAACGGTACCCCCACGTTATAGGTTTGCATTTGTCCTCTCAGTCGTCGCTTTGGGCCTTTGACGGAAGCGCAAATTGTGCATCTGCGACACCAGTCCTCTACGTCTTCTCGAGCGTGGAGCCAGTAGAACCTTTCCCGCAATTTCGCTAAGGGCTTGTTAACACCAAGGTGGCCTCCCGAGGATCCTTCATGCATTTCCTTTACCACATCGTGGATTCGGCTTTTGGGTAGTATAGTTTGCATCCTATAGGAGCTGCCATCTGCCGTTTCCCATTTCCGCTTGAGTACACCACCCTCCACCTGAAGGGAGTTCCATTGTGCCCAATAGCTTTTCAGGGTTGCGCCATGCGTTGAAACGTCCTTCCACTCAGGTCGCCCAGTCGTCTCCTTCCATACGAGCAATGGTCCGATGTCTTCATCGGCTAGCTGGGCATTTCGAATCTCCTCCGATGACCAACCTTCATCGAATTCGGCCGTTATCAGTCGCAGATCAACGGGCGGTTCCTTTTCCTCAATCCGTCGGCAATGCTTGCAGTTAGCTGGACATGGGCGACGAGATAGGGCGTCAGCATTTCCATGAACTCCGCCCTTTCGATGAACAATTTCGTAGTCGTATGACTGCAATCTTTCGATCCATCTCGCAACTTGTCCCTCGGGGTTTTTGAAGTTAAGTAGCCATCTCAATGATGCATGGTCCGTTCGAAGAACAAATTTCTGGCCATATAGGTACTTGTGGAACTGCTTGGTGGCCTCTATTATAGCCAATAGCTCCTTCCTGGTCACACAGTAGTTCCTCTCACTTTTTGAAAGAACTCGACTGTAGTACGAGAGGACTCTTTCTTCGCCATTGATCTGCTGGGAGAGTACAGCTCCAATACCGCCGTTGCTTGCATCGGTGTCAACCACAAACATTTTTCCGGGTTTCGGATACGCCAGTACGGGTGATTCACATAGCTTTTCCTTCAGGGTCTCAAAGGCTGTCTGGCATTGTTCATTCCAGACATACGGACGATTTTTCTCGGTTAGCTGATGAAGACACTTAGCTATTTTGGCAAAGTCTTTGACGAATCTTCGATAGTAGGTTGCCAGGCCCAGGAAACTTCGTAGTTGGCGCTTGTTGTTTGGTGTTGGCCAGCTTTTCACGGCTTCAATTTTCTCAGGGTCTGTTTTGACCCCTTCAGCTGATACGACATGTCCCAGGTATTTTACTTCAGCTGCGAAAAGGGTACACTTGTCGGGACTAAGTTTCAAATTTGCCAGTCGCAGTCGGGAGAAGACCTCTTCTAAGTTCCGCACATGCTCTTCGAACGTTCTCCCGATGACGATGATGTCATCTAGGTACACCAAGCAGGTTTTCCAGGTTAGACCACGTAGCACGTATTCCATCAAGCGTTCGAAAGTGGCTGGAGCATTGCAAAGCCCAAACGGCATCACCACAAATTGCCACAATCCGGTCCCAACTGAAAATGCGGTCTTCTCTCGGTCCTTCTTGTCAATTTCTACCTGCCAGTAGCCACTCTTGAGATCGAGTGTAGAAAACCATTTTGCGTCGGCTAAAGTGTCCATGATGTCATCGATGCGTGGGAGCGGGTAACTATCTTTCTTAGTGACGTCGTTAAGCTGCCTATAGTCGACACAAAAGCGAGTGCTACCATCCTTTTTCTTTACTAGAACTACAGGCGCGGCCCATGGACTTACAGAAGGTTCGATAATGCCTTGCTTTTCCATGTCCGAGATCAGCGCGCTCACTTCTCCTTGTTTGGCTATAGGGAGACGTCTTGGTGCTTGTCGAATCGGCTTGGCTCCCTGTGTATCTATGACGTGAGTTACCAAACTCGTTCGGCCTTGGTCATCCGGGCTTGTTGAGAAGATGTCACTGTACTTGGTGACCAGATCAGAGGCTCGTTTGAATAGTTGCACCGGCAATTTGACTTGCTTCAATATTGCAGACGTGGATTCCCGGGCCTTGTCTGTGTCTTGCCTCCTTTTCCAATGATGGTTGTGAGTAGCTTCCAAAGAGGTGATGGTGGAAACAGGCTGGCAGCTGCCGATGACTTCTCCCGCTTTGATGCTCGTGGTTGAGTCTGCGGTGTTAAGGACTCTAACCGGCACATATCCGTTCCTTAAAGATTTTACAAGGCTTCGTCCTACAATCAAACTGCGCAATGCGGATGTCTTCGTTGGCTCTATCAGATAAGGTCGGTGGTCTCCAGAATCACCATCAAGCTTGGCCCATACAATGCTTTCGGAGGAATTCGGTACATCAGTGTCAGTACATACCACTACATTCATCTTGGGGATTTGGACGCTAGGATCCTCCATCAGTACTTCGACATTCTGCCATTTCAACACACGTTTGCCCAAGTCTAACGTGATTCCATGTGGTCGGAGAAAATCCATTCCGAGAATGCAGTCATCCATAATGTTCGCGACCAGAAAATTATGTCGGAACACAAGGTCTCCCAACTGTATCTGGAGGTTGACCTCTCCATGAACAGGTGCAGTTTCTCCCGTAGCTGTCCGTAGTGAGAAAATTCTGCCCTTGTGAAGTTGTTGCTGTCTAACTAGGTCTGGTCGGATAATCGATCGGGTAGCACCAGTGTCGATTGTTATGGTGCAGTGTTCTCCGTCAATTTGACCCGGAAGGCATAAGTCTGCTTCTCCACGATGTAGTCTTGACACGGTGATGGTGGTGCTGGGGACTTCGATCCTCCTAGTCAACCTCTGCCCCACAAAGTTGGCTCTTGCAGTTTGATGGTCCTCCATTCTAGGCTCCTGACACGGTCTGAATCTCCACCATCCTGGACAATAGCTCCATTTTCTTCGCTTCTTACAGTCTCTTTGCAGGTGCCCTTTTTCTCCGCAATCCCAGCATCTAGGCGCACCATTACCCTGCGGCTCTCGCTCATTTTCCACGCGCTTACACCTGCACTCGTCTGCCGCTACCTCACGAACCCGGGCAGTGGTACGAGTCACATTTTTCGCTGCCTCAAAGTTCAGACTATAAGCCAATGCGTCCTTAACCGTTTGCTTTTGAGCTAAACGCACGGCTTGTTGCAATTCCGGGTCCTTTAGTGCGCTGATGAATGCTTCTGTCGCTGCATCATCTCGATGTTCTGGGTCGTAGGCTGGATAAGCCAAAAGTGCCAGTCGCTCAATATCTTGGGCTAGCTGCTGTAGGGTTTCACCAGACTTCTGCATTCGATGCCTTAGCTGTGACCGATAAATCTGCTTTAGATGATCGTCTCCATAACGCATGTCGAGCGCATTCATTATAGCATTCGGGTTTGAGTGCAATTCAACGGGGATCGTCTGCAACAGCTCGGCAGCTGGGCCTCTTAGAGCAAGAATCAATGCAGTTGCTCGTTCCTGTTTATTCCAGTGATTTATGCGAGCGGCTGCTTCGAACTGGGTTTTGTAAATAGTCCAGACCGTTTGCCCATCGAATATTGGTGCTTGCACATTTCTAGATGAGCTTCGCGCTGCTGTTATAATTGGGGCTGGTGAGGCGGTTACTATTGCCTTCGCTGCTTCCAAATCCTTTTTCACTTTTTCCATCTCATGGTTGACCTGGCTGATCTCAAGGTTGATTCTCTCCTCGACCTGGTATACCTTCTCCTCGACGCATTTAATTTGGCTGTTGAGACTACTGAGCTCCGCTTTTATTTCGGTTGACTGTTTTTCCAGCTTCTGTGCGATGTCCACCTTGATTTCGAACGCTTGTTGGTCTAGCTTCGCTGATTGTTCATTTAGCTTCGCAGCTAAACTGGATGTCTGTTCATTTAGCTGCGCTGATTGTTCGCTTAGCTTCGCTGATTGTTCATTTAACTTCGCTGTTAAATTGGATGACTGTTGTCGCTGCTCTTGCTGCATCAGCATCAACATCTGCATCAGCGCATTTTCTGGTTCCTTTGGTTTTGGTGTTTCCGCGTCTCCATTAAGCTCCGCCATGGTAAATTCATTTATTTTCAAATGTTAGCTTCGCGGTTATTTTTATTATTTCGGCTTTTATTTATTTTTCCACCAGTTTCCACGTTATATTTCACTATTGTGCATTTTTTTTTTTTTTTAAACGTTTTTCACTTTCAAAATTTTAATCTCACTTCTCGACACCATTGTCGCGTGTTATTGGTTCGCGGCCTATAATTTTAACGTTCCGGGAAAGTGAAAACGCAATGTCTTTTAATTTAAGTTAAGAGTTTATTTAATTCAAGAAAGTGCACAATAATCAGTTTAACACTTTCACTAATTTTAATTTTCACTATTAAAATAAAATCTAACACTTGTCCATAAATTTCTTATCGCAATTGTCTTCTAAATCACTTCACTATTACGAAAACACACTTCCTACACACTTCCGCAGTTCTTATCGCGGTCGAATGAATGGTTCCCCCCATTCATTCAGCTCGCCTTTATATAGGGTCTCTACCTATTCACCCATTTCTCGCACATTGGCGAACGTTCTACCTGGTAGATTCGAGCAAATTCATCAATGGAGTGACGTCACTTGCAGATGTTGATCATGTTTGTTGGGTTCTCGTAGTTTCGAGTGAATTCGTGTTCTTCATTGTTGTGAAAACAATTGCGACAGTAGCTCGCAGAATTATTTGTACATGTAATTATTTGTACATGTAACAGTATCTTTAAATAAAGCCGATTTCATGGTTATTAAAAGCATTTTTTTTTTGTATTGTTTCAATTTAAAGTTCTTTGCCTCTAACAAAACACCCTATACATAAATAATACATAGTTATAAAAATCCACTTATTTCCAGCTTGTTCTGTTACATTGTTACATTCATTTCACATTAAGACTTTAACATATTAATCCATAGGAAATACTTTAAGCCCTCTTCACGCACAATATTCAAAAATATCATTAAAAGCTTTCATAATCCTTACTGTATTTGGCTCGGCATCGCTACAGCTATTGTTATAACTGTCATCTTCTCCCTTTAGCTCTCAGGATTTTAGTACAATAGGAACATGTGGATCACAGATTCATTTTTCCCTCCTTAGCCTCTGTTTCATTCACATTGTCTGCATGAGGGTACGAGTATAGTAGTTATTATATAGAACATACCATAGCTTAATGTATAGTGCTTCAGTAAAGCGTTAATAGTATGGCTTGATATTGTAAATTTTAGCTTTGATAGTTACAAATATTTTGCACAAAAAGATGTCCTTGCAATTTAACTTTTTTATGTCGAATACGTTTTTTATGGACTAGCGCAAAAGGGTTAGGGTTAGCATTGACATATTTTTTTAGATATCGATTTGATTGAGTATGTCTAAATCAAGGGAGAGAAAAAAGGAGTGAACCACATTGAGAATTAAATGAATTAACTTAAATCTTCATGGCTGTGTTTATTAGAGAAAATCAGAAGATATAAAGATGAAAAAAATTATAGAAACATTCAGCTAGTGAAAGCCCTTTTTTCATCAAAAATTCGTTAGATTTTTTTTTAAATCGAAAATTCGAATGCTCTATATAATAGGAAAAACACATTATTTTTCTAATTTGCGAAAAAACAAAGACAAAACAGCTGCTTTTTCCTATTGCAATACTGACAACGTATAAATCTTCATTTTCAATCTATGAAGTTCATCGGATCTCATTCCGAAAATGTTAACTATCCAAAAAATTAATCAAGGGTCTGAATAACCCATTCACTCAGCTCTACCACTCAAAAATACCTGTGTAACTTTCAAAAATCATATTTCCGTTTTATTAAATTCAATTGCTTATCCACTTGTCTATTACAAACCACAACATTCGAACAATTTATCAACTTATAATATTCTGACCCTTTTTGTACGATAATTAAAAACTATATAGAAAATATCTTTAGAACTAACATTTCTGATCAACAAGCATTCGTCATTTAATGCGTTTTTCAACATTCACAAAAGCTAATGCAGGCTTTGACGTGAAGATTTGAGTTTATTGATCTTATATTTTAGTCACTAAACAGTGAAATCCTATCGCGTTTTATATTGGTCTCATCTCATCACTCGTTTAATCGGTCTATTTACTGTTTTAGGCTCTAATTTTCCTATCCCTATCATAAGAAAGTTTTCCTACTGCAACCAAGCCCCTTTCGTCTTTCCTTTGCTGTCTCCCAGTAAATCCATTTAATCGTAGCAATATATCAGGCAAATGGTCCTTTTTTTCATGTTGATCTCCAACAGACATAAACCACTCAACAATACACAGGCTTGCAGCATACGTACTATCACACGAAGATCACCCTTAACAGACCTAGATAACCAACCTTTTTTGCCTTTGAAAAAAAAAATTTGGCGGTGTCTGAATATCATTCACTGAACATTGATTTAAGATTTTAGCTCATTAACTAACCCAAAAATACATCCGCTTCATTCGATAGAAATCCCAACTAACCGTTTATCTCTCTAAAATTGGTCGGTATGTATCTGTCATTCCAAAATGGCAGTATCTGGATTTCATCACCCCCAACCAACCGTACATCTGCAATGCAAACAATCAAATGTACGAGATTCTTCTTCTTAGCACTGCAGCTCCTCTCGGAACTTCGCTTCCTGCAACAAGTGCCTCCAACTGTCGCGGTCCATTGGCCGAATACTCCAATTTTTAAATTCGAACAACATCGTCGTCGTCGACCGAGTCAGACCAGCGTTTCTTCGGTTTCCCCACTGGTCTTCAGTTCTAGAAATATTTTACTCATTGATTTCTGTTTAAAATAATGCAGTATTTAAAAAAAATATAAAGTACTTTTGAATTATAGGCTTTAAGAATCAAACGCAACATTGTTTGCTTATACTTTATGCCGAACAGAAATGTTGCAAAAATATACGGTGGTTGCATCATTAGATAATAATAATAATAATACTATTCTGTCGCACAATAGCCCAGCTCCGAACCTTGCAGCGGACATTTATTGTTGGAGTATCTCATTCCATAACAAAAACGGAATTTGAGGTGATATGGTCAATATCACTCTCAACCATGTGATTATTACTTAATTTTTCAATAAGCACCCATGACAACTGGGTGGGCTGATATTACGACAGCAGCATCTGAAGTTCAAAACTCGATGCCGCTACCCAGGTTTGATGATTAAATGTATAACAAAAATAAGGCTTTGTTAATTTAGGTATGATCATATATAAAGAACTTATATTGTATTCCACATACTTTGAAATTCATATGCTTGCTTAATATAATTTTCGTTATTATCAATAAAAATGTTGACTGCAGAAAACATGGAATTAAAATAAATAACGAAATGTTAGGCAGAAAAAAGTTAGGTCTTCTTCTTTTGTCGTTCGAAAAAGCCAGGTAGAAGATCTGCAAAGATAGCCAGAAACTTCCCAACCATAAGGTTGTGGTCTTTCTTTTTATTGTGGAGGCTCTCTATCTTCAAAACCTTAAGTTCGGCTGGGAACGGGGCGAGGGGGAATAAGCTCTACCTAGATGCCCCAATTTTTTCCATGTTATGCAATTTTCTCGTGTAGGACGGCGTAGTTTTCTAACAGTGCGCAGGAAACAAGAAAAGTAAGTATCATTAAATAAATAACCTTCAGTTGAGCCTGTGCCTTTCCGTTTTGTTTTGTGCTTCTTGTTTTTTGATGGCACCCTTAAAAATCGTGTATGCAATAAATCATTTGTAGCGAAACTTGGTGCTAGGGGAAAGAATTCGCCCCACAAAACCGCGAACGCTAGGCAGCAAGCATATGTACGTCTCAGTAAAAAAAAAATGTATTTAACTGAGGCAGCCCAACCTCGCCGCAAGTCCTTTATGGACAATTAATCTCTGATATCACTTCACACTCATACTATCAACATAAGGCTTTTCGGCAGTAACTTTTAATAACGCTTCTTCATCTTCACAGCCCTTCTCGGGCCATGTTTCCCGCAGAAAATGCCTCCAACTGCCTCGGTCGATAGGAAGGCATTTCCCGGGATCGTAAGCCCTGGCTGCGGACCAGTTGACGATAACTTGGTGGGAATTTTCAATGCTAAGGAGATTAGCAGGCAGACTAGCAGGAGCAATAGTAGAGGTGCGTTTGTAAAATTCGTCCGAGGGGCCATTTCAGGATCGGCATGTTATCCTCCTTGATGATGACGATTGTTCCGGGAGTGACATTTGTTTGCATATGTTGCCACTTGACGCGATGTTGCAGCTGGTTTAGATATTCGCGTGACCATTGACGCCAAAATTCGCCTTTCAGATAGTTTACCAGTTTCCAGCGAGTGTGAAGCCTACCAGTGACAGGCTCCGCGCGTCCGTCCACCATGGCTGTGGGGGGTTCCCCAATGAGGAAGTGTCCTGGTGTCAACGCTGCCAGATCGTTGGGGTCGTCTAACATTGGAATCAACGATCTGGACTTGAGGATGGCTTCCACGTCTAGCACCAGTGTGGGCAGCTCTTCAAAAGTGAGTGTGGCCGGTGAAGCGCCTCGATGGAGCAAGTTCTTCGCTGACTTAACTACCACCTCCAACAGTCCACCAAAGTGAGGGGCGTGAGGTAGGATGAAGTGGAATTCTATTCCTCGGGTAGTGTAGAAGTCGATCACCCTGTGTTGAGCCTGTGCCGAATGAAGTGATGAAGATAATTCGCGCAGTTGATTGTATGCACCTACAAAGTTGGTAGCATTGTCGCAGTACAGATTCCTGCAGTAGCATCGTCTCCCGATGAATCGTTTCAGCGCACTGATGAATGCTTTGGTACTCAGATCACTCAGCAATTCCAGATGGGCGGCCTTGGTCGCAAAGCAGCAAAATATGGCAATGTAACCCTTCTGAGGCCGCACATCTCTGCCACGATAGTGTAATAGCAACGGTCCGCAGAAATCAACGCTAATATTGATAAACGGACATGCCGGCTCAACGCGAGTACCCGGCAGATTTCCCATAATCTGAGCAAACAGTCGGAGTTTGGCTCACGTGTATAGAACGCATTATCGCACAATCGATCGTGCCAGCTGTTTCCCCCTGATTGTCCAGAAACGTTGTCTTGTGGTGGCTAGTAGCCCTTGAGCTCCAAGATGCCAGTTGTCGCGATGGATGTCCATTATCAGTAGTCTTGTGAGCAGGCGCAAATACGGTAGCAACAATGGGTTCCATCAGAATCCAGGATAGGAGTCAGCCCTGCCAGAGGGCTGGTTTTGTAAATCTGCTTGTTGAATTAAATGTTCCGCAACTCTTCGTGGAAATCGTCTTGCTGCATGCCCCTCACGATGACCTCCAGTGCTCTGGATAGCTCGTGGTGAGTAACTGCTCTAGTGCGCATACGAAGAGACTGAGAGCTTGGCTGGCAACGATCAACAAAACGTAGCACATAGGCGATTATTCGCTGCAATCTTCCAACAGAGTTCCCGTGTTGAACTTTGTGCATAAAACGGCGGTTGGCTTGTATTACTGCTAGAGTGGTTGCTTTGGTTCTCCTTTTTTCTAAGTCGCAGGGTCTTCCGCTCCTGTATTTGGGTGGTCAGTCCACTTCAGGTTTGCACAAGAACAAGGGCCCCTGCAGCCATAGTTCACAGCCACGCAGTTCAGCTAAAGAAAGAGCATCGGCAGCATTATCCCGTGAAGCAACATGTTGCCATAGCTTCGGCCTCGACAGCATTTGAATAGTTGAAACTCGATTGGTCACAAAGGTATTGTAGGAGGAGGCAGTAGAATTGACCACAGCCAATACGACTTCAGCATCAGACTACGAGACGTTGAAGACATCTGGCACATTCAGCGCAATTTGTACCTGCTTGGTGAGCTCCGCTCCTAACTTGACTGCGCACAGTTCGAGGCACGGAACTGTTAGAGCTTGATTGGTGCTACCCGTGACTTAGCGCACAGCAGTCTGACTCAGACTTGACCGCTCCTTGACGTAGACCGGACGTAGACTGCTGCAACATATACCTTCTCTGAGGCATCACAAAACGTATGCAATTGCATCTGCACAGGCTTCTCGTCAACGCTGACGTGTCATGGAAAACGCACCCTCCACAACGATGGCAGGCTATTGTGGAACTTGAACCATTAAGTATGTTTTCTAGTCGGCAAGGCTACATCTCAATCTAGCTCTAGGTGCCATAACTCCTGCAGGAGCACCTTGGCCGTCACAGAAATCGGGGCCAAAATGCCCAACGGGTCAATCATCCGGCCAATGTCTGACGCGATCGTCCTTTTGGTTAGCTTAGACGCAATGAGATCCAAATTGATGTGGATTTGGAACTCGTCAGTCCTCGGGAGCCAAATCACTCCCAAAGTTTTAACATAGTCCGCCAATAGACTACTAAAGTCCAAGTGGACGTCCTGGTTATTGACATCAATATGCTGCAGAAGGCGAGGGTGATTCGCAAACCATTTGTGCAAATTCATGCCCACGCCAGCGAGATTCCTGCGTAGCTCTTTCTGTTTTTGGACGACCTCAGCAAAGTTGTTTACCCCAGTTATGACGTCATCCATGTAAAAATCATGCTATAACGCGCTGCTGCCCAGGGGTGCTTGGTGTTGCTCTTCTTGTGCCATAACCTAGAGAGATTTGGTTGCCAAATACGAGGCACACGTTGTGCCATATGCCACAATTTTAAAACGATAATATCGTCATGGATGTGATGAGATGGCTCTCCAGACCAAAATCTAAAAGTTTCGATCATCCGGGTGAAGAATAATTTGCCGATACATCTTTTCAATGTCGGCTGTGAAGGCAAAACGTGGCAGACGGAAACGCAGCAGGATGGCGATAAAGTCATCCTGGACAGTGGGTCCGGTTTGCTGGATGTCGTTCAAGGTAATGTTCGAGGAGGTCTTGCTGGAGGCATCGAAGACCACTCTCAATCTGGTGTTACTACTGTCCGGCTTCAGCACGCAATGATACGGTAAAAAAATATGTGCTCCCTCGTTCGGTTGCCAGTTGATCTCCTCCATGTGCCCCAGGTGTTTGTACTCTTCCATGAAATCCGTGTACTCGAGCTTATGTGCGGGATTCCTCTCCAGGCTGCATTTGATTGTGAAGAATCTGCGTGTTGCAATATCCTTCGATTCACCCAGTCTTCCGGCATCATCGCTGAAGGGAAGTTGAACTACAAAGCGACCATTGCGCAGTCGCTGCGTTGTCGGGATGAACTGTTCTTTGCACGCTCTTTTGTTTGATGTCAAGGTAGATATTGAGTCCAGAAATTTCCTCCATCTCCCAAAAACGCTTGATGGTCGCGAACAAATTAGATTCCTCTACCACGGTCCCAAAGGTCTCTGGGGCTGGTTGTGGAGTGCCCACCTTTTCTGCTACAATCCATCCAAGTAGCGTGTTCTAGATCACTGGAAGTTTTGGGCCCCACTTTATTTACCCAATGGCCTCTCTCTCTCATAAAAATGAGCTGCGCTCAATAGTTAGTCGATCCGATTGGTTTTGTGAAAGTTGAGATCTGCCAACTAAATGTTTTTCGGGATGGGCCATTTGAGCACGTCTACGTATTCCCTTTGCTGCTGGTCAACCTGATAACGACTGTGCTTAGCAGTACAAATCCCCTTTGGAGTGGCTTAGATACTGTAGTCAGAGAGAGCGCTGGTACTTCCCTTGGCCGTCCCTCATTCCGTTTGGATACGGTCGTACTCGGAGTTGTCACACTGGCCGGCCTCAAATTGCTCACTCCGCTCAAACGCAGCAGGCTATTATGAGCCTTGGTAGATTCTTTGCACTTCCTGGAAGGGCACTCAGCGACTTTGTGGCCATCTCGCAGGCAGTTGACACATAGTCCCTTGGACTGCACAAAACTGAGCCGTTTGGCGGCGATGAGCTGTAGGAAGGCTGGGCAATAGTATAGCGGATCCGTTTGCTGGCACAAGAGGCATGAAGACGTTGCAACTGTAGCCACTGTGGTTTTGGTCCTCCCTTTTCGATAGTTCTCCTGTCCCTTCGGCTGGTGTCTAAGTATTTTGAGGGCCTGGAAGCTTACTTCTAAGAAACTCAAGAAACCTTTCAGAGGGGGCAGCTCCCGCGGGCTAGCTAGCGTTTGCTCATACAATTTGCGTGTGATTACATGCACCTTTTTTAGCAACAAGTGCAGGAGCAATGGATCCTACTTGCTTGTGGCTACAAAGACGTTCTCCAGACCCCTAATGCACTCCTGAGTCACGTCGAGTAGGGATTTTATGGCTGCGGCTGAAGGCTTTTCGTTAGCATGAGAGGGCTATCCCAGCAGTCTTTCAATGAGTGCAGCGACCAAAAGTCGTCGATAATTGTATCGTTCTTTCAACGTAGTCCACACGGCTTTGCGATTCTCCTCCGAGAGGAGAAAGTTGATGACTAGTCGTTCCGCTTCTCTGGTGTGACCCGACTTAAGGTACCACAACTTCTGGCATTTCGAGATGGACTGATTATGTACCATCTGTTCAAACAAATTTCAAAAATGCTGCCATCGTAGGTAATCACCCTCAAACTTTGGTAGGTTGATTTTGTGTAGGCGTAGACTGGGATTCGGAGAGGTTGTAGTGGGTGTAGGAGTTATGGCGTCAAAATCCTCCACCGCAGCTTCCAGATGTATCAGACAAACCTGTACCTTTTCTTCCAAATTGGTGTGTCGTTTGTGGCTGAATACAAGTTGTTTTGGGTCGTCTGCCAAATCACAAAGCTGGTAATATTGCTCTTTTGATTGAGCCCAATTTCTTCGAAGCGAAAGGATTCTGGTCTTGCACTATTGGCGTGACATTCCGGGTTATCCAAACGCGAGGTCAGTCGGAGCAACGCATCTGCCATGACTTTTTATCTTCGTAGTATCTTCGTAACGGCCGGATTTCTGTGAGTCGGAACCTCTGAATTTGCTGGCATCTTCCTTGCAGCGCGTGCTCGAATCCCAGTATCCTCCTTGGTACCCCTCAAGGCCATCATCCTCTCGAAGAAACGCCGCTGGAAGTCGGCAAAATTGAACTACGTGGTGTCGTACAGCTGGCTTGTGAAATATTAATAGGATGGTGAAACCTCTGGTAATGCCCGGATTGGGCTGTGGACTAATTCAAGTTCGTACCACATGGCCTTGAGCCATTGCAGCCGCTCCCGACAGTAATCGGCTCTTTGTTTCCGAGCCGTCAGGTCCTTCTTATAATTGACGATGACAGCATTCAATTCCGTGGACCAAGGTTTTTATTTTTCCGCCAACTTTTCCATCCTTGGACGATCAATTCACAGCACAAGCACGCACAGAAGGCACCGCACGACACCAAACAGACGGTCACAAAAAACACAGCAACGCAGCCAGCAAATCCAGCATCCACAACATAATCGAAAAAAAAACTCCAAACTTGCGGCGTATCTCGTCGGGGCCTTCAAATGTTATGCGCTTGAATTCCTTTGCTCCGCTCCTGATGCTCCTTCTTAGGACGATGAAATAGAGTAGAAAACTTCCTGTCCAACATCCGAGTCATTTTACACTGATGCAATGGTAAAATTGATTTCTTTCAACAAATCACAGTCACTAAATTTATCACACTAAAAACCAAATTTTATTTTATTTAAGATTTAAATCTACAGCAACCACAAAAGGAATCCAATGGATTTATTACTCAAAAACTAAGGAATCATACAAATTACCACTCTTGGCGCCAGCTTCCAATTGGAATTGCTTGTCATCTGTCTGTTGCTAGTGCATAACTGAACGACACTAATCTTGCAACATTTTTTTCGAACGCATGATCACATAAAACCAAAATGTCGATGCTTGCGTGACCATGAAATGGATCTCCGCTAAGATAAGCGCGTCCACTTCATGGACAAGCACCAAAAAATGCTGATGGCGCGCCTGCATCTTGATAATGCTCCATGACCAACGAAAACTGCTGACGCTAGACTGTCATGCGACCGAGTTATCTTAATCAATATTAAATACATGATATGTGTGGAATGTGCTTACACACATGAGACCAACTCGATTACAATTGCCTAATTTGCTAGTTTTCTCATGGTAGATAATTCGAAAAGTCACATGACGTATATGGAATGTACTGATGTCTCATGTGTGTAAGCACGTTCATATTACAATGGATGGACAAGTATGGAAAATAGAAAAAGTGCCTGTGTATTACAATTTAGGAGTAATTAGATCCGGAATCTCCTGCTGTGGTCATCAACAAAGGTCGTCACCTTTTTTCCGCACCTCACTATGACCAACAGAAAAAAATCAAAAAATATCACTCATTAAAAGCTATCAATGACCAGGATTTAAGTTGTTGCATCATCCCAGTTTATTTTTTAGTCTTTCATATTCATACGCTCTTTTGAAGACCGTGTGATCAAATTGCTATGAAAAATTGAAAATTAATAGTAAGATGCCATAAATAATCTATTGAATCAAACAATCAAATAACTAGTCTGAAGCATAATTTTTGAAAAAAATATGGCAACGTCGTAGTGAGTCGGAGACTCTGCTGATGATCGCTGAGAAGTTAGTCATCGATTCACTTTCTTCCCAACGAGATCAAATCGACTGAACCACGTTTTGATAATTAAATTAATGTAATACTGTATATAGATGTAAATATATAGACTAATCGGTTACTTGAATTGTGCTTCAATTACATCCCTAAGAACGAAATTATTACATGGTGCCGAAATCCGGGAAGAAACGATTAACGAAAAAATGGAAATCGCGCAGAGAGCCACGTGTCGCGGACAAGTTACGCGTTTAGTGAAACAAATTGAAGAATTTGTCAAAGCAATTAACGTGCAAACGAACGATACAAACGAAATTGAAAACGCAATTGAGGAACTTTCCATATTATACGATCGTGCAAATGCTGCGCTAGAAAATCTACGTGAAGCAAACAAATCTGTAAAAAATACCGTTAAGGCAGAAGACTGCGAGAAAGAGTGCAGAACGATTGCCGAGTATGAGGACTCCGCAACAACGGCTTTAACTCGGGCTAAACATCGAATCGATAGATTACGAAGAATGCTACCACAGCAGGATGAACGAACGCATAATCCTAATTCAACGGATATACAAAGAAAAGAAAACAAAGGTATAAAATTGCCTGAATTGCAACTTAAGAAGTTTAGCGGTGGCATACGGGAGTGGATACAGTTCTGGAAACAGTTCAAGAGTACTGTGCACGAGAATGCTTATCTCAATTCGAGTGAAAAGTTCAACTATCTACTGCGGTAAAGCCGCAGAAACGATATCTGGTTTTACTCCATCAGAAGCTTGTTACAGTGCAGCTGTCTCTCTTCTGCACGAAGAATACGGTGACACAGAGCGAATAGTTGATCATAGCATGACACAATTGATGACGCTTTCTCCAATTTCATCTAGAAATGATGCAAAGGGACTAAGACATTTATATAATACTGTTACGGCTGCCATACGATCACTAACAGCATTAGGTGTAAACTCTAACCAGTATAACATTATGTTAAAAACTGCGATTTTACGTTCATTGCCACAAGAACTAAGAGTGCAGTATCATCGCAATATAACGGAGAGTGATTATTCAGCCGAACGCGGTTTAGAGGGAGAAGCCGAGTCAGCATCATCTGCAAGTCTTGATGTGGAAACTGGTGGCGGCAAACGTGTAACAAAGCTACTCTATTTTATCAAACGAGAGGCAGAGTCGCTAGAAAAGGCTGGTTAAATGATGATGCTGCATCATGGCGATGCCAGTAAACGGTCAAAGGTAAATGCAACAGCTGCTGCTCTCTTCACAAGTGGAGATGTAATCAATTGCATATTCTGCAATTCAAGACATCATAGCACGGCTGAATATAATTCAACATTATGAATTGCAGAGAAGAAGAAGATTTTAAGAGGTCAAGGCCGAAGCTATCGTTGCACGAAACGAAACCACACTTGAACAAAATGTTCACGACAGGGAGTAAAGTGCAATAAATGCAAGGGTTGTCACGCTTCTTCCATGTGCGATCCCTGCTACAAAGAAAAAAACGCAGGTGATGAATCAACGAAAATAGAAAGAGGTGATGAAATGAAACGAACCAACGTCGTTAATTTATATGCATTAAATCAAGGCTCAGCAGTTTTCTTACAAACAGCTTGTGTGTTTTTGTCTTCTTCTGTAAATAGCAAGAAAACCTTGGTGCGCAGTGTATTAGATGGTGTTAGCCAAACAACATTTGTAAGGGAGGATATCGTGAGAAAATTAAATTTACCCATAATTGGAACACAAAATATAAGTGTGACTACATTTGGTGCGACGAAAAGTTTGCCGAAAAGGAACTATAGACGTATGAGATTTTGGTTGGAGAACCAATATAATCGTAAACGATATGAGTTAGAGGCTCTTGAAATACCACAAGTGTGCATGGATATGATGCCAGCTCCCTCATCTGAAATATGTGACAAATTACAGGGAATGCAATTAGCCGATGCGACCAGAGAAGACATAGAGTTAGAGAATGGAATAGCTGTGTTGATTGGAGCAGATAATTATTGGAATTTCGTTACTGATCAAACAAAGCGTCTATCAAAGAATCTAGTAGCGATTAATACTAAATTAGGGTGGACATTACAGGGACCCTACAAAGATGTTAGTCAAATGAACTCCGTCCTAACTAATTTGCTTGTTGAAGATCACAGCGATTGCGAAATACGAAAAATTTGGAGTCTGGAAGTGCTAGGAATTGGAGCAGACCTCGATAAAAATGTCAATTTTGCAGCAGATTTCACGCAACATTCAGTCATTAAGAAGGAAAAAAGGTACGAGCTAAAATTACCCTGGAAGCACATCAACGAGATTCTTGATGACAATCGATCAAATGCAATATCACGGTTGCAATATTTATTGCGAAAACTACAACGAGATCCAACGAGATTGCGCGAATATGATGAAGCAATGAGACAAATGATCACAGCTGGTATAGCAGAGCATGTAACAAACGCAACATCAAACATTAAATATTACATGCCACATCAACCGGTTTATCGCCTTGATAAGCAGACAACGAAGCTTCGTATTGTCTTCGATGCTTCATCTCATTCACCCGAGGTTCTATTGAGATTTCGAATTGGCATTATTGCGCTTGTGGCTGACATAGAGAAAGCTTTCCTGGAGATATCTTTAGCAGAAGAAGATCGTGATGCTCACCGTTTTATATGGCTTGAAGAGCCCATTTCAATTACAAGTAATATACCACGTTGGAAAGAATACCGTATGGCCAGAGTAACTTTTGGTGTTACAAGCAGTCCATTTTTACTGGCCGTTACGCTTCAAAAGCATTTTAAAGAAAACGCAACAGAGTATCCGGAAAGTGCAAGTATTCTTTCTAAATGTTTCTATGTCGATGATTTAGTCGTTAGTTTGAACAAGATCGATACCACTAGGCTTCTTTATAAAGAAGCAATGATTATAATAAATAAGGCAAACATGAATCTACGAAAATGGGTGTCAAATGATATGCGCATGAATCAATTATTCAATCAAACAGAAGACGTCACACCAATCGTACAGAAGGTGCTTGGAGTTAATTGGTTTCCAAACTCTGATGACATTGCTGTGGATTTTTATTGGGTCGGAACGAGAGCCTACTGAGAGAAGTATTCTTCAAACATTATCGAGAATTTATGATCCTATAGGTTTTCTAGGTCCGTTTGTGGTGAAACTGAAAATCTTATTGCAGAGTTTATGGCGAAAGAAATATGATTGGGATGATATTATTCCGGAGGAATTGTAGAAGGAATGGAATAAATGCTGCAAAGGCTTACGGAAGTTAGACGTCTTTAGCGTATCAATATGTATTTTTCTGAAACCAAGCCCAACTACAATTCAACTTCACGTATATGCGGACGCTAGCCTACAAGCATATGTATGTGTAGCTTACCTACGTACTACTTACAACGAAGCATGTACGCACACCGAATTGATCTGTGCAAAAAATCGGATAGCACCAATCAAGGAAACTGGTGAAAGGAAGTTAACGCTACCTAAGTTGGAGTTGACAGCTGCTTTAATGGCTGCGAGGCTAAGTAAATTCTTAATTAATCTATTGCACTTGGAAGTAGATTCGGTTTACATTTGGTCTGACTCAAAGATCGCCTTGTACTGGATAGCTGATGATTCTGATCGATGGAAACCATATGTTTCACAACGTGTTAAGGAAATCAACGCGATTACAAAGGGTGTTTCGTTTAAGCATTGTAGCAGTAAAGATAACCCAGCAGATCTCCTAAGAAGAGGTATAGATGCTGACGAGCTAATACGGTCTGAAAAATGGAGATGGAGCTCCGCTTGGCTACGAGAGGCTGCTTTCAATTGGCCTATTGAAAATGATAATGACGAAGAATTAACAGAGATTGTATCTTTATCAGCACAGGCTACCGAAAACGAAATTCACTTAATTAATGCAAACGGACAAATATTTCCAATTTTTAAATTCAACGAGTATGGTAAATTAATACGAGTCACAGCGCTATCACAAAAATTCATTCGTAAACTACAACGACAGAAAGTCGACAACGAGTATATATCCGCAGCGGATTATAAATATGCCGAAGAATATTGGACTAAAGCCACGCAAATAGAATTTTATAATGCAGAAATGATAAATTTACAGCGAAGTAATCCTATTCCTTCCTCGTCTGAGCTTCGAACTCTTTCACCGACACTAAGGGAAGGCATTTTTCGAATTGGTGGAAGATTGCAACTCATGGACGGTGATGAATGTGCCAGCCACCCTATAATCCTGCCAAAATCAGCACATTTAAGCAAATTAATAGTTCAGTGGCTTCACAAGGATTCATTTCATGGTGGTTCTGAGACAGTTCTGACATTGCTGCGAAAACGCTATTGGATCCCCAGAGGTCGGCAGCTAGTAAAGTCAGTTATACGAAGCTGTATTGTTTGCAAACGGTTTTTCAGCAATGCTCTAACTCAACCAACGGCTCCGCTACCATATGAAAGAATAAACGCTACAAGACCCTTTAATACAACGGGGGTAGATTTTGCGGGTCCCCTGTACATTATACCTAGAGGAGAGGAACGGCAAAAGGTATACTTCATGATTTACACATGTGCTGAAATAAGAGCAATACATCTGGAGATGACATTGGATCTTTCGACTGGAAGCTGTTTATCTGCTTTTCGGCGTTTTATAGCACATAAAGGACCTCCGAGTATTATAATGTCGAATAATGCAAAATCCTACAAACGAGCGGCTCTTGAACTTGTAACCTTGGGAAAATTTATATGTTCCACGAATCTTCAAGATTTTATGAATCAGAGAGGGATTAAGTGGAGATTCCTCGCCGAAAGAGCACCATGGTGGGGCGGCTTCTGGGAGGTTTCTATTGGACGAGCTACATTAAATGGAGAACAGTTAAGAACGCTTTTAACTGAAATCGAAGCGGTGGTAAACTCAAGGCCCCTAACATATCTTAGTGACGATCATCGGGATATTCAACCTCTGACGCCTAACCATTTTTTGCTTGGAGTTCAGACAGAGACAGCACTGACTTCTAATGAAACAGGAAGCAATGCTAGCAGATCTGCATTACTGAAGCTTTGGAATATCAGACAACAAGTTTTAAATCGGTTCTGGAACAGATAGAAAAATGAGTATATCCAACTCCTCCGTAGTGCACATCATACGAAACAAGTAAAATCCAGTTGTCTTAAGGTTGGTGATGTAGTTATCGTTCGGGACGACTCTCTACCAAGGCTACTTTGGAAATTGGCACGAATAAAGGAAGTTTATCTGGGAAGGGACAATCAAATAAGGTCATGCGAGCTACAGTTATCAAATGGCGTTATACGGAGACCTATCCAACACCTTTATCCATTGGAAATACCTGGAACGGATCAAGCCCGGCCGGAGGATGTAAAAAATATGGCAACGTCGCAGTGAGTCGGAGATTCTGCTGATGATTGCTGAGAAGTTAGTCATCGATTCACTTTCTTCCCAACCAGATCAAATCGACCGAACCACGTTTTGATAATTAAATTAATGTAATATGTATATAGATGTAAATATATAGACTAATCGGTTACTTGAATTGTGCTTCAATTACATCCCTAAGAACGAAATTATTACAATTTTTCAACAATGCAACTTATCAGCACTTCCGTTTTAACAGGCTCTGATTTCATTGTTCAAATGTCAAGTTTCTTTAGTACAAATGAAGAGTGTTTTACGCTTCTGGCGACTTTCAAAAAGTTGTCTCCTCATAGCAACGAATTTCGTCTGCTTCTATAATAAATGAAACGTACTCGTAATACATTTCTCCTCAATTGAATACATGCCAGTTGCTCCAAGTTTCATTATTTAGACACCATAAACAATTCTGCATGCCTCCTGGCTACACGTGAATTATTCAAGCAATATTGTGGAAATGTATTTGAATTCTTGGTTATCTATTTCCCAAAATCAAGTCAATTGTTTCAGTTCGCTTTCAGCCTGAAATGGAAGTAAATTTTGTAGATATTTGGACATTTTCAACAGAATTTCGCAATATTGTGAAAATACAAAGTTGGCTCTGCAAATTGTAGGCATAGTCTACTACTCACATTATCTATACATGCAATCATTCGATTACGATTCAACATCAATCAACAACCAATTGCATCAGTAGATACAAAGCTAGTATTCGTATCGATATCCTGATAAGGAGTCTTAGGAGCTATTCTGTACAAATTACTCTTACAAAGTAACTATTTTCATCAATTATTAACAGTAACAATTCCATTATCCGCTAATCACGACATAACGTCAAGAACTAAGCCTCCTTATTCGTTTTAAGGATTAGATCGAGGATGCAACTATATTGCTTTTAGTCTGATCCACTCCGACCTGCTTCCAAGCATTCTGGTAAGTGGAATTGCAATGCAATTATTGAAATTATATTACATTGCATTTGATTTCGTCTATCTAACGTCGTATCCTGTTCCTATTATTCCGAGAATGCTGGATATTAATTGTTTATTCGTTTAGACGAACGCCATCCTAATTTGCACTTAGTTTGTGAATTGTTGAGGGCCCACATGAAAATGAAGCCAAAGGAAAGCAATTAATTAAATTAGTATTTCAGGATGCTTTGTGGCTTCTAATGTTGTAATGGATTAGTCTTTGAATTCTTACCAAATATGGAAGCCGTCCGACGGCATATTAGAAGGCTTGGGATAATGTGTACAAGCTGATTACATCAAATGCGATTAAGCGTCAAATCTGATCTAAGACATAAAATGAGACAATCTACTATAAAAGGAATCCATTTAGGATGAGTGGCTTGATGGCTGGTCGATTTTAATAATTCATGGAAAGGTTATTGTTCTAGAGGTACATATAAGGAAAGGATATGCGTTTCGGTATGAATTGACAATTTAATTGATTGATTGAAGAGTTCTATTAAATTGAATGCATTTGTAATTATACCATTAAACTACGAATTTTAATTTTATCATCTCATGAATTTGAAATATTATTGTATCTAGTTACGAGACGGATTCTCGTTTGATGAAATATAAGCGCATAATCCCTCCTTTGTCATAGCTATCAATGAAAACCGTATTAGTTTTGTTCATGCTTCTTCTTGGTTGGGTTGGTGTCTTGCGTCTTGGGTGGTTGGAGGGGTTGATTGCCAGTAAAATAAAAAAAGAATGTGATTAATACGCCCGGCATTTAATTGGAATGTACTGTGAAGATAATATTTGTGTTAATATTAGGTTACATTGCGATCAGTTATCAATCATGACGTAAATAGTAGTTTAAAGAATGGATTATTTCTACAGGTACAAACAATTTGCTGACCTGAATGTCTGAGTAAAATATTGGTCCGTCGAGCCAGATTACTCAACATTGCAGAAGGTCTCAAGGCTACTACAGGTTTACTTGAGAAACACCACCGGGATCTCAAAGCGGCACAAGGAGTCGAAACCGATCGCAAGTTCAACTTGGCAAACAGCACTGCACTGTCAACATTGCAGAAGGTCTAAAAGCCAATCGCAGGTTCAATTTGAAGAATTCAAGCCGATTCCAGGTTAAATTTGAGGAGTAAAAGCCAATTGCAGGTTCAACATGAAAAACAGCAATGCATTCTCAACATTGCAAAAGGATTCAAGCCGATCACAGAAGGATTTAAGCTGATCACCCGTTCCACTTGGCAAATAGCACCGTATTCTCAACATTTCAGAAGGTTTCAAGGCTATCACAGGTTTACTTGGCAAACACTACCGTAAATTTAATGCTGTGGAAGGTTTCTAGCCGATCGCAGGTTTAATTTAAAGAGTGAAAGCCAATCGCAGGTTCAACTTGGCAAACAACACCGCATTCTCAACGATGCAGAACGATTTAAGCCACAGGTTGAATTTTGGGAAGAACCACTGCAGAAGAGTGGGTGCAGTATCAGCTGGAAGCAGCTAGCAATTCTTCAGACGGAATTTGTGAGCTATTGTAATCAGATCAGCAATTTAAGAGTACAATGGCCACTCGATAGCATCAATCGGGTCATCTCCAACTTAAAAAAGGATGGAGCCAGTAGACACTCATTGGCATACTTCGAGACAAGATTAGCGTGTCTTGAAGACCAATGGAAGGCACGTGAGGAACCACATGCTAAAACCCAAGTGCATTTGCAGGAGGAAACAGAAAAAGGCTTACTGCAAAGATATATCGAGGATTATGCCTGTATCGAGGATTTGGTCTTGGAACACAAGACGATCTTTAAAGGAGGTATCTACAATCATCGTGCTGGTTCTTCAGAGCAGCCACAACCAGCTGTGAACACAAGTGACAACCTACAGTTGGAGCGGATTAAAATTCCAACATTTGATGGGAACTACAGGAGTTGGATAGCTTTTCGTGACCTATTCAAATTCATGATGCATTATCAAATGTGCAGAAGATGCAGTGTCTCCGCAGCAATCTTAAAGGTGAAGCAAAAAAAACTTGTGAAACATTTAAACATAGTAAACGAAACTTATGATGCAGCATGGTCAATATTGTGTGAAAGATATGACAATATGAAGATCATAGTGAGCAGCTTATGCATCGTAGGTAGAGTGCAGGTTCAAATCAGGCAAGCCATGTTACAGGACTTCAAGATATGGTGAATACCACCAACCAGCTTATTGCAAGCTTGAAAACACTGAAAATCGACGGGTTCGACCTTGCTCTAGTATTTATTCTTAATAATAAGCTCAATAAAGAGTCTATAGCGGAATAGCAAGAGCTTATAAGCGATAGCACAGAAGTACCAATGCTAAAGAAGTTTATAACCTTCCTTAACCAAAGGTTCACAATGCTAGAATCATTAACATTGCCGAAGCCATACTCAGAACCAAGACCACCATAAAAGGTTACTACG
This sequence comes from Odontomyia ornata, assembly GCA_963969285.1. Lineage (NCBI taxonomy): Eukaryota > Metazoa > Arthropoda > Insecta > Diptera > Stratiomyidae > Odontomyia > Odontomyia ornata. The sequence continues at coordinate 35,175,125 of OZ017739.1, forward strand.
CACACTACACAACTGGCAACATTACGGTGCGCTATGTCCACCAACCCTCATCGATTGGTTGTATGTGAACGGTTCAAGAAGGCAGCCGTGGATTTAACACGCGAATTGGTAAAAACCAAAATGTTATGTTTCAGCTGTCTTTCCGAACAACATACAGTGAAGCAATGCAAATCCTAGAACTTATAAAAACTGCTCGAAGCGCCATAAGACTCTACTCTAGGCTGTAGATGACAGGTTAAAGCCTACGGAATCACCTCCATCTAAACCAACCACCAGTCAGACCCAAGCACAAATTACACTTCTTTGTAAGACTCAAGTACTGCTGACAACAGCACTCATGACTGTAAAAAAATAGTGAAGGTACAGCTATCACGCTGCGAGCATTATTGGATATCAGCTTACAAAGATTAATTATCACAGAATCGGCAGTCCAATTATAAGGAATAACACGCAAATACTTTAAAATGTCTATAGGACGTATTGCGTATTCAGAAACCGTGATATCCAGAGGAAGAGTTGAACTTACAGAATTGATCAGGAATAAGGACAACGATACATTTTTGAGTTTTCCGGCATTAATAATGCACTAAATTACGCTTATGCTACCCGCCACAAGCATCAATGTTGCTTTATCTCCACGAATCAAGAAATTAAAGTTGGCAGATCCCGGTTTCAACAGGCCATCCCACATCGATCTACTTCTTGGAGCGGGCATCTAATCTTTTTTTACGAAAATTGAAGCTTCTAAAATTTTTTTCGAAATTTGAAGCATTTATTGTGAAAAATTGCTTTTAGACGATCGGAAATGGTTTGTTGAGCGACGCCAACTGATTTTGCAAGTTTGGGATGGATCTTGGTCGAGCAATGTCTCCAATTCGTGATCTTCAAACTTTTTTGGCTGTCCGGGCCGTTCATTGTCCTCCAAGTCATAATTGCCACTTTTAAACCACGTAAACCACTTTTGGCACGTGTGCTCAGCGTGAGCATGCACACCATACACTTCCACCAAAATGCGATGACTTTGGCCGCCTTTTCCTTCAATTAAGAAGTACCCTCCGCAAAAACACTTTATTCGGCACAAAATTCGACATTTTCAGAGTAAAAACAAGTTGGGTAAACAGACCTACGCTCATGTCAGAAGGGTTTTGTATCCAATTTACAAAATGCAGTCACCAGATCGAATCAAATCAAGAAACATGTCAAAGACGATTTTATTGGAGAAAGTATGAAAAACGAGGATCATACTATTATTAACAAAGTTGAACGAATTTCGACTTCTGAGGTTTTTGTTATTGTTACGCTCATAAATATCTCCCTTGATAATTATTTCAGATGTCCATTCGCGAGGGAGGAAACACATTTTTCATGTATTGCCCCCCTGTGCCCCCACTTAAGCAAAAACTGACAGTTTGAGAACTGTTTTGAAAAGCTCCCATGAAAACTTTCATTTCATACTCATATCGGCTACGTTTGATGAATTTTTTTTTCAGGGCCACTCTCCTGTACTGTTACCGATTAATTGCCAATTTTTTCGAATCCTTGAATGGTTACAAACCCTTTTGCTAGGAGCTCTCTCCCGCCTTCTTGACTTGTTTCACTTATGAGGATTGATTGTAGGTACTCATCTTCAGTCATTCATTAAATTGAATCAAGTGTTCAAAGCATGCACCTTAAACGCTGAAGTTGGGAAAAAATGACTCAAAATAATTCAATCTTCGCATTTAAAACAGCCACTATTTTGTTTTACAATTACTGATACCACTAGCTGAACCGATTCTCAAAGATATACATGTGGGAAACGAGCTGTGCTGGCAACCCGGAACGAGTGGCCTGCTAGACGACACAGACGAGATAACGGGTGATTGAACAACTGGTTAGCGAGCACAAACACATAGCAGACGGATGTTGAAGAAGATTCGTATCGAAGACGTCGTGAGAGGCAGTTTAGCAGAGAGCCGTTCCCATCATTCTTAAATTCATATTGTTTTCATTTACAAGTCCGCATCACTATATTAAATAAATATCTTTTATCGAATCAACATCATCGTTATTATTACAATCCCACAGTTTTGGGGGCTCAACCGGGATTGGATAATTGAGCGATCGGATACTTGATTAATCGGATTCATCAAACTGGGATTTTTATATAGTGCTTTGATATTCAGTGTAAATTCAGTGACAATAGAAATTGAAAAGTGCAGTGAACATGTCGAGTAGGAAGTTAACACTTGGTGACTTAGTGTGGGATAGTTTGACCCATCAGCGAACGAAAGCGTCTAGTATAGCTGTGCTGCATAAAGTCGTTTTCGAGAGAGATGACGGTAGAAAAAATCGTAGACAATTACGCGAGTTCGGTGGGTTTGAATATAAAGGCGAAGACAGTGAAGAATTTGAAAACAAAAGAAAGTACATTTGTGATAATTTCGACAAAGTACAGTTAGAAACAGTAAGTGAAATTTTATCGATAAATGTGAAACAGAAAACAAAAGAACAGTTAGCCGTCCAGTTGTGTCGATGTTTAAACGATCTCGAGGTCTTGGAAATGGAAATCGATGAAGGGCGCGAGATCGAGGACCGAAATGTGCAAGCAAGTAGTGAAAGCGACGACAACACCAGCAAACGATCGCAAGGAGTAAGGGAGGAGCAGAGGAGTCGAGCTGATGCCGAACATGAGGAACTGTTGTTGCTGCGAAAACTAATGAGCATTAAACAACTGCGCATAAACGACGAATCGGAGTCCGATGACGAATTGAGCGATCCTCGTCATTCGAGGACAAGCGCGAACAAAAAACGTTGCTTGAAAAAGTACCATAAAATGGCGAATGTAAGCGAGAACGACGAAAATGAAAAATCAAATGGCGCGTGGGCTGATGGTGACCGTAGGACGGGCACTATGACAAAGTGCAGTTTTTCGTTTCGAGACGTTGAAGATACAATTCGTACATTTGATGGTAGTGGACACTACCTTATTGAGAATTGGATTGCAGATTTCGAAGAAATCGCTGACATGTTTGTTTGGAACGAGCTTGAAAAATTTGTGTTTGCTAAAAAATCGCTTCGTGGCGATGCCAAAACATTAGTACAAGCTGAAAGAGGAGTGCGGTCCTGGATTGAACTACGAAGATTGCTGCAAAAGGAGTTTTCGATGAAAATTAGTGGTGCCAAACTACATCGGGTGTTGAGAGAACGAAAGAAGGAGAATTCCGAGTCGATGATGGAATATGTGTTAGCAATGCAGGAGATGGCCGCTCGTGGTAATATAGATGAAGCGTCGCTGATCGAGTACATAGTCGAAGGAATACGAGACACCGAAATTAACAAAATGATGCTGTATGGAGCTGAAGACATAAAGCAGTTGAAGAAAAAGCTGAAGATTTACGAGGACATAAAAGAGAAGGCAATAGCCGTAGCCGATAGCCGATCCAGAGTTGTAGCTGAGAGCCGATCAAGAGTTGTAGCTGAGAGCCGATCAAGAGCCGATACCATTGAGCTGAATAGCACAAAGCTGAACAGTGGAGCTGGTTTTGCAGTAAATAAAAAATATTGTTTTAATTGTGGGTCTGCTGATCACATAAGAGCTGCGTGCACTTTCCCTACAAAGTGCTTCAAGTGTCGTGAGTCTGGACACATGTCCAAGGAGTGTCCGTTAAGCCAAACCCCTAAAGTGTTGAACGTTGCTGAAGTTAAGTCCATTGATAATTCGCCGATGTTGAAAAATGTGTCAATTGGAGGAGTTTCAGTAAGAGGACTTATTGACACGGGCAGTGATGTGAATCTAATCAAGGAAACTGTGCTGCATACATTACCGAATATTCAAATTCAATCAGCTGTTCGTTCATTTCTTGGATTCGGAGGAGTTTCCGTTGCTGCGGAAGGAAAGTTTCTGGCCGATGCCGTGGTAGATGAAATTAAAATGTCATTATGGTTTTACGTCGTGCCAGATGGGGCCATGAGTGTTGATTGCGTGCTGGGCCGTGGAATTGCTGCCGTTGCTGATATAATCATTAAGAGGGACAGTGTTGAATTGAAAAACTGTTGTGCTGAAGACGAAGCTGTTATTATGTCCATTGCAACATTAGAAGACGATGGTTTGCCGCTAGAAGTAGTACCGTCTAAATATCAAAACGAGGTGCAAGAATTAATCGAATCATACAAGCCGCAGGTCGTAGTGGAACCACCGTTTAAGATGCATATCGAGTTGAAAGAAAAAATGCCAGTCGTGCATCGGGCTAGTCGACTAGATTTTGTTGAGCAAGAGGCACTCAGGTCGCAGATTTCTCAATGGCTGATGGATGGAGTTATTCGACGATCAACGTCGCCATATGCTAGTAGAGTAGTCATCGTAAGAAAGAAAGATGGTACGCCGCGAGTTTGCGTCGACTACAGAGATCTGAATAAGAAGGTCATTAGAGAAATTTTCCCGACTCCATTGATAGAGGACGTCATCGACAAGCTGCAAGGCGCACGCGTGTTTACAACAATAGACCTAGAAAACGGATTCTTTCATGTAGCAGTCGATGAATCGAGTATTGGATATACGGGATTTATCACCAACGAGGGGCATTTTGAGTTCATGTACGCGCCGTTCGGATTTTGTAACTCGCCAGCTGTGTTTTTGCGTTTCATTAACTTTATTTTCAACCCGCTGATTCACGAGGGGATCGTGTTAACATATATGGATGACGTGATAGTGCTGGCCAAGGATGAAAGAGAGGGCGTACAGCGCTTGAAGTACGTATTGGAAGTGTGCATGAAGCACGGGCTTCGGATTAAATGGAAAAAGTGTCGATTCTTGCAGCGGCAGATTGACTTTTTGGGACACCGTATAGCAGACGGAACCGTCAAGCCAAGCGAGCAGGTTGTCCGCGCTGTAACAAAATTTCCATTGCCACAAAATATTAAAGCTGTACAGTCCTTCCTGGGATTAACCGGGTACCTGAGAAAATTCATATTAAATTATGCAATGATTGCTCGTCCATTGTCAAACCTTTTAAGGAAAGAAGTGCAATTTCGCATGGATTCATCGCAAATAGATGCAGTAACAAAGTTGAAAGCTGCTATTACTAGTTGCCCAGTGTTACAAATTTATCGACGAGGAGCAGAAACAGAGCTGCATACGGACGCTTCAGCTAGAGGATTTGGAGCTGTGTTGTTCCAGCGAAGCGAAGATCAACAGTTGCACCCTGTTTACTATTATAGCAGCAAAACCACTAGTGCTGACGAGAGTGCTCATAGTTACTATTTGGAAGTTAAGGCCGTCTATTTGGCTTTCAGGAAACTTAGACACTATCTGTTGGGAATCCATTTTAAGCTGGTCACTGATTGCAGTGCTTTTAGACAGACAATAGAAAAGAAGGAGTTGCCACTAGCAGCCTCGAGATGGGTAATGTTTATTCAAGATTTTGACTTTGAAGTGGAGCATCGAGCTGGAAGTCGCCTCCCGCACGCTGATGCATTAAGCCGATTTCCCACGATGATATATTTGATGCGAGATGAATTTATAGTCAGGTTAGAGCGAGCGCAAGCGAAGGATCCGCATATCGAAGCTATTAGAAAAGTGCTGGAATCCAATCCTAATTACGATGGCTATGTGTTAAAAGGATCGTTGCTGTTCAAAGGAGTTGCCGGAAGAGAGCTGTTATGTATACCAAGAGCGATGGAATCAGAAGTCATTCGAACCGTGCACGAACGGAGTCATTTTGGCGTACGAAAGACGATATTCCAAATTGAGAACGAATACTACATCTTGAGTTTGAAGAAGAAGGTGGAGAGTTGCATTCAAAACTGTGTGCGGTGCATCCTAGCAAGTCGCAAAGCCGGAAAGCAAGAGGGGTTGCTGCATTGTCTAGAAAAGGGTGATCAACCATTGGACACTCTTCACGTGGATCACTTGGGGCCGATGGATGCCACCAGTAAGTCATACCGCTATATTTTTGTTGTTGTGGATGCTTTCTCGAAATACACTTGGCTGTTTCCGACGAAAACGTTGTCTACCGATGAAGTCTTGAGGAAGTTCGCCGAGATCCAGAGAAGCTTTGGAAACCCGAGACGGTTAATCAGTGATCATGGAGCTGCCTTTACGTCCGCAGCTTTTAAGGAGTTCTGTGACCGGGAAAACATACATCATGTGATAACAACTACAGGAGTGCCGCGTGGAAATGGGCAGGTTGAACGAGTCAACGCCAATATAGTGCAAGCTTTGAAGAAGCTGGCTATCGAGCATCCTGAGAAATGGTTCAAGTATGTGGACCGTTTGCAATTCGCGCTGAATACGAGTTTCCATAGAGCTACAAAAACTACGCCGTTCGAGCTACTCTTTGGGGTACGAGGCAGGGGTGCAGAGCATACTGAAATTCGACAGATGATAGAGGAACTACACGTGCAACATTTTAATGCCGAGAGAGACCAGAGACGAATCGAAGCCAGAGAACACATCCAGAAAAGTCAAGAGGAGAACCGCCAGCAATACAATAAGAGACGTAAGCCGGAAAACATCTATAAGGTGGGAGACCTTGTCGCTATCAAAAGAACGCAGTTTGTTGTTGGAAGAAAGCTAGCCAGTGAGTTTTTGGGTCCGTACGAGGTTACGAAGGTGAAAAGAAATGGGCGATACGATGTTGTCAAAGCCAGTGCCAGTGCCGAGGGTCCGAAGATAACTAGTACAAGTGCTGACCACATGAAACCGTGGCGCCGTTATGCCGACTATGAAGACGAAGGTTCTTCATCCGAGACGGATGAAGTTCAGGATGGCCGAATGTGGGAAACGAGCTGTGCTGGCAACCCGGAACGAGTGGCCTGCTAGACGACACAGACGAGATAACGGGTGATTGAACAACTGGTTAGCGAGCACAAACACATAGCAGACGGATGTTGAAGAAGATTCGTATCGAAGACGTCGTGAGAGGCAGTTTAGCAGAGAGCCGTTCCCATCATTCTTAAATTCATATTGTTTTCATTTACAAGTCCGCATCACTATATTAAATAAATATCTTTTATCGAATCAACATCATCGTTATTATTACAATCCCACATACATGACACTTATCATTCCTGAAATTTTCATGCAAATCCTAGCAAAACTGTAGTGTCTGAGTCGGTAAAAAGCGCATGTTGTTCCATAGCCATATGTTGCCATAGTAATAAATGCAGCGCATATTGTTCCATAGTAATACAGGAAAATTCAAACCGCTATAACTTCGCTAAATATGATTCAATCTTTATGAAACTTTCAGAATAGATCAATTTTATAAATAGTCAATAGTGTACTGAATTTCATTGAATTTAAGGGTACCGTTAAGATTTTATTCAAGAAAATATAAAATCGATAAATCATACAATTACTAACAAAGTTGAGTGAATTGCGACTTCTCACGTATTTGTTGTTGTTGTTGTACTCACCAAGGCCTACATTCCTGATTTTTTTCAGATTTTTCGGATGGAAGGTGTCCAATCGGGACACCAATTTTTCGTGTATTTCCCCTCCCTGTGCGCCCCTCGAAGCGAACTTTGCCAAATTAAGACCTGTTTTGAAAAGCACTCATCAAGACCTTTCATTTGAGACCCATATCGGCTACCTTCAATGAAATTTTTTTTCGGGGGTCACTCCCCTATATGGGGAGACCCCCCTTAAATACCTCATAAAATTTTTTTGTAGCTGAACTTTGAAGAGAGCACCACTTTACACCTACATACAAAATTTGATGCTTCTAGCCTAAGTAGTTTCCGAGAAAAACTGCTGTGACACACGGACGGACGGACGGACGGACAGACAGACGGACAGACGGACAGACGGACAGACAGGACGCGATTTTAGAAGGGTTTTGTAAAATTATTTTACAAAGCCCTAAAAAGTATTGTTGATTACACTTCAGCTAAATGACACATACTGATTCTGCAACTATATTACAGTAGCTTTCCAACACATATATGGAAAGGAGAATCACTGGAATAAAAATTAAGCTACGCCATATTATGGCAACTCACTGGACAATGGGTTCATTCATGGCCAGCCTTGCGCACAAAACACAAAACTCGGATGGGTTCTCTTCGGATCAACTGCCAGCATGGGAAACGATAAGAGCTCTCTATCATTCGTAGCTTCCGAAGAACTGGATAAAACTCTCAGGCGTTTTTGGGAGATTGTAGAACCGTCAACCATAATACAACCAGCACCAGAGGATGCTCAAGTCAAAAGACACATCTCTGAAAATACGAGTAGAAACTTAGATGAAACATACACAGCTATGCTGCCATTTAAATCGGAAACATTGCATTGCACATATTAGATTCCGACAGCTAAAGCAACGCCTTTCAAGTCATCCTGAGCAAAAAAAGGAATAATACTCGTATGCGTTCATGAAAGAATATTTAAACCTTGGTCGTATGGAAGAAGTGCCAGATGATTTAGTCCAGAATACAGATTGTTACTACCTTCCACACCATGAAGTCATCAAGGAGACGAGCTACACGACAAGGTTACGTGTGGTCTTTAATGCATCACAGAGGTCAATAGGTGGAAAATCCCTAAATGATCTGTTACATGTTGGTCCTACAATACAAACTAATCTCCTTAATCTGCTTCTGAGATGGCGAAACTACCAGTACGTTGTTACTGCCGACATAGAAAAAATTTATAGGCAGATACGAATTCATGACAGCGATCGTGACTACTAGCGCATATTGTGAAGTTTCTACTAAAGACCAATCTGTCACTACGGATTGAATATAGTGACATACGGTACAGCCTACGCACTGTTTTTATCAATACGGACTCTTCAACAACTGGCAATTGATGAACGTGTCACCAGAAACCACTGAAACGATACTCCATGACTTCTTTGCCGATGATCTTTTGACTGGCTCAGATGATTTAGCCTACTTGAAACACTTCCAAGCCGAACTCAGAGTAGTGCTGCACAAAGGAGGTTTCATCTTCGAAAATGGTGAGCTAATCACCAAGACCTTTTTGAAGCTATTTCAGAGGAAGATTCAGAATATCAAAACCATTGAACATAGCTCTTTTAGACGAAATTAAAACGCTTGTACTACAATGGCATCCTGCAGAAGATGTTTTTTTTATTCCAAGTCCGGTTTACAGAAGAACAAAAGATAACAAAGCGCTCTATACTTTCAGAGTTAGCGAGACTATTTGATTCATTGGGTTGGCTACAACCATGCATAATCACAGGAAAAATCACCATGCAGTAATTATGGCTACTAAAATTAGGATGAGATGACGAGGTTCCTCCAACCACAGCAAAGGATTCGAACCACACCCACAAGCAATTACTAGTTCTCGATGATCTTCGCATTCCTACATGGAACAACTGCACAAACAACGCAACCATCGAACTACATGGTTTCTGTGATGCCTCAAATGCAGCTTCTCCTTCTTTCTTGTAGCACTACAGCCCCTCTCGGGCCTTCGCTTAGAGATAGTTGGAGTATCCCATTTTCATGACCGTATTGATTTTTTTTGGAAGCTGGTTTGGTCAGTACCATGCTCCCGTGTGCCTGCTCAGCTATGATATAATCTGATTAAATCAGTACATATCATCACTGAGTGAACACTCATATTCTGTCCTAAAAATCCCCTGAACTAAATCACGTTGCTTCCAACGAGATTTGAGCCTGGGGCCTTCGGCTAATGGGTTCATGCTCTAACCACTAGACCACACAGACTTGCAGCTTATGCAGTTTTAACTTACGTACGAGTTTTGGATGCAAACGGGTGCATATATACTAGTTTGCTTAGCGTAAAATCCAGAGTTGCTCCATTGAAAATAATATCAATACCGAGGCTTGAGCTCAGCAGTGCTGTTCTCCTATTAGAAACAATGAAACAGGTAAAGCAAGCATGTAAGTGGAAGAATGTTAAAACATACTTTTAAACCGACTCAAAAGTTGTCTTCGCCTGGATTCAAAAACCTGCGGCGATTTGGAAGGTGTTTGTGGCGAATTGTGTGAGCCTTATACATGAAAAGTCAGTGCCTAATAATTGGCATCACATTTCTACAAATGACAATCCAGCTGATCTTGCTTCAAAAAGAATCCGCCTGGAACATGTGTTGTCAAATTTACGTGAGCACCTGCCTGTAGTTGGCCTAATCTAACGGTCACCATTAGACTGCGATTGGTTTAAGCGCCAATCATTCGCTCCCAAATTCGATACCAGTTTACATTGAGGGAACTCTCAACTTTCATACTGGTAGAGACGATACCTAGCTATATCTGACGCTTCAAGGTTAACGCCAACCTTTGTTTACACCACTAGCCACCACGATACTCCCCGAAGCGCCGCAAAAAGTCGGTTTGGCTTACCAACCCAGTAATTCATATAACGAACAACTCAACGCTGACAGCAATTGAACAGGAAATCGTTACGGATCAAACACGTTCAGTTGCAATAATTGCAACTGAGCCAGAAATATTCGGGAGATACTCATCACTTCCAAAACTTCTTAAAGTGATGGCGTACATACCTCAATTCACTTATAATGCTTCCCATTCAAACCACAAACAGACAGGTTCTTTAACTTTCGAAGAGGTACAAGAAGCGAAAATTAAGTGCATACACTTATCCCAACAACACGCCTTCCCATAAGAATTACATAAATTATGCAACTAGAACGAAGTATCCAACAGCAGCAGCATTTAGACCCTAAATTCCTGGATTGACGTTCATGGAATGCTCAAGGTTTGCGGAAGATTGCAACATGCACCAATCAGTCAGGACGCCAAATATCCGGCTATAATTTCTCGCGACTCATTTGCAAAATTGATTGTGAAACAGCATCATTTGACACCATTACACGGAGGAATTCAACTAGTTTTGGCAGTCGTACGACAACAATACTGGATTGTCAAGGCACAATCTTTCGTTAAGCGCATGCTGAGGGATCGCGTCACCTGCTCTAAATCTATGGTACGTCCAGGAAATCAGTTAATGGGATAACTTCCTTCCCCCAGGTTTCAAATGGAGAAACCTTTTGCACAGACAGGACTAGACTACGCCAGGCCGATAACCATTAAATGGAATGGCGGACGTGAAGCTAAAGCAATGAAAGCGTACGTCACTGTGTTCGTCTACTTGGCAACTAAAGCTTTCCACCTGGAAACCGTTAGTGAACTCTCGACACGGACATGCATTGTGGCAATCCGACGATTTATTGCCCGACAAGGCAAATGTCACACCATATACAGCGACTGCGGGACAAATTTCTTAGGCAGTGAAAGGCAGTTGAAGGAGGCATTCAAGGAAGCCACGAAGCACTGTGAGGAACTTCTTTATAACGAGGTTATCCGCTGGAAATTCATTCCTCTCGGCAGCCCGCACTTTGGTGGGGTCTGGGAAGCTGGAATAAAATCGATGAAACGACACTTGATAAGGGCAGTTGGTCAACAGTTACTAATGACCGAAGAGTTATTCACCCTCTAAGCACAAATAGAAGCCTTTCTAAGCTCGAGGCCTTTATGTGAGATAAGCAGTGACCCCAACAACCATACAGCGCTTACTTCTGGGCACTTTGGATGTAACTTGTTTGAGATACCATCCATCCCATCACGTAAATCCATCAGGTCTAAATGGGAATCAGTTCAACTAACTAAGCAAAATTTCTAGAATCGGTGGAAGCTCGAATATCGCACGGCCAAAATGGAAGACGGCACAACCCAATCTACAGATTGGAGATCTTGTCCTTGTAAAAACGGACAAATTTTCTTCCACACATTGGCCACTTGCAAGAGTAACGGACGTACATTCTGTCCGTGCGTTGTGTCCGTCAAACTTCACGCCAGAGTCACTAGACGCCCTATCATCAAGATTTGCGGTCTACCGTTTGACAACATAAATCCGGAGCCTCCAAAAAACGAACATAAGCAGCTACCTTAAACGACTACGCTTGTAACGACTACAGAAGTGAGTAAAAAAAACGACCCAAAATCGCATCAATCGTAAATACATGGTCAGAGTATTTATCAGACTACGCAAAGAAACATAAAGGTGAATCTGCAAACCCAACTCCGAAAAAATTACAACCCAGAGGATTAGCCTCACGATTACTATATTCACTACTAGTAGTCTGTTGTGTCTTTCCACAAATGAATCGCAGCGTTAATATCACACAACTTACACCTGGATTCTACATCAAGCCTCGGAACAGCACGAATACACCGAGGATTGTTGAAGATGCAACTGATACTACCCTGTACCAATCTTTAATATGATCAAGCTAACATAGAAGTGGTCGTAACAAAATCTCGTGGACTTTGCCAATCCAGCTCCAGCTTTTCAAGTGAAATCGGATGCTCTGAGCTAATCCACCACTTAGAAGAGTTTAAGGTAGAAATTGTCCATAAAATGTCTACCCTAAAGCTGCTGCGTAGCAGACGGCGAAGATGTGTGCTAGGAACTCTTTTAACTACTGTCTACAAGGACGTCAACGGCTTATCTGAAAATCAAGAGAAAGTCATACGTTCCATGAACAGTCAGGACAAGCTCATGCTCAAGGCAGTGAAAACCCTTAACAGTACCTCAGGCAAAATTGGTACCCAACTAAACCGATTTCAAGTTTAGCCGCAAAGAAGTATAGAACGAATCAATGAACTGAGCCACTAGTACAAAAGCATAGATCACAATAAAATCAGCATTCACCTCTTTGCTACATACCAGCAGGCAGAAAACTATCTTCAAGAAGTTCACCGCAAGTATTTTAGTTTACTATCAACCCTTGCTACACCAACAAGTATCTGGGAATGCATCAGAGCAAACAATGCTATTCAGGACATCAATCAAACACAAACGCTGCTTCGAGATCATAGGCAGATCTTATATCAGGCAATCGAACCCATGCAAATCAATTCGGATGATAACAGTATAAAGTTATTGGCATTCCTTCCCATTATCGATAAGCACCCGTATTACTTAATAAAACCCACCTCAGTTCCAGAAAACATAGGGAACAATACGTTCCAAGCATTTGATATACCATCAGCAATTTCGGGTGTGAACTATGGCTTGCAACAATTTTTTTTAAGCTTCTACTAACGACCTCTCTAGGATCGCAGCCGGTCAATAATTAGTAGGTATCAGTGTACTCTATGATGTCAATTTGAAACCAAATTGCTTAATCAATGAGATGCATAAGGTATTCGCCAGAGATTCATGTGCCGTACATACTTTTAAACTAAAGAGTATAGTCTGGAAACAACTGCTTGATACAAATACCGGGATGTTTACAATGCCATCAGCAGTCAAGGTGATCGCAGAAACGTGTTTCTCAATGATACTGGAGTAATACGACTTTCCCAGGACTACAACCTTAGAGTCGGAAATTCACAGTGAACTGCCTCTTGGAAAGCCGCAACGAGGAACCTTTCCATCTACCTGCTTCCACACCCACCTGTTCTTAATCAGACAATAAACCAACTAAACATTCCTAATCTTGCAGCACCAAAGGTCATTAAATCCGAGAAATCCTTTGGAATGTACATTCATCAAGAACAGGAGATCATTGAGAACTACCAGACTACTTCTTGGTCGACCATTGGACAACACGGAGCAAACATCAGCCTTTCTGTCATAATCACCTTGATTATCACATCATTATGCTTTCTCTTGCTTCGGAATCGTCGCAAAAAAGTCCAAAAAACAGCAAAACCACAACGGACAACATGGTATCTACAAAACGTCGACAAACCTTAATCACTAAGAACCTTGGACGGTTCATGGCGGGCAGTAATGTCTAAGATACATCTATTACATTGCTCTCATCACCTTCAATTCACCTGAAAACAATTTGTCTGCTCAACACACCTGCATCGGCATATTGGAGAACTCCTAAATTTTGCGCGACTACGCGTGTCAGCAACTCCATCAGCGATAAATGATCATTTCTGCACAAGCTCCAACCATCAATAACCTTTCCTATTGGATTATTGAACTTCGCACGAGTATGCGTGTCAGCATATTCACTAGCGACAAATACATCAATTCCGCACGAGCTCCAACTATCAACAAATTTTTTTGTTGGAGTCAACAATCGAGACAATCAATTTCTTGCACAATTCAAGTCAGCAAAATACTTTGACTTAATTAAAATGTAAGGAAATAAAACGTGTATAAATATGTAAATAGTAGCATAATGAATTCATTCTGGAAAGAGACATCACAAAGTGCGTGTTTTCATTGAATTTTTACTTTCCAAAGCAAATATTTTGTCATACAAACGAATTTCGCTGGCAATAATTTTTCTTTCCCGCCAAAAATTTAAAATGGTGATATTTAGTAAATATAGAATCTGTGCGAATTTGATTAAGTTGACCATGAATATGATAGACTTAATACGTCAAAATGCAATTAATGAGACATATTTGCAATAGACTTCAACAACCATTTAAAATTTGTTGCTATACTCGATAATAGCCTTTAAGGCCAAAACCTCCCAACCTCAAGAACGCACTCTAATAAAGCTAATTGAGATATGTATTTGGAGCATTTCATCTTATAAACTTTCTGTTCGTACGAAAGTTCTAGTTCACGTTCTCTTCCGAAGCTTGTTGAACATAAACTAACTTTCGCACGTGTAGCTCATACTGCAAGATTTATATAAGAGGTTAAAGTTTCTCTTCTTACAGTCCAGGTGACTATGATCACGATTGCTCTTGCAGTTTAAGTACTGCAATTAATAATCATTAGCTTCTAACAAAGTATTCTCCTGAAAGTTTCATCTTCACCACTCGTGTCGAATATCAGCTTTGGGCTTAAAGTTCCCTAAGTAACCAAAAGTGTAGAGTTGACTTGAATCCAAGAAGCATTAATAAAGATATGGAAACAAGTTAAGAATAACTTAATAAGTTTAAGTAATCGTGAAATGTATCTTTTGTTGAAAGATAATGAGGTGGCTTCGATAGTTTGCAAATACTAAGAATCGATCTGAGGAAAAACAGTTTGCTATAATTCTCCTAAGACAATAGAATCACAAGTTTCCAAAACTTTCGGGTTAAATAGGATGAAACACAATTATGAATTGAAAACATTCAAACGAATTGGAATAAAATAAATTCCCACTTCAGTATGTGCTGCTAAATCCTGTAGCATCTTTCATTATAGCTTCTAAATTACCTCCATCTAGTCATTCTCTCAAGACTTTGTTTCGTTAAATAATGCAGAATATGAGCAGCTTTTACGACCTTCTATCCTATCTAACCTATAGTATTTCATTTAAGGACATACATTACATTCATCGTACTTTGTTCTTATATTTTATTTTGGACAATATGTGGTCATTAGATATTCTAGGAAACGACCCAAGCTGTGTCATTTATCTTGAGAAACGGTGCGTAATATGTTTAAATGAAAATTATTTTAGATAATAAATTTTTAGCCAATGATGAATAAGCTTGATGTGCTGAGGATAGAAATAAACTGACAAAGATGCATGTTAAATATTAATTCTCTCAATGATTATTCTTAGACCCCTATTTATGCTCCAGAACTTTCTCTAAAGCTGGCGAAATTTGGCATTTTCTCTGTTAAAGAAATTCCGCATCATTTATGTTAAGAAAATATTTCAAGAGTTTTGTTACACTGTGAGGTGCCTTCAAGCTGGGGACTCCTCTTCTAGCGGGAAGGGAGAGGGGAAGAAGAACTGCCAGATAAGCTTTCCCCAGCCCTGTCTGCTGTGCGTCCCTTTTATCTTTTAAGAATGCCTGAACATGATGCGCCACCTGGCTCCATTTGTCAACTGACGCAAGCCTCAACGCGACTATACTATCTGGAGTGAGCTCCCCGTCTCCCTGTAGAGGCTCCGTTGCAGTTTGTCCCATTGGCGGACATGGTCTTCCTTTCCTAAGCTGTGCAGGTAAGACTTAAAATACCCATGCCCGCTCAAAAGCTGAGTCAGGTAGAAGACAACCTCACCATGCCTGTGATTTAGCCACAATCTCACTACCTCAGTCCACCTTCCCTTCGTGTGATTCTCGCAAGACTATTGCCAATCGTTGAGTGAGCGCTGTCTCTCCTTGAGTGCAACCATCTCCCTCGTGTCCTTGTTTCGATGCAAGTAAATAACTCTGCACTTTCTAGCAAGGAGTGCAATTGGTAGCACGCTTCTCACTGTTGAATCAGAGACTGTCAGATGTGAAGATGCAGTCCTCAGTGCTCCTCTTCTCTGTACCTGTGCCAAGCGTTTTCAGTTTACCTCCTTACTGAGAGCGTCACCCCATATTTCTGTTCCGTACAGTAGCACTGACTCAACAGCAATCATCAAGAGGCGTCTTCTTGATGGATTGAGTCCTCCTACGTTGGCCATAAGTCGACTCAGAGCTGAAACTCCTGAAGGAGCCTTTTCCGCCGTTGCCGTGATTTGCTCCGGGAAGCTCGTCTTTGAGCCAATCAGTCGCCTCAGGTACTTCGCCGCTGGCTTCGATTCGACTAGTATGTCTCCAATGCTGGTCATCTTTACTCGAGCCACTTTGGTTTTTTCTAGTGCTAGACTGGACCCATGAGCAGTGAACTAGTCTCTCACTTGGCGCACAAGCGTATCTAGCCTAAGTTGTGCTTGTTTAAAAGTTCGTCCGGTGACCAGAGCTGCAACATCATCCCCATACTCAAGCGAACGTGACTCATGTGGCATCTCCTGTTTCAGTATCCCATCGTAAGACACGTTCGATAGGCCTGGACTAAGGATAGATGCCTGGGCAACATCCAATGTGACCTCTAACCTTCGTTAGCCCTGTGTTGTGTTGTAAAGCAGGCTTTGATCCTTCAGATAGTCCCTCAGAAGCCACATTAGATATTTTGGAACTTTAAAAGGGTTTTCCTGCGTATCCAGAACAACTACCCTTCTAGTGGAGACAAATGCAATGTTGCAATAATTATTCCCATCGTTGAATTTCTTGACGAGCTTCCCTATTATGGAATTATTACAATAGTCTTCTTCTTCTTCTTTGTAGTACTACAGCCCATCTCGGGCCTTCGCATAGAGAACGTTAGAGTATCTCATTTTCATGACCGTCTTGAGTTTTTCAGAAGTTGGTTTGGTCAGTACCATGCTCCCATGTGCTTGCTCAGCTATGATATGATCTGATTAAATCAGTACATATCACCACTGAGTGAACACTCGTAGTCTGTCCGAAAAATCCCCTGAACTAAATCACGTTGCTCCCAACGAGATTTGAACCTGGGACCTTCGGCTTATACGTTCATGCTCTAACCACTAGACCACAGACTACTTAGAATAGTACTCGGATACGATTGTAACGCGAAAATTGCTCGATTTGAATTGGGCGTTTCAGTGGGGGCTATCCTGTGAAGACGGGGTAAATTTGGTGCTGCTTGTGATCCCTTAATTTACCTTCAAAGCCGCTGACGAGGTTGGGCTGTCCACAACGTAACACCTAAACGCGCAACGAGCCTAAATTACCTTTGGCACAGAAAAGAAAACGGAATCTAAAACTACTGTGTCGCACAAAGGAATCCAAAGCACTCTACGCAAAAAAGGAACAAATACACGTTGACGTGAAGGAGCCAAAAACACCTCCATCCCTCCAAAAAAATCGTTCCACCTTACTACAGAATACACCTGTTCACACACATACAACTTTACTAATCCAATAAAAGATCCCAAGGATCTCAGCACTCCTGTTGCGTTTTTGACGTGGCAAATCGGCGCAACCGCTGCAAGAGTGATAACACCAGTTGAAACTTTGAAAAATTCGTTATCTACCACCAAAAATATAAAAGAAATCTCAAATCTTAAAATGATAAACTAGTGTATTAAAATCTTATGTTACTTACAGCAATAATTACACATAACAATAATTAGAATACGAAGCTGGGGGCCCTTTTTCGACGGAAAAATCAATGTAAATCACTGTATACTCCAACCGCAGGCAATATATCGATCCCTCCACCTTCACTACCGTTGATGAGTCAGATTTCCTTCTTTCAGGAGATTCGCGCGCTACCCGTTCGCAAAAGATGCGGGATCTGTAGCACACGCTGCATCTTCACCTGCACTTTGCTGACTAGAAAAAAGAGAGCGCTCCCAACGTTACTCATCTTTATAAAATTTTCGCCACAAGGGCTGTTCCTCGACAATGAAGATCAAGATCAAGGTTAAGTTACCATCGGCATCCCTGCTCAACCTTCAGCCTTAGTAATGGCACAAACCAACATTCAGCGGCCATATGTTTTCGCAGAGAAACTTCTAAATGAAAACAATCTTAAGCTTGTTTTGGTTTGTTTAGCTCGTTAAATGATATAGCTGATAAGCATTAACTGCCGTTGGTTGCAATGGAACAGGGAATGCACAAATTATCTTCTTGCAAACAGTCGTTACACCTTTCCTTTCAGTTTCATAAATAATGTTCAGTGGCTCTTCAGTAATCTTCCGAATTTATGGTTCAACATATGTAGAAGCTTTACTCTGAGCTGATAGGTATATTTGTAAGGCTATCGCCGCCTCCACGTTCACAGGTAGATTAGCTTCGTATATCTGAGCGTTTGATATTAGCTGCATGATTTGCATGACTTCATGATAAGTAATTTGGCGATGAATTTCGATCCATTTGGAAAATATTTCTTTTGTTGTTGACTCTATAGAGAGCAAGAGCTGTGGAGAGACATAGTAATGTTTCAGAATTTCTTTTTGCCATAAAATACTCTGAACCGATGGTTCGTTTATTATGTTCATCAGTAAATTATAAATAAGTAGCAAAGAAAGATTCACTATGTAAATTAATTGTGTTCATTCTTCGGATTTTTGTATTCATAAATCTTAGCCAATTGGTACATTGTTACGAAAGCTCCATTCCAATCATTCACCTCTGAATATTTAAAAAATAGACTCATTTCATCCACTACCTAGGGCCAACGTTCAGCACAACCAAATTTGATTATATAAAATACACCGACTGATAGTTGATGCCTTAAAAGATCATTCAACACTACTCTTACGGGTCATCGCTCGATCTTGTCAGTGTATCGAATGTATCATTGGTTCTTCGGTTTTCTATTTCAAATTCAGGTGAGGTCAGCCAATTTGTTCTCATGTCCGCTAGCGATCTCCAACCAAAAATCTCCTTTGGGAATGGTTAAGCTGCCGCACACACGTAGAAAAATGTTTTAAAGCGCACTTTTTCTTACTTACTATTCTGACTATTTGTAAGTTTAATAAATTTTCAAGAAAGA
This sequence comes from Odontomyia ornata, assembly GCA_963969285.1. Lineage (NCBI taxonomy): Eukaryota > Metazoa > Arthropoda > Insecta > Diptera > Stratiomyidae > Odontomyia > Odontomyia ornata. The sequence goes on from OZ017739.1 coordinate 35,194,317, forward strand.
AAAATAAAGAAACAAAATTCCAATAATAATCCTTACCAGCTCTTCACCTCGTGGAGTGCTCCATGAAAACGTGTCATGCGTGCTTGATGTTGACACTGGAGTGCTAAAGATCCTTGTCAGCGGTGACAGCGTTCCTAAATTCAATTGTCACCAACAGAACAATCCGTCGCTTAGTGTGCCGTTATTTTTCTGCCTTTGAACCACGCTGCTAGGAGAAAGGTCCCCAGCAGCACAAGTTGCAACACGTCAGCTGGAACAGATTTGGAGCTTTGCTTACTTTCAATGATAGGACTGCCTCTTTTAGTACCAGCTATGTGAAGAGTGGGGACTTGAATGCTGTTTTTCCATGGACAGCGTTAATACCCCCGCACTATCACGTCCGTCTTTTCCCTTCACGTCTTGCAATGTGTAGAGCACCAAGCTTCCGCATAACTAGCTTGTAGCCAAAGCCGTATGAATCCTCGTCGCATTAATATCTTGCCGGCAGCGAGCCTTGCTGTTGTTAATCAATTTGCGAAGGCATTTCCTGGCCGACTTATATGCTACTACCCGGTTGCACGCCATGTCATGGTTCCCTACCCGTTGAGCCTCACGCTGAGTGTCCCTTTGCTTTTCAGAGACCTCAATTGACCACCAGTACTCTGGGGGCTTGCCGTGGCTAGGTTTTTGAGGGGCATGGAACCGCTGCAAGCAGTTGAGCTTACCAGGTCTTCAGCTACCAGTTCCTTTGTCCCCTGCAAAAACCCCCTGCAGCAGAGCGACTGCCGTGAGCACGTTGACAAACCTCTCGATGTCCATCCTTATAATGTTCACCCTATTGTAAAGGGTGTTTTTTAGAGACATAAAACTTCAAAATGAAATTGATTGTATTGGAAAGATAATTTTTTGCCATTTTGTTTGCATACAATTTAGTCATGTAAGTGCCACAACTAGCGCGGACGATCCTCAAACGGAAGGTCCAATTTTCGACTACTTTAACCAATAATTTGGGGCCGTATCTCTCTAATAACGTGGCGAATATTGTCATCCAAATAGTCAAGCGTCTCAGTTTCGTCAGCGTAGACGAGTGATTTGACGTGTTTCCACAAGAAATAGTCTGGCGGTGTTGAATCGCAAGATCTTACAGGCCAGTTCACAGGTCCGAAATGAGATATTCTGCGCTCATCAAACGCTTCTCTCAATAAGTCATTGATTGCATGAGCTGTCTGGCATGACATACCATCCTGTTGGAATGAGAGATCTTCTGCATAACGGTGAGTCAATCCGGAACGAGAGATCTCCTGCATTACGGCAAGTCAATTCCGGAACGAGAAAGTCATAGATCACGACACTACTCGTATAGCGGTCACCATTGACTCTAATTTTATTCCCAGCAGCATTTCTGAAGGCATATGGACCAATAATTCCAGAAGTCCATAAAGCACACCAACGACTTTCTTCGGATATGACGACGTTTAGATAACCGTTTGTGGTTGCTGATCACTCCAAATTGGGCAGTTTTGCTAATTAACGTAGCCGTTCAACCAGAAATGAGCCTCATCGCTAAACAGAATTTTCTGATGAAATTTGAAATCTGCCGCAATTTTTTTTTTTTTTTTTGGGCCCATACACCAAATATACAGGTATGCCGTGTTCGATGGTTGGTTGGCTTCAATTCCTGCATAAGTTGGATCTCATAAGTCAGCAAACCAAGATCTTTCCGTGAAATTTCCCATAATGTGGCTGGGCACAGGTTTAATTGTTGAGCACGATGTCGAATGAATTCACTTGGGTCTACATCAATACTACACTCTACAACTGCTATGCTTTTTTCATTACTCACTGTACAACCTCTGGATGGATGCGTTTTATAAGTGATTGTAAATGTGGTGCATCACCGATCCATGGTTAATCGAACTAATTGTTCTAATGGACGATTATGTCCAGCATAAATTTAATGGAGTGCACGATGTGTTTTTTGAACAGAACCGCTCATTTAAAATAAATTTGGAGACGTTGTTCAACCATCAACCTTTTTATGATAAAATGGCAAACCAAACAAAGTTCAAAATGAATGACAGCTCCTGCACCATACGTAGCATTTAAAAATGTTGCCAACTTGTAGTTACCTCTAAAAAGCACCCCTTAAATGAGGGCGCAGACGTACTGATGATCACTGGCTGAGTAGTGATCCATACTATGGGCTCCGAAGCGAATGTCACATGTGGTATGGTTCCTTCACAGCCAATACGAAGGGAAGTTGGGTCTTTTTGGTGTTTCGTGCACCGAACGCCGTCCTGGTGGTCATTTGTTGGATTCGTTTTCCCCAAGGATCTGTTGAAGGCATTCCCCATTCGATTACATTAGCATTGAAGTCTCCTCCAACGAGCACGTTGCCATCTGTGTTCGAGACAGCGCCCTCCAAAGAATTGGGCTTGGAAAGATAGTATTGGTGCGTTTAGCGTTACAAACACACTCAAGAAGGTGATCCCTGAGTACCGAACCCACATGAAACCATCCCCCTGTTTATAGTCCTCCCGCTGGAAATCATTGTACCAGACCCAGCAGGCAGTAGTACCTGTTTTGTCAGCATACCATAGATGGCAAAGGGTCTTATGGTATGTACAGTGGCTTCAACTGCATTTTTTTGTAGCATAATACCAGTGTAATTGATACTCTACTCTTTGTTTGTAGGGGTATCTGTTTTTTTAATTCTCAGGATGATCATATTTGACTGCTGACGTGAAGTTGCAGATTTTTAGCTACTTGCTCAGTGATGAAGGACTGTTGCAATGCAGTATCAATGAGCAGCCATAATGCATGGCAGACTAATGCTTCTGTTACAGTTGCTGAGGTAGTTGTAAGTAATGTCGATTTGATGAAATCATTGAATTATTTGTTGAAGCCGGGTTGAGCTGGTACTGATTTTTCGACATCTATATATCAATTTGTTGAGATGAGACAATTTAGAATATGGCTAGTTGTTAAGCAGGTCGAAGATTTCACCAGTTTAATTTTCTCTGAAAATTCATGGTGTGGTGCTGATTTGACGATTGTACTGGGTTGTGAGACCTTGGACGATGACTAAGCTGGACCATGGAGCACATTATGATGTTTGCCACCATGCTCCTTGCAACATTAATCATACTTGCAGGACCTTGTGAATGAGGCCATGCGCTAGAACTTCGATATGATTTCGGATGCCCGGAACCCCGGACAAGCAACAATAAAGTGCCCCTTGGAGCACATGTCACAAAGCCGTTGTTAATTTATTTGAGGAGCCTGTTGAAAGGCATGCTGAGCAACTGCCGATATTCTAGTCTTCTGAGCTTTTATTACTAACCGGAGGGTCAAATTCTGCTGGATGATCTACTTTAAACTACGTTTTTCCCCTTCGATGGACTATCTCTGCCTTTGCCTCCACACGAGGTGAATAAAGTCTGTTACCCAGCTCGCGGTAGTAGGATTGGTGAAAAATTTTGGAAGCATCACAGCGAGAAATCTTATACACATCAGGATTCCCCAGTAGCACTGCCACCTAGCAGAATAATATCCAGTTGGAAGTTAGTGTTCTTGGCTTAGGATGATTCAGTGACCATATGTGCATTACCACAAAGAGATGAGACATAGTTTCCATAAATGTAGGGGGAAACATGCAACCAGTTGCCAGATGTGCACAAAAGCTGTTCACTGAAAGAGCCCTACGATGATTCTGGTGCTTTTTTGATGTTTTTCCACCGTTTGACTGGGAGGTATTGAAACAGGCCACACTACGCAAAATTAAACCCATGGAGAGTGATGCAATATTAAAATAGAAACTGCAAAGTAGACGCCAGGAGACTCCGACACAGTAGATGAGTACTGTAAAGCTCTTTGTTGCTGATTAGAACGTTCAATTAGTCCATGGCTAGACCAGAGTTCCTTAGTTTTTTCTGGGTTGGTCAGGCCAGAACAACGCGAAAAACTCTTCCTCGCTTCTCGCCATAACGTGCTTTTGCAAAGGAGTTGGATACCGTCCAATACTTTCAGCGTCTCACAACTCAAAGTAAATGAGCACGAATCTTGGCCTCGGAAGATGTCGTTGAATGCCCACATAAGACGAAATGCTCAACTTGCCATTAGAGGGAGTTCTGGAGAAGAATGCGCACCCGGCGTAAAAACTTTATCGTGTGCAATATCAGTGAACCTACGTAACATAGTACCAGACCATAAACCCCTGGCAAATTTATTAGTGAAATCGTTATTGGCTGAAAGAACACAGGTGCAAACATTAGCGGTTTTGCTTGCAGTCTTGGTGCCAAAATTCTGTCACAATGCCACCACTTGGTATAACTTTGGTACTCCAACATCACCACTGCGGACAAAACCAGTAACTTTTCGGGGTGAAACCAAAACCATTGACTATTATATTTTACCATCATTGGGTAAAAATGCTTATCTTGGAGTCGACTTCGTCCAGAAATATGGTCTGGCCACGGATCGTTTTACAGATGGGGACATTAACACTCGACTGGTTGATGTAAATACAACCTCAACGGACCAAAATGAGTAGAACAATATCCGGCAATAGAAATTGGATCCAGCTATAGCCACATTTCTTGCCTACAAATGAGAAGACCTGGGGCGTACTACATAAGGTTCACATGCTATAGACATTGGAAATAACTAATCAATTAAACTACGTCACTTTGCGGTGTCTTTGGCGATGGGAAAGCAGCCATACGCCAAGATCGACCATGTGTTACAACTAGGTGTCATCGCGGAATCACAAAGCACTTGGTCATCTCCTGTTATTCTATTTGTCAAGCCAAATAAAGTTCAACTGTGTCTAGATGCACGCAAAGTGAATGCGACCACCATGAAGAACGCCTGCCTATTACAGCTCATAGACCGTATCCTGAGTGGGTTACCTGAGGCCCATTACATCTTCAGCGTCAACCTCAATGGCGCATTCTGGCAAATACCCCCAGAAGAGGCGTCCAGAGACAAAATGGCATTCACCGTACCAAGAAGTCTGCTCTATTTATTTCTGGCAATGCCTTTTGGGTTATGCCACGCACCGCAGACGATGTAAAGCTTGATGGACAAGGTGATACCACCAAAGCTTAGACACCAGGTTTTTATATATCTTTATCATCTCCTGTTGATTATCGAAAAATTCAATGAACACATTTCTTTACTGCAGGAAGTAGTTTTTCACATTTGTAAAGCAGATCTCACCTTAAATGTGGGGGAAACCCAGTTTGTCATTGAAGAAGTCTGTTGCTTAGGACCCATTATTGGCTAAGGTACCATCAAGACCGGTTCGGCCAAAACTCGTGCTTTCGATGATTTCCTCCCTGCGTGAGACGGTAAAGTAGTTGAGGCGTTTCTTGGGAGCATGTGGATAGTTTCAGCACTTTGTCCGAAACTATGCTGGGCTATTTTATCCCCCTGACTCAAATGCTGTGGAAAGGTAAATTTGTCCGGAACGAGGATAGCATCAAAGCATTTAAAGAACTCAAACAAGCGCTGACATCTGCGCTAGTATTACGCAGCCCTGATTTCAACAAGTAAGCCATTTGGATTGGTGTAGCTTTAACCCAATTACTCGCCAAAGGGGAAGAAGTTCTTAAAGTCTTTATCTCAGGCAAGCTGAACTTGGCCCAGAGAAATCACACCTTATCCGAGCGGAAACGTCTGGTAGCGATGATGGCTGTAAAGAAGTTTCGAGCATATGTTGAAGGCCATCCATTCGAAACCATTTCAGACTACACTTCACTATGATGGTGAATGAACCAAACGGACCAACATGGTCGTCTCGTTCGATGGGCTTTCAAATTGAAGGGTTTTGTTTTCACCATTAAAGTCGTAAGGGAACTTAGAATGTAGACTCACTCTCGCGGATGTTCTCGCTCGCGGGCGCAGAATTTGTGCAAAATGATGATAGCCCACTTAAAGTAAGCCTCAACAGCTCACATTTTCACTCAGTAAGTTATACTGACCTGCGACAAACCATCATCTCTCAACAGTCACAACTATGTACATGACCTGAAGGTGACAGATGGATATGCTTACAAAAGTAATGAGTACACAACAGGTGATACTCTTCAGGAGGAAGAATCATAGAAGTTATGAATTCCAGACAAAATGATATCTAACCTGATTTCGTGTGCTCATGATCATCCCCTTAGCGCGCATGTAGGCTATAAGTAGATATTTGAACAAGAAAAAAATATTTCTTCTGGCCAAAGATGTTTCAGGGAATTCGAGAGGGCGTTGCCATCTGCAAAACTTCTAAGAGTTCTAAGATGCCCAGCCAAGCATTTCGACCTTCTATGGGCCAGCTTACGTCCCCGAGTGCGTGTTCCAACGACTTTATCAAGACCCATTGGAGCCTTACCCACCCTCGTTTTCGGGTCATGTTGGTGCTATCGTCGTTTTTTACTAGGCGTCCGAGTTCCCTTCGGTAGAGTCTATTAGAAATTTCAAGAACACACCCATTGTTAAATTTTTGCAAAGTCGGGTGTTCAAGCTTCCAGATAACGTTTACACAGACAACGGAGTACAATTTCATTCTGGAGCAATACCACGTAGTACACCAACTAACCCCTATTGCATCTGAACTGTTTATCTGCACTCTGCTATCTGCTGTTCGTTCTTATGCGCATCCAAATCAAATAGATTGGGATCAGAAATTATCCAAAATTACGTGTTCATTGAATTCGTCGTATCTCGCCCTACTTTGCCACTTTTGGCAAACCTATGTTCTCCTATGACAAATCATACAAACTGCTCTGGGGACTAAAACGTTCGGCGAACCCCGTTGTGGTGACAGAAACTCAGGAAAAGCTAACCAGCCTACGTCATCAACTTCGGCAAAAGATCAAAACGCCTAGACGTGTAAATGGCCCCAATCCTCTGCACACAGAGAAGGTGTTGAAGTGTACTGGCGGGACTTCCATCAGAGCGACGCGTTCGGACACTATCATGCAAAGCTGGGTCGACGTTTCTTGAAACGCAAGGTGTTAAAAGTTGTAGGGCAGGGACGCTAGCTGTTGATAGATCTATCGGGCAAAGAATTAGATATATACCACGCCAAGGACTTGCGTCGCATGCTAAGTATTTGGTCTTATTTCAATCGGTCCGTATGTCTGTTTATAGTTATTCATTTTTCTTCCCACCTGCTAGATATTCGTTTGACTGTCCATCTGATAGATATTTGTTGGTCTATCTGTCCGTTCGAGTTTTCTTTTTGTCTCTCGCTTTGAGGCGATAACTCATTCATCTGAGAGTGAGCTCTTCAGCTCCTTTTTCGCAATTCCCACTTTGCATGGATTGTGAAAAATTAAGAGCGCTATAGTAATCAAGCAGTTTATATGTACATACGCACCACTCCAGAAATTTTCAAGAACAGAAAAAGTAGAAGCTCAGCGGATATAACTTGTCAAAAGTAAATAGATATCTTAATTTTCTGAAAAGTGTAACCATAGCTTTGACGATTCGAATTAGCAAAATGTTGATGTGATTTCTTTGGTTCACGATGATTTAAAAGATCACATTCAAAATTAACATCTGCTTCATATTTACTTTAGAAAGGCCGTAGGTAATAATTTCCCAACTAGAGCGCCAAAGGATGGTAGGTAGCTGAAAATGGACCTACTCGTATGGACTTTTATGCAAATGGGAGAGTTAGCGGGGGTGCCAAATCCACCCACTTGCCTCTTTTTAGATAGAAATTAGCTGAGCTGAAACAGAATGATAACTTGTGTTACAAGTAGGCTAGCCAGTATCACAAAAGACCCCCTTCGATTTTTTGTCGGCCCAAAACAGATCTAAAAATCGTACGCGCGAACAAATTGTTTGCAGTGTGCTTTGCGCTGGCAAAGAGAAACCATGACACTACATAAGCTAGCTGTCTGTTTGCGTACGCGTCGTCAGGTGAAGTTATTCTAGCAAACCTAAATCTTAGCTTGCTGAGGCAGTAAACATTGCTGCTGTCCTTCACGGGCCTAACAACAAACTTCAAAAACACTACAATTCTGTCTTTTGTGTCTCTAGTGTTCTCTTGTGATAACGTGCACGTCACTTAATGTGGCACATTCTAGGGTGCTAGAGACTAGTTTGGCCGTATTTTTCATTGACTCAAGTCTAAGATGTTAAGAGGTGATTTTTAAACTAAGCTCCGTTGTACGCTGATTTACCAATGATGATTGCGTTGTGAAACCGTTCCGTATAGTGATAGTCATTGCCAGTAGTTGATTCGGCAACTTTTCTGATGTTCTTGGCTTGATGGAGGTTTTAAAGCCACCTTCCATGACCTCTTTGCTGTCACTCATAGTGATGGGATGCCATGAACTGATGAATGACTCCCGCTTCAGCAAGGGTCTATAAACAGCACTCACACTTACTTATTTGACTTGAAAGATCAAAACATTTAAAAGTGTTTCGAAAAGAATTAAAATAAATCAGAAAGATAGATTGAAAGAAAAATTACATATTTACTTCACTTTTAGTTCAGACATTTCAAATCGATCCAAAATCTTGCAACGAAATTGACCTGACAGGAAAACAACTGTCAGAAGATGAAGAAAAAGCTGCTTGCGCAGCGACTGCGCAGATTTAAAAGATTGACGATTTCTCAATATAGATGTTCAGCAAAATGTGTCAAATATTGGGAATCGACAAATCCTGGACAACGCTGCTTCAACTAGATTTTGATCGATCGTTTACCTAAAGTTATTGATGAAAATTAGTCTGATTGGGATTGTTGTACTCCCCTGTGAATGCTTTGGAACCGCTACCCCCTCAACAACTGGGTAAACGCCTTCAAAAATTGTATTTCTTTATGGCTTGTAGGATATGATCTACCAAACCCGTAACTGTGTAAGTGAACATGTAGGAGAACGTCGGCAGGTTTTACTAGATTGTATGGCAGCGGCTGAAGAAAAACAATGGAAAAGCCAGAAAACAGCAGAAGGTTAGAGCAAAAAGTGCAGGTTTTACTGAAAACTACCTGGTTTAGTTGAGCGCCGGAATGGAATTTTAATAAGGCATCAGTGAATTAGGTAGGCATTAAAAGAAGAAATATGCTATCTATTACAGCATCGTAAAGCGCGATTAAAAAGAAAATAGTTCATCTAGACAGGTGGTCCCCCATTGCTTGGCGAACGATGTTGAGCCTGTTTGGGTTGAAGATATTTGAGGAATAGATAATGTTGTCATTTTTTGCATAAGCATCACAGATTTTGAAGCGGACGCGGAAGGCAGCGACATGATAGGAAAGCAAAAAAAAGACTAGTTTGTCCAGAGCAAATTGAAAAGCACTTGAGAAAGTTTAGAGTATATAACTAGTTAATTTATAAGGATCCGCGGGAAAAATAAATAAAATACGAGTGCAAACATTAAAAAGTTTGTAAAGTTTTTGAAAGTGAAATAATTAAATTTCCTTAGGAAACTCCCAGAGTGATTAAATAATTTCTTATGCATGGAGAGGTTCGAACAAAAAGACCTGAAAAAATCATACGCACCTGGTTTCATTTGCTTGTGATGTCTATTATTTCTCGTATCATAGCAACTCAATATAACTTTCAATTGAAAGAGAAAAAATCCCTATTGGAAAATTGAATAAAATCGTGTTCAATGGAAAATCATCCCCCATCCCAAAAAAATTTAAAGTATCTACAATTCCCGACTAACCACATCAATTTCGAACGCGAATTGTTGCAAAATCATTCCCTGCCTCAAAAAAATCATCCCTCCTAAGCGCATGGAGTACATCCCATTTGGTTTTGAGTTTGAATTTCAAATAACTTCAACGTCATCCTCGTGAAATACGAGCCAAAACAGATTTGACTTCCGTCTAACATGGACTTGAGAAAAAGCCAATGGCTTTCGGCCGTAATTCCATGTATTCCCGCTGTACGAAAAGAAGAGTCTCCAATATGGAAGTTGTTCTATAGGCATTTTCGCTATTGTCATTAAATCGTCCCGAAAGGATAACATAAAAGTTCGTTGCGAATGTTGTCGTGCGGCTGCTGTGCCCGCAGTCGTTCGACTCGTAGTGCTTCGCTTGTCATTACCATTGCGAAAAAAGTGACTCTTTGATTTGCGAAAAATCAATACGGAATGGGTTCACTCGACCTACATTTTCCACCCTAGTCACCTCCATCCGTTTGAAGCAATGTCTGACAGAGAATGAAGCACTTGTTCGATGCTGTAGATTTTCATGGAAGGTCGAGAATAATGGAGTAGGGATGCTGTGCTGAAATTTCGCTGGAGTTGTACAATAAATGTAATTTGTCGATTTTATGGCAGTTAAACGAGTCTATTCAAGGAAACCTTAGCTCACGTAGGCATTTAATTCAAATCAAATTCCTAAGTGAGCACATATGGTCACATTTACTCACAAGGCAAACTTGGTGAGAATTTTTGCATAACAGACTCGTATGTCCCAAATGATTGAGTTTGGAGTATATTTATCATTCGATTTGCATAATTTTCATTCAATGATTGCAAAGATTTTAGACTAAGGACTGTACTATTTATTCAAACCGCATTCATCTTCGAAACGCTCTTTATAAAATCCTTACACATCTATATATTGGCAACTCTGCTTCATCATATTAAAACAAATCCCACAAAGAAAGGATAAAGCATACAGGAAAATGCTTGGGTGGTTGAACGATGGGTGGTGTAGCTGCTGGTAATGTTGGTGGTAGTGAATGTTCTGATGAATTCATTGTATACTGTTCAAAAGGCACAGGAAGTTGAAAAGCAGTCGAGAACAAACCTAACCTTATACATAACACCGTCCCAACAGCTCTAAATGGGACAGTAGGACGAGGGTAGTGCCACGCTGTTAGGACTCGCATACACACAATCTGCAGAATAGGGCAGCGGGATACCAAAGAGTTAATTTCTAGAGATCTCATGTTTGCGCGAGGTTAAAAAATATCTGGAACGAGATTAGTTTACAGTAGAAGGCGATAATCAGGCCACAAGAAGTATGGATGGAAAGTGCAACGTTGATTAGTTCCATTTCTATGTAATGGGATGCTTCCTCAACAGCCACTTACACCATCATCTCGAGGATTTCTACGCTCCTTCTCTCTCATCATTGCCAGCCACGGATGCCATTTCAACCCTCAATGGCTCATTTGAACGCAAAGTGGAGGGAGAAGGCAAAATAAAATGTTCCATAGTCATTCCCAACATAATGCCATTGTTCTTGTTGGAACATTGAAATTTTCCTGATATCCTTTGATGAAATAAGTCCTGGAGCTTTTGCCCTACAGTTGAGTCTATCCGTTGTTAACCAAAAACCAAAACTCTGTAACTGAGTTTTGTGGCAATGTTTTGATGTATTTGATTTGTCTGGTGTAATGTCGAATTGAATAGCTGAACATGAAAAAATGTTAAGATTCATCCTGGATTCTGACATTTGTTACATGAACCTAGAGGTCAATTTTTGAGGAGCACAAAAAATCCTATTTTTATTTTCTGGGAAGCGTTCGTCGAGATAGTTCGCATTATTTTGTGGTTTGAAATTATAGTTTATTGTGAGAGATGGCTTACTCATACGGAAACATTCATCCAACTAGTAATCAATTTAGGCATACCTTAGCGGGAATTACGGCCTAATGCGGAAACAGTAAGGCGTGCTTAATACGGGGTTAATGGGAACCTTATAAAGCATGCCTATCTTGAGCAATCTTAAAAATTCTGCATACTAACCAATTTAGAAAGATTAGGAATTTTCCACTGTATCCTCATTTAGGCATGTCTAATATGGTTTTAATGGCGACCTTATAGGGCATGTCTAAGTAAAAAATGCCTTATGCGGACCTAATTAGGCATGCCGACTTCTTCTGTTTAGGATTTGCTTAGGAAATCCCCAATAGGCCTTAATGCTGAACGGAACGCATTACCCCATCAATTCTTAAACAGAACAGCTTAAGGCACTGATAGAGCTTCCTATATTTAGATCTAGTGAGGTTTCCTAACTGATTCTGAAACATAAAAATGTTTGTTGTGAAAAATTTAGATTATACTAGATTTCTTAGTAAGAGCTTTAAAACTTATGTCGCGTCTAGCAACCCTAAGGCAAGTAGTGAAGACATCAGTAATAAATTGGTGCAAATGGACGACAAACATGGAGTTAGATAGTTAATCTATTGTAAAATACGGGCAGTGAGTAAAGTGTTTATTACGCAAAAGCAGGATATTGTATCCAAAATGTCGATGGTGACTTTCACTGGTTTAAGGTGTAAGACATATTGCGAATTGCTATGAAAGTATAATATTTTGATCGATAGCACAATAGTAGACCTCGTCAAATGTTCATAGGACACCTCGGGATCAGCGTAGTCGAGGTTCCCGATGACGGGGATGTTGTGGAAAGCACTAGTGAAGATGACTTGCGCCACGAGTTTGCCAAGTTGAAGGTGTTATGGAGGCTTTAATGCCTTGATAAAAACTGTGTCAGTCCTTGCCACTCCAGTGCCACTTGTTTTAACAGCAACGGTTCTGAACGCATCACCTACCAGTCATTCAAATGCATAAACACATTCATAGCTCACCAGTGAAATTGGAATTAACTGTTGAACTCCATTCTCGCGATGTACCGATGAATCATTCGCCATTTGTTCTTCCCAATTTTCCTTCCTACTCCCAGTCCCGGTTCATTCGCCGACTCGGAACACTTAGTTCTGGCAATATTCATTATAAAACTTGTAAGATTTAATTTGCACATTAAATATACTTTAAAGGAGAAATCCTTTGCTTCAATTAGAAGACTACAGAAATTAAGTCAGATATTCAAAATGGCATTTCTATGGTTGAAGTCCGGGATAGTAACAATAACTTGTGACTCTGTAACGTGATTTAAAATTTAATTGTAAAAACGTTCTGAAAACATGAAAACATGCTGAAAAACATCAAATGCAAGTGTAGAAGAAACACCGTGATGGTTATAATATTTATTTGTAACTCAATCTATCTATTTTAAACGATTGTCTGGTTTTAAGTTAGCTGACATTAGGAAATATTTCAACAAACTGACATCATTGAACTAAACTACCAAGTGTCAGCTAGCAACACTATAGCGTGAGACACGAGCAACAAGATGCGAGAGATAGTGAGTTGATTGTAATCGTTCATTGGGGACGCCTCGTACTTAATAAATAAAATTGAATAAGCAATTTCGATGTCGACTTTAATTTTAATGTTTTCGGCCCTGTCTCTGACCCAAGGCATTCTTCACTGGGATTCATTTTGAGTTTCATGTGTTGTTCTCTTTTTTTGTGCGTTAGAAACTAATGTAAAAAAGATGCTTCGCAGTGTTGGATTTGGTGTCCACTATATGCTAGAGTGAAAAAATATGGAAATCTTTGCAGCTGGTGTTCGTCGAATCTGACATGAGCGGCAAATCATCATCGACAAAGTAGAGGGCGTTAGAACCCACAGAGAGGCGAATGTGAAAGTAGCTGCTTGCCTGGTGTTCGGCGAGGGATAAACATATTATTTGAGCTAGTCACCACATTAACAGCATTCTCGGCATGACGCTAACACGAAGAACCTTAGAGACAGAGCCCGGGGATTTAGTGAGTGAATCAGAAAGTGAAGGGGATGCTGAAGCCTTGCTTGAGGATGCCCAAGACGAGGGGGAAGTCCAAGAGCCAGCAGGAATGTCAGTACGCGTTCTGCTCATGGACCTTAAATGATCGTGCACTTTTTCCACACCAGTAAAATTGCCTCGGAGGAGCTTAAGCAGCAACAAAACAAGGACGAAAAATCAGCAGAAAAATGCTTGAACCGCAGCCAAGAGGTACAATTGCATAGAAACTCAGGGCACTACATGCTCCAACGCGATCTTGAGCTCAAAGATCACGTTACGACGGCACTTTTCAAGTTGCATCCGTTGGAGCTGTCGAGTTTGTTCTTTTGGTGCGTGTATGTACGTTTCTGCTGAGTTTGTCGGTGGCTCAAGTTTACATTCCTTTTCGCTGGCATATGTGCATGGTTTCATTAGCTGCGATTATTATTATTAAAATTTGTTTTCGGTCACTCAAGTTTGCATTCCTTTTCACTGGCATTTGTGCATGGTTTCATTAGCTGCGATCACTATTATTAAAATTTGTTTTCCATTGGAGCCCGCGCGTTTGTTTTCTGCTTCGTCATTACATAGGATCCAAAACATGATGAATCTATAAAAATCATTTCTCGCTCTGCAACGCAAAGAGATCGAACTGATGAGCCGTGCTGTCGGCAATTACAAAAAGAAAGGCATGTCGAAATCCAAAGATGAAATAACCTCTAGGCTCAAGGAGCTAGAGGAAAAGTGGATCCCTATCCAATGAAGACACCAAGACACCAACACACCAAGACTCAACGGGGTAAATCAAGCCGAAAAAGATGACACAAGCGACAAGAGAAATACTTCACAGATGATGCGCTTTTAGCAGCTAACAAGTATTTTTCGACGAGTGAGGAAAATTTCTTGGCGCTCTAGAAACGTTCAATCCGCTAGCCAGTCAGCATAATGCAACATTGACAGGTAGTACATCTACACAGGTAACGGCTCAACGAAAGCTACCTGCTATGAAGCTTCCATACTTTTCTGGTAAATATGCGGATTGGTCATCCTTCAAGGATCTTTATGAAGCCGACATAACAGACATTACAGATGACGAGAGATTGCAATATCTCAAAACATGCTTAACTGATGATGCTGCGAAGCTGATCAAAAATATTTCATTTACAGATGAAAATTACACACGGGCCTGGAATAAACTGAAATTGCACTACGACAATAGAAAGTTTATTGTAAATGCATGCTTGAATGCGCTTTTTCAGAAACAGCTGCTCATTAAGGAGAGTTACTCGGAGCACAAAGCTCTACGAGATACTACTGCTGACGCAATAGAGACATTGCAATCGCTGGGAAGGCCCATGGAGCACTAGGATGATGTATTGGTATGCGTCACGGTACAACGACTAGATACATGCTCCGTCGTGACTGGGAGACAGATTAGATGACTCAATGGAGCCTTCAACTTACAAGTAAGAACGGAAGTTTCTCACAACAAGGGTTCAAGTTCTCGATAGCCAGGACTCGCTCTTTACTTCCGCAATACAAAATCATTCATCGCAAGGAAATGCTTCCCGACAAAAGAAATTCAATGCCAATAAAGTTGTTGCACGGTATAATTGGAGGCAACTCTCTCACCACTGCTCATTCTCGGGTAAAGGTATGGGTCGCATCAAGATTTCCGATAGAGGAAGCTTTGAAAGTTGAGGCTCTCGTATTAACTCGTCTTCAGAGTATGTGCTACCATCATAATACCTCTCCGAAGATCGATTCTTCTTGCAAAATTTACCGTTAGCTGACCTTGACTTGTATGCAAATAAACCAAAAGACATGGTTCTTGGGATAGATGGGTACACTCAAATTCTAAACATCAGAGTGAGAAAAAGCCAGTCATCGTGCATCATTGCACAAGAAACTTCGTTAGGGTGCAAGTTTAAACTAGGAGCACGTTGTTGCGCACAAAGGTACCAAAACGAGGACTTGCTTGAAGCTCTTTATAACTTTTGGCAGCAAGAGGAGGTACCTTCATCTAGTAGTATCACTTGGGCAGACGAAGAAACAAAATGTCCACAACACTTCAAGAAAATGACTCATCAAAAACAGGAAGGTAGCTACATACTACGTTTGCCATTTAAAGTTAATCCAAAACTAGGCGTCTCATTGGAAACCGCTAAATGAATACTGCTAAGGATGGAGCGCAGATTTCTACAATATCCGAACTTATACAAACTTTACAAGGACTTTATCGAGGAGTACGTACAATTGGGTCACACCGAGTTCATTGATTTCGAAAAAATTGACCTCAACAAGTCGTTTTTCTTACCTCATCACGGAGTAATCAACAAGGCGGGAAATCAAAAACCACTGTCGTCTTCAATGGGTTAGTGAAACTTAGTGGCAATAATTTAAACCAAGTGCTGCTTACGGACCAAAACTGCAAACTGAACTTCAAGACGTCGTGCAACAATGGAGAAGGTAGAAGTTCGCATGTAGTGGCTTTACTATAGTAAAGATGTTTCGCCAAATCCGTATTGATTCCATGGACCAAAATTATACGTTAATTTTTTGGCGAAACACTCCAGCGAAATCGATGAAATGTATCAAATCATGCACAGTCACATACGGCTTGGTTTGCACACTGTACTGAGCTGGATGCACTCTGAGACAACTTGCAACAGATGAAAAAAAAAACGTTTTCCAACCGTCTTCTCCATACTTGAGCAGGACACGTACGTCAACGATGCTTTTGGAGGATTCGAAACGTTAGAAGAGGTCCAATACAAAAAGGAAGAGCATCACCTGTTACTGTTAGATTCAAGATCTCCAATCATTGTGGCACTTGGAAGCTCAATGGGACGAGGAGCTATTAACGCACTACCAAACACACAGGGACGAGCTCGTTTCTCATATACAAAATTTGTTTCACAAATCGAGCTTCATAGGTTTTTGGACGCGTCAAAGAAAGCAATGGCAGCAATAGTTTATGCACGTGTAATCAGAACATACTTTCCGCCTTTATGCACGCTGCTTATTGAAAAAGTCAAAGTAGCACCAATCAAACAAGTATCACGACCACGTTTGAAGTTGCACGCTGCTGCAATACTTGCCGAATTGGTAAAAAATCAAGCCGAGACCTTTGAACCTTAAGAATCCACTGAAATTTCTATAGTTGGACTCAACGATAACACTATATTAGATTCAAGGACATTCTTCTCGGTGGAGCACTAACGTGGCCAACGTGGCTTCAAGTTTCCAGTAAAATTCACCCTGCTGATATAGCTCCCAGAGGCATCTCTGCTGCAGACCTATTGCAAGTTGGCTCATGGATCAACGGTCCCGACCTTCTATGAAACTCCCCGTCAGACTTTGCAGCAAGTAGCAATTTTACACCTTTGCTGTAATGTCCGGAGAGGTGTCGGTAAGCACATGCAGCAAAAATAAAGGAGATACAAGAAATGGACCTCCTCAAGCATTACTCTCAACTTCACAAGCTATTAAGAGTATTTTTGCAATTTATCGAGAAATCTAGAAAATCTCATCAACCTCAAGAGACTTCAGCGAATCGAAAAACACAAAATGGATTCTCTCTCTGAAAAAACTCTACACCAAAGTACCAGTACTTACCCCATACAATATCAAAATCGCATTGGAGCTTTGGATTGAGAAAATACAAGAGTTATACTTCACACAAGTAATCAAGCTGTTAAACGAAGGTGTAGCACTGCAAAAAACCAATCCACTCTTTCATCTACGTCCAATCTTAGATACACCGAACTTCATCCAAGTAGGTGGACGGTTACGTCATTCACTGCTAGATGCAGACGAGAGAAACCCTATTATACTGCTCAGCAGCTCGAGACTAACGAAACTAATAATTTGGGACATGCATCACGCATCACGCATCACGAAGCTAGTTCTTTCTAATATAGACGCAGATGCCGGGTTATAAAGGGGCGTGCCACAATCAAATTGATCTTATTCTAATGCTTCAAGTGCTGGAGGCAAAAACCAAGGGTAGAACAACAGCTCATAGGAGATTTACCATCGATAAGAGTAAGCGCTGCCAGAGCTTTTCTGCACAGTGGAGTAGACTTCGCAGGCCTGATTAATTTGCGTTTTTCAAAGGGAAGAGGCGCAAAGTTGTGCATATGATATATCGCAGTTTTGATTTGTTTCACTACAAGGGTGATACATCTGGGGGCCTCGTCTGACTATAGTTCTCACAAATTCTTTCAGTTTATCATCGCTTCACAGTGAAACGTGGCATTTTCACAACACTGACAAGTGACTGTGGAACCAACTTCATCGGAGTTGACAAAGAGTTACGACAATTGTTCGACCAAGATTCAACCTCCAGTCGTGAAGTCACTCAGCTGATGCTCAAGGATGGCACACAACTGCAATTCAATCCTCTTGGTGCTCCTTTATTTTGGAGGAATGTGGAAATCTGCCGTAATGTCGGTGAAATATCACTTAAAACGAGTAATCGGGATTTTGACTCTAACCTTCGAGGAAATCACGACAATTTTGCATGTCTTCATTCCCGTCCTATTCAACTCTTAAACGATGATCCCATGACTTTGCCGTCTTAACCCCGGCTCATTTTCTAATAGCCGGAGCGCTGACTACGATCCCAGAGCCGCGTGATCTCAACTTATCCGTTAACTGTCTCAGTCGATATCAACTTTTGCGTCGACTTCTGGAAGATTTAAAGAAGAGATGGCTTATCGAGTGTTTGCAGTCCCTTCGGATCTGACCCAAATGGAAGTCCAAATCAAGTTCAATAAAAATGGGTGACTTGTGCATCCTCTTCCATGAGAATATGCCACCATGTAAATAGACTTTCCAGGAGACGACGGCCACGTGGGAGTGGTTTCAGTCAAGACCTCTACGTCAGAATATAAGCGGCCAGTCACAAAGGTATGTATCTTACCCTTCGATAAGAATGATTCTTTACTAACGGAAGAAGGCAGGCGGAATGTTGCGAAAATATTTTATACAAATTTACCGCCTAAAACTTCCCAGCCTATAACAACTTGACATTGTGGGAACATATGACTTCTATGCGTATGCTGACAAGAGTTCAAGAGGAACCGCGTTGGATGAAGTCGAAATAAATACTTATAGTTTGTAATTATCGTTAATTAATTGAAATTTGTTGATTAAGGTTTTATTTAGAGTAAAAGTGCCTTTATTCTAGGTAGTTCTATTCTTGACGACTACAGAAAGGATTTTTCGTTGAAATTGGCATAAGTTAAAACACACTGAAATGTCCAATAGTGTAAATTTGGACTCGAACTTATCCACTATAGTACGCACAGCCTGTCGGATGTGACGATTATTGCGGCCACAAATTGGAGTCAGCCCTCTTAAAGTTGCAACTACCGACTCCGAATTTCAGTAGGAATTTCTAATTATTTCCAAACATTTCTGGGTCGTGAACTATACCGTTACGAAAATGTTGACTTTAGCTAACGTTTTGACATGACAGTTTATTAAAGAAGTTTAAGGGTTCGTACATATAACGATACAAAATTGTTATGTCTGTAATGGAAAATCTTATATATTGGTAAGTCTAAAAAGTATTGAATTTTTTGTTGTCGTTTTTCGATTAAATATTTCTTATATTTAAAATGGATTGTATTTAAGTACACACTGTCCATTATTATCTATGACCTTTTGCCATTTTCACGGTAGAGCAGTTATTCCATCTGCATAGAACTTCTGTGGTTTATGGGCGAAAAACTTGGCCACATGGTTTTCACAGCCCGAAACAAATGGTAGTCTGATGGTGCAAGGTCTGGACTATACGGTGGATGCATCAAAATTTCCCAGACATCAAAGATGTGTGTAGTCTGACCTTGTCATGATGGAAGACAACGCCCTTTCTATGGATCAATTCTGGCGGGTTTTTTTGAATAGCTTGTTGCAATCTGGTTAATTGCTGACACTACAGAGCCGAATTGAATGTTTGGCTATGTTCTAGCACCTCATGATAAACAACTCCCTTCCAATCCCACCATACACACAGCATAACCTTATTTGGTGTCTATTCTGGTATTGAAGTCGTTTGTGATGATTCACCTTTTTTGACCATGATCTTTTTCGAACGACGTTCTCGTACCATACCCATTTTTCATCGCCCGTAATGATTTGCTTCAAAAATGGCTCGATGTCGTTGCGTTTTATTAGCATTTCGCAAATGGAAAATCTGTCGATCAGATTTTTTGTGTTAATTCATACGGCACCCAAATGTCGAGCTTCTTTGTGTATCCTGCCTTACGCAAGTGGTTCAAAACTGTTTGGTGATGGATATATAGTTCCTTAGCAATGCCATGGCTGCTTATGTTCCATCGACTTTTTCAGTGATTCGTCGAACTGAGCGAGGTGCACCTTTGACATCAAAATTTCTGGAACGAACGCGGGCGAACCATCTCTTGACTGTGGCTTTTGATAAAGTATCTTGACCGTAGACACCACAAATTTTTATCACGTGACTGCGATGCATTTTCAGCTTGATCGTAGTGATATTGTGAAATACAGGATTTTCAATAAGAGGTGTTATTTTGAT
The DNA here is from genome assembly GCA_963969285.1 of Odontomyia ornata. Lineage (NCBI taxonomy): Eukaryota > Metazoa > Arthropoda > Insecta > Diptera > Stratiomyidae > Odontomyia > Odontomyia ornata. Next base: position 35,214,437 of record OZ017739.1, read on the forward strand.
ATTTTAAGAAAAATGCCATTTTTTAATGCGAATAATCGGATGTTTATTTCATTATAAAGAAGATGGTATGCCATTAATAGTCAAAAATAATATCAGCTAAATGATCACCAAGACCACGCTTACAGGACCATATCCTTGTCATGAAATTTTCTATTGCCAAATCGCAAAGCGGCTGCCCTATGTCCTCGAAAGCCTCACGAACTCCATCTTTGAGGTCTTGAATCGACGCTGGGCTATCGGCATAGATCTTTTCTTTCACGTAGCCTCAAAGGAAAAAGTCGCAAGGTGTTAAATCACAAGATCTCGGTGGCCAATTGTGATCACCTCTTCGAGAGATAACACAGTCCGGAAACTTTTTCCGTAAAATATCAATGGTTTCATTGCTTTCGTGGCATGTAGTGGCATCCTGCTGAAAATAAACGTTGTTCAGACCAAAACAATCCATTTCCGTCCATCAAAAATCATTAATCATCTCTCGATAGCGCAATCGATTCACCGTTACTGTTGCACCAGCCTCATTTTCGAGTAAGTAAGGTCCAATGACTCCGCTGGACCATAAACTGAACCAGACAGTCACACGTTGAGGATAGAGAGGCTTTTGAACGATAACTCTTGGGTTTTCCTAGCCCCAAATGCGACAATTTTGCTTGTTGATGAAGCCACCGAAGTGGAAATGGGCCTCATCACTCAAGATGATTTCTCGATGGAATTCCGGATCATTTGCATGCATTTCAAAGACCCAATCAGCAAAAACACGACGTTGTTGATGATCAACCGGCTTGAGTTCTTGTGTCAACTGAACTTTATAAGCCTTAAGACCCAAATCTTTATGCAAAATACGGTGTAATGACGTTTGTTGAATGCCTAATTCCAAAGAACCACGAGGAATGGACAAACCTGGGTTTTCTTCAACACTTTCGGCTACAGCAGCAATATTCTCGGCTGTGTTTGAGTGACATCACATCACTAAGTTGTCCCAGCAGCTCAAATTTTTCCACCAATTTCTGTATTGCGGTCCGACAAGGTACTTCATAACGACTCAAAAATGTTCGAGTTCTACGAATCGTCTCTGCCAAATTTTCACCATTTTTATAGTGAATTTTAATAATTTCAATGCGTTGTTGAAGCGTGTATCGTTTTACTTGTCAAATGTCAAAAAATAACAGCTTCAAAAGTGACATCTACCGAAATAGCGGGCTATTCAAAATAACAGCTCTTATTGGAGAACCCTTTATAACGAATTTATTCAGAAATTTCACTCATTTTTAAATGAATACAACTTTTGACACGAATGACAAAAAACAAAACTGTCCATATGAAAATTGTAGACTGGAATAATCTCACCTTTCAAACGCATGTCAGTTTGGCTCAATCTGATTAGTATTGCCCGATATATGACAACGAACACCATCTAGTGACAAAAAAGGCTCAATGCTTTTTAGACTATCCAATAAATAAATGTCATCTCAATTTGACTGGTCCATATTTTCCACAGTACTTCATTCTTTGGAGATTCTTGGAGAATTTTTTCTTTGGGTTCGGAAAATGGTTAAATTTTGAGTATACCTGCATATTGCGTTTCTTATGTTATAATTTTAAATTAAATAAATTTATTTTTTATTAACTATTGAATCATTTTGGATGCTTCAACGAACCAGCTAACAAAAACTATAAACAAAGTTATTGCTTCCTTTTTTGTTCATTGTACTTTTTATTTGATCATACGCCGACATTTCAAAGCACACACTTGCTGCTTCATCAGTGATAAAATAAGTAAACTTACATTTTTCTTAAAGCTACTTATATACCTACTACTACTTTTACAATTTCAACCCTTACACTTGCTAACCTAATTACTTCCTTGAGTGGTTTTTGCGGCTAATTACTCTCATAAGGGGTGAGAAATTATTACCTAGATCGGTGTTGAAAAGCATCTTCTGTAGTTATCTTGCTATAACCTGTCTTTCATAGGTGTAAAATTTGTACGTTGATTTGAGTTCTTTGATTAACTCAAGGTTCTCGTCGCTAATGCTGTGCTTCTGCTCTACAATGTGTCTTGCTACCGATGATTTAATTGACCTACTGCTTTTGTTGTGCCTGACTGCCGCTTCTACCTCCTTGATATGTTCCTTAAATCTTGTTGTAATTAATCTCTTGGTCTGACCTACATAAACATGTGAACACTCTGTAAAAGTTACCCGGTAAATTCCGCTAAATTCCTCCTTGGTTTTCTAGTCCTAAGCTGATCCCAACATCGTCTTCAGTTGATGGTTTCTACTGTGAATATCATCCACTTTAAATATTTTTTTTAACTTTGTTCGTTAGGCCAGAGTATGGTACCAAGATTCTACAGATCTGTTCAAGCTGTTCATTTTGTGCGTACAACGTTTTTAGTTCGTCCTGCCTTTGCCACTTCATTTTTTTGCGAATTAATTGGTCAACTATTATTGCTGGAAATCCATTTATTATTGCTGCCTTGACAATGTAATCACGTTCTTTTTTGAACTCTTCACTACTCAACCAAACATCCACAATAATGGAAACAAGATGAGGGAAATTATAGCGGACACGAACTCCCTAACGTATAACATTTCGAAATGGTTGGTTGCAGAAATCGGTAACATTGCTAAGGAACTGAGTAGGCAATCAGTGCATAACACATATGATTTAGTACAAAAAATCAAAGGTCTACACATCCAAGAAGACGAGATGTTGGTTTCCTTTGATGTTAATGCACTATTGCCGAGTATCCCTGTCAAAGAGGCACTATGTTTTTTTGAGGTGGCAATGTAGATCGTGAACACAAAAAAAACAACAAAGCAATATGTAAATTTGGCAGCATTATGCATGAGGGAGAATTATTTTACCTTCAGAGGTAAGTTTTTTAAAACAAAGGATGGAATTGCGATGGGGAACCCCCTTTCTGCGCTAATAGCTGAAGTATTTATGGCAAAATTTGAGGAAAAAACGGATAATCTCCAAATAACTCCTCGAATATGGTGGCCATACGTGGATGATGTCTTAGTCGTGGTGAAAAAGGATGAAGCTGGAGTAACGTTGGAGAAAATCAACAACATTCACCAAAACATACGATTTACGATGGAAGAAGAGGTAAACAACGTATTGAAGTTCCTGGACCTGAAAATTATACGCAACAATCAACAATTTGGGATCTACAGGAAGCCTTTAAGCACGCAGAGAACGATCACCAGCGATTCTAACCACGCATATCATAGATTAATAGCAATGCCGTTGAGTAGTGAAGAGTTAAAAAAAGAACGTGATTACATTGTCAAGACCGCAACAATAAATGGATTTCCAGCAATAATAGTTGACCAATAATTCGTAAAAAATGAAGCAGCAAAGGCAAGACGAACTAACAACGTTGTACGCACAAAATGAATAGCTTGAACAGATCCGTAGAATCTTGGTACCATACTCTTGCCTTACGAACAAAGTTAAAAAATATTTAAAACGGATGATATTCACGTCGTCACACACAGTAGAAACCATAAACTGAAGACGATGTTGGGATCAGCTGAGGACAAGGAAACCAAGGAGGAATTTAGCGGAATTTACCGCGTAACCTGTACAGAGTGTTCACATGTTTATATAGGTCAGACGAACAGATTAATTACAACTAGATTTAAGGAGGATCATACTATTCCATTATTGACAAAATTGAACGAATTTTGACTTCTGAGGTATTTTTTATTGTTATACCTATAAATATCTCACTTGATAATTTTTTCAGATTTTTTAGAACACAAGTGTCCATTCGTGAGGGAGGAAACACATTTTTTATGTATTCCCATCCCCCCTTCTCCCCACTGAAGCAAAAACTGTCATTAAGACCTCTATAAGAACTTTCATTTGATATTCATATCGGCTACCTTTGATGAATTTTTTTTTCAGGGACCACTCCCCCGTACTGTAATCATCGATTCATGGCCTTTTTTTTCGGATTCTAGACTGTTTACAAAGCCCTTTCGCTAGGAGCTCTCTCCTGCCTCTTCGACTTGTTTCACATATGAGTACTTATTGTAGGTACTTATCTTCAGTCAATCATTAAATGGGATCAAATGTTCAAAGCATGCACCTTAAACGTTGAAGTTGGGGAAAAATAACTCAAAATTATCTCAATCTTCGCATTTAAAACAGCCACTATTTTTTGCACGATTAATGACACCACTAACTGAACCAATTCTCAAAGATATTCATAATACCTATCATTGCTGAAACTTTCATTCAAATGCTAGCAAATCTGTAGTGTCTAAGTCGGTAAAAAGCGCATATGGTTCTATAACCATATGTTTCCAAAGTAATACCGGGTTATCCATTTTGTAGTTGGGAAAGTATAACCCTGCCATTTGACATTTGTCAAAACTAAATGTCATTTAAAGCGTGTTTCTTTTAGCTAAAGGTTTGCCATTTAGATAAATGAATCGTTTAACAGTCAAAGAATACGTTAAAATTATTAAATTTTATTGTAAAAATGCCGATTCTGCTATATCAACATTTAGGGCTTTACAAGCCGATTATGGTCGACATAATCGACCTACACTGCAAACAATTTCGAACACAGTGAGAAAATTTGAAGAGGCTGGATCGGTTATTAATATTGCAAGGCCTGTGCATCATCCCAACGTTCTTTCTGCTGAAAATATCGCTGTCGTTGTTCAAAGTGTGGAGGAAGGCCTGAATTTGTCGATTGCTCGACGTGCTCAACGTTTGGGCTTGTCTTACGGCTCATTGTGGCGGCTTTTGCATTTGGATTTGCATCTCCATCCGTACAAAATCCAACTCACTCAAGAATTCAAGCCTCAAGACCATACACAGCGCAGAATGTATGCGAATTGAGTGATAGAACAACAAGCCATTAATAACGATTTTTCGAATAAAATTTTGTTCAGTGATGAGGCTAATTTTTCGCTCAGTGGTTACGTAAATAAACAGAATTGCCGCATATGAGGCTCTCAAAATCTTCAGGTAATCGCAGAAAGGCCTTTGCATCCAGAAAAAGTGACCGTTTGGTGTGCAATCTAGTCTGGTGGTGTTATAGGCCCGTATTTTTTGAAAACGATCAAGGAAGAGCCATTACAGTCAATGCTGACCGCTATGGACAGATGTTAACCGATTATATTTGGAGAGAAATAGAAGATTATGATCTGGAGAATATGTGGTTTCAACAGGACGGAGCCACAAGCCACCCAACCCAGGCTAATCGAGCACTTTTGCAAGAGAAATTTCCAGGACGCGTAATTTCGAGATTGAGTGATGTCAATTGGCCTACAAGATCCTGCGACCTAACACCTTTGGATTTCTTTTTTTATGGGCCTATGCGAAAGATCGTGTTTACGCAAACAATCATCAAAATTGAAAACCAAAATTCGTAAAGTGATGGCCGAGATATTGCCGGAAATGTGCCGAAAAGTCATTGAAAATTACCTCAAAAGGATTGAGGCCTGTAAGAGGTCCGGTGGAGAACATTTGCATGATGTTGTATTTCACGTATAATGGCAAAGCTCAGTCTTCATATTGAATAAAAAATGTTGTTTCCACCTGAATATTTTATGTATTTTCTTAAGCTTTACTTTCCCAAGCGTATAATGGATAACCCTATACAACGAATATTGTTTCATAGTAATACAGGAAAATTCAAATCGCTATAACTTCGTTAAGTACCATTCGATCTTTATAAAAATTTCAAAAAAGATTGATCCTATAATTAGTCACCAGCGTGCTGAGTTTTATTGAATTTAAGGGTACCGTTAAGATTTTATTCAAGAAAACATAAAATCAATCATACTATTACTAACAAAGTTGAGTGAATTTTGACTTCTTATGTATTTGTTGTTGTTGTACTCATTAAGGCCTACATTCATGATTTTTTCCAGAGTTTTTGGATGAAAGGTGTCCAATCGCGAGGGGGGTACGCGAAAAATACGTACTTTCCCCTTCCCCTGTCCCCCTCGGTACCGATAAGGCAATTTTAAGACTTGTTTTGAAAAGATCTCATTGATACCTTACCAATGGTGCACTTTTTTTTTGAGGGGTCACCTCCCTATATGGAGAGACCCCCCTTAAACCCCTTCGAAACATTTATACACCCTAGAACTTTCAAGAAGTCACCACTTCTGACATTTCTATAGTTTCGGAGAAAACGTACTGTGATATACAGATGGACGGACAGATGGACACAGCTCGTGATTCCAATAGGGTTTTATATTTTAGTACAAAACCCTAAAAAAGGAAGCAATAACTTTTTGAATAGTTTTGGTTGTTTTTTATGTTAAATGCAACCTATCTCCATAATAACTTCTAATATTCCTGCCTTTAACACAATCATTCATTTAAAAGTCAAAATAACTACAAAAATTAAAATATCAATATTAGAATACTCAAGTCATAAACTCATCATTTCATCTTTCACGAAGGACTTCATTTATAAATATCTAAAATTCATTACTCAAACTCTAATTTCTTTCTCGGAAAATTCATTTCAAAATACTCAAATTTTCTATCGCAGCTGGTCAACAATATCTCAGCATACAAATATCCATCAAGATGACAAAGAGGATTCTTCATGTGCTTAGGAATAATATTGCTGCTGTATTGCCAAGATGGTAGTTGATTGATTGAAGCATACCAACTGAAGTAGTTTTCGATTTATTTGGCATCCGGAATCATCTGCTTCCTTTTTCCGATGAAGTGAAATGAGCAGAAATTCCAATTTGCTAATCCATGCTGGAAATGTTCCATGCTCACTGTACAATTCTAATGGTATATACGAGTATTCTCCTCAAACAAGATGTTGTCATGACTCTGTTGCCAAGGGTATAGCGTGGTGCGGGGTGAAATGAAATGGTGCTTAAATTACTTAGTTCGTTAAAGCTCTTCACTAAGAAATATGAGAGGAAATAGTAGCTCTACTTTAATTTTTATCTTCTACTATCGTCTTGTATGCTGCTGGAGCCATAAACATTCCTTGAACTTCCACGCGTTTTTATAGGATATCCACTAAGAAAATGAGACGCTTCTATTTGCTCCTTATGCTAGTTAATGGAATGTGGTAATTTATACAGAAGTCTTGAGTAGTGAGGCAAAGATAGAGCAAAATATAGAGGAAGAATCATTTTCAATTTTTCAGGGAAGAACTTGCTTTTAGTAGCTCAAAAAAATGAGCTGAAAAAAATTCCTTAATTTTGAACTCAGCAAAGTAAGTTTAAAATCTTTCATCTCAAAATTGAGTTGAGTTTATTTAGAATTTGCCATTAGTTTTATGTGAGATGATAATCGTTGCAAAAATTAGAGAAAAGTTCAACCTAACATTGAAATAATTCCGCCTTGGAATTGAATCCCCCAATCAAACATTCAGTCTTGTACCTTATCGTTGACAATTCATGCGAGCCTGAAGCAAACTTAATTTCTCTGACAGTCTTTATTCCCATGCTCATATGCTCGTACATGAACATTTACAACTATAGCTCAGTTTCTTTTGACATCCTAGCATTGCTGAATTCTCATAAGATGTTTGCCCACATCCTAAGCAAACGTTTCTTATTTATATCAAATTTCCTAAGTCTGCAATTTTCTCTTGGTTGTATATCCTTGGAATCAATAAAGCAAAAAATGAGCATTTGAATATCTGTTGAGATGTATGTATATGTGTGCATTTGTATACTAACTTATGTAGAGAAAATTTTCCCATGTACTCATACGTCCTCATGTGGCATTGAAGTGTGCATTAAATTTCACATGATAAAATAATTAAATTAAGGTTTGTTGATCATATCATCTTCATATGAACAAATTGAATTTTGTCAATTTATGGCAAAGTGTGCGTAGGATATACGCAAACAAAAAAAGGAAAGTTGAGGAATTCGGTTAAATTTGAATTTCAAGTAGTGAGATAAGCTTCGTCATTAGATTAGGTAATATTAAAGTTCAAAGAAAGGATGGCTAAATAAGAAGAGGGACTTGATCTTAGTTCTGGTAGTTACGCTTTTAGATAGAAATTGTTTCGAAATTTACCCTCTTGTATTGTTTGTTCATCTTCTTCAGGCATGTTTTGTTGGAGCTTTTAAGTGAATTCTCATTACGCAGTCAGAATACTTTATTTAACCTTTAAGTATGGACGTGGAGTCTCACAGGCTACTTAATGTTTACGTTTTCATAGTTTTGCCTATTTCTCCTCGCGATTGAGCGGCTCAGTAGCTTTTGTTTTAGTTGCCAAACTACCAACGAGGGAGGAGGTTGTGTCGTCCGGTGAATATCACGTGAGTAATAACCAGCCTGTCAGGTTACACGTCCATTGTTGTCATATAATATATTTTATAAGGGCGATTATGTTTGTTTCAAATTTTGTAGTACAAATTGTTAAAAATAAATAATGCCGGTAATTCTAAATCAAAACGATCGTCTACGGGCTCTTTTCAAGGCCCTGCGCGGAAAAATTTCGTGTCACAGATCCAACTTTTGAACAAGAAGTGAGTGAGTTGTTAGCTACGGATCAGTCTGACAATGAAGAGAATATTGAAGGTTTGTTTATATTGGAGTCCGAACTAATACAAAATCTTGAGAGTGACAGTGATGAAGATCAGGACCAAGATCAGGACCAGGAACCAGACCAGGTCCTAGGAGAAGAATCGGATAGTGATAGTTCCGACAATATTCCATTATCGCAGTTAGTGACAAGCAACTGCGGCAAAAATAGGTATAAATGGGCCAAGACGCCGCCTTTGGCTAGGGTACGTACCCCACAACATAATATTATAACATCTCATGCTGGTTCTTCAAAATTGACTTCTGAAAATGGTAAAGATCACTACAGTATTTGAAATAAGCTTTTTGATGACGAAATGCTCCAGTGCATTCTAACTTGGACCAATCTTAGAATTTCTAGTTACAGAACCAAGTATGTCCGTTATAACAGACCAGAATTGAATGATTTAGACAGAACTAAAAGCCTTTATTGGTCTATTGTTTTACTCAGCTGTTTTGAAATCAAATGATGAAAACACGAGTTATTTGTTTGCTTCAGATGGCACAGGTTATGAGATATTTAGGTGCGGAATGTCAGAGACAAGATCTTTGGTTTTGTTATTGTGCCTACGATTTGACAACCCTGATGATCGTGAAGAGGAAATGAAGGCTAATAAGTTGGCTGCCATATTCCATATTTTCAATAAGTTTGTGAGTAATTCTCGACAGTTGTATGAATTGAGCGAATAAGCCACAGTGGATGAAATGCTCGTCAAATTTCAAGGAAGAAGTCACATGATATCATACATGCCAAAAAAGCCTGGTAAGTATGCATTGATAATACAAGCACTATGTGATGCCAATAACTATTATTTTTATAATGGATATATTTACTCTGGAAAAGACTCGGATGGTATCGGACTGACAGCTCAAGAAAAAAAAATTCTAGTTCCAACTCAGTTTGTCCTACGCCTCACAAAACCCATTCTTGAGACCAACCGTAATGTGACGGCTGACAGTTGGTTTTCATCTGTAGAGCTCGTAGTCCAACTGTCATCACGGAAACTGACGTGTACGGGTACTCTGAAGAAGAACAAGAGGGAAATTCCGATAGAATTTCAGCCAAAGAAGCAAAGAGAAGTAAACTCTACTTTATTTGGATTTAAGAGCACAAAAACGTTATGCTCATACGTGCCAAAGAAGAATCGAGCAGTGATGCTTGTATCTTCCATGCACCATAGCAACCAGGTAGATGAAAATACAAAAAAACCTGAAATTATTATGTATTACAATTCCACTAAAGGGGGCGTCGATGAGGCTGACAAAAAATGCTCGATTTACTCCAGTAGCCGTCGAACAAGGAGATGGCCCATGGTGTTGCTATATCGTGTCCTAGACTTGAGTGCCATGAATGCGTACATTTTATATAACATGCATCAACCAAAAGCTGTGGAAAGAGGAGATTTTCTAAAAAAACTTGCACGTGTGCTTGTAGTGCCTCATGTGCAAAGACGTGTTATAAATACACGATTGCCAAGAGAACTGAGGTTGACTATGAATCGCGTTTTAGGTGATGATATGGTTACAGAAGGTGTCCAGGATCAAGAAACCATTCAAGGATCCAGAAGAGCATGTAGAATCTGTCCCGCGAAAAAAACATGGGATGACTACCTATGTTTGTGTTGGGTGCAAGAAACCTGTGTGTCTCCAATGTTCTAGACCTTTGTGCACTGACTGCCAATAAATTTGCGTTATTAGACTGTTGTCAATATTTTTTGTATTAGTTACCTGAAGTAGGTGTTTTGTGTTTTTGGTTCCTTATGTATTATATTTTAAGAAAAAAAGACTCATTTTGTTATAATAAGTTTGGCTGTTTTTAATATCTAAAAATGTAGCCTTAGTAAATTTAGACTTAAAAGTGCCATAATTTTTGATTTTTCACATTTCTATATTTTTTTAAATAAAAGTTGATTACATAAGCACGTTATTATATTGCTAAATCCCTTAACTTCAATATCCAATCAGTTTTAAAGCAACTTTATATCAAATTCTAAAAAAAAGGTGTGTGCATATAGGAGCCTGTGAGACTCCACGTCCGCAGTAGTGTTAAGAAAAAATTACGTCCATACTTAAAGGTTAAGCGCAAAATACTTTTGCATATTCAAATGATTATAATTATTTCTTAAGCTCTTTTATTTTTCAAATTATTGTTTCATCTGTAGATACTTAGCAATTTTTTAGAAATTTTTTCGTTAAATTCTTCTTAAATTCATCAACGCCATTATGGAAATAACTAAATCATCTGAAATAAATAGAGCATATTAAATGATTTTGCCTCTGCTCTACTAGAATCTTGGCTTTTCACCCCGCGAAAATCCACTTAACTATTCATTCATGTGCATTAAATAATTGCCCTCATTTTTTACTTGCGCGCACTCTAACTCTTTAATGTCTCTCGCGCACTATCAACCACCAAAGCAAGAAGCAATTACCAATTATGCTTCCTAATTGCTAACTGTTGCGAATGCATCCCTCTAAAGATTTTAATCGTCTTAATTGCACTTAGAATGCAATCACGTCCTTTCTTTTTATTTTTTCGTATTTAGCTGGAGAGAAATATCTCCTTCCAAGATTGTGATCAAATAAAAAATGGAGCATTTATCTTCATTTTGCAAAGTGGATGATGTTGAAAAAGAAGAAGAAAATGAAACGAGGACTTTTGTAAAAGATAAAAGCTAAAGCGGATATAATAGCGTAAATGTTCCTTCCAAGATTTCCCTTGTTTTTTAAACTTTGCAAAATTGTGCAAGCTCTTTTTTCGTCTTACTAGAAATGCTGCAAATGACTTTCGTTCGATTATAAGAAAACTTACAAAACAAATTATTTAGTGTATAGCTCTTTCAGCTAAGTAGTTTCAGTAGCGTGCCCGTTTTTTTTTTAGTCAAAAGAAAATTTATTGTTTAATTGTAAAGCCCTGTTACGGGTGAATCTTCCTCCTTACCATAGATGGGATATCATTTAACGGACACTTTAAAAACATGTTGAGTAAGCAGGAGATTGATCCTACCAAAAGGTCTTTATAACGATCCTAGGGTTCGTAATATGTTTCTTTCATAAGCACTGTTTGCCACGAGGGCCTTTCCTCGTGAGTCGCTTTGTTTCTGCATCAGAGTTGTCCACGTGAGAGTCCTAGTACTACACTAGGCTCAGCCAACAGGATGTCTGGCACATCATCGTCGTTGGGTCCAGCAACCTGATCTTTTGAATCACGTTACAAACAATGCAAACTGGAACCTGTTCCACCATCCGATTCCGTCAAGTCCGGGCACTCTTGATGTTCACTCACAACACCACACAAAACCTTTAACATACTCAAAGCAAATAATCACTTTGTACACTTGGTTCTGGGACCAATTACTCGATTGCCTTATAATCAGAAAATTATGTCTTAATCAAACGCCGACGTTTTTGGGACTCAACTAAAATCATATATTCCGAATATCTTGCAGCTACATAAAAATATGCTGTGCTGGCTCCTAGGTCCAAGCACAAGCTCCACGCGCTAGTTAAAGTAACAGCTCGTTACTTTCCAAAAATAACAAAGTTTGTAATTAAAACAATTTTTATTAAAAGCGATCTTCACGCTTTGGAAGCTTATTTACAACTCAACTAACTGCAGTTATTTGTGAAAAGATTTAATGACAAAAATTGCTTATTGCAATTCTAATTGCACACAAAATCTCAGCAATTTCAATGAAGAACGATCGGATTCACAGGCACGAGGGAACGTTTCCGTATGCCGGTTCCACGTGAGGCGTTTGCACCTGGTTCGTGTTAAAGGCTGCGAAGGCGATACCGTAACTCGCGCGTTGGAAATGCTGCGTCTACACATTTGCAAGCACAGAACCGATATCGCGGATCTCACAGGTTGTTTAGCAAATTGTGGATCGCGTGGAATCTGTGGTTGGATAGGGCTCACAGCAATCAATTGTGATGACTCAAATAAACAACATTGTTGCACATGGATTGAATTAAATTTCAATCACTTTGTTGCAAAGAAAATGAGATGACTGAAGTAACTTTATTACAAATGAAATACAATGAATTGGATAAATTTGACCTTTTGATTTTAGAGCTAAATTGTTTTACAGATAAAAAAAATTATTGCTGAAAGAAAAAAGAGGTGAGATTCAACAAGCACGTTGCAGCCACCATTTTGTTCCAGCTTAAATGATTTTTCTGGATGCTCAGCCGATTTAACATATTCAAATTAAAAACAATTCCTTAAATTTTTATGGAAATTGGATGGAAATAAAAGATCTGGGTCAATTTGAAATATGAATCAACCATCAACACGTGTTGTTGTTGTTGTAATTGCATACAATTGAAATGGCTATAACAATTGCATACAATTGAAATGGCTATAACTCACTTGATTATGAATATTTTATATCGGTCTATATACTTGCAATATGTCAAGAAGTTCAAAGGTATGATTTTATGGGCAAAAATGTCAAATCTATATATCGTCATCATTATTGACAAATTTGGGTGAATTTCGATTTCTGGGGTATTTGTTGCCCTTATTATTATAAAGACCCACCTTCGTGATTATTTTCAGATTTTTCAGCTAGAAAGTGTCCAATTGCGAAGGGGAGGATATATCATTTTGGTACATTTTGTCTCCCCCTGGGTCCCTTGATGCACAAATTGACATTTTTATTTCAGATTCTCAAAGTTCTAATCAAGACCTTTCATTTGATATTCCTTTTCTACTACCTTTGGTTAAAAAAATTTTTAAGCGCAGCTTCGTTTTAAGGGGGACCGCCCTTGAAATTTTTTTTGAGAGACCACCACTTCTGACCTTTTCACAATGTTTGAGCTTTTTAGCTTCTGCAGGTTCTGGAGAAACTTGCTGTGATGCATGGACAGACGGACGAAAAACTAGAAGGACTTTGTAAAAAGATTTTTACAGGGACCTACAAATTTTCCCAAACCAAGTTTGCTTCTTCGGGTAGTAGAAGATAAATAATGTAAATGGATTTTTTAAATCATGGTCATAAGAAAAAAATACTTTAACCTTAAATCTACATATAGAAATTTACCTGAATTATTAAGTTCACTTTTGTTACTTAAAGTACATCATTCAAGCAAAGAGATGCCATCAAGTGTACTAGACTCTAACAACAACGGCTTTAGACATGCCGGACCCCCCATAAATCCACTTCAAATTGAGCAAAAACAAGTCTCTTTTCTTATCTAGTGGTATACCAACCTGCAATTTTCAGCAATCTTTTAAGAACATAAGTTTACGGAGAGGGTAGCTAGAATAGGCCAACTTTTCACGAATGTTTGGCGGAGCATCTGGGTAAGGGGGTAGGGTATATGCAACCGAGAAGTACGAGTGTCAGCAGCAAGGAGCCTCCACTACAACGAGAATCAGTTTTAAATAATTTTACTTTCCAAAAATTAACATCCCTAGTGTCAATTGTGAAATTTATTAATTTATTTTTTTCAATAAACTCATTTCTAAAGTAAAGAGAAAATATATTTCTCGTTTTGCTTCAGTTTCAGGTTTTAAAAAAAATTAGCAGTGTTATTCGTTCCAGTGGTGCGTCAAGGAAGGAAATCGAAGATAATAACAATTTCCTTACAGGTATTGAACGAGCAGACCACCTGTTGGCGATGAGGAGCAAAGGAGCCTGAAGTCATCACCTAATATGCTTGTTTCCCCCATTACTTTTTCTCTTGTAAGGATATTTGCAAAGAAGTTCGGTTGATCTAGTGCTAGCATGTGTATGCTCGCATACGCAGGAACGTTGGGGGTGATATCGAGGAAACAGGGAGACATTGGGATTTGACAAGCTGTATTCCTGCTTGGTGGCTTACGCGGCGTCAAATAGGTAAAGTATCTGGCACCCACGACCAACATTCAGTGGGCTACTAAGGCTGACGGCCTCGCCTTAAGAGTGCTCTCGCTGTAGAGGGTTACAGTCCATACACAAATTAATTACCAGCAGAAACGAGCCCGGTAGAAACGTCATCATAAGCTTTGGCTGGTTTCAACATGGTAACATTTACAAAAAAACGTAGACATCCCCAAATAGCTGTACGTATAACCAAATAGACCACGTTTTCATAGAAAAACGAGCTGCCATCAGCACTTTTGACACACGCTCATTCTTTTGTGCGTACTGTGGATTGAACCATTATTTATACAAAATTGAATCCCAAATATCAAAAGAAAATCAAAGCCACTGATAACAAAACACGATCTACGTGACTTAAATGACAATTCGGTGAAGTCTACATAAATTTTTCCACTAGAAGACACACAAAGAACGGTCTCGGGGGTGGGAGAAAACAATGACAATATCCAAGCGTTGTGGGAAATGGCTAAATATGCTTTCACAGATACAGCGAAAAATTTCTTAGGAAATCGACCAAAAATACAGCCAAGTGACTGGTTCGATGAAGAATGTCAAGATGCAGCTAATAAATGCTCTAAATAAAGCCACATCAGCGTACGCCTAAATTTAATAGCTTCGAGGAGAAGAGACTAAGTAGAAACCGTGAGCATTTCAGGGGCTGAAAAAGATATCCTGGCATTCTTACTAACAGTAGAAGAGTTACAAGCAGCTATTCGTGGCATAAAAACATAAAGATCCTGGAGTTGACGGAATACCGTCAGAAATGTTCCAAACTGGATCTACACAACCGTCCTCGTCAGTTAATATGTAGCATATTAACGAAGGAGCACCTACTAGATGAGTTCTAAAAACACATCACATGTAAGCATGCATAGAAAGGAAGATTAGCTACGCTGTGAAAATTACAGTGGCATTGCTCTGTTGTGTGCATAATATAAAGTTCTGTTCAAAGCTTTTGATCGAAAACTGAAGCCCTATACTATGAAAATAACATTAGAGAGTACCAAGTTAGTTTTTAAAATGCACGATCGATCATCCTTAGAATCGACCAGACCCTTAAATTTCCTACCTAATACCCAAACTTCTAGGTATGGGTGCTTGTCTCCGTTAGAAATAATTAAGATTACCCGCGGCCCTCTATTCTTCTGAAATATCGGTGCTCATGCTGCTGCCTAATGGGCACTGCGCTCATTCCTCGACATCTTTGGCTGCACAACTTGCTGATTCTGTTAAAAACAGCCAATCGAACAGTTGCATCTAGCTGTTCCAAAATGTCCACAAACAAAGCGTCTCCGTGGCAAGTGACAATCTCTGGACATGTGACCGGCATCCTTGCAATTTCAGCACCTGGCCCCTCTAGTGTTACTGCCTGGCTTTGCTTCATTAGCTACTGGAACCTTCTCGTAGGCTCAGTCGGATTCCAGCAATCTTGTCGCTTTCAAATCTGGTGGTGGTACAAAAACTCGGACTGATGAATGGATTCGCTCTAACTCCTGGCCCAGAGCAGTTAGATCCTCCACCGATGAAATGAACCGCATTTAAAGTTGTTTCTGATAGAAAGGAGCTATATTGCGACATATGATCTTCAAATTCTCCTTTTCCGAATACTTTTTGACTAGCTGGCGGAACATATCCTCCATTACCGCAATATACACCCTAATAGACTCATCCCTCTCTTAGATGCAGTGCTTAATTTTCTCCCAGAACTTATCGTTGTTGTCAGGAAGTAAAAATGCCTTCTTGAGCTTCACATACAGTTCGTCACAACTATCCACTTTTGTAGCCACAGATCGGAACCAAATCGGTGCTCTGCTCTCAAACAACTCGTCAGCGATCCGGAAGAGTTTCGCTTAAACCACCCGAAGCTCTTCAATTCTTTCCAAAAACGGATTTACAAAGCCAAGCCGCCTGCTGGAAAATTTTATTCCTTATGTAGAAATATCCGGCTGCTTAACCATTTCTCGCTCAACACTTGGGGTTGAAATAGCTGCCGGTTGAACTTCAATGATGGTTTCTTCGCAAGCTTGAGTGAGCATCACAGCTGCTTCTCCCTGCCATCCTTTTCACCTTCCACTTTCTCGATTATTCCCTCAACGCCTCTGGCTAAACGTATTCCAAGCGCCTCACTCCAAACTCGATCTTCGTTTCTAGTTTTAAAAATTATCTACTTTTTGTGATATCCGTGAAAGTATTTATCAAGGTCTGCACTTCTTCCAGTTTTTCCTGCACAGGCGTGATGTCATACTTGGGTGTAAACGGGTATGCTTCCCTTAAATAATTAACACCTCAACAGCTTGCTCCGTTCTCAAAGTGTGCCGTAATAACTTCCTTATCTCTTTGACGATTCCACACTTTTGACTTGCAATTCATTAGTCAACTCATTTCGACTCAGCCAGTTCACCAAAATCCTTGCTGGCTTCATCCTGCGCTATTCAATTTATACCTTTAAATGTACGAGTATATTACTTGAAACTGAATTAACTACAACTTTTTATACTCACACTAAATATAATCACTTGTTCAATCAATGAAGGGTAAATATGTTATTAGTGCAACAAAAAATTACTTAACTCTACGCGGGCTCTTGTAATACTTGAAAAAAAAAACACGATTAGAGCCACCTTATGTAGAAAAATTCGATTCCGTGTCTTATTCCACATCTTGCCCCTAGAAGAATTCACCCTCCTGTAAAATTAAAACAAACTCTTGCCTCCCAAAAATGGGGCCGTTTCTCCTTAAATCGAAATTCCCACCGCACTGAAACACTCCACTGTTTGGAACTCCCGCAAAAGCTCACTTTTCACTTCATTTTTAGGGTTTTGTATTAAAATACAAAACCCTATTGCAATCACGACCTGTGTCCGTCTGTCCGTCCGTCCGTCCGTCCGTCCGTCCGTCTGTATGTCACAGCACTTTTTCTCCGAAACTATAGAGGCTACAGCCATAAAACTTTGTAGAAAGGTCAGAAGTGGTGACCTCTTGAAAGTTCAAGGGTGGAAAAATTTTTCAAGGGGGTTTAAGGGGGGTCTCCCCGTATTGGGAGGTGACCCCTCAAAAAAAAATTTCACCATTGGTAGTCGAGTAGGGTGTCATTGGAAAGGTCTCAATGAGATCTTTTCAAAACAAGTCTTAAAATTGCCTTATCGGTACCGAGGGGGGCAGGGGAGGGGGAAATGTACGAACTTTTTGCGTACCCCCCCCCTCGCGATTGGAAACCTTCCATCCGAAAAATCTGAAAAAAATCATGGATGTAGGCTTTTACGAGTACAACAACAACAAATACATGAGAAGTCGAAATTCACTCAACTTTGTTAGTAATAGTATGATTTATCGATTTTAAGTTTTCTTGAATAAAATCTAAACGGTACCCTTAAATTCAATAAAATTTAGCAAACAGATGACTTTCTATAAGATTGATCTTTTCTGAAAGTTTTATGAAGATCGAATTGTATTTAACGAAGTTATAGTGGTTTGAATTTTCCCGTATTACTATGGAACAATATGCCCTGTATTACTATGGAAACATATGGCTATGGAGCCATATGCGCTTTTTATCGATTTAGGCACTACAGCTTTGCTAGGATTTGCATGAACATTTCAGGAATGATAGGTATCATGAAGATGAGTACATCCAATTGAAACAAGTCGAAGAGGCAGGAGAGAGCTCCTAGCAAAAGGGCTTTGTAACCATTCTAGGATTCGAAAAAATAGGCCATGAATCGATGATTACAGTACAGAGGAGTGGGCCCTGAAAAAAATTTCATGAAAGGTAGCCGATATGAACATCAACTGAAAGTTCTCTATGAGAGCTTTTCAAAACAGTTCTTAAACTGACAGTTTTTGCTTCAGTGGGGGCACAGGGGGGGGGAAATACATGAAAAATGTGTTTCTAAAAAACCTGGAAAAATTATCAAGGGAGATATTTATGGGTATAACTAAAACAAATACCTCAGAATTCATAATTCTTTCAACTTTGTTAATAATAGTATGATCCTCGAATTTCACATTTTCTCCAATAAAATCGTCTTTGACATGTTTCTTGATTTTATTCGCTGCTGGTTACTGCATTTTGTAAGTTGAGTACAAAACCCTTCTGACATGAGCATAGGTCTGTCTACCCAACTTGTTAAATACTTAACGAGAACCTGACTCTATTTAAATCTCCACACAAAGACATTGGTCGCAAATTTGTTACCTCGTCGTCGAGGGTAACCTAGCTGGGAGCCTTCGGGCCGGGATAGCCTCCGAAGAATGGGCATGAGCACCACTCGCTTAGCCAGTAGGCCTTCAAGTTAGAATGCGGCCGCCAGAAAACCACTATCTCAACCCCGGTAAAGAAAGAGGGAAAATTATCTTCTGCTGTTCCTAATAATCAAATTTTTCCCCCAGAGAAGGAGAGTTGCAAAAAGAAAAAAAAGTCAAAGGGAAAAGGAAAACTGTCTTCTGCTGCCATCGGACCACCAAATTTGAATTCTAGCCGCAAACTAACAACTTACTTCCTTTCAGGCCAAGGTAACGCTGAAATCTAAGTATTTTATTGAGGTTAATAGACGTCACGAATTTTCTGAAGTAAAGCAGGAAAAGGAAAATAATTTTTCATTTAAATTTCTGAAAGATATATTTTGTTTTAGTGAAATACCACCAGCTAGATTCTTTTTTCTTTTCACGAAAAACTCGGTTACGTTGAAGTCTTCGCTTTACTTGTTCCGGATGAGTCCGCGTCCCAAAGCCCATTGATCAGTTTAAGAACTTTTCCGTAGTCCTCTTTCAATTATATGCCATAATTCATAAACTGAAGCGATTTTAAATTTGTTATTCCTCCCCTTTGATTTACACCTTACCTGGAAAATTGCTCTGTTTTGCAGTTCAATTGCTCGCACAATCATTTTAAACCTTTCACATATACTATAGATCACAATACATACTTCAATTGTCTTACTAACCAGTTTCAGTTCACAGTTCTTTTTCCAGTTTTCAATCAATCTTTCTTCAGTTTAGCTTATGTGTTTGAACACAGAAAACTTAGCGCCCAAAATGATCCACTCCTCCGTCTCACCAAAATCCATCGAGAAGTACAGAAAAGCCACCGGTTATGCTAACAAACAGGGTTGTCCGGTATCCGAAAGGGACGATGAACGGCCATCCATCTTTCATTGTTTTGATTTAAATTGGCAACCAAATTTTTTACCGTAGTTTTCCAAACTAACGACTATTTGGGCTTACTGTTACCTCGAACCAATACCCAAAACATTGCAACTGGACTTAATTGAGCCTCGATCAACTACTTGGACTAGTTTGCTGCTATATGTCAAAAAGTGACATTCGCAAAAGTATGTTTATATTTACGATTTCGGGGTGTGCTGCCGAAATAATCTCCAAGTTTATAGTTTGTCAACGATAAATGTTTTAACGAATAACGTGTGTAATGAGTGAACAATGCGATGCCACCGCCCGGGACTGGTGAAATGTTTGAGAGCATGTTGGAGGACTCATACATTGAAGGTAAGTAATCTAAACAAAACCCATAGTGTCGGGTATTTGGTCATTGCGGCAACGGAGACTACGATTGTAGTTAGTAAGATTATATGCTGCGGAGCTACTAGAATAAGTACAATGCGCACCCCAGCGGTCGTTTACCATTACAATACGATAGTGATAGTAGCACCTCCATCTTTTCTGGGTACGAGTAAAGTTAACTTTTGATACTAACCCGTATTGCTGAAGGCAAGGATGATTGGGGCCTGGTATACTTGTAGCCGTTGCTGTCAATGTCGGGTACTCTCCACAACGTCTCTCCACTCCAACGACGGGCTTTTCCATTTCAATTTTCCAATTTACAACAATCAAGTTGTATTCAAGTGAATTTCCAGTGTAAATTTAGAAGAACAATTAACAATAGTAATTGCATATAATAATTGCGTTATATTGTTGAAACTTTACAAAGCAACGACTTTGGCCCGGAAAGGTATTTCTTTTTTTTTCAACTTAATTCAAAACGCATGGCCGCCCAACCCAAGGCAGTTTAACTTCTAACGCCAGGTCAACTGTTTACGATAATTGAGTAAATTATACCATCGTCAAAAAGAACCACAAATTCATTAGACTATTGTGCAAACTATACTGATGAAGTTAGGGAATTCATCACATACCAAGAAAAAGAAACTTTGGTCAAATTTCATAATTTGTTTTATGTAAATTGTTTTGACTATAATTATGAAAATATTTGCCTCCTTTTTTGTAGCACGATAGCCCTTCTCGGGTCTTCGCTTCCTGCAAAAAGCACTTCCAACTGCTTCAGTCCACTGACCCATTCCTCCAATTTTAAAATCCCAGCAGCGATGAACTGTCCTCGTCAATCGAGCGTTTCCTCGGCTTCTCCACTGATCTCCATCCTCCAGCTCTCTTGGCGAATACCTTTCTGAGTATCCGTTATTTGTCCATAGGATTCAGTCTTGGAATCGTTGAGACCTCCAGCTTGTCGAAAATTCCATTCAGCTCATGATTGTTTCGGGTTTGCCATTGGTCCCCATCTAGTTTCGCTCCAATTATTCCCCTCAGGACATGTTCCTCGAAAGCGTTCAATATGTTTGCGCATGTTTGGCTTTAGGTCCATGCTTTACATCCATAGCATAGCACAAATTTTACCACAGATTGGTATACTTGCAATTTTGTTTTCCTGTGTATGCAATTGGTCTTTAAAATTGTCAAAACTGAATAAAAAATTTTATTTGTGAGCAGTATTATTTGACGTATTTAATTAAAAAAAGGAGCCAGGTGTATACATCTAGTGACCGACTCGGCCCAAAGAAGAACATTATAAAAGCCTTTGATGTCTAGCAGAAAAAAAATGAGCCGACAAAAGGAACAACTGACCATCAACACTAACAGATAAATGAAAACATGACCTTACATGAAGTCAGATCATTTCAGAACCTAGAATCTGAAGCAAGCCAAATTAGCCTACGAGTTAATGAAACCTAAAAGTAAATTCATGAGTCAAACGAGGAAGAAAATTCCAGTTCGACAAAACCTGACCGTATTGACTACAACTTTGAAAGTGTGGATAACTTTATTTAGATTGGAGCCAACCTGAATAGAAGAGAAACCAAAAAGAACAAGATTGGACGCCGCATAAATGCCGAAAATGAAGCATGTTACTCTGTATCTCCCATTCTAAGGTCGAGAGCTATGGGGCCACCCCATTTCCCTGCTTTAGTCCGATATTTGTGCCAAAGGCGCCGGTGAGTTGTTTATTGATGCGGGCTTGGGAGGTTGTCGACGTCATTGCCATTTTGGTAAAATGGACTAATTTGGCTGAGAAACAAAGCAAAACATTATTTAGTTCAGTACATTACGATCAATACTGTTATATGATTGCATAAAGTCAACAAGAATTCGATGATTGCATATCCTAAACTCCCGCGATTTCTCAACTATCCACTTAACTGTGAAGAATGTGTCTACCTTAAATCGGGGTGCTCCAAACCCACCTTCATACTCACCAATAATATTGTTGGCGTATGATCTGAGTTTATTTCCTAAGATCTTTGAAAATATTTTGTATTCCGTACAAAGTAGTGGTATGCTTCTATGGTTTTCGCACCGTAGCTTGTCACCATTTTTTATGGATAGGGAATATAATTGATTGGCTCCACTGATTCGGAATATCTTCTTGTTGCCAAATGTAATGGATGACTTTATAGATTACCTTCTGACAACCTTTGTCACCATATTTAATGAGCACCACTGAAATTTCATCAATACCCGCCGCTTTATCAATTTTATAGGCCTGGATAGTGGAACAAACTTCATCCGTAGTTGGTGGAGCCAATGGGAGCTCTCCGGAAATTTCTATAAGCTCGGACGTTCTGGAGCTGTACAGAATATTCGAAAAATTCTTGAAATATGATGCTCCCCTTTTTTAAAGCTTTTTTTATCAACGGTCTAGTTATCACGGCATAGTGCATTTGGGCTGATAACCTCGTTTCATACGTTTCACTAATTTGTATGCTTGTCTCGCTAGACTAACATCGATGCTTTTCAATTGGCCGTCATATTATTTGTAAGGCTAAAAAGTATTTCTTTTATTTAAAATGGACTTTATTTAAGTAAATATTGTCCATCATTATCTATGAACTTTTGCCATTTTTTCGGTGGGGCCATTCTTCCATCTGTGTAGAACTTCTGTGGTTTATCGGCAAAAAACTTGGCCAAGTGATTTTCACAGTCCCTTTTTGAAGTGAATTTCTTTTCATTAAGGAAGTTTTGCAGAGACCAAGGCAAATGGTAGTCTGATGGTGCAACTACACGGTGGATGCATCAAACCTTCTCAGCCAAGCTCCGTCAATTTTTGCCGGGGCATCAAAGATGTGTGTGGTCTGGCATTGTCATGATGAAAGACAAGGCCCTTTCTATTGATCAATTCTGGCCGGTTTTTTGAATTGCTTGTTCCAATTTGGTTAATTGCTGACAGTACAGAGCCGAATATAGTGTTTGGCTAGGCTCTAGTACCTCATGATGAACAATTATCTTCCAATCCCACCATACACACAGCATAACCTTATTTGGTGTCAATTCTGGCTTTGAAGTCGTTTGTGATGATTCACCTTTTTTTGACCAACATCTTTTTCGAACGACGTTCTCGTATCTTACCCATTTTTCATCGCCCGTAATGATTTGCTTCAAAAATGGCTCGCTTTTATTGCATTTTATTAGCATTTCGCAAATGGAAAATCGATCGATCAAATTTTTTTGTGTCAATTCATACGGCACCCAAACGACAAGCTTCTTTGTGTATCCAGCCTTACGCAAATGGTTCAAAACTGTTTGGTGATGGATATGCAGTTCCTTAGCATAGTATGTCATGGCTGCTTATGCGCCGGTCTTTTTCAATTTTTTGTAAGATTTCATCGATTTTTTAGTGATTGGTCGACCTGAGCGAGGTGCATCTTTAACATCAAAATTTCCAGAACAAAAGTGAGTGAAACATCTCTTTGCTGTGGCTTTTGACAAAGTTTCTTGACCATCGAAATCACAATTTTTTTCACGAGCCTGCGATGCATTCTCACCTTGATCTTAGTGATATTGTAAAATATAACGAATTTTTCCAGAAATTTCACTCATTTTTAAATGAATACAACTTTTGACACGAATGACGAAATACAAAACTGTCCGCATGAAAGTTGTAGATTGGAATGTCATCTTTCAAACGCATGTCGGTTTGACTGAATCTGATAAGTATTGCCCGATATATGACAACAAACACTATCTAGTGACAAGAAGGCTATTGCATACTTTCAGAGCTCGTTGAAGCCAAAGTTTCCGACTTCAAATCAAGACTGAACGCCGAACCTCTTCTTCGTTTCAACGAAACATTAACATCTGATCTCATACCGAGCTTGGATCTTATTGATAATTTTGTCAGCTATGAAGACTTGTGTTTCATATTTGGCAGGATAAACAACAACAAATCAAGTGGTCTTGACAGTGCTCCAAATATAGATCCCCAACATTAGCCTGAAGTTGCTATTACGAATTATAGCATTATAGCATCAACAACATATTGAACAATTTATTTTTCCCAAATGAGTGGATAAAAGGTGAGGTATTTCCGATCTTGAAGAAAGGAAAAAAATCGTCTTGCCCTAAAAGCTATCGCTCAATCAGCTTGTTGTCTAACATAAACAAGGTGTTTGAAGTGATACTGAACAAAGTATTAAACGCCCACATTGAGAAACATGAGTTGATGCCGAATTGCCAATTTGGTTTTCGTGCCAGGCATTCGACTATACATGCAATAATAAAAGTTACCTCAGACATTTATTGGAAAATAACAACAGAGAATGTGTCGTAGCGAGTCTCATTGACATGAAGAAAGTCTTCGATACGGTGTGGTTAGATGGACTAATTTCTAAACTCCTTCAGGACAGTTTTCCTAAACTCCTTGTCGCCATGATGTGCAATGTAATGTATGGGAAATCATTATTTATAACTGATGGCAATCTGATGACAATTTGCGACTTCAAGGTCTTGAATGGTCTACAGCACTGCTTTTCTCAATATTCATTCGCAATCTATTGAACGACTTTGTTTTTAACGTCTCGCCAACGCAATCATTGGTAGCGTTTTCTGATCATCTATGTGGCAGACCCAAAAGCGACAATAGTTCAGAGCAATCTTGAAAAAATATACAATTATCTGCAGCTCTATACTGACAATTGGTGAATGGAAATCAATGTGCAGAAGTCCGAAACAATTTTGTTTCGGCCAACGCTGCAGGGGGTCAGTCAAGACCTGAAACGTAGTTGGAAGGATTTCCACATTACGGCTGGTGAGGGTAGTCCAGATTGCGTTCCACATGAATTCCGCGTTCGATACCTCGGTTTTCATCTCGATCAGTAATTGTATTATACTGAACATGTCGAAATCATGCTCAGTAAACTACAAAAAGTAGTCATGCCCCTTCGGAAACTCTTTCATTCCAGATACATCGATCAAAAGGTTAAAGTTATCTGTTACAAGACCCTGATTAGACCAGTTTTGACATATGGATGTCAGATCTAGTAGAACCAGAGTGCTAGTACTATGGAAAGATTAAGAGACGGATTGAAAGCACTATATATCGAATAGAAAAATTTATCAAACTGCTAAAGCGACAGGAGTCGATATCTTCATATTGAGACCGCTACGGAATCATACCGCAAGATAGTAACTGTTAGCAGAAACCCCTGGACTGCACAGCCGTTCCACCCAACAGACGGGTATATTGAGACTTGTCTCATTACTGGCTTCATTCCTCCAGAATATTTCGTGTATATGGAAATGAACTAGTATGTTTTTGATTCTGATAGTGTCCCAATCATACAAGTGTATCACATATATAGACGGGCCACCGATAAGAAGATAAAATATCCTTCGAATTTGAGTTCATGAAACCAACAATTCCAATGGAGATACTCATTTGCTAGATTTGTTGAGGTTGATCGAATGAATGACAACGTCTAAATTATTCCGTGTTTATTTTTTTGTTTTGTGCTTTCTGTTGCATAGTTTTGATTTTCAGCTCATTATTGCTACATATAATGTTGTTTATTTGTGTTAAAAATTAAGAATAGATTTCAATATTTAGGGAAGGTATATGTTATTTTTATTTAATTAGGATTTGAAATAAGGTTTAATGTTTAAGTTAAGAATATTTTGACAGTAGTTTTTAGTATAAGAAAACGTTTTTTTATTGAATTTTGACAGAATTAGGTTATAACATGTAAGGTTTAGAATAAAATTTCACGGTTGTGTTAAAATTATAAATAATTTTTAATGGTGTTGGTTGGTTTTGTAATAATTTTGATTAATTTGAATTTTTTTTTTTTTTCCATTTAATGTTTTTAATTGATAATGTATAAATTTAGAGAGCCATTTAGCCATTAAGTTTTAGTATTTTTATTGCTTGAAATGAACTTTATATTCTTTTAAAATTTATGACGATAAGTATTCAATAAAGCGCTTTTGACTCTTACTTTGTAAGGTTAAAACAGTTAAAGGTTATTATGTTCTTGTTTTTTGGGTTGTTGGATGTCCGTTCGTTCTAGTTCATTGTGTTGATTTTGCGTTTCTTCATTAAGGAACCTTGGCTGAGGCCAAATGCTTTGCAATAATCTGCGAAAATACCATGGAAAATCGAAAATATAACATTATACTACAATTTTATTAACAGGATTTGATGTTAGGGTAAGTCCGGGATAGATAGACCACTAGTGTATTTTTCTACTCGTGCAGACGTTAACACGTTTAGTTTTGCTCGTGAGTGTCACATGTTTTTTAGGAAAAAAACTTTGTTTATTTCTTTTGGTGAGTTGAAAAATATAATCAATGCTATAGCTCAATTGTATAGTTGAGTAAGGGCTTAACCTAAAATTGGGCTCCAGTAGCGTTGTTTGTCTGAATGAGTAGCTGGTCCATCTATCACTGACAATTGGGATAGATGGATCAGTGACATTTGGGATAGTTGGCCCACTTGAAAAGAACCTGGAATAGTAGGACCATATTTCCTATTAGGACTTTACTTCTAATATAAATTAAATGATACTTATCAAATACGTTGGTTTTTTTATGTTATAGGAAAACGCCTACGTTCTATACCAGAAAACGCATGTCTGGGAGGGGAGAATGGTCTTTACGTAGCTTGGAAAATGCAGCCAGAGCTGTTCAAAGTAAGGAAATGGGAGTTAATGCTGCAGCGAAGGTGTTTGGAATACCGAAAACAACTTTGAAAAGACGCATCAAGCTACAAAGTTTTAGTAAAGGTTCCATGGGAAAAAATTCATTGCTAGGAGTTGAATATGAAAAAAAAAATTGTACATAAAAAAATTACAATCGAGGGGGTTTACTCCAACCAGAGACTCAGCACGTTCTATGGCTTACTATTTAGCTGAAAACCTGTAATTGAAGCATAGTTTCAATCATGAAACAAAGCAAGCAGGCTACGACTGGCTTTCTTCTTTTCTTGTTCGCAATCCTGAAGTGTCCATTGGGCAATCTCAAGGTGTGTCTATTGCGAGAGCAAAAGGTCTAAATAAAATAGATGTCGAAGCGTATTTGGACCTCTTAAAGAATTTTTTGGAAGAAAATGGTCTTATAGATAAACCTGGCAACGTTTTCAACATGGACGAAACAGGTTTACAGCTAAATAACAAGTTGCTTTGAAAGGTTCCAAGAATGTAGCTTCTGTTACTTCAGGAAAAAGGGTGAAACCATATCAGTATTGGCAAGTGTGAATGGAGAGGGTACATTCTTACCACTTTTTTGCATAATGAAAGGAAAGAACCTAAACCAGGAGTTTTGTGACGGTATAGCACCTAGCGTTGAAGTAAAAATGTCGCCAAAGTCTGGCTATGTAAATAGCGATTTGTTTTTTGATTGGCTGAAAAACCATTTCACTCCAAGAAAACCAGCAGAAAGGTGCTTCTTCTTTTAGATGGACATACATCACACACTAGCTGCATTGAAATGCTAGAGTTCGCAGAAAATAATCAAATAATTTTAATGAGTATTCCTCCCCACACCAGTCATTGGCTTCAACCGTTAGATCGCGCTTTCTTCAAGTCTTTAAAAAGGAACTATTATTCTGCTTGCTTAAAGTACGTGACCAATAACCCTTCAAGGAAGATAACTCGACTGCAGGTTGGTGCGCTTCTTAGCATAGCTTGGGGTAAGTCAGCAAATGCAGAAAATGAAATAAGTGGGTTAAGAACGTGTGGAATCATTCCATTTGCCATTCGATACCAGACTACGCTTTTTTGTCAGAATCATTGGACTCCAGGCCTCCAGATACGTCTCTTGTTTTTGAAAACGTTATGACTGGTGTTGATGGTGCTGGCTCCGATAGTTCAAAAAATGATGCCACTGTTGCTGGTCCTAATAGCCCAAGTGATGATGTTGCTGTGGTAGGCTCTAATTCCTCAAGAAGCGGTTGTAGTGCTGGTACTTCGAGAAGCTTTGAAAATGTTCCTTCACCTAGACCTTCTGAAAAGCACCAGAATAAATCTAAAATTGCTACCCCTTCAAAGTTATTGGACAAACTACATCCAGTGCCTTGTGTCAACAAAGTTCAGACTGTGAAAAGAAAAGTTCAAACTATATCAACAGTGTTAAGCTCTCCAGAAAACATAACTGCTCTGAAAAAGAACAAAATGAGAAAGAGTCAAAAATTAAAATAAAAGAAGAAAAGAAGAAAGACAGGGAGGAAAAAAAAGACCGAGAGGAAAAGGAAAGAGGAAAGGAGAAAATGAAGCTAGGGAAAAGAAATGAGAACAATATGCAAAGAACGATCAATAAAAGTAAGAGAACGCGAAGAAAAAAAGAACTAACGTCATCCTCAGATTCCGAAGATATTGATATCGACACAATTTGCAACGAGAATCTTTATGAAAGTGACTGGGATGAAGATTTCTGTGTATGGTGTAAAGAGAACTACAACGAAACAAAACGAGATGAAGATTGGGTTAAGTGTGTGTCATGCTCCCGCTGGACACATGAAGGCTGTACAAGATTCGAGGATAAATGCGATTACTGCGGCAAGCAAGATCCTCCAAATTAGAAGACTGCTGAATGATTCAAATTTCTAGAAAATGAGTTATACTAGCTCTATTTTTTAATTATTTTGATTGTCAAATCTATTAATCATATCAAATAGTTTATAACACTATACCCTGTCTTTAAAGCTTGGAATAAATAGTCTTTATACCTTTGTTAACATGTATTTCTTGTGTTATATCCTGATTCAGTGACGTAAAATAGAGGTCCATCAATCCCTATTAGGTGGTCCATCGAACCCGAGTATGCTTGGGATAGACGGACCATCGAGCAAAACCAAAGAAACATCATAACTCCCGGTGTGATAAGGTTAACAACTGCAAACTTCCTTACAATTGTTTAAAGACATATATACTTATTAAAAAAATATAAAACTTATCCTAGACATTGCGAAATTTTGGAAAAAATAGCTTTAGAAAAAAATGGTCCAACTATCCCGGGCTTACCCTAATAAAAACAGACATACTAGTTTCGCTAAAAAAAAAATTGCGTCTCGACCCTGTTAAACGAGTTTTTTTTAAGTCAGTTATTTTTTTAATTTGATATCCGCTGGCCAATCCTCTCATTTCCTGAAAAGCCAATACTGAAGATGCCTCAAAGGAGTTCAGAGGTGTCTGCTCACTCAATAAAGCAAGGCCCGACGGCTTTTTAAGAAAAAAGAGTATTGGCCTGCGGATATCAAAAAGAAAATAATGTTGATAGTGTTTAGGCATTTTTTTCTTACTTTCACGCAAGCTTTTTGAATTGTCTTAGAAGTAAAATAATTTATTACAAAACACTTTTGATATTAAAAGACAACACAAATAACGCCAAATCGCTTTCAAACCAAACAACATTCTTTTCGAACTCATAACTTACAACAATCACAGATTTCTACTTATAAATGACCTGTAGTAAATAACACAAAATGAAAACGGATGCTTTTCAAAGGACATAAATAATTACAAGCTACACAAAGGCACATCATCAATAATTTATAATTAACAGGTTACTTTAACTCCACTCCAAATGTCACTGGCAATACCCTTAATCATTTACTTTAGTGCAATATCCCGTAGTCATTGTTATTGCTTTTCCCATTATCCTTGGCCACATGTCCTTGCACTGACTATGTTGTTGCCTTTGTCTTCGCCCATCGCCATCTTCATCAGCGACAAGCGCGAATGAAACCAGTTCATGGGAAATTGTTATAAAACAATAGAATATTAATATTACCCACATGTATGCATGTGTAGTGAGTGCAAGAAGGACATGCGAAGGTGCCAGCTAAATCTTCGCTATGTCCTTTATGCGGTAGTGCACTACTTCAATAATAGTACGTATAGTTTGTTTTCACTTTAATAGCAATTCTACAAGAAGCAACCCAGCTTCCGCTCCCTTCGTCCTGTTTTGTAGTACGAACTTGAATGCTTTTCCACGATGAAAGAAAAAGCTTCGGAGCTCGTCCTTAATGCATACGAGAAGCTGTGAAAGATGCGACCGGAATAATGTTGAGAATATTGATTTCAGGTGTATTGTTTGTGTTGCTTGGAAAGTTTTCATTTTTCTTCTCAAAACAATTCACATCTTCGTCCTTGTTTGCTCGCGATACGATAAAGCAATCACTTTTGTTTGTGTTTCTTGGAGATGGTAAAGTGAAGTTGCTACGTGAGATTGCATCGTCAAGTATTCGTACAACTTGAATTAAAATATCATCGTCATTTTACGCGGAGATAAAAAGCGAAGTTATAGAATAACCAATGGTTAACTTTAATTAATAAGCATAAAGGCTAGTTCATAATAGACTTTCACCATAATAGATTTTCGAACGAACGACCAGGTTCAAGATCCTACTATCAACAACTTTGTACCAACTGTACCGCGTTATTGTTCGAACGTATTCAGAACCTTTAACATACGAGTATTCATATAATTTGTGAAGAAATAGTAACAGCTCCATAAACACGTACATTTCATTGTTCTTTTCCAGATGAAATTAAACAATTTATTCGTTCACGACACCATCAAACATCAGCAATGAAAACTTCATTCCAAGAGAAATAATTCAACTTGTTTCGTACATACTCGTATTTGGCCGTAGGACGTATTATTTCTAGCAAGAATACCAGAATACTATATCTACTCGTATGTATTAACATGTCTGCCATAACAGTCATGTTCGCATACTTTTGGGGCCATATATCTGCGTAGCATTCAATATAGTGAAAACGTTGTAGGAGCACTTTATTAAAGTATGTAGGCGGATCGACGACATTGGAGAGATGAGCCGTTAATGAGACCATAACCCCTAAAATCCTTACATTATGTTTTGTGTTAATGAACCCACGATATTTCACGTTCCAATTAAGGGTTGCTTCAACTCCCTTCGAATTGAACAATCAACAACTGTTACGAGGTTTGTGTGTTTGTTTGCGAATGGTGGAGGCTGGGCGATTCACATATTCATCAGACACGGGGTCGTAATTACAGAATACACTGGAGGACAATAATAACAGTAGTAAAGAGCACAGTGAACAACAGTGGAATCATCATTGAAAGTGTGAAAGACATATCGTGCGAAGCCTGTTCAGTCTTTTGTAGCCGCGACATGGAACGTGAGAAAGGTATCTTTCAGCAATAAAGTGTCTTCTGCAAAAGTTACAAGGCTTTCATTAGAGGCATTTTCAAGTAGAAATGGAGAGGAACGTTATTGCGAAACGTGATGGTTGAGGCAACAGAAAAGCTATTGTGCAAGGTTGTTTTTTTTCTGGAGGGGGAGAAAGGGCGGTGAGAGCATGAAGAATCTTAAATTGCATGAAATATAATAAACCTTGTGTTTAAGAATGTTAGAAGCACAACGATTAAATAAATGTTTAAACCTCATGATCCTTAAAAATTACTTTTATATTTTCAATATTGCAGGAGATGCCTGTTTACGCCCAGAGTATAGAGCTCCAAGTACGTGATGCTCCTGGGCTGCACACCAAACACATCCTTTGTCAATTGAGTAGCTATCCTCGAAACGTTTGACACATAACTTTGGGCTAGGCCTCATTTCCTACACCTAGGGATACCTTCAGGTTACAGGAATCCGCTTATTACCGTTTTACAAGGGGTGCTCCGGACAGGTTCCATCCGAGACAGCGCAAGTGCCACTCGTCCGCCCTTGGAGCCCAATTGAAGCCACCGAATGAGGTTTTGGCTCCCTGAAGATTAAAGAGTAGAATCCTACCTACCTCAGATTCTATTCTGCCAAATTGTGATTCCCTACAACACCTGAATGCAACACTTGAAAGGCCAGGAAGAAACTTTAAGCGCGACCTGACCTCGACGGGCACTTTGCAATCCCGTGACTTCAAACGACGGCAGTAAATTCCCTTCTTGAGCAAAAATAATTTCCCGCTCACGAGCAGAAAATTCACAGTAGCTAAAACAGAGAGAAAAAATTTAAAGAAAACAACCGGAAAAATTCACTTCAATTAGTCCAACTTCAAACCTTAGAGCAAAATTTCACAAGAAAATATATAATCGAATATTGACAAAAAAGAAAAACGGTTGGCCAACACTTATGGCGGTAATTCCCCTGCGGCTGATGTGGGGTTCCCCAAATAATTGGTTTTTGCTTTCTTCACTGCCAATTTGATTGACCTCGTTCCTGATCTCCACTGCCAATTTTTTTGTTTTCGTTCCTGATTTTTACTGCCAATTTTATTGTTCTCGTTCCTGATTTTTCATTGCCAATTTTTTCGATCTCGTTCCTTATCTCGTTTCTCCGGTCGATTCCTGCCTCCACTCGTACTCTTCACCGGATAATTTTTGCTGCTCAAAAGAAGAACGGGACATCCTTCCGTCCCCCTTTTATTAGATTTTCGACCAACGGCTCATTCGGGTAGGTCGAGGATATTTACAACCCCACTACGTATGGTCGGCAATGTAGTTCTCCACCACGAGAATCGGTGGTGCTGGGTGTTCATAGGATCTCACTCCTACTAAACGAGTTCGGAGAAATGTCAGTGAGACAATTCACTGACAGTTTTGGTTTTATGCTGTTGCGGATTCCGCAGATGTACTTGTCATCGCTGAACTTTGTTTTGTGATAGATTTGTGGATAGTTTCCTATCACCAACAGATGCAATGTATATTTCCTCGTCAGAATTGCTTGGAGTTTGAACACCCAATGCAGGTAAATCCACACTTTTTTTCGATTTCGTGTAGCTATAATCACTATGCGGGCTATGATATTCGGGGATATCCTGATGACGGTGAATTTTTAAGAAAATGGTTTGTTTGTTGGATTTTGATTTCGTTTTTTAATCCATGGAAATAGAGAACAATTTATATATCAGTAATTTTCATTGAAATGTCTTATTGAGGGAGAGAACTCAAGGTTCTGGTGAGCTTTCGTCTAGTAACTCTGCACGAAATCGAAGATATTTTGGGTAAAGAGTTCTTTCAGTGCAGAGGCCTAAAATCCATGTCCACGAAACAGTTCGTTGCAATACTGTCGCATTTCTTCGAGTTTGTCGCTGGTACCCGTCTTTCCGTTGGGGCTAATTATGTCGACGATATAGTTTCAGTTCTATCTCATATTGAATACCCTTATACTGTTAACAAGTCTTGGCTGAAGATACCTAGTGCTCCACGCATTCAACAATGTGATTACACTTACGAACGAGCACGAATATTTGCTGGTGGATGATATTATGGATCAAGATTTTGCGCTGGACTTCAGTTCATTAGCTAAACTGGGGTTTTCATTGTGGAACAATAACATAAACGACGAGTCTAAACTGAGATTTTTCGAACCAGCTATACACGCCGATAGACCATCTTCGAGCCTTTGAGCCTTAGCGGACCATCGGGACGTATTTGTAGTAGTTGTTGATGTGACTGCTTTTATTTTATTATGATGATATTGTGGGCTAAGTCTATCACGGTTCGGGTTCGATGTGCGTTGCAAGTCCATTATACCCGGACGGGTTTCTATATGAAGCTCTGCATTTCTGGGTGAGGGTCCGTCATAATGTTGCAAATGTTTCTCCATTAAACTTGTACTTGGTGTGTGTGTCCAAACCTCATCAACACAATCATTTGCATGGCCATGGCTCGAGCCAGCCACTCTAAGAATTTGTTGAGTTCACCTTATACAAATTCATAATATCTAATACATTTTTGTGCACGTTACTTTACGCTTTCCTTTCTGTATGTTGAGTTCACATGATGCAAATTCAAAATATCGAAGACATGTTCGTGTACGTTACTTTATGCTTTCTGCTCGTGGGGTTTGCGTTAATTCGCGGCTGATTGCGTAAAGTCGTTCCAAGATCCCTTCGTGGTCATCGCGAATGTAACCTACATGGCGTTACCCCGTAACACCCTCTCTAGCGAAATAGAAAGAAAGGAAAGAGATTGCTAGAAAAGAGACCCCTCTACCCTCAGCACTTCACCATTTCAGTAGATCTTTTAAATTGTCAGGAATACCCAAGCATAATATATCACGTGGTTCCATTTGTCAAATGATGTGAGCATCTTTTTGATAATCGATTTCAGAGAGAACTCTCTGATTTCACTGGAAAATTAACTTTCCAAAGGAAATGTGAATCATTTCTCTAAAGATTCTAAAGCGTGAATTCTTGAGCCGTGCCAGCAAGCCATACCCTTAAGGTCAAGTGCTTCTGGCGCTCACAGTCTAACACATAGCCGTCAGCCAATTATTTAGAAGAGGAGTGCGGTCGTTGGTCTTACCGTCAAAAGAGTGTGCTCGGTCACATTTCTCAGCCACCGTCAAATTACCTGTTTTAAAAGCATACCTTAAAAACTTCATGGTAAATAATTTAATTTCACGACTTTCAATAAAAAAATAAAAGCAAATACTGTATTCGCGCACTGCCAATCCGTATAAACCACTCTAATCTGAATCGAAATAATTTACGTAAATAAAAATTCAAAAGTTCCAAACTACGACACCGCGAATCCGACCCAAAGGCGAATTATTCGCTGATTTTTACGAAACACCTGCTACTTCTGTTCCCCCTTAAAAAAATTTATATTCCCGCGCAGAGGGATATTTGACCCAAAAAGCTGGCTTAAAATTATTTTGCTTGATTTTTTTATTTATTTTGATGAAATAATTGTAATAACTTAGCCCTACGTCACTGACGCCGATCAGCAGATCCATGCATCCTACGCTATTGACGTCGAGGGTTTGGGAGCGACCTTTTAACTACTCTCTGCCACTGAACCGTGATTTGTCAGGTGTCAAAAAGAAGGAGGGTACGTCCCGTTCGCGCGGGATCAGAGTTATACGTTGAAAGACCTCAGGATGCTGATACCACCCAGACCGAAGTATAATCATTAAAAATGGTACCCAGTGTGGGGCCAAAACATCCTGAAGGGGAAAAAGATTTGCGTCCTTTGACGATTTGGTCCTTTACGGAGGGTGTAAGGTACCGCGGTGCTCGAGCCCTCACGGACAGGAGTAGTGGAGTTGTGTTATACAACCCTTGAGTCATTTCACGTGAGTTGCAGCTTCCGCTCTCCTTTGTTTTACTTTTTTTCTCGCGACAGATTCCTTCCGATGTGTTGTCCCAGGGTAAAACCTGTAGAGACCTTCTATTTTCTTGATGGGAACTGTCAGCCAGATGGGTTCTTCCTATCTGCCTGGACTCTCAAGAAAATAGAAGGTTATCTTGCCTTTATTATGCGGAAGGATTCTGCCCATCTTTTTATGCGTGATAGATGAGTGGTTTCGGTCCGATTTTTGGTGGTGTATGCTGGAGTTGTGAGGCCCAGAATGCTTCCACGTGTCGGGATTTTTTTGACCGCATACAAAACTGTTACGGTGACGCTATCACTCATCTTGTTGAGTCAATTAACGTAGATTATAGACGGTTTTGGTAATGCACTTGGGATGGGGATGGTTTTTAAAAACCGGTCAGGACCACTCTCATTCCGCAAACCACCATTTAATTTCATTTCCTTACGGAGGAGTCAGCGCTACTAGAAGGGAACCAGTTCAAAATCTTTTTAAATCTTTTTTTTTTTTTTTTGATAGATCACTTAGCTCGCCACTATCGGCCACTTAAAAATACTGATTCAGTTTTTTTGTAGTTAGGAGCAGTTTTTTTAATACTTTCTGTTACCATTACGGAACCAACGATAAAAACGAAGTGGACTCCGGAAAAACGCTGGACCCGCTCCAAACCTGTACAACCAGCCACCTACGAGATCTGCTACGAGGACGTCGTAGAGGGCCAGTGTGAGATTGGAGTACGGACACCTGTTCCATCGCATTTGTGTCCAGCAGCCCTTGCAAACATCCGATCCCTATGCTTTATGCAGACACCGAACAGAGCAAAGTACCTTAGACGATCCCCTCGCAGCGCAAGCCCGTATGCGTAAAGCAGTGGCAAAAGACCCCCGGAGTAATGACCAGACACAACCGCTGCCGAACAACCAGGGAGCCGTAGCCGGAGAAGCTCCGGTTGTAGGAGCGTTGGCAGATACCCCATCAGCGCGCTCAAACACCACGGTCAACGACACAATTTTGTCCTTATCACAAGGGCTTGTTCGTTATTGTTTTTCTCCCTCCAATTAGAAAGAAATTTTTAATGAATTGAATTATAATATTTTATTATATTGTATAATGTAAAACAATACAATATTTGAGAACGAACTGAATTCACTGAATGAATTGAATCAACTGAATGAACTGAATTTATTTCATTAATTTACAATCTATATATATATACAATTCCAAAAATAATATAGGTATCTAGATTTACATTATATGTTTAATATATCAAAAGTAAAGTATTTTTATGCAAAGTATATTTTATGTATGGAATGAATATTTTTGAGTTATTTTGAATTATATATAATATAACCGCCACAGGCTGTCCGATAGGATCGGACACATGGAGAGAGATTCCAAGGCCTCAGGATCAGCCAGCATCCCAGCCGCGCAAGAACTCCACCTGGCTGGGAACCAAATCCATGCGCAACTATGCCCACCTCTAGACTGGTTGATGATTGGAATCTCCCCCAAGGGAGCTCGGGAATGGATCCCAGAGCCCCAGAGTATCGACCTCGGTACAGTACATACCCCCACCGATACCGACAATGCATGACTCAGTTCCTTACGGTAGGCCTACCAATGAAGTAAATCGCCCCGCGAATTTCGTGACTGCAGCCCGAGACCCAACACCACGCAAAATGGAGGGTTGGAGACTCAGCATTTTGATGATGGCCTAACTGAAGAAGAATTGCGTGAAAAACTACAGAAACGCAAACAAGGCTCTGACGAACCATTTGACCAGTAAACTACACCTAAGCACTCGACTACGAATACCCATGCCCGAGGACGAACTGGTGGAAATAATCAGGGAGAACATGTATTCGGAGCTTCAAAACAGCCTCCTTCGTGGGCGAATAGAAATCATTGCATAACATATCTGTGATAATCTTTTGAAATTCTGACCATTCAGATGTTAAATTATTATTATTAGCTTAAAAAATGAATGAATATATGAAAATTAACTCTTACTTATTCAAATTCAGGAAACAAAATTACAAACATTTGTCTCAAGCGGCATCCCGGGCTTCTTCATCTGAAGTTTCGTCGGAATCCTTTTGAACTGCCTGGGGATAGAGCACTGGTTCAGTATTTGGGTCATTTTTCAGAGCCTCCAAAGCAGCTGGTAACAAATAGAGGTACAGCGTATACATCAAAAGAGTTTCAAAAATACTGTGGCGAGTCCGGAAGAAAGCATATTCTTACGGCAGTGAAGACTCCGTGGGCCAACGGCCAAGTAAAACACGCCAACAGAACTTTGCTGACCATGCTGCAGATAATGACAAACCAAGAGTGTCATTGAGACCTACATTTGAGGCAATTTAATGGGCGTTCAATACGATGCAGAGCGAAATAACTGGCCATACACCATTTGAGTGACTGTACGGTTTCAAGCCAAGAGACGTGCTAGAGAATACAATCATGCTGGCTTTATAAAATGACAACCCCACCAAACCTAACGTCAAGCTAATCAGACAGAAAGCAGCTCAATCTATTGCCGTCAAACAACACAGTACAACAAGGATGACCTGGTGCTTAAAAAAACCGGCTTGTACTGGTCAGTCGCTCAAACTCGAACGAAATTACAGGGTGCCATGACGAAGCGAAGCCTCTTGACGACGATGGCTATATGGGGAAAGACCTACCTAGCGCAACGGGTTCATAACGACAGTACTTGTTAGTCCATGCACCAGATAGGACCAGGTAGGTTTAAACCCTGATGCGTGCTAGCCAATGTTGATGACGACGAAGATATTGAGGACAGTTATGAGTCAACAGATGACAGCGAAAGAGTCGAATCATGCCGAGGACGTTGTGAATGCAGGATGGCCGAGTTGTAAGTATCACGTCGAGTATGCAGGAGGACCAAACTGTGAGTGCCGCAAAAATTGAAAGCAACAGGGAAGTAACAATTGAGCTTCAGGCATTTTAGTACATTTTTATACCCGATTCCCTTCGATTTTCATGTTTTTGTATTCAATGATTCACTCAAGTTATTAGAGGATTAAATAAAGTTCAGTTGGCGACAGACCCTTTTTCAATTAACTGCATCCTCCAATTTCGAAATCCGACTAGCGGTGAACTGCTTTCGTCAACTGAATCAGATAAGCGTTTCTTCGGTTCGGCAACTGGTCTACACCATTAAGTTCTCCCAACGGATACTTTTTTCGACATCTGTTGTTCATCCATACGATTCACGTGGCCAGCCCATTGCAGCTCCCGTAGTCTTACTATCAATAAGACCTCTAGCTTGTGAAAAATTTCATACAGCCCATGGTTGTCGGATTCTTAGCTTAGTGTCATGTTTCACACCTATAACATATCACAGGTCTTATCACAGATTTGTATAGTTGTAGTTTTGCTTTCCTTTTGTGCAGCTGGTTTTCAAGATTCTTATAAGTGAATAAAATATTTTATTTACGAGATGTATTCTTCGGTGTGTTTTGTCTCTTTCTGTGCCAGCTTTCATTATTTTGGCTCCTAAATACACAAATTTGCCCACATTTTCAACTTTCTTCGCCAAATATTATAATTTTTGTATATGAGATATTTTTCCACGACTGCGTCATGAGCTCTGTTTGATTCTCATTGATCTGTAGCCCTACTAGTTTTGCTTAGCTGTCGAGTTTCAAGAAAAGCTCTTTGGCAGTTGTTAATGATCGAGACTAAATTTTGATGTCGTTCCAACTGGCTACCAAATGGCTCGACTT
Source organism: Odontomyia ornata (assembly GCA_963969285.1). Classification (NCBI taxonomy): domain Eukaryota; kingdom Metazoa; phylum Arthropoda; class Insecta; order Diptera; family Stratiomyidae; genus Odontomyia; species Odontomyia ornata. The sequence goes on from OZ017739.1 coordinate 35,253,205, forward strand.
GCAAGCTAACGTACCCCTTGTATCGACAGGTTACTTTCTAATGACATATACCAGAAATTGAATAGCAATGGCGCCCGCCTATCTCTCTGTTTCTGTCCGACACTTGTGTCAAAGGCATCAGTGAGTTGGTTATTGATGCAGAGTTGGGAAGTTATGGACATCAATGTCATTTTGGTAAGACGAACTTGTTTAGTTGTTATACCAAAGCAAAGCATTATTTAGTAGCAGTCTGCCTAGGCAAACTGCTCGAAAACCTTTGCAAAGAAGATACAATTTTTATGAAAATAAAAACACAACAAGTGCGGAACGATTTGGTACAGCACTCATCATCATTGTTATTTCTGATTCGCACTAAACCCCACCACTAACATCGCTACCATTATCAGTAAAATTTTTTTCCAAAATAACAAATGTGAAAATTAAATAAGACTACAAATAAAAATTAATAAATGTGACCCCCTTTGCGACGCAATTGCTAGATTATGTTGACAAGAAAGCGTCCGTTACCCACATGAAGAGGCTCGCCAAGATAAGCTGGAAGGTTTTCAAGCGAGACTTGAATTGAAAAGGTTGAGGGGAATAGTCGTCGTGAGGAGTAACTGGTGAGAAAGAGTAGTTTTACTAGGCGCACGGAAAAAACATGAGAGAAAAACGGCAGATTGTTGGTGATTATTGATTATTTTATGTTTGCAGTGGAGTACACGAACGATTGTTGAGTTTTGCGAATAAATTGAGTAACAGTTTTAACTCTTTGTCTTCTAACGTTAACATATCGAGTGCGGAACGGAAACGTGAAATGGAACAATTCAAAAAGTTTGATGTATCTCAATTTGCTCGAGCATAGTGTTTTGCGGTTGCCTATAAGAAAATGAACAATATCTTTGCGGACCGAATTGAATCAGATGCGAGCGTGGTGCCGATGGTTGTGGTGCCGGAACCAGTCGTTTAGCTCCAGAGCTCTCCTTGGATTAAAAATCAAGTGCTGGTAGATTCGACGCTAATAATCGCTTTACGGTGGTTAGTCAGTCCTGAAAATGAAATTTACGCTTCTTGCCGGCATTCGAGTTGAAACTCCGAAAAAATGAATTCGTTCTGCCCTTCCCAAAAGTATATTTATTCGTGTACGCGTAACTGTGTACAACATTGAATAGAAAATTACCGTTGGACCAAAGTGAAAAGTCAAATGGAAAAGTCATTAAACTGGAAGCTTTAGTTAAAAGTGCTAATTCTCATCGGATCCCCAGCGGTCAACTATTGTCAGAGAGCAAGTGGGATTGCATAGGAGGATGTTGGATTGCTACGCCAATCACGTTGAATATTGATACATATATGAAAAACGTGAAAGTCTTAAAAAATGGATTAAAATGTCAACTACTATACTCTTTGTATTTTCCCCTGTTTAGCGCTTCCACACTATCCTGTGTTTTCATATTTTCCATTTAAACGCTATTATTTTGTTTTTTTCTGACAAATATATATTTCGGGATTAAGTTGCTCCCTTCTTCAGTGTCAAATATTTTCTATTTGACAAAAAGCGTTTAAATAGAAAATATGAAAACACAGGATATGTCAACTGCACCTGTAACAAATTAACATTCATTAAATATAATTGAAATTGCTAGCCATAAACCAATAAACTTTTAATCATTTATCAACAAAATCTAAATTTAAATACGTTTTACGTTAATGAAGGCTCGTGGATTATTTTATTAGAGCGATATATTGACTGATGCTGGAAAAGGAATTCAAATTTATCAATTTGCTTGGAACGATCTTTAAGATTTAGAACTTATATCTTTGATAGCATTAAACTTTTTGAATATTACCTAAACACTTCGGTCACCGTCACCTGCGGATGCGGAAGATGATGATAGGTCCATGAAACGGCAGGTAATCAGAGTTTGTAAGAAGAGCTAATCGAACAGGAAAATTACAGTTTATTTAGGAAACCGAGATTTCGTAGACCACATTACGCATGTTGATCCCAATGTGTTACAGGTCCTTACCCGCCTCAAACACGAGCACTATCGAGTCTCGTGAACGTTCACTAGGCACAGTCTGTTGCTTTGTTTAAACAATTCATCCCTTCAGTAAGTTACCTAAACCTTGACATCGTCAAACTGAGTCATTCAGTCGTCAAATTCGTCAATGCGAAATTTTTTTGTAGTGAGCTCTTATGCTGGGGAAAAGAACCCACCCCACGACAGCGCAATGCTAGCCTGCCAGCGCATTCAAGCATCCTCAGACAAGGCTAATCCTGGCAAGCATCAACATCTCCGCTCGCCGGGGTAGCAGGCCATCGCTGCAGTCTTTAAGTTACACCAATCAATACTGTCGTATGCTTGCTTAAAGTCATTAAAAATTTAGTTTACATCTATGCTGGACTCCAATATATCGTAGATACTATCTTAACTGTGAACAACTTGTATATCGTCGATCTGCTTGCTCGAACGCAACCGTTGTTGTTTTTTGAAAATATTTTGTACGCCAAGCGAAGTAGTGATATGCCTCTATTGTTTTCGCACTGTAGCTTTCCACTTTTTTTGAGTAAAGTGAATATTATTGATTGACTCCACCTATTTGACATATTTTCTTATTGCCAAATGTAGTGAGTGATGTAGTGGATAGCTTTCTTAACCCTGCTGTCACCATATGTAATGAGCTCCGCTGGAATTGCAAAGATGTCCTGCACTCCATTATTCTGGGCTTTGATGGTGGAACAAACTTTAACTGGAGTTGGTGGGGCTAAAGGAAACTCTCCGGGAATATTAATGTAGTTTAATGCTTTGAAGCTGTGCGGAGGATCGTGAAGGTTTTTGAAATATGATGCCCATAACTCCTTAACTCTGTTCCCATCATCGATGATGTTGCTGATATTATTATGGCAGATCGTGGTCTTGGACCGATAACCTCGTTTCGCACTTTTTAATTCTCTGTACACTTTTCACTCATCGTCAAACTAATCATTTCTTTTGCGTCAAGGCTTGATTTCCCATTGTATCCTGCTACGATCTTAATCGCTGCTTTCACTTCCATTCACAGTTCACAGTTCGTTGCTTGTTTTCAGCGATTTGTTTGATAGGATGGGAGGCAGCTAGTTGTCGAGGGTCTTCGTGCAATTTTTGCCTTATACACCATTTAGAGCCTGTTGATGTCGAATTTTTGTGAAAAGTTGGTCTTTGCCGCTTTGAAATAAGTCATCGATAAGTTATTTTAATCAAGTAATGATCCGAGCTACAATTGGCTCCTTGGTGTGTACGAACGTCAAATATACTTGAGGCCCAACAGTGTTGAATTGGCATATGATCGATCTGTGAGCATCACTAGATGCACAGGTTAGCGTTGATATAAACTAGAATTATTTTTGTGTCGTTTGTAGGCAATGAGTCGACTAGTCATTTCAAGTGATTGTAGAATGCTTGCTACGTTTCTTCGTCCTCTTTTTGATCTACGTTTATCACCAGGAGTGCTCCATACTTAGCGTTGAAGTGTCTCCAGCGTCTTTCGTATGATGAAGAAAGAGGTTTCCCTTTGGCAGCAAAGGTAGTACGCCAAGATCTATACATCGATGATCTGTTAACTGGTAGCGATGACTTGGAAGAAGCACTATGTCTACAACAACAGCTTATTCAATTGCTTCAACGAGGGGGATTCCACCTACATAAATGATGTTCCAATAACTTGAATCTGTTGCGTCACATAGCCCTCAAGGATCGAGCTACTGAATTCGATGTAACCAACGTCGAAGAAAATTGTGCTATCGAGGCATTGGGGCTAATATGGAATCCATCTACTGACCAATTCAATATTAACATCAACATTAAAGACAACGAACAGGCAGTTACGAAACGAGTCGTCCTTGCCCAAATGTCATAACTATTCGACCCCCTACGGCTAGTGAATCCAGTAGTGGTATTAGCGAAAGTCTTTATGCAGCAACTTTGGGAATTGAAAATTGACTGGGACACCCCATTTTCGGAAAAACTACAAAAGGGGTGGAAAGATTACAAATCACAGCTTCCCGTCTTAAGCGATTTAAAATTATCTCGTTATGCCATGATCTCCGCAAAACGCCAGAGCACACAGCTACATAATTTTTCAGATGCCAGCAAACTTGCATATGGAGCATGCATCTATATACGCACTGAAGGCCTTGGTGGGCAAATTGATGTCACCTTATTATGTGCGAAGAGCCGAGTTGCACCAAACAAACAAACCACAGTTGCTCGACTGGAACTTTGCGCTGCAAAATTATTAACACAACTCATGCGAAGAGTGAAAAATTCTCTACAAATTACTATCGATAAAACCTTCTACTGGAGCGATTCTCAAACGGTTCTTCAATGGATTGCATCACCATCATCAAAATTTACCACGTTCGTTGGCAACCGAATCGCATACATACAAGATGAAGTATGGCAGCACGTTGAATCTACACAAAACCCAGCAGATAATCTCCAGAGGCATGTTTCCTGCTGAGTTATGCTCAAGTACGCTGTGGTTTAAAGGGCCAACCTTTCTGTTACAACATTTTTCAAGCAAAGCTACTGAAAACGAAAAAATTGTTTTCGAACTTCCTGAACAACGAAAGCAAAAAATGGTGTTGGTTAGTACTCATACTCAGCCACTATCAATCATTCGAAACATCCGACATAATAAGAATTTTCAGAGATTGCAAAAAGTTACTGCCTTCATACTACGCTTTATTGGAAATTGCAAACTTCCTAAAGAAAGAAGGAATTCTAGCTGTAAACCAAACCCAGACGAAATGAAACGAGCACTACGAATAATCATATCTATGATGCAGTAAGACGACTTCGCAGATGACATCAAACACCTCACGAAGAAGGATTCTGTTGCCCATAACAGCAGTCTCCGCTCGCTCGCGCCCTTCTTAGATCAACACGGAATTATACGAGTAGGTGGTCGACTGAGGAATAGTCTGCTACCCTTCAGTACAAAGCACCCAATGCTGATCTCGTCTATGCATGAATTCACTCCGCTAATCTTCTCACACCTTCATCATAAGCACTTGCATGCAGGACCGCAGGCTCTGCTATACATCTCGCGGCAAACATTCTGGTGTATCAACGGAAAGGGGATGGCCAACAAGATAGTCCAGCAATGCATGCTGTGTGCTCGATTATAACCGAAACTCCTCACCCAACTTATGGGAAATTTGCCAGTGGAAAGAGTCCAACAGTCCAGGCCGTTTCTCCACACTGGAGTCGATTTTTGCGGGCCCATCTACATCCACTTCAAGATACGAGGAAAAGGACCATCCAAAGCATACGTAGCAGTGTTCGTATGCTTCTCCACAAAGGCAGTGCACATCAAGCTAGCTACGGACTTAACCTCGGCGGCCTTCATAGGATGCCTCAAACGCTTTATTGCCAGACGAGGGCGACCTTCAAAACTATTTAGCGACAATGCTACAAACTTCGTTGGAGCAAACTCTGAACTTCAAGAACTATACTCACTCTTCAATGACCACTTCGACTCAATTGAAGAAACGTGTACTAGTGAAGGAATCGAATGGTTGCGCATCCCACTGAGATCTCCTCATTTTGGCGGACTCTGGGAGGCTGCAATAAAGTCAGCAAAATATCACCTGAAACGCGAGGAAGGATGTGCTTCACTCACTTACGAAGAACCCAACACCGTCATTTGTCAAATAGAAGCCATCCTTAACTCTCGACCACTTTGTCAAATGTCAGCAGATGCAAACGATCTTCAAGCGCTAACCCCAGGCCATTTTCTAATTGGACAACCGTTATCGACCATTCCTGACCCCGAAATCAAGCCCGGAGCGATTCCTTTTCTAACTCGATGGAAGTTGGTGAAAGCACTGCATGTGGACTTTTGGCAGAGGATTTGCAACCACGGACTAAGTGGCAAGAGCTCAAGCAAAATCTAGAACCCGGGACATTAGTAATTCTCAAGGATGCGAATTTGCTACCAATGAATTGGCGCATGGAACGAATAACAAAAGTCTATAAGGGATTAGACGGTAGAGTATGAGTGGTGGAAATAAAAACGGCAACATGCATAACTTCACGGGCAATTGACACCATCAGTCCTTTGCCATGTACAGGTGGAACGACCTACGAGCCTCTTACTCAAGGCGAAGCCTCAAGTACAAAAATCAACCATCCTCTAACTGAAGACGAAACCAAAAATACACACACCAACCGTCCAAAAATAGCTCCTGTCGCTTCTGACCTAATAGCAGCCGCCCAAAATATGTCCCGAAAAAGAGCAGAAACCAAAGATTCAGCGTCCACGCCAAAACGAGGAAGAACCTCCCTCCTCCAAATGTTCCTCGTTATTTTGTTGGTACCGTTGATTTTCGGGGACGAAAGAGTAACGCAACATCAATCAATCGCAGAAATAACTCCATTCAAAAACAACCCTGGTATTTACTTCGAAGAAGTTAATCGAATTAAATTAACTGATAACACTTGGAAAATTGTGACTTACTACGACTTAACAAATTATTGGGCGGAGTACGATGGTCTGGGAAGGCACATAAATAAGCAGATTGGCATTTGCTCGGCACAAGATAAACTATTCCATGTTGTCCAATATTGTAGTACACTAACATCGCAATTTTTTTGACTGTACAACGAGATCCAGCAGAAAAATGAACTGTTACAACAACACCAAGCAAGAGTTCGAAGATCTCCGCTAAACATCGTTGGCTCAGCCGCTCATCTGTTATTGGGGTACTAGATGAAGACTTTGCTAACCAATATGAGGACGACATAAGAAAAATCAAGCAAAATGAAGGCTATCTACTAAAGTTAATGAAAAACCAAACGATGATACTCGATTGCACATCAAATATTTTGGAAAAGGAAAATAGACACATCAATCAACAATTTAAATTTATCGAAAGTCAGTACGAGCACCTGGCAAGCACAACGCTCAAAATCGAAACACTTTCCAGTATCTTCAGCTCCTTAGCAGTACAAACCACAATTTTACTCTTCAACTTCAAAAGTATACAAGATGTGCTCATACAAGTAATTACCAACACTTACCAAGGAAAAATAAATCCATTATTGATAACACCAACACAATTGCGAAAACAACTGCAAATAATACGAGAGAATCTACCAAAAAATCAAATGCTACCTGTTCTCCAGACGCCTTCCATAAAATATACAATCTAGCTACAGTTCGAACCAGAACGACGGCATCAAATATCATCTTCGATATGCAAATACCGCTCACTACAATAGAAGAATATCAGCTTCTTAAACTGTATTCTGTTCCTACAATCGTAAAAAAATATTTCAGCTTCATTACAGCCTTCTACTGAATATTTAGCGGTTAACTCCAAACGAGATCATTTCTTCCCATTTTCAGCAGAAGAACGTGGAAAATGCCTGCACTTATCAGAGACTGAACTAATCTGCGCTCATCATCATCCTGTCTATACTGCTCAATCCAGCATGTATGAATGCGAAGTCGCCCTTCTGGTTCATCTGGCTAACTTTTCGTCAACTTGTGCGGTGCACGTATCTCCCACTACGAATACTTGGATCAAGCTGAATGCTGCAAACCAGTGGATCTACGTTTTGAAGGAAGATACAACATTCGATGCGCTCTGTGGAAGGGACTTCAAAATCCTTCATCTTCGTGGAAGCGGCATTCTGAAGCTAAGTCCACAGTGCAACTTAAACCACCGAACTTTAACAATTGCCGGCAACACTCAGTTCGAAAGCACCATGAATTTTTCTTTTAACCCTCTGGGAAACCTTTCCGAACATCTGGACAACCGAGACATTGAACCAAACTATCGATTAAATGTATCCACTATCGACATTGATCAACAATTATGGAAACAACTCAAAGACGGGATTGCGGACATCAAACGAGCCCACTTCCGAGAACAGATTTCAACGCACGACACGCACAACTATGTTTTGAATTGCCTGTGTTTAGCTATCATACTTGCAGTGGCGCTATGGCAACTTTGGCACAGGTTACGTTCACGACAACTAGGCCAATCGAAAACACCGGAACCACAATGGAAGTAAACCACAGGAACAAAATTCCATACAATACCACAACCATCAAAAGGGACCCAGCCAACAACTTCTACTACTGTTGAACCACGCCCAGGTGTGTTTCAAGTGGGGGAGGATGTTAGAATTCCATAAAACATTATCTCTTTCAAATTCCTACAAATTCCAATCCCACGATAATTGAAATTGTTCAGCAAAAATAACTTTTCCCACAAAAATATTACGTATCAACTTACGTACTTTCAATGTGCTCCCACGGTCTGCTGTGAGTGATCACGTTGCACACTTTCAGACATTCTTCACTATGCACAAAATTCTCAGACATGCAATTCCGCGACTTTGGAAATTTTGTATCTCACGTGTCACAGCAGACCATGGGAAAGTTAAATTGTAAATTATGTCTAGTAAGCGCAATTAATGTATTTAAATAGATGGACACAATAAAGGCATTCATTCCATCTCCAAAACTGTGTTTGATTTACCATTTTCATTTCAGAGCAGTTTTTCACCAGTAACAATGCAGAGTTTTCCAGGGACGAGGAGTCAGCCCGTTATCCAACCTTTATTTCGACGGAATGGTTTTTAATTTCGATTCCGTTTTCAAGTGTTGAAGGCTTGCCTTCATCCACACCACAAAGGAGACGTAAGTAGGATTTAGTAGCAAAGCTGAAGTGTACTTGCAGTCATTGGCATTCCTCGGCATTAAATGTCCCATCATTGGGGAATCTGTAGACCCAATGCACGAGTCCTAGATCATTTACTACCGTTTAGTCCTGGAACTTAGGGTGAGAAATCATGGACGGTACGGGTTGGGAATATAAGAGGATCCCACCTCCTTTCCCAAACAGGCTTGGGATCATCTGCGGTGGAGTTATAATAATCCTTTTATGCTAGGCAATTTTCAATCCTAGCTCTTGTTTCGCACTCTATCTGTCCGTTCTTCTGTTTATCTGCCCATGCGTAATAGCAAGTTTTCCCAAACACTATAGATGCTACAAATTTCAGACTTTGTAGAGAGGTCAGAAGTAGTGATCGATCGTTCAGAAGTTTTCGCTCCAAAAGTTTTTAAGGAGGTCCCCCTTATGTCCTAAAAAGCTTATCCCTAAAAAACTTTTTTATGGAAGGTATTCGAGTGGCGTGTCAAATAAATGGTGTTTAATATATTTAGAACCTGAGATGTCTTATTTTAGAATCTGAAATGTCATTTTGGCAAAATGTACTACAAACTTGTGTCAAATCGTGCAACAAATCTCTTGCCTACTCAACTTGTTCATTGTGTAAAGTAAGTGAAAGCACTAGCAGTGTTTTCAGGTTTTTATTAAAGAAAGGAAAATAAGTTGGCAGTTAAATATGACCTTTTTACCAACTCACACCGCAATGGGTACAGAAATTGAATACCTCCAACCTAAAGCTTTCCAAAACATCTCTCTCAATTTCCTAGAAATACACGAAACTAACAGAGTAAGAAGTCAAATTGTTAACTCAACCTTATAAGATTCCAAGGAAAGAAAAACACCATCACTGTTTACTGAAATGTAGAAGAATAACATCAAGGATATGTGAGTAGAACACGCACATACTATCATGAATAATAATTTCATTTACCTATTCTCTCGCAAAAGGCATTAAACGAAGAAAATATGCTAGCAAAATGAGGGCGTTGAAAATGATTGGGTTGGAAAATGTCTAAGCGTATGTGATGACGAAGGGAACTGATGTTTACTTTCAATTTGAATATCACCATAAAGTGCAGAGAAAGCCACATTGCCACAATGTGTTTATCTAGGTCTAGGCACCATCTATATGTACTCGTAAGTGACATTTCAAAGTGTCGTCATTCACTCCTATCAACCACGAGGACGAGAATGAGGCACATCCTAACAAACTTCAATGGTATGGAAAGTCAAGGTTGCTTTGTAAGCATTATTTTCCCTCTACTATACTATAACTAAGTATATGGAGGATATGTATGGGTGCTACTGATAATAATCAAATTTAGAAATCAAGGCTGCAACTTTGCCGTTTTCAATATGGTGATGAAGTAGTGCCGAGAAAAAGGGTATATGTAAATTAGACAATGAAAGGAAATTGGCTCTAATGTTGGTAGATGCTTTAAAGTTTTTCCATTTGATTTGCAGATGAAAATGGATTTAATGAGAAAATTTAAAGGTTTTTTTTTCTTTCTTTCTAGGTATGTTATTTTTGGATCTTGAGATGAAATTGTGGGAGTCATCAACGTGAGTAAGACTATGCTTCTAGTTAAATAAATCTTAAATATGTCTACTAGTACATAGGATATTTTTCATTTAAATGGTTGCGTAAAAAATGATTTTATTTTAACTTGAATCAAAAGAATCTTTTATTACAACTTTATAGTTAAAATATGATAAGTTTCAAAATCGAAACTGTTTCAATGATTTGCCATAAAACTGTTGGAGACTGAAACATAGTCGTACAGAAAATGTTGTGTTATGTCGCTAATGTTAACTGTAAGACTGTGTCTTGGTCTCGTAACATAATCAACACTGGCTGAATCATCCGTAGTAGCGTATTATTGATAGAATATCTGCAAAAACCTGTTTAATTTTCTACGCAGATTTTAGTTTTAAAAATCAATTTTTGGCAATAGTTCTTCAGTCTTCTCCAGCGATTTGCGTACTTGACTCAATTTTTCTACTTATATACGAAACTAACAAGGCAGTTACAATATTCGTTTCTTTATGGAAGGATATTACTAAAATTTGATAGCAATAATTTCATTGATTATGTTCAGGAATATTACCTCAGAATTTAAAATTTGATTTACTAAAGCAAAATATATTTCTTAAATGGGATACTTAAAGAGCCACAATTTACAATCACCTGTATCGTTCCAATGCGTCCTATTCCATCATATCTCCCGATTCTCGTATTGGCCTGATATCTTCTATCGTAAAACAATGGCCTTTGATGATAATGTGTTCCTGCATTTCTTTTTGCTGCTGTTGCTCTAGTTCATAGTTCTCAGCCAGCTTTCCATGGACCAACAGTGGTCCACCAGCGTCCAAAATATGGCCCGCGAATGATTAGAGAACACAAAATAAAATGAGAAGCGCATGTAAGGAAACCTCAAGAGTCATCTACAAACACTGATTGGTCAATGAATAAATTCCATTGTTACTTCCCAGAATATACTATACAGAAGCTAAAGTTGATCGGAATCTGAGATGGCATTTTTTCAGCATAAATGCAGGTTAATTACCTGGGAAGAGCTCCTTGAATTTCAAAATGAGCGAAACTGCAAGAGCGAATTCGAATCTAATTCACTTGAGAGGTTTTGGTGTAAAAAAGCAACTTCTTAGGTATAAATTCAAGAATCGCTATTCGATGTTTTTGTTAGCAACTTATATATGCAAACAAGGATTTTCTGCGTTTCTGATAAGTACAAGCAAGGCTAAGAGTTGATTGAAAGCCGGCGATCACTTACGTGCAGCTTTGAGGAATAATATTAGCCTTATAGGGCCCATTGACGATAAACTTGGGTCATCAATATGTCATGTTGACGACAATATTGAATGTGTGTGGGCATGTTGGCGATTGATTTCGATGTCGTTTTTTTTTGGTTGGGTGGGGAATCCCATTTACGCACAGAGTGTGGGACTCCCATGCTTGCAAGAAGGTGACTGAACTATCCTCTAAACATCTCCCCTGTCATTTCGAGAACACCGCCTGGGACCGTTTGACACATTACTTCGGGCCAGATCTCGGTTTGTTACGCCGTGAGGCTGCTTCAAGCTAGGAATCCCTCTTCTAGCGAGAGGGGAGAGGGGAAGAGAAAGTGGCAGACAAGTGACCCCCTGCCTTAACGCTCCCGGCTACTGTGAGTCCTCTTAATCTTTTAGAACTGCCCGAACATAATTTGCCACCTGGTTCCATTTGTCAACCGATTCGAGCATCACCGTGACTATATTTTCCAAGATGAGCTCTCCCGTCTACCTGTAGAGGTCATTTCGCAGCCTGTCCCATTTTATGCACGTGAAAATGTGTGACGGGTATTGTCTTCCACTGTTAGGTAAAACCGGCAATCGGAGGACCCTGACTTACCAAGCTTGGAAGACCGTGACTTACCAATGTTACGTTAAAATAAATGTTACGTTAAAACAAGCGGTTGCGGTTGAGGGCCTTGGGGTCCCAACTAGCCCGTGGAGACGGGGTAGGAAAGCACCACTCGTCAACCCTAGTATTGCCTCCAGGAGCCAATTGGCGAGCTTGAGACTCCTCAGAATGGTCCTTTCCAATATCCACTGGCGACCTTTACCAAGCTCGCCGAGCCACTTCGCTACTTTTACTGAAGAAAATTATTTCTTCTTCTTCTTCTTTGTAGCACTACAGCCCCTCTCGGGCCTTCGCTTAGGGAAAGTTAGAGTATCGATATTTTCGGATGTCGGTTTGGTCAGTACCATGCTCCCGTGTGTTTGCTCAGCTATGCAATGATCTGATTAAATTAGTGCATTTCACCACAGAGTGAACACTCTTACTGTCCGAAAAATCCCCTGAACTAAATCACGTTGCTCCCAACGAGGTTTGAACCTGGGACCTTCGGCTTATGCGTTCATGCTCCAACCACTAGACCACACATACTCATTCAAATTCTTTACGCTTACAAAATTTTTCTTACTTTCTACGTTGAAGGCCCCCTCGATGGTCGAAATCCTCGCACTTCAACTCGCTCGCTGCCTGAATAAATTTTCTTCCCTTGTTGTCTGGAGTAATTTTCCTCGTTGCCTGATTAGATTCTTCGACGCTCCTTCCTTCTGATGTTTGCACCTGTTGGCTCGTTATAATCCCTCTATTTTGCAAAAATGTTACGTTCTTCCTTCTCCGCTGGCCGTACCCGTAAAAGAGACCGCTTGCATCTTGGCTGGCTCTTTTATTACGTTGTCGTAATGGCTTTTTGGCTTGAGTTGAAGAACCTACGACCCTGAGATTAAGAGTCTCATGCTTTACTGACTGAGCTAGCTGGGCTAGTTTCGCGGAAAAATAATTCGCAGTATTCGACTGAGCAAAGTTTTGTCTCCAAACTATATCGTTCACGCGGAATGGTGGAGTCCGCTTTCGAAGTTTGTAATTTTTTGAGCTTTGCTCCACCGCCTTTCCCATGCATTCCTTAACTTTCTCACGCATTTAAGCCATCAAACCCTCTCGTAACATTGGATCATTTTGAACCTCCTCTTCCTCTATTGGATGAAGGTCTTCCCTCGAAGTTACCATTTCCCGTCCAAAGTTTACAAAATATGGTGTCAACTCCATTGTTTTCTTAGCATACTTTCGCAGAGCACACCCAATTTTTGATATTTCTTTATCCCATAACTTATGGTTATCACCTACGTACGATCTCAGCATCCTTTTGATTGTTTGGTTCACCCGTTCCACGGGATTAGGCTGGGGATGATAATAAGCCGTGTACTGAATCTTTGCAACATACATGGTGACCAATCTCTGCAACTCTTTAGAGCGGATTTGTACCCCGTTGTCGCAAATTACTACCGCTGGTTCCTCAAATCATAAAAATACTTGTTCCTCCAATATCAGTTCAAGTGCTTTTCCGTGTGATTGTCAGGGCGGGAAGATAAGCGGGCACCTGCCAAAGTAATTCATGACGGTTAATATGTAGCAATTCCCTAGGGTTGACCGAGGTAAGGGACATATCAAATCAACGGATATTATCGTCCAGAGTTTTTTCGCCTGGCCTTCCCTAGAAACCATTGGCCCATACCGGCGTCTTTGTTCTACTTTAGTTGACTGGCAGATTTAGTAACTTGCGACATTTCCTTTAATATCTGCTCTCGTTTTGGGCCAAAAGTACGTTTGCAGATCATGTTCGTATATCCTGCCAGCTCTCATGCGACCCGCCTTTGGATCGTCGTGACACTGTCAGAGTACCTTCCCCCACTCTCCCTTGGTTATAACCTGTTTCCAGCTATTGTCAGCTAATTCTGGATACCTGTCCGTGAGGTGCTTCCACAGCTGCCCGTTTTCCACCCTCCAGTCCGGAAAGTTTTGTGGCTCTCTCCTCACGTACGAAATCCAGCCACTTATCTCCACTGCTCGTCTCTGCCAGGGTGACATCGACCTCGAGGACTGACTGTGACAAGGCATCTGATACAAGATGCTCTTTGCCCTCCCTATGCATGACGTCGAAGTTGGACTCTAGAGTTGAATTGCCCAGCTTGTCAATTGGCCATTTGGATCGTAAAGGTTGTTTAACTAGATCAACGAATGGTGATCCGTGATCACACTGAATTGAGTTCCTTCTAAATATGGGCGCAGTTTTTCTACTACCCACAGCACCGCTAAACATTCTTTTTCCGTGGTCGAGTACTTCTTCTCTGCTTTTGTCAAGCAGTGATTGAGGTAGCAGATTACCTTCTCCCCCTCCGCGTCCTCTTGACTCAACACTGCCCCCAGGCATGTATCAGAAGAATCGGTTTGCACTTTGAAAGGCTTGTTGAAATCAGGGCATGTGAGGATTGGTGCTATGGATAGCTTGGTTTTAAAATACAGGAAAGCCTCTGCGCAGTCGGCAGTCCACACAAATTTTCGATTTTTCCTCAGCAAATCAGTCAGTGGAGCAGTTAGTGTGATCGACGGTACCACGATACCATGCGTAATAATTGCCGCACTTTCTTTCCATTTGTAGGTTGTGGGATGTTCAGCAAACAATCCATTTTATCTGGATCAACATGTAGCCTCCTATCGTCGACCACGTACCCTGCGACAAAATTCACATTTTTCACGAGATACTCGAAGTCCTGCTTCATGCAACCGGCGTAGCACTTCTCGCAAAACCTCCGAATAGGTCCTGAACTTTGGAGTAACTACGATCGCATCATCTAGGTAGACGAATACGTAAGGCTGCAATCTGGTCCCAGTATTTGTTCGACCAATCGCTACTACGTAGCAGGGGCATTATGAAGACCGAACGGCATGCGTTTGAATTGAAATAGACCCCTAGCTGGAATAGTGAATGCCGTGAAAGGTTGTGGTTTCTCAGCTTTCGGAATATGCCAATACATAGACTTGATGTCTAGAGTGGACAAATATTTGGCGTTTTGGAGCTTATCTAGCGTAGCAGATACATACGGGATAGGATATATGTCTCGTTTCGATACCTTGTCGAGTTTTAAAAAGTCGACGCAGAAACTGTGTTTCCCATCTTTCTTCTTGACTAGCAGGATCGGGGATGCCCAAGCACTAGAGGAAGGTTCAAAGACTCCTAATTCGAGCATTTTGTCCAGCTCAGCATTGATGTGTCGCTAGACGGCAGGCGAAACGGGATAGTAACGTTGCTTTATACGTGGAGAGTTGGTTCTAATCTCGTGATCTACCAAGTTTGTGCAACCAAGACTCCCATTTGTTAAGATGTTACGTTAAAACAAATGTTACGTTAAAACAAGTGATTCCGGTTGAAGGTCTTGGGGTCCCAACTAGGTAGGAAAGCGCCACTTGCCAACCCTAGTATTGCCCCCGGGAGCAAATTGACGAGCTTGAGGCTCCCCGGAATGGTCCTTTCACTAGAATATCCACTGGTGACCTTTACCAAGCTCGTCGAGCCGCCTATCAGCACTTTCATTTGCCATAATTGTGTCCGCGACGGGATATTACGGTGTATCGATGCAATAAGTCCGAGGATTTCGTAAGTCGATATTAACTTAATTTGAAATCGTATTTCAATAACTGCGAACTCGTCCATCGCCAAATACTCTTGTTTTCGGCAATTCTTCCATTTGTCATCCATACCACCGTCAGTCTCAACCAGCGTGGTACTAAAAAGTTGAGTACCCGTCAGATTCTTTACTTTTAGGATAATGTCCTGTATACGACTACTGGTCGTTGTTAGTGTATTCCTAGTGTCGCAAGCTCTTAGCATGAATTTTTGTCGTGAAGATGAATTTCGATGTAAAGATGAAAACTGTATCGGTGCCAAATATCAATGCAACGGCCAAAATGATTGCTTCGATCATTTGAATGAAGAGAATTGCAAGGAATGAACATGTTTAATGCCAGAATGGATTCTTTGCACCGACAATAGAACCTGCCTATCGCACGAATTTGCCTGCGATGGAAATGAAAATTGTCCAATTGGCAACGATAAAAAAGGATGCGAAACAATAATTGAAAAGCGTTCTGATGACCTCTGCTCAAAATGCAAATATACGTATGCTGATAGATCGTGCATTCCTCTGGGATTGGAGTGTGATGGGAGAAAAGACTGCCCTGACAATTCAGGTGAAACGGCAGGATGTGAACTTTTGGAGAAAGAAAATATCTCCTGTTTTGCATCGCCACCAACTGGTGTACGTCTAGTCGACAATACATAGAATACTTTTTATGGAATTGTTTGCAGCTACATATAAATGAGTTGCATATTTTGAATAATAATTTTTCTGAAAAATTATTAGAGAAGAAAAATGTTAGAAGAAGGTGGTTTCGACGTGTGCACTAATTCTCCTCAGGCCATCAATCTTAGATACACACCGGTGATGGCGACCACCATGCTCAGAGGTGAGGGTGTTAATTTTTAATTTTTCTGCTTATGCAAACTCAATATGTTTTTGTATCATTAGTGCACACGTCGAAACCACCTTCTTCTAACATTTTTCTTCTCTAATAATTTTTCAGAAAAATTATTATTCAAAATATGCAACTCATTTATATGTAGCTGCAAACAATTCCATAAAAAGTAATTTAAAAAGCTATCGGAGCCATCCGAAAGAGTGATCGATATCCGCGCGACGTTAGATAAGCTTCAAATGTAGAGCAAATTTGTCGTATAGATTTACATTAAGTTGATGTGAAAAGGGTGAAATGATCCAATTAAAAAGTTTAGCTAAGACAATACATAGGCCAATACACCAACCAATCATACTTCAATTTGCAATATTGTAGTACTCCAGGTGCGACATAATCGGGTGTGCCAAGGATTTAACGAATTTTACTGCCATTCCTTGTCGTGAGAGTGGAGTTGAAGTTCGATGGCGAAAAAAGGCTGCTTCCTTTTTGTGTTTTTTTTTTCACTTAATACCTAACCTTACTTAACACTAATAAATATAAATTGGTTATCCTAACATTACCTTAGTCCTTCCCACCCGTACTTCAGCGCGTGGCGTGGTTCCTTGGTAATATTCCGACTAAAATGATCGAGTGCAAGGAATCCTTCCCTTCCAGGAGTGGCTCCGGGGTTTAATTTTATATTTTGTAACAGCAAGTAAGACTCAAAATACCCATGCCAAGTCAGTCTCACCCTGCCTTTGATTTAACCACGGTCTCACCGGAATGAGGCGCGTAGTCCACGCTCCCTTCGTGCATTTCACATAAAACTGCAGCCAATCGTTGAGCACTTTGTCTCTCTGTGGCCAACCATTTCCCTCGTATCGTCGTTTTGACGTAGGTAAATAGCAGTATAACGCCTGTAATAACTCTCACCACCAAATCAGAGATTGTCCGATACGAAGATGCAATCCCTCAGTGCTCCTCTTCTCTGTACCTGTGCCAAGCGTTTTCGGTATACTTCCTTACTGAGAGCGTCGCCCCATATTTCTGCTCCGTACAGCAGCACTGAGCCTACAGCACACATCAAGAGGCGGCTTTTTAATGGGGTGGGCCCCCCTACTTTGGCAATAAGTCAACTCAGAGCTGATACTCCCGAGCCAGCCTTCTCTGCCGTTGCCCTGATTTGCTCAGAGAAACTCATCTTCGAGTTGATCAGTAGCTCCAGGTATTTTACCGCTGGCTTTGATTCGATTAGTATGTCTCCAATACTGATCATCCTTACTCTAGGGATTCTCTTTTTTGTCAAGGAGACCACTTCAGATTTTTTCTTCAGTGCTAAACTGAACCCGCGAGCAGTCATACATTCTTCTACTTGGAGCATTAGCATACTTAGCCTAAGCTGCGCTTGTTTCAGCGGCCAGAGCCGCAACATCATCCGCATAGCCAGTCAAGCACGACTTATCTGGCATCTCCAGTCTCAGTAGCCCATCGTAAGACACGTTTCACAGGTTTGGAACAAGGATAGATTCCTGGGGGTTGGAAAAGAGAATTACGGTGACGTGTAAAGACTCGCAACGTGGGTGTTAAAAATGAAACTTTTATTGAAAGATTAGCAATTGGATAGACGTCAGGATTGCTCGACAATCCATCTCGAATTATGTGAGTCTGGTTGTTTTAGTCGCAAAAATAGATGGTTAAAAAAGACTGCGTTGACTATCAACTCCTGAGTACAAAAATTATCAAAGCCAGGTATCCGCTATCGCTGATCGAAGACCAGCTAGACAGGCTGCAAGATACACGAGTGTTTACCATTCTTGATTTGAAAAATGGGTTTTCCACATGCCAATCGACGAGTTAAGTCAAAAGTACACGGCTTTCACAGTACCTGATGATCATTTCAAATTTATGAGGTACCATTCGGTATATGCTACTTGCCAGCTGTTTTTCAAAAGTAGTCATACATAGTTGGGGTAGCTCACTACATACACTACATACTACAGTTGTGGTAAAACAATTTAAGACTGCGTTGAATAGACTTATGAAAGGAGCCTTGGTATCGCGAGGGAATTAGCTGCCCTGTATTAATCGAGCAGTCACACAATCAAACTGCTCAAAAACCCTCCTATCTCCTACTCGGAATTTTGTGGCAGATTTAAAAAAAATGTAATTGATTTTATTTGCAAACATATTTCTGTAGAATACTTTTTCGTGAAAAAATTTGTGTTGATTTTCCTTGTCCTTTGTAGTGAAGAAATATAGCTGAATCTAACAAAGGAAGCATACTTCTCAAGATTTCTTTTTGTCTGGTCTAAGGTCACATACAGCTCTTCATGATGGTGAAACTAAAGGCTTCGAAGGGTGTCAAGATCAACACGAAGGCCTTTTTGGATTGAAATTTTAAGGCTACTCCTTATTTTTTCTTCTAAACAGGTTGTTTCTGGGGCTTTAAGCATGCAGGAGAGGTTAAGACAAACACAATCAAAAACGTTGTGCTCTCTGAGCCTTGAAATGAGGTACCTATTCTCTAGATCATTACCTGAGACGATAATGGCCTTAACTTTGGGTGGGAAGAGTGGGTTTAGAAATGACTTACTATTGCTTAAGATAGAAGAAGAAGATAATATTTGCAGTCCTAATGAGCCCATAGCTGGGGGTGTTTGATCTTCACCACGCCCAAAATTAATGTACCCAGTTGGTGAAACGGATGTTTCGGGAGCTGTAGTTGACTCATGGAGACTCGATACCATTTGCCCAGATGTTTTGTGCGGTTGGCCACAAATATCTTCAGTGGGATTGGCATCAAGTTCATTTAACTTATCATCGTTCCATAATATTGGAGGAGATGGAAAATTAAGGTGCCTTTAAAAGTGGGTTAGATGAGGTTAAGTTATTAGTAATGAAATTAGGGATACATACATTCCTAGAAGTACATTCATTACTGTTATCCTTAGATTCTCCATTACTGTCCTTCCATAATTTAAAACTCATGCTAGTCCACATGTAGTTGCTGTTCTTTTAACTGTTGTTTATGCATAGCCAAGAATACCATGATAAAATGTACACTTTGAAGCTTTTCCTTCGAGTATGTCGGGAAGGTAGTTCTTCGATTTTGTAACTATCGATGTGGAGTTTATATTCAATATTTTTTCTGACGGTAGCTAAATTCAAATGTTTCCCCTTCGTAAATAACATGCTGTACAGCGCATCGCGACTTGGGTCGATATTTGCGAGAGATAGGATAGAATGAATGTTTGATTTGTATAATCTTTTGATTTGATTCTCCCACTGTTTTTCTGTCCAGAAGGTGCCAAGCTTGCAGCTGAAGTTGCGAGTTGGTGCTGGTTATGGTAGTGAAGTGGCAAGCTGTGTGTATCCCGAGCAAGATATCTGGGGCACCCACTGAGTTTTTGTTGCTGGTTTAGAATCTTGGTGCACATCTCCTCGAGTTTGGTCAATCTGATGAGAATGAGACTGATTTTATTGCCGCGCTTGTGGTAAACCTGTGACCTTGAAATTCCCTCCTCCTTCTTAAGCATCCTTCCCCTCTCCATTGATGAATTTACCATCGTTCTAGCTTGTTTGGTTTTCCTACTGTGTCGCGTTGAGTTGGCGTATGTTGGTGGTGCCCGTCACGAAAATGGAGAAACGAAATCAAGAGTAACGCGTCGCGATAAAATGTTGGGCCATATTGGGCGAAACAGCTTCGGAGACGTACGCGAAAATTGTAAAAGTGCATGATGAAAGTGCTCTTAGTCGCTCTCAGGTGTTGGTTGATTGTCTCTCCATGCCCCCCGCCTGAAAAAAGCTTGCATGAGCAAGTCGAAGGTAAAAACGATGATTATGACCTTTTTTAATAGCCGCGGAATCATCCACGTTCCATTGGGGCAAACCGTAAATTAAGTCTACTATCGCCAAGTACTCGTAAGATTGCGAAAACGAGTCAACAGGGTGCGTCCAAACATCACTCGTAACTGCATCCTTCATCACGACAACGCGCCGCGCCACACCGCCCTCAGCGTGTCCCAGTATTTGGCCTCTAAAGGGATCGCCGTGTTGTAACAGACACCTTTTTCGCCCGATGTGTCACGCTGTGACTTTTTTGTTCCCTAGATCAAAATCGGTGGTCAGAGGAAGCCATTTTGAGTCGATTACAGATATCCAGGCGGTCGTGACGAGGTTACTCGCGGACATCCCAGTCGAAGCGTTTCAGAAATGTTACGAAGCATGGAAAACGCGCTGGAATCGTTGTATATCTGCCCAAAGGGACTTCTTTGAAGGGATGGCAAAGTTGTAAAACACTTTTTAAATATACGGTATTCATGAAATCAAGCTCACCACTTAATTGCCACACCTCGTATGTGCCAATTCATCTCGGTCGCTTAAATCGCCAGAATGTAAGGGTATTTGTCGAAATTGTTCACGAGGATTTTCCAGGCCGATCGAAATATTACTGTCAAATAATGATGATGAATGATTCTTACAAGTCTCATTATTTTGTGATGGTTCAATACTAGTAATGTGATTACCGAATGATTCCAGTGCTTTACATCTTTTTGTTGCTGTCAGATAGTTTGGCAGCTAATTTGTCGATGCTGCTCGCCATCTCTACAAAACTCTCATCGTTTAATGGGTATTCCAAACATATCGTGAGTAGCGTATCTGGGTACCCCTCACTCAGGGCATAAATAGCCTTCATCTCCCAACCACACAAAAAAATCCTAGTCGATTCCTCCCGACCTAATTTGGCTTACCTTTTAGAAGGTTCCTACCTCGTAAGAGGAACACCATTAGTTTTCATTAGTTTTTGGAAAGCAAAAGCTGGCTTATCGCGCATTGTTTAAGATATTTCTCTGCTTTGAAGAAATTTTGTCAAGCATAGCTTAAGCAAAGTTTTCTATTATGGGAACTAATGTCGATACGTTCTATTCCATTATAAATTATTTGACAATCTTCACTTCTCTATGTGTAAGATTGTGGACGTGACGCTTCGTATCTTATAACAATGCTGTAATTGACTTGTATCCTTTCAATTTACGGGTACATCGATTTATTCCTTAGTCGTCGATTGGGAAGAAATATATTCGAAATGTATTTATGATGGGGCAAAAGCCAAACCCAGTCTGGACGCTCATCTATCTATCTTAACAATAATTTAGACTGACAATATTAGTCTATTGAAAACGATTGAACTGTCTAGGCCAACACTTTGCTAATCATGTCCATCTGTCTTTTGTGATAAATACATTGATATCAATGGATATCCAAGGATACCAAATCATCATCATGCTTACGTGTTCACAGCAACTGGTATTGACAGTCCGATCTGATATTGATTATCATTTTATGAAGCATTATAATGTTAATTTTTCGAGCCCGTGGGCAATTTAATCTGAAGAGAAATTGCATGTGGATGGAAAAATTGAATAACTGCAGCGTTCAAGTTACCACACATCAATATCAACTTGTATTATAATGGAGTATAGTCGTTCGAGCATCACCAGTATCCTTGCAAATTTTCTCAAGCTACAACACATAAAACCTGATTGAAAATAAATCCGAATTGACATTGTCGAATTTCACTCACAATAACACACAATCCGCACTTCCTAACGTTCCTATCTTCTCACATTTATTTGTATTAGAAACGCCTTGAATATCCTTTAGTAGCCACAGATAAAGCCAAACGCGTCATCTGTACATTACCCTTGGCAAAATTTCAATCTGATGTGTTCCCTATCCCCGAACCGACTTCATGAATATTAATTAACTTCTAAAAGTATTGAATATCCAGATGTCCTTAGTTTAACATGCCTCCAGGCAACTATCAATTCCACTGGAATATTTCAGGCCCCATTACAGTACGTTCCAAGGATGAAAGATAAGACGCAAGGGAGGGTGGAGGGGTAGATTAAGTGAATATTTCGAAGGCTATCTCCAACAAAATATTTTTGCATATTGAAGAAGATGTGGTAGATTAAAAATTCAAATTAAAATTTTGGTTGTTGTGGAATGTTTTATCAACGTGGAAGCGGAAAGGGTAGGAAGATGATGTAAATTTTACGGTATAAAGTAATTAGGCTTAATTCAAAAATAATATTGCGTAGAGTAGGGATAAGATTAGGTGACGGGGTTCAGCTTTAAACAATTAAATTTCACTGAATCATTAATTTTTAATTTCTATATACGTAAGAAACATCTCAGAAGCATGTTGTGCTGTTCGAAAAAAGGAGGAAGCTGTTTTCAATACGGCACGCGCTTCTGTATCAACTCATAAGGTAAGTCAGCCATTTGTTGAATAAATTAAAAGAGCTAATTAATTCACCTTTCTCAATATTCTACAAAAAACTAAGGTGCTCCTTCCGTTCAAATCACGGTAATCATAAAATCATCCTTTTTTTGTCTCTGTGTCGAAATTTCTTTTCTATTTTATCTATTCAAAAGGATTGCTCAGTAAATTTCGATATCATTGCGTTTTTGTTCAGGCGGCTGGAAAATATTTGCAGAAAAGTAAAAAAAAGCGAATCCATCGATCAACATTTCTTTCTTTATTACTTGTTCTTTGCAATCGCTTCAAAGTTGCTCGGCGGTAGGGTATAAGTATTTTTTCCTCTGAAGAACAGTGATTTGAATAGGATGAAGGACCATCAAATTTAAGTTGAAAATGATGCAAAAGAAGAGTTCGGCAAACTTTTCAAGCATTCCTTGTTATTTTTTTTTTTTTGACTGAACAAGAAAGTGTGTAGGTCGAGTATGGATTTTAGATAACTTGGCACGATTCTACGAATATTGTTTTTGGAAATTGGAGGATTAAAATTTCAATTTTGCATTGAAATTGAAAAAAAGGGTTATCTTTTGCACATTCGATTTGAATGAGATGAATTATTCAAAGTAGTGTGTTAAACAGGGAAATTCGATTTTGTTTCGGTGGTAGAGAATTTAAATGAAATACAGATGTTAATACCACGAAATAAATTCAATTGAAGATTATGTGAAAGCTCAATTGATTTCTATGCTATATAAATATGTACATATATTTTAGCTGGCGCTTAAATTAAATCGGTCAAAATTATATGATGTCATTTTAAAAGGTGAATCTAACAAAGATGATATTTTTTTTTCACAGCGTCCCACAGCATTTGATATTGCTAAAAAAATTGGCAAAATTCAGTAGCCCGCGATAAAAAATATGAAAAAGCAAAAAAATTCATTTGATAATATCTTCTATCAGCTTTCAAGGAAAAATGTTGGAGACAAGTTTGCCATTTTACTAAAATTACCAATTTTCACTATAAGAAAAAGATACAGACATGAAAAAATCACTTTTCTCCTTGATGTTCCATTACGAGGCACGTGTTCTGCCTTGTCCCACTTTCTCTCTAGAGGAACATGTTTTTATCCTTAATGTTAACCATCAAAACGCTGTTTGGTTTTATTCGGCAGAGATATATTTCGGGAATGAGCTGCTCCCCTCTTCGGTGTCAATTATTTTCTGATGTTCCAACGCCTTTTTGGGGATGTTTCTACTAATATAAACCAAGTTCTAATTGCCTAAGGTCTTATTGCTTAAGGTTTAGTTACTTACTATAGGACTTCTTACCTGCCTACATGTTCTAATCTTATTTTCTTCTTTTTCTTCCTCGTAGCACTATAGCCCTTGTCGGGCCTTTGTTTCCTGCAACAAACGCCTCCAACTGTATCGGCCTATTGACCATGTTCTCCAATTTTGAAATCCAAGCAGCGAAGAACTGTCTTCGTCGACCGAGTCCAACCAGCGTTTCCTCAGTTTCCCCGCTGGTCTCTGCGCTCCAGGTCTCCCAACGAATACCTTTTTGGGTATCCATGGTTCGTCCATACGATTCAAATGGCCAGCCTATTGCAGCTTCCGTAGCCTTACAATCGTTGCGACCTCCGGCTCGTCAAAAAAATTCAAAATGCCCATGGTTGTATCAAACTTGCCATTGGCACCCGTCTGGCTTCGCTTCAGTTATTTGCCTCAGGACGCGTCTTTTGAAGGTGTTCAATATGTTTGTGGATGCTTGGGTTAGGGTCCATGTTTCACATCCATAGCTGAACTCAGCATAGCACAGGTTTTATCACAGATTTGTATACTTGGAGCTTTGTTTTCCTGTGCAAGCAGATGATCCTCGAGATTGTCTATACTGAATTGGCGAGCTGTATTCTACGACATATTTCGTCTCTTTTATTACCGGTTCTCATTGTTTTGGCGCCTAAATACACAAATTTTCCCACATTTTCGATATTGTATTTGCCAAGTGTGATATTTTAGATATTTAAAGTATTTTTCCTCCACTGCACCATGAGTTTTGTTCAATTTTCATTGATTTTTAGCCGTACCAGTTTTGCTTGCCTGCCAACTTTCAGAATAAGTTCTTTGGCGGTTGTTAGCAACCGTGACCAAATATTGATGTTGTCCGCATAGACTTCCACTTGGCTCGACTTGCATAAGAACATACCTCTTGTTTCGACAGGTAGCTTTCTTATTACGTATTCCAAAACCAAATTGAATAGCAATGGGGTGTTATAAAAAATATCTTAAATGATATCACTCTGGCTGTCAATCACACCTTACCTTAGAAATACCTGAAAGATTCTTCCCAATGGAGAAGAGGAAAAGATCTCAGTTTGATTTTTCCTTAAAACGTTATGATTCTTATACAAGTATTAATTATAAACACAACTACAGGGTTAATCTATTCGAAATGGTGTGAGGTCTCTTTAAAGTTTTTTTCATTTAATTTTGTAAAGTCGGCTTCAACTCTACATTTTGTAGAACCATCGGGTCCTGCTGTTTACAGTAAGCCCAGTAAAGGGAAGTTCGATGGACTTTTGCTGGGCTAGAAAATATCGTTGTCTAGGATTTCTTTAAGTTGGCAGTTGATTATCTCCTTATGCGGCTGGCTTAGTCTGTATATCTTTTGATTAATGGGTGCCTGATCTGTGATTAGTGGTATTTCGTGGCTGAGTGCTTTTATGTAGCTCAGCTTATCACCGGATAAGAAGAAAATGTCAGTAAATTCTCCACATAGTTGGGTGATAGCGGTTTTTTCTTCTGAATTGAGGTGTTCGTATAGAGCTTGAGTAATGCTGTGCGCATCATTTTTTTGAGGGGTAATTGTTCACTTTGGGTGGAACTTAAGTAGCCCACTTGTTTTATCGTATCATTGGGTTTTCCCCTTGATTCTTCGTTGTCTATGGGTTTGATAAAGAAACCAACTAGTTTTTCAATTCGAAGTGTTGCTTTCTTTAGGGTGACTGGCGTTTCTTAAGCATTGAGAATCCCTATAACAGGGTAGGCAGGGCTTGCTATAGAGTTGGCAATGTAGACGCCATCAGCTATGCCCATGCCGGAGCACAGCATGTCTTACTATAACATTATCGGCATTTTTAATTAAATTTTGGCTTCGTGGTTGGAGCCTAATGATTCCTTTCCAGGTCACCTGATGACATTCGAGATCTTCTTCGGCATACTCAACATCAGTCTTCCCTGTCGGCGGCGTCACACCTTCGGCTGGTCCGGAGAACCATGCACTTGTGTTAGTCGGTGCCTCAAGTGAGCAATGATGTTGTAGAGTATCCATTGCCCTTATTAGGGCCGTATTCGTAGGAGCCTGAACAGAACTGATGAATCCAACATCGGCACGTGCTGATTGGGGCTCCACACTTAGGGCTGACCTTAGTAGCCGGGTGTCAGTGCCTTTTGAAATCTCAGCCGCATTCCGTTGTTATTGGACTTCTCCCGTTGGGGCTTCTATTGGAATTGCGAATTCCTCCGGGCTTATCCTAGTTGGGGGGAAATTTAGCGTTCTCTTGGGGACCTCAACGTTACAGTTGTGGGATAGGAAATCGTTACCCAAAAGCCCATCATTAGGTATGCCAGTGGTTTTATCCAACACTTGCAACGTACAAGGTAGGGTGGTGGGGAGTTGGAAATTGCCTTGCGCAGAGCCAAGGGTTTCCGTTTCACCAAAGGGGCTTACCAGTGCCAGTTTCTTGTGCTCATTGATTTGGCAGTCGCTCTTTAATGCCTTTTTATGATAAGCATGTTTCCGCACCCGGGAAGATATTGAATTGAGTCTGTGGTTTTGGTAAAGAGGCTGTTATTAAGTTGGATTTAGTGGTTTGCTCTTTCTTAAGTTTTGGTTTATGTTGAGGTATGTCTTTAACTGGTATCCTCTTCTCGTTCTCTCTTTAATGCCTATTGTTGTCGAGCCGGGGCTTTTTGGCTCGACTGTTTCCTGTTTCCCTGAGCTCTTGATTCCCATCTTTTTTCAGGAAGCAATCGTCTACCGTGTGCATTCTTTTCCCGCAGAACTTGCACATTGCACAGATTGTGATAGGTTAACATTGTTGGTCCACCAAAAACTTTAATTTCTTCCTTAAACACTCTCATTTGTTCTTTGAAGTTTACGAGCCCGTTCGATGCTATCGACATATAAAAGTGCTTGTTTAACGTGGGGGTGGGTAGGAGTCTCGTTGTGCCTTAAAGTCTTGAGATATGGTAGACTTACTTGCTGTTGTGTACGTTTTTTCACTCCGTAAGATGATTCCTGATGAGCCCGATTGTACTACTGCTTTGTCGCCCGTGCCTATTCACTTATCTGACATTCAAAGGCGTACCGACTTTAATTATCCTTTTCTCTGGAAACACCAATTCTTCCAGAGAAAAGGATAATTAAAGTCCTTGCCTACCCTCGTCTACACGACACAACCCTCGAATACTCTGATATTCGAGGGTTGTGTCGTGTAGACGAGGATAGGCAAGGACTCCGTTGGGTATTCGAGAATAACCCCAAAATGCTATATAATACAATCTAGATCGGAATCATGAACAGGCTGTGCCAATGTTGTAAGCGATTCACGGGAGCCTGTGTTTACTGGCTGCACCAATGTGGTTGTCAATGGCACCTTACCTTACCTGAAAGATTCTTCTCAATGGAGGAAAGGAAAAGACCTGAGTTTGATTTTTTCTTCATACGTTATAACTCTTATATTAATTATAAACACAACTACAGGATTAATGTATTCGAAATGGTATGATGTCTTTTAACTAGTTCCGGTCTGGAAAGCGTTGATGGTGCTTCTTCCGTTGTTCCTAGCGATGCTGTTTCTGGAGGGCCTGCACTTGGTCGTGGAAACGGCCTTTCTCCTCTGGCTCGCCCAGTTGGTGCCACAATTTCGTCGGCTGGCCTTCTTAACGCGGCTTCGAAGGGGGTACCGGGTTTGTCGCTTCTGCCCAGTTGTGGGCTGTTGTCTTTGTTGCTGTCGAGCCCTATGTTCTTTCAACGCGATGGGCTGGGGGCCGATAGGGGTTCCGCAGCGAGTACGACGTCTGAGGGGGCCTGATGGTTTTTGGGGCAGCGCGGGACAGCGTAGGCAGCCTCGGACCGCTCCTTTGTTCTTCTGAGCTAACGGGATCTTACGAATAAACTTGACGATTAGCAAGAAGAATCGGGAACCTCTAGGGCGGAGGCAAATGGGCTCGTGGAGCCGCTAATCATGGACCAAGGAGTGCTAAGGAGCCGATGCAACGAAAGGATGGCCAGGACCAGGCATAAGCCAAGTAGTCCTATTTGATGGTCCGGCCGGTGGCGAATGACGACTGATGAGGTTCGGCCAGGCATAAGCCGAGGAGCCGAAATATTGATGGGATGCGGCAACACAGCAGAAGGGCCAGGCGCAAGCCAAATGACCCTATTATATATTTATTTATATCTTTTACTAAATAATGCACAAAAAATTAAAATATGTCTTGTTTTTTTTTTCTTGTTTTTGTTTTTCTGTTTGGCAAATAACTTAGTTAAATGCTGCTTGTCGATTATTAGCCATACACTCTAACCTATTTTACACTCTTTTAGTTAGTATTTCTTTTGGATGCAAAAAATGAATATTTTTGCTGTTTTCATTAGCAGATTTTTCAGATAAGTTATTCATGACATTGCGTATATGTAAAAGCTGGATCGGAGCAGGGAATACTACGATAAATATTGTATAATCTTGTCTTTTTTGTAGAAGATAACCAACGATATCTACAACTCACTGAAATTAGTGAAAACGTTAAGATTCCTAATCGATTTGGATTCTTTCCCGATTTACCATAAATTTATCAGCAAAAATGCTTACTGATACGAAATACATGCTGAATCCCCTATTTTTCAAGTGAATTATGTAGCAAGGTAAAAGTACCATCAATTATAGCAGAAAATATATCTTGGAAAAAAGATTGTTGTTCCCTATTTTAGGAGTCATAATAATGTCGCGTGTTTTGGTTCGCGGCCAATAATTTTAATGTTCCGGGAAAGTGAAAACGAAATGTCTTTTAAATAAAATTGAAAGAGTTTATTTAATTAAATTACAAATGCACAATCACTTATTTTACTATTTCACAATTTTAACTAGAATCTAACTTTCACTTGTCCATAAATTTCTATCGCAATTGTCTTCTAAAATTACTTCACAATCACGAAAATCACTTTTCTATTACTCGAACAAAATCGCTTTTCTATTCGCTTCACAACCTTACTATCACGGTTCTGATGAATGTTGCCCCCATTCATTCAGCTCGCCTTTATGTAGGGTCTCTAATCATTCAACTCAGTTCTCGTACATTGGTGAATTAGCGGGAACATTCGAGCAGCGTAATGAATGGGCAGTGACTCACTTTCAGATGTTGATAATGCTTGGTGGGTTCTCTTGGTTTCGAGTAGATTCATTTGTTGATGTTCTTAATGGTTGTGATAACAATTGCGACAGTAGCTCGCAGAATTATTTGTACATGTAACAATATTTACTTTACCCTATGTGGCACAATACCCGTACACCCTATGTGTACTGGCATGCGCTGGGAGCTTGATATGATGTATATCCTATATACACATCAAGGCTACTTTATGCGTGTCAACTAGATCAGAGAAAAGGTGCTTTTGTTTAATGATTTAGTTTTAATTTTATTCTTTGTTTGGTTATATAATTACACTTTTAAGTTGACTTTATTAATATTAATAACATATTTTGCTATTTAATTATTTTAATAATTAATTTATTACAGAGACGTATAAAGTTCAAGCATTAATGCAGCTTGTACAATTTTTGCGATTTATATTTACTTTGACTTTTTTTGTTATTTGAAGGAAATGTATGATATTGCTTGATATCAAATTTGAAAAACCAATCAATTAAAGCTCTAACTGTTGCTCGGGCTGACGCCTTGAGCATGTAGTTATATTAACGAATCAATTGATTATAATCAACTGCTAGCCCCGGGCACAAAGCGTTGGGACGCTTATAATCGGGCTGATGCCTTGAGTATGCAGTTAGATTGATAAATCAATGAATTATTAGTTCAACTGCAGGCCCCGGGCATAACTGCCTTGAGTACGCAGTTGAACGTATCCTAAATTCGCTTATCCAAGGCTAAGTGTCTTGGGATAGAGTAAGCTCGGGCGCACGCCAAGGCTAAGTGCCTTGGGATAGAGTAAGCTCGGGCGCACGCCTTGAGCCAGCGAATGGAGAAATACTTCTCGATTTTCTTACTTCTATAATATTCTTTTATACTATATTCATGCTGACTTTATTGCTTACCAAACAAAATAATGAGGACAGTTCACCATTTAAAAGACCAAAGTTCAACATCAAAAACAGTTTAACGTGATTAATGCCATCTCTCTGTGGCCTTCGCTCGATTCGCAATGCATGTAAGCAATTCGTTCCGCTGGGCGGTACGTTCGATTGCGAAGTCTTGTGTGTATATGTTCGATACTTAATACGAGTATGGATACACACCCACTTCTGCTAATCCATGATACGACACCGCGCCCACAGATGTTTTGATTACAATTCGCAGCTTTTCGTATATGTATGTTGTGATTTACAGTACACAGAGAGGAACGACGGAACACGAACCGAGCAATATTTGGACTGCGGCTCCCGTAACAGCACTAAAACTGCGGATTAGCTATGTAGAACAATCTTTTCACGACCACAAGTTGGCTGCTTCAGATACATAAATACGAATACTAAAATTTTCCTCCTATTACATAAATATTGCGACTGAGCTGTATAGTATTTAATACCATTAAAAATTCATAATTTTAAAATAAACTTGACTGCCCTTACGACATTAAAAAACAGCTGTAATAGCAAGTTATATTTTAAATCTTCATCTCTTACTTATCTTCAATGGCTGCCTTAGACGAAATACAATATTTCCAATTGCGTTTAGGATAATTTGCATGTATTCAACATAGCTATAAGGAAATTATTACTCACTCAGAAATATTTTTCTTTGATAAAACTAGAAATGTGTTCGCTCCGGAGAGAATTTGAACCCACGGTCCCAGTGGAACTCCAGGTTTGAAGTCCAATGCGTTAGCACCTACCCCAGTTTCTAACATTCTCCCATGCATCCAACATGCAACTTCAATCGAGCAAGGCATTAGAAGGCTTACAGCAATATTATTGCAATGGGCAAGTTTGCACGGGAATTTGGAGGTACAATTATTTTCTGGTTGTTGTTCCATTCCAACCAATGCATAAGAACAGCACGATTCATTAAAAATGCAATTCATTAATTCAAAAAGGAAATAAAGATTATTTGTTAATGAAGATAATGAGAGAATAAGATCAATAAAAAAACAACCTTTATTCATTGGAGAAGGGAAAGTGGGATATTTTTACAATAACAGGTAACATTTTAAATTGATAATAATAGAGGACTAAAAAAAGGAAAATTAAAAAAATATTTTACAAGGTATGTGTGCCCAAGAGAATATGATATCATTGATCATTAGATTAATGAACAAGAGAATGCCGGCATGCTCGAAATTTCCAATTATCTATGACGAAAAAATTGGGAATTTTTATCTTATTTTCTACGTTAGTGACCGGACTAAGAACCTTTTGTCAATAGTTTGATGACACCACCAGTCAAATTATATACGGGCACAGGCAGATCGAAGTTCTCTTAAATAGCTACGTTAGGACTCCGCACTTACAAATATCAGCATTTACAGGATAAAACTCAGTTCCTATTGAAACTATGACGGAACTTGCATGCTTTAAGTAGCATATAAAGCATGCAAGTTTTTTCATAGCTTTTATTGAAACTAAGTTTTACCTTTGGACAGCTCAGGCGTTACAACAGAAAGAGTCCCCTTTATGCCATTTCAGAGAATTTCGATCTACTTGTGTGCAGACACAGCCTCACTAGTAACGTCATCAGACCTACAGAAAGGATTCGCTGTATTTCTGTCAAGAAACTGACTCATCAAAGTATAAGTTGTATCTGCCCATCGGCCAGAGGAGGAACTACATTTACAGGTGGCTGGTAGAAGAAGCGTAAAAAACTAAGCATCCTTTTGAAGCTTCAGTAGTCTCAACGCCTTGCACCAGAAAAATGTTGGCCTGCAGTCCAACTAAAGAGATATAGAGAAAAAGAGGCAAAACGAGGAACTATATGAGGATTCTACTGTTACATAACCAGTATACCCTATGCATACTGGCATGAACTGGAAGCTCGATCTTATGTGTATCTATATATATCATCAAGGCTCCCGAGGTGAGAGAGATCTTCCTGCATGGCACTTACCTCCTACTATACCCATCTAAACTAAATCAACAAAGGCAAGAGTTAATTTTGAAGAATAAACTTTATTCATTTGTTCACTCTGCTGAACAATTTTACATTATTCAAGCTCCTGTGTATCTTTTGAAAACTTATAACGATCGGTATTGACTGAAATGCTTTTGACTTTGCTTGATCTTTCTGGAGGCCGATGGGACTTGTCACGCTTCATATGTGAGCGCCAGCCTGTAAAGGGAATCGAGAAGATGGGCTTATTGATCAGGGTGGCTACATGGCGTGAATTGAGGTTCATGGCTCAAGCCAACACCTCACCCCTTACCATGGGTTAACACCACACATTGCATAGCCTTAAACTTTAATCGCGAATGTCACGTAACTACTCAGACGTTGTAAAGTTTTGTAGTGACTGGGTAGTGGTACAGAATGACTTCCATAGTTCGCCCAAGAACTTGAAATATTGTTTCCACATAAGCTTTTAGCCTCAATTCTCCTGCAAAAGGCTGAATAGCCGAACACGTGCGTTCACGTTTTACGGAACACTTTTCCTCCCGGCTCCGTTTTGCTTGCTTAAATGGTGAGAATGCGAAGACCAATACTCGAAACTTGGGAGGTTGAGCGAGGGAGCACTTCTCGCTCAAGCTTTTGGCTTTTTCACGATCTTTTAATGCGAATTGGCGAAACTGGGGACATTGAGTGAGAGAGCGTTTTCACCTGAACTTTAAGCTTTCTCTTCAGCTTTACACTGCTGGAAGCACACCCAAATCTTGTCGTCACTGATGTGATAGCTCGTATGAAGCTCATTGCGGATTGAACTTTGCGTAGTTACTTTTCGCTTGCTAATTGGATAAGTACATGCTTCGATGACAATGGGCGTATGTGCTTGCTTGTTTAATTTCATTGGCAAATCGCAAGTATAAACGCAGTGTTTGTTCGCTCGTAACCATTTCTTTGTCGAAGTGTAAATACATAGGCCGTATTTGTTAGCTCACAACACTACCTCATAGAAAGGACTCCAGATGCTGCTAAACATGGCAACCAAAAACGCCTCCCCGGTAAAAAGCTTGCACATGAAGAATAAAAATAAACACATGATACGATCCGCAAAACAAAACCAGATCACGAACCGACTCCCACGGCAGGCAATGCAAGTCAAACCAAACCACAGGAGATTTTAGCAAATGTTTTTTGTGACACTGAAGCAGCTTTCTAACTTTATGATACCTAAACTGGCATTGGAACAGTTGGGCCTAGCCATTCCGATGGTAGACTGCTGGAATATGGATGCAGTTTGTCACGCGGTGAAGAAGGCTCTAGCTAAGAAGACAACTGTAGCCTCGCTTTTGGCTCTTCCATTACTCTTGGGGA
Source organism: Odontomyia ornata (assembly GCA_963969285.1). NCBI lineage: Eukaryota > Metazoa > Arthropoda > Insecta > Diptera > Stratiomyidae > Odontomyia > Odontomyia ornata. The sequence goes on from OZ017739.1 coordinate 35,286,736, forward strand.
CTTATGCGGGTCTAGTCTGAGCCATTATGAAGCCTATGATTGTTCATAATGGACTTGTAGTCGGCCCATAGTGGCGATAGTTTGAGCAAAGTTCACCTTCGGGTGTATTACCATGCTAGGCGCTGCATCGATTTTTCTGCTTTGTGTTTGTCTTAATTTTAATTCACCTTCGTATTTGAGTAATGAAAAGAATGGTCGTTTATGTTTGCGTCGTATGTTTCCCAGGTTAATATGAGAAGCTTTTCCTTAGCGTAAGTGCTAATGCTTTTCTGATAAAATTTGATGATTTCTACGCAAGAAAAGACAGAATTCCATTTTAAAATACCGAAATCGTATTCAATCGTTATCTTTTTGCTGGTCTTACCATTTTTTACTTTAAAAGCTTTGATTTTTTTCATCAGATCAATCATAAACATCGATTTTGTCTTATATGGTAATGAAAAGAATTTCAGGATGGTATCGTAATATCATCTTAATTCGATTACTGATTCATAACTACAAAAATTATTTGAAATGAAAGGCAAAAAATGAAAAGTAAGCATAAATTGATTTTGGAAATATAATCATGAATAAAGACTTCCTTTTCATCATCATTCTCATTAAGCCACTTCAACTGTCTAATCAACGTTGAAACTCAACATCAAGTCAAAACCCTTGTTATCATTCTACAATCTTTGAAACTTTCCCTAGCCTTTCACATTTTCTTCAGCAATTCACTTCAAATGATATGCAAAAATGAGAACTTTTCTTGAAAATTCTGAAATTCATGCAAAATTTTTCTTATATCATTCCATCTGAGGGTACGAAGGAATTTGCAAAGACAACCAACTGTTCATTACCTGCTATTAAGGCAGGTAATGATTCATAAAATTGGATTTCTTTTATTATATTCTTATTTCGTCTGGAAAAGAAGGCAATTTCCCATACATCTGCGCTAAAAGTTACACACACCCACACACACTAACAATAAGGACACCGGCAACAACACCAATCAAAAGCAGCCACAATGAAAACAAGCTGAAATCACGAATAGACGATGATGACGAGAACAGCCGTTGAAAATTTCGCTCCCCAAACTATTGACGCTTTTCATTTGCAGGAAGGAAAAAGGCAACATTCACACCTTCTTCTTCTTAACACACCCCGCAGCTAAAATTGGTTGTCTGGAGTGGAAAAAAGAAATGTTGACACCAGCAATCATAACAAATGAGGGAAAGAATTCCAGCTCGGATATACCGAGCTTGTGTTTGATTCTTGGAAAGGTTTGAATTGTAGATGACAGCAACGTAAATTGGAAGGACTTTAAGTTCGGAGCTCAATTAAAATAAATCTTTGCATTTTGTGGATCAGCAAAAATTGGACATATTCAAAATGGAAAGGACAATATCTAGACAAGGCATGAGATACCATCAAGCTTTATTAACTGAAATGGCATAGAGACATTTTGCAGATTATGCTAGTAGGAGTGTTTTTAATTAATTGGTGGGTACCAGTCAAACAAGAACCTTCCATAAATAATAGTAAATTTCTTCTGTTTCGGCACCATTTAGTCCTTATTTTCTGAGAAAGGATAAGATCATCGGATCCGGCTTCTTACCTATAAACCTTAAGAAAAAAGCACAATACTTCGAATAAACCGCAGTGCATCACCATGTATAAAAGGTATCATTTAGGGGTTGAATTCTTCCGACAGCTCAAAAGTAAATGGAGGAGGCTCAGAATAAGAAAATAATTACATTTATTTTCTTTTTTTTCCAGGAATTTTCTTACAGTTCCCTCTTTTCCTGTTTGTGTTGAAAAGAGGAAAAAGGAAATGGTTCTAAAAAGGTAGAAAATATGGTAATGCTGAGGCATCTGAAATATTTTTCAACTCAGTTACGATGAACACAAAAATGTAACCCGTAATGGCCGTTTTATGCAAAATGCCGTTAAAAAAGGAAAAAACCCTCTCAACAAAAAGTTTTCTGTAAATTATTGAGGTGTAATGGGCAAAATGTTCCCGGTTTGAAAGATGAACGCTAAATTTGGTGGCGATAGAAGGTGGAAATTATTGAGATAAGCAGTTTTTAATGCCGAAACATAAATTTCCCGTACGTTTTTTTACGATTTTTGAGCATATTGAATGATGAGGGAAATTATTTTTGTGTATTATGGAATCTAATGTAATGTACTCGATTTGAAGGAAACAAAACTCATCTAACCCTATTTCGAGATGCAATGTTTTATTAGTAACAAAACTATCTTGTCTGTTTCTTCTAGCATCTATCCTTGTGAATGAAATTCCGGTATAATCTTTTAAACTCAATTTTCCATAAGAAAGTAGCAGATTATTGCTATCCAAGATGCTTTAAAAAAGAAACGACAATTTAAAAGATTGTAGATTGCGTACTTCTAGAAAGAGGGATGTTCGAAATAGTCCATCTTGGTTTATTGGTTCACACTCACATCAAAAATACCATATTAGCCCAGTCATATTAGGGCTTTCACCTCGGAATGAAAGATAATAAGCTGCAAATTGGTATGAACCTTTGTTTTGTCATTCTAAATGTTGTCTCAAAAGTCACAATCGTTATCGTGTCCGCGTCTCAAGATATTCAAGGTCAAAGGTCACAAAAATCGGTTTTTCGCGAATATCTGGCTTCCTATCGGTTAAATGAGATTTGCATTTATTATAAAAGTTGTAGGCTATAAAATTCCCTACAACTTTTGTTTAAACTTTTTTTTCATACGACCAACCGTTTTGAAGGTAGAGCGCGAAGAGTGCACATCGTACAGTCATATACGGCCTAATGCAAGGTCAAGCGTGAGTTATGGTTATCAGTACGTTATAAAGTCAATTATTTACTTGGAAATTATAATTATTAAACAATGCCTATTATTTATGTACTAACTATTAATTATTTATATTTAATTAAAGTAAGTAACTTGATTATTTATATATAATTATTCATATTTAACTATTTAAGTATAAAATATTATTAATTCTGGATTATATATTTTAGTTTTATTTTAAGTTAAAATGATAGTAAGAGTATATATTTTACACATATTTTTATTTATTATTAAATACGGCATAATATACATTTATCGAAATGTGAGTTCAAATATCAAAAGTATCTTTGTTGATTTTAATTGTAATGAAATTGGAAATGGAAGCTAATTATCTTCTTCTTGTTCGTCGTCTTCTTCTTCTTGTCGCTCAAAAATGTTCGATTCATTGTCATCATCCTCATTATCTGTCATGTTCATCTCCAAACCTTCCAGAATATCGGGATCATATGTATTTTCTTCATCGGGATTACTTGGATACAGTGAAGCGTTGAGGCAAGCTTGTCCGTTGCACTGGCCGCAAGCTAAAGAACATTGTAGCCCTGATTTTCTGCATCCACAGCGGGAACCACAACCATTTTTGCAATTGCAAAATATTACGTTTAGTAGTTCGGCTGGTGCTGGAGGTAATAACGTTCGTATGGGCTCCAGGATTTCATTTTCAAGCATACAGCCCCATTCTTTAGGTTCTAAGTCCTTCCCTAACCACGTTTGAATCTGGTAGTAGACACGTTTTATGTGTTGATGAGCTGCTACACTTGTTGGTGGAAGTGTTGACAGTTGTACAGGTTTATTTAGTTTTGTAAATTTGATGAATTGCGTGTAGTGGAAATGATCAATGTTGTCCTCAGATTTTGGAGCATTATATAATGCCAACAAGATGCGCACTCCATTATTTCCAGGTATATAAGTATTGAGAAATTTACGCGTTTTAAAGAAAAGATATATAATGTCGTGTTAACTTAAAATAAAACTAAAATATATAATCCAGAATTAATAATATTTTATACTTAAATAGTTAAATATGAATAATTATATATAAATAATCAAGTTACTTACTTTAATTATATATAAATAATTAATAGTTAGTACATAAATAATAGGCATTGTTTAATAATTATAATTTCCAAGTAAATAATTGACTTTATAACGTACTGATAACCATAACTCACGCTTGACCTTGCATTAGGCCGTATATGACTGTACGATGTGCACTCTTCGCGCTCTACCTTCAAAACGGTTGGTCGTATGAAAAAAAAGTTTAAACAAAAGTTGTAGGGAATTTTATAGCCTACAACTTTTATAATAAATGCAAATCTCATTTAACCGATAGGAAGCCAGATATTCGCGAAAAACCGATTTTTGTGACCTTTGACCTTGAATATCTTGAGACGCGGACACGATAACAATTGTGACTTTTGAGACAACATTTAGAATGACAAAACAAAGGTTCATACCAATTTGCAGCTTATTATCTTTCATTCCGAGGTTGACCCCTTTTTAGGGTTTTGTACTAAAATACAAAACCCTATTGCAATCACGACCTGTGTCCGTCTGTCCGTCTGTCCGTCTGTCCGTCCGTCCGTCCGTCCGTCCGTCCGTCCGTCTGTATGTCACAGCACTTTTTCTCCGAAACTATAAGGGCTACAGCCATGAAACTTTGTAGAAAGGTCAGAAGTGGTGACCTCTTGAAAGTTCAAGGGTGGAAAATTTTTTCCAAGGCGTTTAAGGGGGGTCTCCCCATATAAGGGGGTGACCCCTCAAAAAAAAATTTTCACTATTGGTAGTCGAGTAGGGTGTCATTGGAAAGGTCTCAATGAGATCTTTTCAAAACAAGTCTTAAAATTGTCTTATAAGTACCAAGGGGGGCAGGGGAAGGGGAAAAGCACGAACTTTTCGCGTACCCCCCCCTCGCGATTGGACACCTTCCATCCGAAAAATCTGAAAAAAATCATGAATGTAGGCCTTAATGAGTACAACAACAACAAATACATGAGAAGTCGAAATTCACTCAACTTTGTTAGCAATAGTATGATTTATCGATTTTGTGTTTTCTTGATTAAAATCTAAACGGTACCCTTAAACTCAATAAAATTTAGCAAGCAGATGACTATTTATAAGATTGATCTTTTTGGAAAGTTTCATAAAGATCGAATAGTATTTAACGAAGTTATAGCGATTTGAATTTTCCTGTATTACTATGGAACAATATGCCCTGTATTACTATGGAAACATATGGCTATGGAGCCATATGCGCTTTTTACCGACTTAGACACTACAGCTTTGCTAGGATTTGCATGAAAGTTTCAGGAATGATAGATATCATGAGGATGACTACATACAATTGAAACAAGTCAAAGAGGCAGGAGAGAGCTCCTAGCAAAAGGGTTTTGTAGCCATTCTAGGATTCGAAAAAATAGGACATGAATCGATGCTTACAGTACAGAGGAGTGGCCCCTGAAAAAAAATTTCATGAAACGTAGCCGATATGAGTATCAAATGAAAGTTCTCTATGAGAGCTTTTCAAAACAGTTCTTAAACTGACAGTTTTTGCTTCAGTGGGGCACAGAGGGGGGGGGGGGGGGGGGGGGGCTGGGGAAATACATGAAAAATGTGTTTTCTCCCTCGCGAATGGACACCCGTGATCTAAAAAAATCTGAAAAAATTATCAAGCGATATATTTATGGGTATAATTTTAACAAATACCTCAGAATTAAAAAATTCTTCCAACTTAGTTAATAATAGTATGATCCTCGAACATGACGTGTTTCTTAATTTTATTCGTTGCTGGTTACGGCATTTTGTAAGTTGAGTACAAAACACTTCTGACATGAGCATAGGTCTGTCTACCCAACTTGTTTTACCTAATATGACTGGGCTATATAGAATTGTAAAAAGTAACAAGTTTGAATTTGCAGCTTGGTCAAAAAGTTTGCCATCGCGCCTACTATCATTCTCGATGTGTTCGTAAATGTAAAGTACAATCTAGCTATCTTTAGACATAACCAGACCAAAAGCCAGGTATGTGGCATAGTATCCAGGTAGAAATATTTTTAGGGTTTTGTAAAATAATTTTCCAAAATCTTACTGGTTTCACGACCTATCTGTCTGTCTGTCCGTCCGTCCGTCCGTCCATCTGTCCGTATGTCACAGCACTTTTTCTCGCAAAATACTTAAGCTAGAACATAAAATTTTGTATGCAGGTGTAAAGTGGTGCTCTCTTAACAGTCCAACTACAAAAAATTTTATAAGGTATTTAAAAAAAAATTCATCAAAGGTAGCCGATATGGATATCAAATGAAAGGTCTTGATGAGAACTTTTCAAAACAGGTCTTAATTTGATACTTTTTGCTTCGAGGAACGTGCAGGGAGAGGAAATACACGAAAAATTTGTGTCCTCCCCCCTCGCGATTGAACACCTGTGATCCGAAAAATCTGAAAAAAATTATGGTGGTAGGTGTTTATAAGTACAACAACAACAAATACCTTAGAAGTCGAAATTCGCTCAACTTTGTTGATAATAGTATAATCTTCGAATTTCACATTTTCCCCAATAAAATCGCATCGGTACCCTTAAACTGAACGGGATTCGATATTTAAGTAGAGGGTTCTTAAACTTTGTAAGTTTGATGAAAATCCAATGATATACACGGAAGTTATAGCCATTTGAAATTTCTCCAATTACAACAACCATAACACATGATTTTGGTATTTTATGGACTTTCCATCCAATCAGTCACTGCAGTTTTGATTTGATCTTCTTGAAATTTTCCAATGAAATCAATAACATTAATGTTTTTGAGAATTCATGTTTTGAGTGATTTTTGTCGGATTGCAACAAAATGGCGACCGTTGAAAGTAGAAAAACAATGGATTTTGCTTTGAACGTTCACATTTCTTTGACATATTTCTTGCGCTTATTCATTGCTGGTGACTGCATTTCTGAGAAGTTGGGTACAAAACCCTTCTTACATGAGCATAGGTCTGTTTACACAACTTGTTTTCCCTAAAATTGCTGCTCACATGTGTCACTACAAAAAGATCTTCGGTTAACTATTTGGTAGTGGCGTGGCTTTCTCGTTCGTGCTAATAATTTTCCTTGGAACTACATATAGCAAAACACGCCTGAGTTTACAATGCATCAGTGCAGGTAGAGAGACGGATCGAGTTGGATTATAAGACCTTACTGCATACGATTTAATAATTAGGCGGAAGCCTGGTGAACGGGAAAGTCTAAGGTATTGTTCAAAGAAGACTCAACACAAGGGAGCAAGAAGGTCCAATGAGAATTCCTCAAGAACTTTGACAGTTCGGCCAAAGAGAACACTGCCTGCCACTCATTTTTTACATGCATAGAATGGGACAAGCTGCAAAGAGCCGGGAGAGCTCACTCCGGATAACATAGTCGCGGTGATGCTAGAATCGGTTGACAAATGGAACCAGGTGGCACATTATGTTCCGGCAGTCCTAAAAGATAAAAGGGACTCACAGCAGCCTGGGGGTGCTGGGGCTGGGGGATCACTTGTCTGGCATGTCCTCTTCCCCCGCTAGAAGAGTGATCACCCAGCTTGAAGGCGCCTCACTGCGTAACAAAATGAGACCTGGCCCGAAGTAGTGTGTCAAACGGTTCCAGGCTGGGCTCTCAGGTTGACAGGAGAGGTGTTAGTGAGTAGTGCAGTCGCCTTCTTGAGAGCATGGAAGTCCCACAATCTATGCATAAATGGGCATTCACCTCGCTTCCACAAAAAAAGCCTTGTTTTGCTACGTCGTGGTGTGCCTTCTCTAGTTGAAAGGGAGGGAGGAAGAGGCATTGCTAGAAAAGTGATCCCCAAAACCAGCTTCCCCAGTTGCTGTGAGCTTTTTTTATCTTTACGGACTCCCCGAGCATAATATGGTTCCATTTGTCAACCAATCCAAGCATCTTCCACACTTGATTATCCGATGAGAGCTCTCTTATTTTTTTTGTAAATGTGCCGGCGCGGGGTCTTTTATCTTATACATGCAAAGAATGTGTGGGAAGCATTGGCTTCCTTTTTTGCCTACATTTGGGGTACCGTAGCTTACAAATCTTGTGCAAGTAAGATTGAAAACACCCATACCACAAGTCAGATGGAAATCAGTCACCATACTTTTTATTGACCCACAGTCTTAGATTAGGGATGAGGAACGCAGTCCATCTTCTCTGTTCGTGATGTTTGCCCAGCACTGCTGCCCCTCGTTGAGTGAGTGCAGTCTCTCTTCGTGGGCAACAGCTTCCCTTGCGTCTTTGTTTCAACGCAGGTAAATAGTACAGCGCTCTGTAGCAAGGAAATCGATAGGTATCATGCCAACGATGACTCGCAGAGTTGAATCAGAGAATGTTCGTATAATCCGCCTGTGCCAAGGGTTTCCATACAGCTCCTTGCTGAGAGTGTCGCCCCATAATTTTGCTCCATACATTCGTACTGACTCTACGGACCTCATCAAAAGTCACCTTCTTAGTGGGTTGAGTCCCCGTTTGTTGGCCATAAGTCGACTCAGAGACAATACACCTGAAGCAGTTTTATTAACCGTTGCTCCTATTTGCTCAGAGAAACTTGTCTTTGAGTTGGTCAGCATCTCCAGGTACTATACGAATGGGTTTGATTCAACCAGTACTTCCCCAATACTAATTTTCATTACTCTAGGGACTCTCAGTTTTGCAGGATGGCCACTTCGCTTTTTCTGAACTCGCGAGCAGCTATCAAGTCTCTCACCGATCAGTTTATCAGAACCTGCGTCGCAGAAATTTTTCTTAGGAAAGAAGCTATCAATACCGAACTTTGTGAAAAGGTCAGAAGTACTAGTTTCTCAAAAAATTTGACAAAATGAATATTTTCAAAGATTTTAAGGCAGGCAAGTCTTAACAAAATCTTTTATTAAAAGCAATGAAGTAAGATATTCAATAAAAACTTTTATACGCGGAAACAAAATGCCAATTCAATATATGAAGGAGATATGAGAAGTTGGTATCGTCCTTATTCTTTCCGGAGCCAGAAAAACCTGAAAAAATCAAGGAAGTAGCTATTTATGAGAGAAAGGGTAGCAAAAAGCTAAAAATTTAAAATTCAGTCGTTGCTGCTAGTAAAATTGTTTAGTACTATTTACATTTCACAAAGACGCTGGCTGACCAGCTCTATTCTGCAAGACAGTGGGGCGCCAACGGTTATACATACTGTTACATGAACAAAGAATTCTGCGAGCTACTGTCGCAATTGTTTTCACAACCATTAAGAACATCAACAAAATGAATTTACTCGAAACCACGAGAACCCACCAAGCATGATCAACATTTGGAAGTGAGTCACTGCCCCATTCATCTGCTCGAATATACCAGATACCTCTCGGCAGAACATTCGCCAATGTACGAGAAATGCATTGAACGGATGGAGACCCTATATAAAGGCGAGCTGAATGAATGGGGGGATCATTCATTACAGCCGCGATAAGAAAACAATGCGAAAGTGTGGAGTGAGAATTGATCGAGTAATAGTAAAGTGATTTTCATTGATTGTGAAGTGATCTTAGAAGACGATTGCGATAGAAATTTATGGACAAGTGGAAGTTAGATTTTAATAGTGAAAATCAAAATTGTGAAATACAATTAATAAGTGATTGTGCATTTTTAAGTAATTTAATAAACTCTTTTAATTTAATTTAAAAGACATTACGTTTTCACTTTCCCGGAACATTCAAATTATTGGCCACGAACTATAACACGCGACAATATGTTATATTTGCTTAAATTTCAACTCAAAATACTTCAAAGAAAATATGTATAATTCTTGGATTCAGTAAAAAGAAATGTTCACCTAAAATCAAAATTCATGTCATAAGTAAGAAATGGTAACATTGTGTCTTTAAAAGAAATTAAGTAAGAAAAATAGGGCTAATCTTCACAATGTTTGATCTTTTTTTCCATTCAGAGAAAAATTTGATCTTAGATATAAAATTCTATAATAAATATTAAGTGAATATATTAAAATGCTTACAAAATCTTAATACTATGTATCTGTGACGGATATAACATAAAACTGAAAAACCTTTTTTCTAACCCACGGAAATTTGATTAGTTTTTTTTTTTCTTGGAGATTGAAAACTGTTTAATCCACTAAAAACCATTTCTAATTTTGAAAAGACAACTTTTTTATTATAAGCTCTTATGTATAGCAATTCAACCAGTACTTCGCAAATACTAATTTTCATTACTCTAGGGATTCTCAGTTTAGCAGGATGACCACTTCATTTTTTCTGAACTCGCGAGCAATCATCCAGGCTTTCACTCGACGTACTAGTATACCTAGTCTATGTTGCGTCTGTTCAACGGTGCGGTCAGCAACAAGCATCGCAACATCATCCGCAACGCTGATGAGGCGCGACTCATCCAGCACCTCCAGTCTCTGTAGTTTGCCGTACGATATGTTCCACAAGTCTGGACCAAGGATAAATCGTTAAGCAACAACCGTTGTAACTTCCATCGTTCGCTGGCTCTGCATTCAAGTAGTCCTTCAAAAGTCGCGTAAGATATTCTAGAACTTGGAAAGGGTTTTTGAGTGTATCCAGATTATATATCATCTTGCGAATTTAAAGACGGTCCGAACATTAAGTGGACCGCGCTTATTACCTTTGCAAATTCATCAATAGTGGAGCACCCTACTCTAAGGCCTTACTGCTGAGAAGACATGTCTCCTTGATAAGTTTCTCTAGCACTTTCCCAGCCTTGTCTATGATGCACAACGGAGCGTATGCAAACAGCGACTTGGAACTCCTCCTTCCCTTGCTGATCAGTACAGCCCTCGTTATCTTCCAACGCTCCTGGAAAACCTCTTCCCGCAGACTGCTCTAGCCGGAGCGGTTCGGTCTAAAGCCACTCATCGCACGAGAAGTGTAGATGTGACTCATTCACCTTATAGCCCCAAGTCACTAAGCTGATTAGTTCAGCGTAATGTGTCGTATTTTAGAAAGCATATACTACTACTAATTGAAAAGTAATTTATTTTGCCCATCTCGTTATAAGACTCGACTCATCAGAAAATCAAATTGTGAAATAAATGTTTGAGCTTACGGAAAATGGAAGTCTCAACATCATCTCATACTTCAGGGCTTTTCAAAATTGCATTTTTATGCTGTTATTCTCAATAAATAAATTCTAAAATTACTTCAAGTAAAAATGCAAAGCCAAATTGCATCTTACGTGAGTAAAATTTCCATGTCTGTGTTTCATTAGGATTGAGTAATACCTGCCGTCCAACTTTTCCTCTTTAAACAATGAAAATGTAGAACTGGCGCAAAAATGTAACCAAGATATGTATGTTCCAAGAAGATTGAACTTTTTACTATATTTTATTCAGCAACCCTTGTACCACCCATGATGAATTGAATTCTCCCCCTAATCCGTTTCATGTCACTGGAAGACACGTAAACTACACAGCCTAGGCTCAAAATACTTTTAAGTTTTACGCAAGTTTATGAAAAACTATCACCGCATTCATATTCTGTGCATTTTTGACTCCTACGATTTTTCTTGAACTTTTTAGACAAAATCTTGTAGTAAAATATTCATCTATGTACTCGGATAAATGATATAAATTTTTTACTACCATATTTCAGTAAAGAAAAAAATATATAAATCGAAATGGGTTATAAAGCATTTTAACGCTAAAGTGGGAATGTACATTTCCATCATTTTACACTCGACTTTGATACATACACAAACACAGCCGAACATATCAGTCGAATAACATGAATATCCTCTAAAGCAACAATAGGTGGACTGATATATAGCTTGTGTTGTCTTCATCCCCATATTCATATATTCACCAGAGTATGTACTATATTTACGAATTTCGCATTACTCTCATAAATGTTCTTATCATTTCACATAAATTTCATGCGTCGTCCTTGTGAAGGAGCGAAATGTTTTTCTTGTATGAATGGAAGAGGTGTTTCAACATCAAAGGTCATTTCATCGAAATCAGCCTTAAATAATTCAACAACGGCATTCTAGATGTACACACTTAGGAAAATGTGTGGTGAAAGTACTTATCGTAAATCTTAAAGAGATTTTGTTTTTATTTTTTTTCTTGTCGTCATTGCAGTGGTGACAGAATTAATGATATCATTTATGAATTGAAGTCAACGTATGATGTTTATTTTACAGATGCTCACTTAGAGGATAATACGTGTAAATGCATATTATATAGATGAATCTCGCATGATACTTAATTTTTTTCTCGATGTAAGCTTTTCATATAATCTGTTAACATTATAAACGAGTAAAAGACTTATTCTTTCAAATCATTATTTTGTTCAAATCATAAGAAAGTAAACTTTCTAAATAACACAAGAAGAAAGCGTTTATTAAACAAAAAAATATAGACTGATTCATTTATCATTTAAGGTCTTACTATAGCGACAAAGCAGCCGAGGAGTTTTGGGCCCCCAGCCATAGAAAAGTAGGAACGACTGGTACGATGAAGAATGGTAGGAAGGGATTAAAAAAAGGAAAGGAATTAGATGCACAGAGAACTCTGGCCAAAAAAGAACAATATAAAATCTTTCGACGTCAAGCTAAAAAGATGGTCCAAACAGAGAAACAATTTACCATAAACACAAACATCCAACAGATAAACAACAACATGACCCTACATGGCAGATTGGCGTATGCCTCTATCAAACAACTAAGACCCGGCTTCAACCCACAAACAAGTCTTTGTAGAAGTGTACAAGGGGCAATCATAGGCAACCTAGTCGAAATTAAAAACGGATGGCTGTAATATTTCCAGAAGCTATTTGCAGCGTCCCCAACAACAACTGAAGCTTTGAACATGCCAGAAGTAGAGCAAGAGGTCCCAGTCTCACCACCAACCAGAGACGGAGTACAGGCAGTAGTACGAGACCCCAGAAAAAACAAGGCTCCTGGAATAGATGGAATACAAGTAGAACTGCTTTAGAGCGGGAACCCCCAGCTAAATAACCTTCTGCATCGATTATATGCAGAACATGGTCAGAGGAGCAGTTACCAGATGACTGGCGAGAAAGTTTTGTATGTTCTGTACACAAAAAAGGGGACAAATTAAGGTGTAAAAATTGTAGAGGTATCGCCCTATTGTCCACGTCTTATAAAGTGCTCTCCAAAGTGAAAGAAAGAAAATCAAAGCCGCTCTATAAACATATTATGCAGGCTTTCAAAGTGGACAGCGGATTATTGTTGGGAGTAAACAATTGGCAAACAAGGTCGCGGAACCTTGATGACTGGAGGAGATTAATCCTGGAGGCCAAGGCCCGGCTTGGGCTGTCGTGCCATAAATGATGATGAATAGTACCTACCACGTATACCGTTCAGTTTCCATGTCAAACTGCCCAACTTCATTTAATAACTCACCAGTTAAAAGGTGATTTTACAGTAGAAAGTCTGCGTAGTGTAGTGGTTACAGTGCTCACTGTGTAAACCGAAAGTCCTTGATTCAAACCCATTGGTGGCAATGACATTTGTTTCGAGGAACTCGGCACATGGCCTATAAACCCGTTCAGTTATGATATGCATTGGTTTAATATCAGAACGTATCGCAGCTGGGTGGACGGACTCATAGCCAAAGAGTGGTACTGACCATATAATCTTCTCGAGTGCCGATACATACGATCAAGATAATGAGCTACTCTAACTATATCTAAGTGAAGGCTCGAAAGGGATTATAGTGTTAAAATAAAATTACTCGTACACTGTAATCTGTGAAATTTTTTTACGGAATTGTTATATTCAAACTTACTTCCAACAGTTAAAAATCAGTTTAATTTCGAGTATTTTCAATTACATAGTTTTTGTCCGATCTGTCCTTCACTACCTGCGTCGCAGAAATTTTTCTCAGAAAAGAAGCTATCAATACCAAACTTGTGAAAAGGTCAGGAGTGCTAGTCTCTCACAAGATTTGACTAAAGAATATTTTCAGAGGTTTCAAGGCAGGTAAATTTTAACAAAATCTTTTATTGAAGGTAATCAAGTAGAATATTCAATAAAAAGGTTTATAAGTGGAAACAAAAAGTCAATTTGTCCTTTAAGGACCCAATGTGGGCAAAAAGCACGAGGAATTGGTATGGTCGTCATTATCTCAGGAGTCGGGAAAATCATGAAAGCAGCTATTTATAAGAAAAACGATAGCAAAAAGCGAAAAAAATTAAAACTCGATGAACGCTGGTAGTAAAATTTTTCAGTACTATTTACGTTTCACAAATCTTAAGACGGTGGCTGACTGGCTCTGTTCTTTGAGACAGCGACGTGCCTAGTAGTTATATATTGGCTTAAATTTCAACTCATCCTATTTCAAGAAAAATACTGTGTATTATCATTGGATTGTATTAAATAAAACTTCTACTTAAATCGAATTCACGTCACAAGTAAGAAATGTTAAATTGTACCTTTAAAAGGAATTGAGTAAGAGAAATTGGGTTAATCCTCACGAATTTTTGTTTGTTTTTTTGCGCTATAATAAATATTTAGCGAGAATATTAAAATGCTTAAAAAATCCTAATACTATGTATCTGTGACGGATAAAACATCGAACTGAAAAATACTTTTTTTTTTCTAACGCATGGGAATTTGAATAGTTTTTTTGATACTGAAAACTGTTAAATCAAACATAAATAATGTTTAATTTTGAAAAGACAACTTTTCCATTATCAGCCCTTATGATGAGTAAGTTTTATCAAATTGTATCTAATTGAAATTTTGTCATCCCTCTGGAACCCGGTCTTGAACCCAGTCTCAACCAGGGCAACGTAGATTAAAAGGCCAACATGCTAGCATTCAGCCATTAGTCATCTCGCCTTAACTCTATCAAAAACTGTATCACATCTAACTCTACTGCTACATCTATGCATGGTAGACGTGGCAAATACATCCATCGGTTAGTCATAGCTTTGTATCCGCTGCATGTAGATCTTATCAACAGTAATGATTTCGCACCACCCCAAGCATAAAAATAAACAAGTTGGGTAAACAGACCTACGCTCATGTCAGAAGGCTTTTGTACCCAACTTCTCAGAAATGCAGTCACCAGCAATGAATAACGTCAAGAAATATGTCAAAGAGATGTACATGTTCATAGGAAAATCCATTCTTTTTCTACTTTCAACGGTCGGCATTTTGTTGCAAACCGACAAAAATCACTCAAATGATGAATTCTCAAAAATATTAATGTTATTCACCTTATCGGAAAGATTCAAGAAGATCAAGTGAAAACTGCAGTGACTGATTGGATGGAAAGTCCATAAAATACCAAAATCATGCGTTATTGTTGTTGTAATTGGAGAAATTTCAAACGGCTATAACTTCCATGTATATCATTCGAACTTACAAAGTTTAAGAACCTTTAGTAGGACTACTTAAATATCGAATTTCGTTCAGTTTAAGGGTGCCGATGCGATTTTATTGGGGAAAATGTTAAATTCGAATATCATATTATTATTAACAAAGTTGAGCAAATTTCGACTTCTAAGGTATTTGCTATTGCTGTACTCATAAACACCTACCTCCATGATTTTTTCCAGATTTTTCGGAACACAGGTGTCGCGAGGGGGGGGGCCAAAATTTTTCGTATATTCCCCCTCCCTGCACGTCCCTCGAAGCAGAAAGTATCAAATTAAGACCTGTTTTGAGAAGTTCTCATCAAGACCTTTCATTTGATACCCATATTGGCTACCTTTAATGAATTTTATTTTTCAGGGGCCACTCCCCTATATGGGGAGACCCCCCTTAAATACCTTATAAAAATGTTTGTAGTTGAGCTTTGAAGAGAGCACCACTTTACACCTGAAAACAAAATTTGATGTTTCTAGCTTAAGTAGTTTGCGAGAAAAAGTGCTTTGACACACGGACGGACGGACAGACAGGTCGCGATTTGAGTAGGGTTTTGTAAAATTATTTTAAAAAACCCTAAAAATGCAAGCAAAATGCCGCCAGTTTGTTTCTCCCGTATTGACTTTGGATTCTATATTGTGAGATTAATCACATACATCAGTAAACCTATATACCAAATTTCATCCAAATCGGAGCTATACTTTGGTCAGAACAGAAATCACGATTTTTCGTCTAAAATGGCCGCCATTTTGTTTTTGCCCAGCCGATATAGCTGGTTCACGAATTTAACCGAGATATTTACCCAATACATCTTTCTTGAAAATTTGCTGAAACTCGGAGCCAAATTGCAACCTCTAGCGTGGTCAAAAATTTCGTTATATCCCATATATATATATATATATATATATATATATATATATATATATATATATATATATATATATAGATATATATATATATATATATATATATATATATATATATATATATATATATATATATATATATATATATATATATATATATATATACACATATCTTTGATACTCTCCGCAAAAGGTAAATGTCTCTCGAGAAATTTACCTAAAAGCTAGAAATATCTTTTATTGTGATTCAAAGGTGAAGCCTGTTGATAACATGAGCGTGGGGATTCCAGACGTGGAAGATGTCTGGACTGCTCACTAAACACCTCCTTTGTCTACTTAAGAACCTACCCTGGAACTGTTTGACACATTACTAAAGGCTAAGCCTAGTTTCGTCATATCCGACAGTCTCGGTGAGAGTTATTGTAAGTGTGGTACCTGTTGCCCTCTTTGCTAGAGCGCGCCACACTTTTTACCTGCATCGATGTGAGGATGTAAGGGAGAAGGTTGTACCTGAGGAAAGATAGCGCCTACTCAACGATTGGCAGCAGTCTTTGGTGAATCGCACGAAGGGAAGGTAGACTGTGCGCCTGATCCTGGGTCTGACACCATAGCTAAACCAATGGGATGGTTAGACTGACTTGTAAAGGATGATTCATAACAAGTGTACACGTGTGAATGGGCCTTAACTCTTATTTATCACCAACTTCAGGTCCATATGTTAACAAATTATGACAGTTTGATCTTTTACAATTCTAACCATGTCGTTTTATTATTGATAAAACTTTTTACAAAAATAATGAATCGCCAGTGCAAACATTTCGCGCTCTACGTGAATTTTTCGGACCACCCATAAATTGGCCAGCGAGATCGTGTGATTTGACTCCTTGTGACTTCTTCCTTTGGGAATTTCTGAAGGATCGTGTTTACGCTGATGCTCATCAGACTATTGAAGTATTAAAAAACAATATTCGAGCCAACATACGCCTAATAACGCCGGAAATGTGCGAAAATGTCATCAAAAATTACAATCATCGTTTGAGCAGCACATGGTGCACATATGCCCGAAGTAATGTTTCATATTTAATTGTAATTGTAAATAAACATTACAGCTCAACCTTCACAAAAACTATGATTTTTTTCGACAAAAATGTGTACACTTGTTATGAATCACTCTTTATCTAGCTCAGCTTTTGAGCGGGCACGGGAGTTATCAGTGTTACCTGCACAAGATTAGTAAATCACGGTCCCCCAATTGTCAGGTTTGCCAGGAGAGGAAGACGTTGCCGGCCACAAATATTTTACATGCATAAAATGGGACAAGTTGCAATGGAAGCTCTACAGGGAGACAAGAGACCTCAGCCCGGATGATTTAGACGCAATGATGCTCGAATCTGTTGACAAATGGAACCATTTGGCACATTATGTTTGGGCAGTCCTAAAAGCTAAAACGGACTCACAACAGCCAGGGATATTGGAAGTGGAGGGTCATTTATCCGGAAAATTCTTTTCCTCCCTCCTCTCCCGCTAGAAGAGGGATCGAGAGCTGGCCCGAAATAATATGCCAAACGGTTCCAGGCTGGGTCTTCGGGTTGACAAGTGAGGTGCTTAGTGCGTAGTCCAGTAGCTCATGAGCATGGGAGTCTCACGCTCAGTACTTGAATTTCATTCACGTTCTAACAAAAAAAACCTCATTCTGCTACGCCTTGTGGCGCGCTCAAATCAAGGGACTTCTCTTCTAGCAGGATGGGAGAAAGGAAATACGATTGCCAGAAAAGTGATCTCCTAGCTCAGACGTCGCCAGCTTCTGAAAGTCCTTTGTATCTTTAAGGACTTCCCAAGCATAATGTTCCAAATAGTTCCATTTGTCAACTGATCTGAGTATCTCTCCGATCAGATTATCCGGTGAGAGCTCTCCTGCTTTTTTAGACATCCTGCTCAATGCTTATAATAGGAGACCCTGACTTATCAATCTTATGCAAGTCAGACAGACAACACTCATGGCCACTCAAGAGCCATGTGAGGTAAAGGTCAGTCTCATCGTACGTTCGATTGAACCCTGTTCTCGAATCAGGGATGAGGCGTGCAGTCCCTCTTTCCCACATGCTGTTGGTGTCACTCAGGACTGCTATCAACACTGAGTAAGCGTCGTCACTCACCGCGAGCAACTCCCATCTGTCTTCGTTTCAACGTAGGTAGATAGTATGGCGTTTTCTAGCAAGAAAGTCGATAGGTATCATGTCTGCAATAACTTTTCCTGCCAAATCAGAGACTGTTGGATATCACCATGCGATTCTCAGTGCTCTTATTTTTTGTGCCTGTGCTAAGCGTTTTCGGTGTTGCCCTTTGCTGAGAGCGTCGCCCTATATTTCTGCTCCAGAACTAAGCATCGACTTTACGCATCGCATCAAAAATCACCTTCTTTATCAGTTGAGCGACTTAGTGGAAATACGCCTGCGGCAGCTTTATCAGCCATGGCCTTGATTAGTTCAGAGAAACGTATCTTCGAGGCGATGTGTGGCACCATGTATTTTATTGATGCTTTCGATTCAACCAGTCCTTTTTTAGGGTTTTGTAAAATAATTTTACAAAACCCTTCTAAAATCGCGTCCTGTCTGTCCGTCTGTCAGCAGTTTTTCTCGGAAACTACTTAAGCTAGAAGCACCAAATTTTGTATGTAGGTGTAAACTGGTGCTCTCTTCAAAGTTCAATTACAAAAAATTTTTATAAGGTATTTAAGGGGGGTCTCCCCATATAGGGGAGTGACCCCCGAAAAAAAAATTTTCATTGAAGGTAGCCGACATGGGTATCAAATGAAAGGTCTTGATGAGAACTTTTCAAAACAGGTCTTAGTTTGGCAAAGTTTGCTTCGAGGGGCGCACAGGGCGGGGAAATACACGAAAAATTTGTGTCCCCCCCCCCCCCCTCGCGATTGGACACCTGTGATCCGAAAAATCTGAAAAAAATCACGAATGTAGGCCTTGGTGAGTACAACAACAACAAATACGTGAGAAGTCGCAATTCGCTCAACTTTGTTAGTAATAGTATGATTTATCGATTTTATGTTTTCTTGAATAAAATCTTAACGGTACCCTTAAATTCTATGAAATTCAATACACAGATGACTATTAATAAGATTGATTTATCCTGCAAGTTACATAAAGATTGAATTATATTTAGCGAAGTTACAGCGGTTTGAATTTTCCTGTATTACTATGGAACAATATGCGCTGCATGTATTACTATGGCAACATATGGCTATGGAACAATATGCGCTTTTTACCGACTCAGACACTACAGTTTTGCTAGGATTTGCATGAAAATTTCAGGAATGATAGGTGTCATGTATATCTTTGAGAACCGGTTAAGCTAGTGATATCAGTAATCGTAAAACAAAATGGTGGCTGTTTTAAATGCGAAGATTGAATAATTTTGAGTTATTTTTTCCCAACTTCAACGTTCAAGGTCCATGCTTTGAACACTTGATTCAATTTAATGAATGACTGAAGATGAGTACCTACAATTAATGCTCATAAGTGAAACAAGTCAAGGAGGCGGGAGAGAGCTCCGAGTAAAAGGGTTTTGTAACCATTCTAGGATTCGAAAAAATGGCCATGAATCGATGATAACAGTACAGGAGAGTGGCGCCTGAAAAAAAAATTCATCAAACGTAGCCGATATGAGTATGAAATGAAAGTTTTCATAGGAGCTTTTCAAAACAGTTCTTAAACTGTCAGTTTCTGCTTGAGTGGGGCACAGGGAGGGGGGGGGGGGGGGGGGAAATACATGAAAAATGTGGTTTCCTCCCTCACGAATGGACATCTGAAATAATTATCAAGGGAGATATTTATGAGTATAACAATAACGAAAACCTCAAAAGTCTAAATTCGTTCAACTTTTCTAATAATAGTATGATCTTCGAATTTCATATTTTCTCCAATAAAATCGTCATTGACATGCTTCTTGACTTTATTCAATCTGGTGACTGCATTTTGAAAATTGAATACAAAACCCTTCTGACATGAGCGTAGGTCTGTTTACCCAACTTGTTTTTTATACTGTCGTTACTCTGGGAATCCTCTTCTTTGTTAAGATGACCGCTTTGGTTTTCTCCAGTGCTAGACCAAGCCCACGAGCAGTTATCCAGTCTTTCATCAAGCGTAATAGCATACCTAGCCTAAGCCGCGCCTGTTTGGGTTTGTATCCAGCACCTAGTATCACAACATCATCCACATAGCCGATCAAGCGTGACTCCTTTAGTTTTAGCAGCCCATCGAACGATATACTCCACAGGTCTGCACCAAGGATATATCCTTCAGAAACATCCGATGTAACTTCCATCCTTTGATGCCCATGCACCGTATTATAAAGCAGGCCTCGGTCCTCCAAAAGGATTTTTCGAGTGTCCATAATATCGACCCATATAGCATAGTTGAAGATGTTCCAAATATTGTATTATGTGTAACCAAATATTGCAAACGGGTGGTTACCCACCGATGTGTCTTTTGAACCGTAGTTGCCACATCAACAACTGCATCAATGGCAGAGCTTCTTGGTCTAGAGGCATATTGCCGAGGAGATATGTCCCCAGCAACACAAATTGTGTCAGTGAATCTTCCTTTGATAAATTACTTTAGCAGGTTCCCAGCCCTGCATAACGGTGGTACTTAGACGGCAACCTGAAACTCCATTCTTCTTATTTATCAGTAAATGCCTCGCTAGCTTCTAGCGTTTCGGAAAAACTATTTTTCGCAGGCAAGCGTTGAATGTACTGAGCAGCAAGTCAGGACAATTGTAAAAGATGAGCTGCAATACCTTAGCTGGTCTACCCATCTAAACCTGAAGTCTTCCTTGATTTCAGTGATCAGATTGCCTCTTTTGGGCATTTGACTGCGTATTCGCTGTAGACAACGTCAGAATGGACAGAATGGGTGAGAAAAAGTGCCCACAGTATCTCATCCATCTTTTCTGCTTAAGATATGCAAGACTTACAGAGAGGAGCTTTCGCATAACTATGTTAAAGCCAATACCCTAAGGATCCTTTGTTTACATTATTCACTCGATATTGCCAGTAACGAGCCTTATTGCTGCTAACCAGTTTGCGAAGGAATTTCCTGGCCGACTTATATGCTACTATCTGATTGCATGCCACGCTTTCGTATGCGTTGAGCTTCATGTCGAAGCTTGTGACACTCCCTTTGCTTATCAGTGACTTCAGTCAATCATCAGTATACTAAAGGCTGTGCTGCAAGCAAACGTGATGATGCTCATAGTTGATTTCAACATATCTTGAGTTGCTAGCTCTTCAAAGTCAAAGTCGGAGCACTTTATTGCATGATAATCGTTATAAATTTTCAAAGAATGTAAAGCAATTTCCAAATAATTTAAAATACTCATACTGAATAGCCCAAATGGCTCTCTACATTTATATATTATTAATTTAAACCTTTAATCAAAAGAACAATATTCAATTCAATTAAAATTATTGCATATTATATGATTCAATTGAAAAAAAGAGGAAAAACTAATCAACACTACTCAAAAATTAATGATAATATTAACTCAATAGAACATTGAACATTTATCCTACAGCTAATATATTATAACCTAATTCTAATCGCTACTAGCTCTCCAGCCCGATGCAAATTTTCCAGTAGCCTCGCATTTGTCGTGCCACCTCGACAAAACTCTGGACGTCTATCTTCCTAAAGTTCCACTCAATTGTGGAAAGTCGAGAGGATGATAGTTGAGAGACAGCATCATGGATCTTAAGCAGGATTTACCAATGATCACTGGCTGAGTAGTCCTCTTATACTCTCCAATAATATACACTCCGTACTAAAGACTCCAAGATGAATGCCACTTCGGATATGGCTCCATCACAGCCCACACGGCAGAAAATCGACATATCACTGGTGTTCAGCATGACAAGTCCTATCTTGGCCGCTATCTATAAAACTTATTCTCCCCAAGGATCATTTTGTGGCATACCCCATTCTATCACTTTAGCATTAAAGAGTCCCACAATGAGTACGTGGCCATCTACCTTTGAGAAAACGTCCTCAAAAGCATTGAGCTTGGCTGAAAAGATTATATCGGTTCATTTGTCTGCAGACACACTAAAGAATGTAGGATTTAAGCAGCGAACCCACATAAAACGATCCTTCCGTCCATAGTTCTCCACTAGAAAATCAGCTCTGTTCTGAGCCAAGATGGCGACAGTACCAGATTTGTCAAGACGCCAAGTTGGAAAGCTTTGGTTGTGTTGTTAATCACTGAGCTGTTGCAAGTTAACTTGACTGCCTCTTGAAAAATGCTCGAGTAGATTTCTGGCAAGTGCGCCCCAATCTAAATTTATCTGCGGAATACGGCTCATTGCAGAAGTACTTTGGATTTGGATAAGGCTTCCTAGAAACCTGACCTGAGAGGGATTGCTCTTCGTCTTATCTTACAAATAATCACACCAATTGTGATTTTTTCCATTTCCATGATCTGTTCGGCATATTTTTCCTGAGGTATCGACAATGGGAATGCGCTGACCTCTATTTCCTGGATTAGTCAGATTAATTTTTGCTCCCCTCAAGCTAGGATAATCTCGCTTTAAGGCATCATCTATCTCGGATAAATCTGCAACACAGTTAATTTCTCTTATTTCGAGAACAGTCTTTGTTTTAAGCTAAAGTTGCCTTTTCTCCAAGGAACTTTTCAGCTGCGTCGCGTAATGCCTTTTTATTAGTGTCTCTCGGTTCGAACTCCGCTAATAGAAAACCCGAACGAGTCGGCTGTGCAGTTTTTTGACAGTTTACATTTCTTCAAGTTTTACCGTTCTCTTCATCTCTCACAGAACACCCGTACATGATCTACCGCTGGTAGTTTAGATCAGTTTTGCCTACTAAATAGTTTTGTGCCGCTTCGTATTCTTCTTCTCCCGAGCCACATTTGAGAATTCTTTGTTTTCCGAATGTTGAGGCTTACTTTCTTCTATTCCTGAGTTAGCTGTTTTTTTAGCTGCCTTAGATAGTGCTACGTGAAAGCCCTCCTCCAATGAAACTTGAACATTCGTTGAATCCTCCTCGTCCTTTCTCCATTTTTCCAAATCCTCTTTAATTGGGCTGGAAGCCAACTTTTTGCCGTTATTAGCCGTTGAGAAGATTAACATGCCTGCAGAGAGCTTGATTTTTTGCTCTTTCTCTTCTTTGAGTCATCTGCGCCCGTAATGATCCATTCAAGCCAAAAGCTCCTCCAGTCCCAAAGCTTAATTTTTGATCGTTTTGCAAAGGAGAGGTAGTTTATCGCAGGTGGCAATGGTGCATCGATTTCACTTTACGGTAGAGTTGCTCTTCTTTTGAGTGGTCCAAGATGATTACATCGCTCGGTACTTTCTCTGCAGCATTTATTTGGTCACAATGTTTTATCTATTCTATCATGCGTTCCACTAATTTAATAGCTGTAGTAGCCTCCTGATAAGGCTCATCATGTTATGTGGCATCAGCGAAGTCAAAAAGGTGAAGAAAAATATCCAAATCTAGCAAACTGGTGGAAATGGGGTCGAAAGTAGCATAGCATAGATTAGCAGGAAACCAAAGGGTCAACACCGAAGATATAGAAATCGTACAAAGGACGAGGGAGTATCACCATTTACAAAACCAAAAGAGGGGTCCTGCTCAACGTATATCAAGGAAACGGTTGTATCTCGAAAAACCGTTGAGCCTTACTTGTTTTGGTGAGCAGTGGGTCAACCGAGTTGCAACGTGTTTGCTTACAAAAACGTGCTAGGGCTGATAGCTTTTCGAGTTGAAAGAGAATTGGCCTGCGGAGATAGAACAAACAAAATAATTGACTGACACGGTTATACTCGTACCTCGTTATTTAAGTACCACCACCCAGACTTTTCTTTCTTCTTGTAAAACTGGAGCCCTTTTCGGGCCTTCGCTTAGAGAAAGTTAGAGTATCTCATTGTCATGATCGAATGTATCGGTACTCCACAAGGTGATGTGATCATTATCATGGTTTGGCCATAAGTCCGTTCACCGAGCTGCGATACGTTCTGATTTTAAACTAGCACGTATCTTAACTGAACAGGCTTATAGTCCGTCCGAAGAATCACTCGAGCTAAATCTCGTTGACGTCAACGAAACTCGAACCAGAGACCCTCGGCTTACGGGCTTAGTCCTGTAACCACTACACCACGCGGACTATGCATATTATGGAGGTTATAAAAATAGAAGTGTTAGGTTTAATAATACAAGTCGGTTGAAAAATGTTGATGGCCAACATGAAAGAATGTATATTTTGTAATGAAACTAGTTTTTATACTCTACATAATCTCCCTCCTCAATGGTCCTTTAATAATTTCATGTCATCTTTATAATGAAACATTAACCGCATTAGCGCCTTCATTCGACGGAAAACGGTTTCCAAGAAGGAATTGTTTCAAATTTCTCAAGAGGTAATAGTCAGAGGGAGCCAAATCTGGTAAATACGTTGGGTGTTTAAGCTTTAATTATTTCATTTTAGCCATTTTCAAAGCACTTGTGTGAGTACGTGTATTGTCTTGATAAAAAATGATTTAATACTTCTACAAGCCGAGCCTTTTTTCACGAATGTTTTTATAAAACTGGTTCAAAAGATGGAAATAATATTCAGAGTTAATTGTTTTATCTTTTTTAAGATAATCAACAAAAGAAATCCCTTTTGAGTCATGACCTTTTTTGCCGGTCGTTCTGATTTGAGGTGTTTTGAAGCTGAACAATGAGACTCAATCCACTGTAAACGTTCTTGCTTCCGTTTACAATCATGATGGGAAATCCAAGTCTTATCCACAGTCAGAAAACGACGCACAAAGTCGTTTCATTCTGCTTAAAACGCTCCAAATTATGCCTACTAATTTGTTTTTGATTCAGTTTACGTTGAATTGTTAACGAATGTGGCAGTATCTTTTTGAATAGTTTTCATACTTAATTCGTCGTGTATAATAAAGAGTACTCATTTGTCCATATGCCTATAATATGAGCAAGTTTATACTTAGTCGCATTTGGATCTTTACTAACAATACCATAAACTTGATCAATAATTTCTGATGTTGTTGCTCTTTTTGCACGTCCATCTTTGGCACATGTAAGATCACGTTCAAACTCTAAAAACTATCTACGATGCACAGTTGGAAATGAAAGAACAGAGTTTTATCATTTTGATATGAATTCCTGTTGCTGATAAACCTTCCAAAATAAAATTTTTTATCACTGCACGATATTCGATTTTATCTCTTGTTTAAAAATTCACTGACACGGCATCTTCAAACGGCTTGTAAACAAAGAACAATTTGACAGATAGAAATAAACTTTTGTGTATGTTATATAGAAGAAGATGAAATATTAATATGGCGCATAAATTTTGATTCCTGTAGGGGTTAATAGGTGTTGCTTTTAAAACTTTTCAACCATTCTGTAAATTAACATAATTACCTGTTGTATGGAATGCTGTTACGTAAGAAAAAAAATTTGATGAATTACCTTATGTAATGCATAAAAATAATAAACCCCCTAAAAATTCTGTAGTTGTGTACGCGCTGAAGAAAGCTGAAAGCGGTAGCCAAAGTATATATGTACAATTTGGTATTAATTAGTAACATAATGTATTGTTAAATAAGCAATAATGAATAGAATTCGATAACATTTACTTCTTACAACAATAAAAATTTAGAATATGTAGTAAACATATTGTTGATTTGAAGAAAAACTGTACTACCGAATCCTCACACTTTTAGAAACATAAAAGTTTTCAGTGTTTAATATTATAAATTATGTGTGAATCTAGTAGTATGCTTTAAATATCTGTAATTCTTACCCTTGTTGAAGTTTCAAAGCTCGGTAACTTTCTTTCGCTCAAAGTATTTTCAAACTCCTCCTCTTACAGTTAATATTTAAACTTTTGTGCGAGGATTTTTATAAGTTGTCCGAAAGTTTCACAAATTCATTAGCTCTAGTGGAAACAAAACCAACTAAAACTTGTATCAGCGTTTCTTGTATCCTAGACACAATTTTGCTTGTAGAAAGCTTTCGGCCCACAACTCGAAGGAACTTGACACTAGAGGTGGTGGTTAGTATACTTGATTCAGGAATATTCCCATGAAAGTCCTTAAGTCTTCCGAGAGCTTATATGTGCTTTTATCCAAAGTTCTCTTGGAAATTGGTTTTATGGTTATCGGTGAAAAGCTCAACAGTAAAAACTTGATATAATATCTACGGTCGATGAAATTGTCTGAGGTATACAATATATTTTTTCCCAATGTTTATACTGGGAAATTTTGTCGAGAAGGAAATTGCTAGATTGCAGAAAGTTAGAAATATAGTAGTTACCTTGCTAGACTTTTGGAGCGAGCTTGATTATTCCAAAATCTCAAAAACTAGGTATTATACTCGTATTCCTCGAGTTTCTTGCTTTTGTATTTAAAATAAAGTTGTGGTATTTTCAGGGTTTTGTAAAATTATTTTACAAAACCCTAAACCCTTTCGCGACCTGTCTGTCCCGTCCATCCGTCCGTGTGTCACAGCACTTTTTCTCGCAAACTACTTAACTTAGAAACATCAAATTTTGTATTCAAGTGGAAAGTGATGTTCTCTTCAAATTTCAACTACAAAAATTTTATAAGGTATTTAAGGGGAGGGTTTCCCCATATAGAGGAGTGGCCCCTGAAAAAAAAATATCATCAAAGGTAGCCGATATGGGTATCTTGATGAGAACTTTTCAAAACAGGTCTTAGTTTGATACTTTTTGCTTCGAAGGACGCGCAGAGAGGGGAAATACACGAAAAATTTGTGTCTCCCCTCGCGATTGGACACCTGTGATCCGAAAAATCTGAAAAAAATTATGGTGGTAGGTGTTTATGAGTACAACAACAACAAATACCTTAGAAGTCGAAATTCGCTCAACTTTGTTAAAAATAGTATGATATTCGAGTTTCACTTTTTCCAATAAAATCGCTTCGGTACCCTTAAATCGAACGAAATTGGATATTTACGTAGTCCTGCTAAGGGTTCTCAATCTTTGTAAGTTTGATGAAAATCGAATGATATACACGGAAGTTATAGCCGTTTGAAATTTCAACACAACAACAAATGATTTTGGTATTTTATGGACTTTCCATCCAATCAGTCACTGCAGTTTTCACTTGATCTTCTTGAAATTTTCCAATAAGATCAATAACATTATTAATATTTTTGAGAATGCATGATTTGAGTAATTTTTGCCGGTTTGCAACAAAATGGCGACCATTGAAAAAAGAAAAACCTCGGATTTTCTTAAAAAAACGTGCACATCTCTTTGACATATTTCTTGAGGTTATGCATTGCTGGTGACTGCATTTCTGGGAAGTTGTATACAAAACCCTTCTGAGATGAGCGTAGGTCTGTTTACCCAACTTGTTTTACATGTTAACCATACTCACTAGGCTGCTTTGAATTTGGTTTAGTTACAGTTCGTTTGTTAGTTTTGTAACATTTTTTATTCATTTATATTTAAAACTACACAAGAATGAACACTGCCCCGTTGTCTAATTTTAGATTCAACAATTACTAATCCTAATTTAATCAAGTTTACTTATTTTGTTGTGTAATTGTTGCAATCATTAGCCAAATAGAAGCTAGATATATTCATCATTTGCATCTTATTGCAAATCGTTCGATCGCTTTCAATAAAATCGGAGAGCTTATGCCTTTATTTCATAGAGCTTTGTGTCCTGTCTATATCTGCATCACAGCAAGTTTTTTCAGAAACTTTAGAAGCTACATAGCTCAAATTTTATGAAAAGGCCTGAAGAATTGATTTTCAAATAATAAGCTCGGGTCAAAATTTTTTAAAGGGTTCGAGAAACGTCTAAATGAGACCCTTTGGAATCTGAAACTCAAAAAGCCAGATTGTACATCAGGGGTCCAGGAGGAGGCATTACGCATAGTAACCATCTTATCCAGATAACAGTGTAGGGTGCAATCACATGTCCTATGGCACAATGCAAGCTCTTTCGACTTGTGATCGTGAGATACAAGTTCGAGTCCAGCCCAAGCTAATGAGTTGCTTCCGTTATCGAGTACAGCTTCGATTGGGGCACCATCAATCAAAACTTGCTTATCTTACTCGCTCAATTTCACCACGGCTACCACGCAGCTACTTTTCGTCGCATCTTTCCTTCTGTTTTCGCATTTCAGTGCGATATGCCCGTACTCGCTGCACGTGAAACATTTCGTTTCTTTATTTTTCGTCGAACAATTAATACTGATCTGATCGTGTTGACCGGAATATAACAATTTTTCTTTACACCCCGTTTTTTAGCCTTGCTCGACACGCCTATTTTGTCGGATGAACGTTTTTCACCTGTCTTGCTGTAACAGTTCGTCGCTTTATCTTCTGGTTACACATTCAAACTTGACGTAAAATTGATGCCGCGCAGTGATATCTCCTCGAACCCTCGAAGCAACGATTGCATCGAGTCAAAACCTTGTATGTTGGCAAGGGCGCGCAGCTGAGTATCCGGAACTCCGTCGATAATGTATTCGAGCGCTTCTTCATTATCCATGCTGAGATTATTCGCAGGAATTGTCTTCTCATGCACATCATCATGAAAAGTTTCGATTTTTCCATGTTTGCTCTTCGAATTTCCGTCGCATTGTAATCTTAATCGGACGATCATGGAACATTATGTGAGTGAATTCAGAAGACTTCCAGGGTCTAGCACGATATACATATTCGAGCCCGGAATGAAACCATTCCATGGCTTTGCCCTTGAGTCGCGTCCCAATAAGAATTTTCATTGTCGAGTCGTTGAGTTTAAATGCTTCTTTCAAGAACATAATCTGTCTCGCCCATGTTTCGTATGTCTCGGCTTGTGAAGTAATCGAGCAGTTGCCTAAGCAAACTGCTCGAAAACCTGCATAATGTCTATCTGAAATTTCAATTGCCGATTTGAAAAATTAAATTTTTTCAATTTATAGTTATAAATCATAAAATATTATTTTTTAAATTATTATATATTATTATATCATTATATTATTATTATATCATTTTTACCCTATATTAAATTTAAATTTATCTTTACTTTTATATTCCTTATATTTATTTTTTTCTATTATTATTTAAATTTTTCTATATTATTATTTTTCATTAATTTAAAAATCCAAATCTGCAATTAAAATTCGGACACAGCAACCCCTTTAAAACGCAGCTTATTCATGAATTACACTTCCGCATTACAATCTAGAGTCAACTACCGGTGTGACTAGTCCCGCAAGATTACTATTGAAAATGAGGTAAGGAGATCTGCTTGGACGGATCGGAGAGTCTGTTATTGATCGTCACCGTGAACATGTTGCGAGAATAGCGCCAGCAGCAGTAGAAGTAACCGCAACAGCTTCAGCAGCGACCACAGCAGATATTCTTGCTCGTACTCGTATCTAAGTTTCGAGGAGTAATTAAAAAATTTCTGTGCTAGTAGCCAGATTTTAGCAGACCGTGGATCTCGGATCGCGTACGCCCAAGTAGTATCTGACTGTCTTACTACTTTTCGATACCGCTATCGGGATAGAGGTGTTCGCTTTTAATGCTTTTGCCTTGCGCCTTGGATAGTTAGCGAGCGGACATCCCACTTAAAGGCACCAGGTATGGGTCGGTCGGTCGTGTTGCATCAGAAGCGGTGGTGTGTTGTAGAAACAACCGGAAATTAAACTTCTTTCAAGACGTGACATCTTTTGCCACAAATCGTCAATACGCAGCTCAACCGAACATAACGGTTCGAGAATGCCCAGAATGTTAATGAGTAATAACCATGCGAGCAATATGAATGATGCAGAGAATTCCTGTTAGTGATCCGCGGCTCAGCAAATACTTGTAACGAGGCAAAAATACCATTCCATTGCTATATGAAAATGTCAAGAATGTACTCTTGTGACTTACTTTTTTCGCGGATATATTGCAAACAAAACATTTACATAGAAAATCTTCAATTTCTCCCTAATTATTGTAAACCAATTGCTGTGTTGACGATTGAATTATAATCTCTGATTCATTTCAACTGTTTAAACATTCTAGGAGTAAATGTTTTTATTCAGCATTTCATTTACATTAAAGCCCTGCAATTGGTAGATGTTAAACGCGAATATAGGCAGTTTTCTGCTTCTTATCGTAACTGAAATCGAAACTGTATCAAAATTGAAAGTGGATTTGCATCGAAACGGTGGAAATTAAGTGGAGTGTACTTGTTTGTGTGTGAAGTACGAAATTTCGATCAGTTGAAAATTTCCGGAGCAATCAGCAACCAACTTCCACTTATTTAATGCTGACGCATTTCTACTTATTTTGTTTGAGAACGCTACATGAAGGTTTGCATGACAAGACGAACGCGCCAACCAACCACCAGCGATTGAGGTCGTTGCAGATCGTTGAAATTTTTCAGACATATGTTCGTTACATAACTCTAATGGATAATGACCCGATTGGCGTTCGATTTGCGAACTATTGTGGGCAGTTGAGTGCGGCAACCGAAGATGAATTAGTTTTGATGCAAGAAACTTTGCTTGAACATTAATTTACTTTCTCTCGGCGAAGAAGATACAAATGACATTATATAACTTTCCGAATAGAAAATTAATGGGACCGATTTCCCTGACTTGTCTCCGTTTTCCATGCGATAAGCTAGACCTTATTGACTGCTCGAGCATAGTGGATTATGTACGGCAGATTGTTATTAACAGTGAATTAACAGACATGATATCTTTTATCAAAGGAAATGCCGAGGACGTGGAAATGCCGGGTGGGATTGAAAGTTGATATAATATCTGTATTAATGGGATACTTTTTATTTTACGAATCAATGTTGGATACGGTTTTTTCGCAAGAGATAAGTCGCTAACGGGAAATGGGATGATGTTTCTAGATCGTGGAACTTTGTTACTGATAAGGAGGAAAAAAGTTCATTGGTGGAGGGATGTTTTTTGTGTTTTGATCTGGAATATATTCAAAAACTAGCTATCACTGAACCACGTCCTAACATAATTGACGCAAAGCAGCTTTGCTCGACATCATACATGATTAAGGAATTTAATTTATATAAAGTGCAAAATTTTGATATGGAATTTTCCTCCCTATTTCAATAAAGCTTTCAGGCATCATCCACATCATCAGCGGGCGCCCGGCGAGGACGTTGGGTTAGTACCCTCTTTTGTTTTATAAATAAAAAAATATTTGTTTTCATTAAGTCCGAATTTTCTACGAAACAAAAATTCCCTGTAGCAAAAAAAAATATTTTCACTAAAAGTGTTAGGATCAGTAATGTATAAGTGTTTATATTTAAAAATTAAACAGTTACAAATGTCTGCATTGAGTTCTTAGAGAAAAATCTTTCATAAATTTCCTTCCTTATCGCTACTGAAAGAAAAACGTATTCGTATGATTTTTGTAATGGACTCGCATGAAATAATGGATCATTAAAATTAAAACTCGGTCTTTCATTTCTTTTTGAACCTGATCGGGTATGCGGGGGGCACCGCTTCCACCAGGATGCTCCACTCTAATTTGAGGGCCATACGTATCGTCAGTAACGGCGAAGTCCTCTTAAGTCCGTCTGTTTTTGCGAGGCCCGGTCTGTCCTCTGTGTTAGCAATTTTTGACCCTAAGTAGGTTATCTCATTCTCGACTTCGGTCATTATTTGCATGCACCATGAAATTCGTGGATGCGAAATTTTTTGTAGTGGGTCCTTATGCTGGGAAAAAAATCCGCCCCTATACACCGTAATGCTAGCCTTCCAGCACATTCACGGGTCGTCAGACAAGGCCAATCTCGACGGACCCCACCATATTCTTTCGCCGAGGCAGCAGACCATCGCTGCAGTCTTTTACTGACATTTTTATAACCACCTATTCCGCTATACTTGACTGGAGACGGCACTGAACAGCTCCGTCAACATCGTTATGTTTATGTTCAGTGATGTAGGTCCTGTTTGAACTGGTCGTCGTTTGCTTGAGGTTCCTATTGTATCGGCAACATGACTGTGACCGTGGTTTTTCAATCACCTCGTCGTTTCGATTCTGCACTCCACGTAACAACTCGATTTTGAGACGAGCTACAGCGAGTTCCTTCTTGGCTTACTCTTTCTCGTGCCTATACAACTCGATTTCACGATTATTTAGATATGCTTGCATTTGGCGTGCATTGTAAATGCACCTCTAAATCAACTAAACGTCTTCAAGTTGACACATTTATGGAATCATGACACTGCGCTTGCTGTCTGTTATCGTAAACTTTAAATGTTGCTAAAAATCCCAAACATGTCCATTAAACACTTGCCAGAAAAAGTATCCGTACAACATTAAAAGAAAGCAACGTATTAGAAAATTTATGCTAAAGAAAGCTGATCCATTTAAATTAGTGTTACGACGAATAGTATATTCGGTATTCGGCCAAATACTGAATATTCGGTTAGAAGCTTGGCCGAATACCGAATATTCGGCCAAACTATTCGGTTTGATCAATATACTTACAAACGCTTATGCATAAGCAGCATTCATGGTGTTGTTTACACCACAATGTAAATACTTCTCAGTCAAATATTCTTTGCCTTGTAATGTAAACAAACTTTGAAGCCAGTTTGTGTATATTTCCCAGAATTCCTGATGAATTTCGAGCAAATGCTTCTTGAGATCGTTTTTGCGCTCAATTGCATCGAATTTCTTTTCCAACCGCCTGAGTTCGATACATTCTATGTGGCAAAGTCTATTTTTGATCGGTGCGTTGCTTACCATGCTTTTCGCTCACATTTTGCTCTAATGTAAACAATGAAAAGTGTACTTCTGTTAGATATGTTTTGCGTTCCCTGTAAAATGGTTCGAGCACTATGCCCAGTGATGAACTCGGTTGAATCCACTCTACCAGTTTTGTTCTTTCCCAATAGTGTTTTGCTTTGTAAACGTTAGCATATGCTCAATTTCGCGATTCAAACCAAGAATTTCTTTGAAATTGTTTTATTTGTAACTGATCTTGTGACTTTAGAACAGTATGTCGAGTAAAAAACGGTCTTCAGTTTGCAATTTCTTTGAGCAAAATGACGAAAATTTACGTAGTATGCAGTGCAAATTTTGTGATGTTAAAATTTCTCGGGGAGGCATGGGGAGAAAAGCTTCAACGTCCGGATTTATTAGTCATCTAAGAATAAACACTATGACGAGTATTAGATGATACAGAAATCCAACACGACAACCAGCGAAAACGCAGCAGATAATGCCGTTCTTTGTTCAAGTACGAGTAAGTCCACAAAACACAAGAGAAAATAAAACAAGTTGGGTAAACAGACCTACGGTCATGTCAGAAGGGTTTTGTATTCAATTTACAAAATGCAGTCACCAGATCGAATAAAATCAAGAAACGATTTTATTGGAGAAAATATGAAATTCGAAGATCATACTATTATTAACAAAGTTGAACGAATTTCGTGTTCTGAGATTTTTGTTGTTGTTATACTCATAAATATCTCCCTTGATAATTATTTCAGATATCCATTCGCTAGGGAGGAAACACATTTTTCATGTATTTCCCCCCTGTGCCCCCACTGAAGCAAAAACTGACAGTTTAACAACTGTTTTGAAAAGCTCCCATGAAAACTTTCATTTCATACTCATACCGGCTACGTTTGATGAATTTTTATTTTCAGGAGCCACTCTCCTGTACTGTTATCATCGATTAATGGCCAATTTTTTCGAATCCTAGAATGGTTACAAAGCCCTTTTGCTAGGAGCTCTTTCCCGCCTCCTTGACTTGCTTCGCTTATGAGCATTAATTGTAGGTACTCATCTTCAGTCATTCCTTAAATTGAATCAAGTGTTCAAAGCATGCAACTTAAACGTTGAAGTTGGGAAAAAATAACTCCAAATTATTCAATCTTCGCATTTAAAACAGCCACCATTTTGTTTTACGATTACTGATACCACTAGCTGAACCGATTCGCAAAGATATTCATGACACCTATCATTCCTGAAATTTTCGTGCAAATCCTAGCAACACTGTAGTGTCTGAGTCGGTAAAAAGCGCATGTTGTTCCATAGCCATATGTTGCCATAGTAATAAATGCAGCGCATATTGTTCCATAGTAATACAGGAAAATTCAAACCGCTATAACTTCGCTAAACATTTCAGGATAGATCAACCTTATAAATAGTCATCTATATACTGAATTTCATTGAATTTAATGGTACCGTTAAGATTTTATTCAAGAAAACATAAAATTGATAAATCATACTATTACTAACAAAGTTGAGTGAATTGCGACTTCTAACGTATTTGTTGTTGTTGTACTCACCAAGGCCTACATTCCTGATTTTTTTCAGATTTTTCGGATCACAGGTGTCCAATCGCGAGGGGGGGGGGGACACACATTTTTCGTGTATTTCCCCTCCCTGTGCGCCCCTCAAAGCAAACTTTGCCAAACAAAGACCTGTTTTGAAAAGTTCTCATCAAGACCTTTCATTTGATACCCATATCGGCCACCTTCAATGAAATTTTTTTTTCGGGGGGTCACCCCTCTATATGGGGAGACCCCCCTTAAATACCTTATAAAATTTTTTTTGTATTCGAACTTTGAAGAGAACACCACTTTACACCTACGCACAAAATTTGATGTTTCTAGCTTAAGTAGTTTCCGAGAAAAACTGCTGTGACACACGGACGGACGGACAGACAGACGGGCAGACGGACAGACAGGACGCGATTTTAGAAGGGTTTTGTAAAATTATTTTACAAAACCCTAAAAATGGGATATAAATGATCCAAAGGCAGTAAAATCTCATCATCTGATTGCCGAAATGATAGCGGTTGATAATCATTCAGTGAGCATGGTTCAAAAACCTGGTTTCAAAGAGAATTTTAACTTGAGGCATGCTGCACTGAATATACAACACTTTGAAGGACAACATACAGGTCAAAATATAGCTAATGTTTTGCAAGATATACGGAGCCGGTGGGGATTTCCTGCATCAAACATTCATGCTATTGTTCATGACGATGGGCGCAATATTGTTAAAGCTATCAGTGAAGCTAAAATGTATTCTGTTTGTTGCTTCATACACACATTGCAGTTCGTAATAAAAATTTTCAAAATTCAACCTCAGGTTGCAGAAACTATTGTTATGAGACGAAGAATCGTACCTCACTTTAATCATTCGGGTACAGCAAAACAAAAACTGACAAGAATTCAGGAAGAGCTGGGGATAGCCAAGCATGATTTAGTGCAAGATATAACAACACGTTGGAGTTCTACTTTCTACATGTTAAGAAGGCTTCTTGAACAAAAACGAGCTATTTCTCTATATTTGACGGATACATCAAGTAAATCTAATCTATGTGCAGAACAGTGGGAGATTGTAGATCAATTGCTGAAATTACTTAAGCCGTTTGAAGAGATAACCAAAATTACAAGTTCAAACTTCTCCTACTTATCCGAAGTTATTCCCCATGTTGTCACTCTCAACCGCTACTGCGAGAAGGCCGTCTCTTCTGACCTTACACCAAAATTAATATCAATGGCGATTGCCATGCAACAAGCGATGAAACAACGTTTTTCACGGATTGACGATGATAAAAACTACCTGATGGCAACTGTGTTAGATCCAAGGTTTAAGATGTATTTCTTCACGAATCAGTTGCAAGAGGAAAGAGCCCGACAATACGTTCTGCTTGAAGGATTAGTATTGTAGCCACCACAGAAGTCGCCGCAGTTGCAGACATTAAATATTAGCAGAGGGGTGCGTAGCCCGGGGTGGCATACTGAGGCCAGCTAGCGCTCAGTCGTGTCGTGGGTCTTCCGGGACACCCTCTGCTCGTGCTGAGCCACCTTACATAAAATAACTAGCACAAAGGGAAAAGGATGGGAAAGGAGGAGGTCATTTTGAGAGATAAAATATGATGAGCTTAAACTGACATGGCCGTTTTATTTAGTCCAACAATTATATTCACAATCAAAAAAAACCTTACGAGTAAAAGGCCCGTTCGAGATTTAAACAAAAGAATATATACCAAAATACAACACAACAAATCAATTCAATTTAATATAAAAATTATTGCAAAATATTGCAACAAAATACGATTGATACTTGCTTCTTTCCTTGCAAAATCCCGAGCGCCCGGCGATGTACAAAAAAAGAAGCGTGGAGCCACTGAAAATCTGATTTTATGATTAAAATAACCAAAAAACTAAAAACACAACGGCCACTTTCAACTTTCTGATCCGTACTCGCAGAAAACTTCACTCTAAGGCACCTGGTCCTCTCCACAAACCAACAAAATTTAGTTTTTTTTTTTTTGCTAAATTTCAAATCAAAAACTTTCAATTTCAATAAATTTTCTTTTTCTTTTTCACACCGCACAAATTCAACTCCCTTCTCTTCCAAAATCCAATATTCACCTCACTTTCTCAATACTTTCACTCTCCTACTTCGTTTTTAAAACTTCAAAAAAAAAAATCTATTTAATTCACCATCACATTCTCAATAAAAAATCTTTTTTTTCCAATCTTAAAACACCCGAAAATCACTTTTATCCCGCACAGCAAAACTCCTTTAACTTGTTTCCAAATCCTAAC
Organism: Odontomyia ornata; assembly: GCA_963969285.1. Classification (NCBI taxonomy): domain Eukaryota; kingdom Metazoa; phylum Arthropoda; class Insecta; order Diptera; family Stratiomyidae; genus Odontomyia; species Odontomyia ornata. The sequence continues at coordinate 35,323,416 of OZ017739.1, forward strand.
TCCTTTTTTTCCCAATCTTAAAACCCTCCAAAATAAATTTTACTGCGCACATAAAACACCCTTATCTTTCCCAAATCAAAATCTGACTCCCCAATTCCAACCACTTAATTTTCACATTTCACCTTCATCCAATTCGATCCCGCAATCCCTTTTCCCAATTACCGCTGCCGCATCTGGGTAACGTAATCGAAGTTCATTACACTTCGATTCCGCTACCCATACATCTTTTGTTTCATATCGACAAACCCAATAGTATCCATTGTTTTACATATGGCACTTTGCCCAATCCAAGAAGCGCTTGGTTGAATTCAAAGTGTCACATAAACACATTTCGGAAGCTATTGGTTTTGCCGATATTCCAAAAAGAGTGCTTCCGTGTGCCCGGGAGAACTTGAACTCAGGGTTCCAGCAGACCCACGATCGAGGACTCACGACGCAGCTAATGGTGCCATGGATTGTCGATCTCCCATTCATCTCATAAGCAACTTCAACGATGCATTTGGGCATGAGAATGAATTTTGTTAGTAAGGAAACTTGAATTAATTTTCGTTAGTAAGAAAAAATAAAATTTGTTAATGGAAACTAGTGAATAGAATTTGTTAGTATGAAGGAAGGAATTGGGTTTTTTTAGGGAAAAGGTATTGAATATAATTTTGTTAGTGGGAGTTAATTAATGAAATGTTGTTAGTGGGAAAATTGAAATTGTTAGTACGTATTATTTTTTTTTTTTGTAGTTGGAAATAAGGGAAAAGGGTAGGATTGTGATGCTGGGGAAATAAAAATTGAAGGGAAAATGGAAAAATGTAAAAAAAATAAATAAATTTATAGAGGAAAAGGTAGAATTGCCCAAAGGAGATGGAAGTGTTACGGCGGCAATTTGAAGTTGCGAATGGAAGAAAGTCGGTACGCCGGAATTTGCAACAGTATCAGATGATGACACCAGCAGCGATGAAAGCGCCCTATCTTCTTATTCCATGCAGTCTAAGCGTAAGAGAACCGATGAGTCTGGAGAAGGTTGTCCTATTCGAACATCTTTCTGGGAGTGCTATGAAGAAATAGTTGCTAAGAGCTTCACCGGTGATAACAACGGAGTTGAAATTGCTTCAACTTCAAAGAGCACCATATAACGTGACCTTGATAAGTACTTGAGTATGAAAACTTTAAAGAGAAATGACAACCCATTTACCTGGTGGGCTACATATAAGTAAAAGTTTCCCAAAGTCTGGTCAAACTAGCTTCTAAATATTTATCGACTCCTGCAAGCAGTGTGTATTCGGAGAGACTTTTCAGTGAAGCAGGAGACGTCTACAAAGAAAAGAGAAACAGACTTTTACCTGAAAATGCAGAAAAGATGATTTTTCTGCACCATAACCTACCACTAAATAAGTAAATTTTATTTTCTCATATACATGAAAAAAAAAAACAAAGGAATTAAATTTAAGGCAAGAATTTAAATTTATAACGTTCGACTGAAGAATCTAATTGCTAATTTCACTTGAATTTGATTAATTTCCGAAAATTTCGATTTATTTTAGTTTAAAATAATAATTAGTTACTTTCTATTTGATTCATAACCTATGTACTTTGATCTCTTAAATAAATAACACAGTACATAATGTTAAATTTTAATGGTATTTTTGAATATACTCGTTCCAGTAGCAAAACTGCATTTGCTGAGCCTTAAAATGTATATTCTGCATTAATAAAACTTATAGTATTATTTGCATTCTCTTGTTATTTCTAACACCTGTTTGTATATATTTGGTATATACCGATTTAATATTCGGTATTCAGCCGAATACCAAAAATAGGCCGAATACCGAATAGTAACCGAATATTCGTTGCAACTCTAATTTAAATATTTACGCAACAAAATTTATTCATTAATAAAACTATCTTTTCTATAAATTTTTTCTGTGGTATTCCTTTAAAAACTAGATTTTACAAAATAAAAACAAAAAATTCTCACTTAAAGAACCAGAAGAAGTATCCGTACATGACAATATTAATTTGAAATATTCAAATATTTTATTACATATCTTAATAACTTGTCGGATACGCTTTTCTCTCGAGGACCTCTTTAAGTTGATTTGGCATGGAGTGAACCAATTTGGCTATGTCCTGCCTGGTAATTTTGCCCCATTCATCGACGATGACGTTTTTTAGCATTTTCTTCGAGTTTGTGCTGTGCTGACGGATCCTGCGCTCCAACAAGTCCCACAAATGCTCAGTGCGATTAAGAGCTAGGGATTGGGGTGCTGCACACAGATGAAGATTTGTGTTGTAGAGCAACCAAAGCTACACAATGTGTGTTGTGTTCTTGGGATGCTGGAACCAGAAATCGTCACCAAGTCTCAACTGCTGAACGCTTTGCTTCAAATTTGCCTTCAAAATATTAAGGTAACCGTATTGATTCATAGTTGATTCTATAAACACAAGTTGGCAAACTCATTCTGCCGCCATACACCCCCAGACCATCACACCACCTTCACCATGTTTCACAGTTGGTACGTGATTTTCTTTTTCGAGGGCAGTACCACTCTTTCGCCACACTAACTTTCTTCATTTACTGCCAAATATGCAAAATTTTTCTTTGTCTGTGAAAAGGACCTGTTCCCAAAACTTTGGTGGTTTGTTTATATATTTTTTTGTGGAATCCACACGTTTCTTCCTGTTCACTTCCGAAATGTATGGCTTCTTACGTGCTATGCGTGAGAGGTATCCACCTCTCTTTAGTATTTTTCGCATGGTATCTTCATGGAGAACCTTGCCAAAAGAGCTTTTTATATTTGGGAAGCAGTTATTCAAGAATTCTTTTTAACTGCCTGCAAAACGTTTCTTTTTTCGCGTTCAGTCTGTCACCACATACTGGACAGAGGAGTGAGTTCTGGCTACTATTCAACCAATTTCGCGGTAAGTTCGCCTTTCACTCTTAAGTTTCAGCATAATTTTCCTCTCCTCAGCACTGATTTCATCGTCATCATGTATTCTTCTTTGTAGCACTACAGCCACTCTCGGGCCTTCGCTTAGAGATAGTTAGAGTATCACATTTTCATGACCGTATTGATTTTTTCGGAAGTTGGTTTGATCAGTACCGTGCTTCCGTGTGCCTGTTCAGCTATGATATGATCTGATTAAATCAGTACATATCACCACACCACACACGTAGTCTGACCGAAAATCCCCTGAACTAAATCACGTTGCTCCCAACGAGATTTGAGCCTGGAACCTTCAGCTTATGCGTTCATGCTCTAACCACTAGACCACACAGACTATCATGTATCTAGTGTACAAAAACTTAAAAAAAATGCAGTCATTTTTAAACCTATCACAACTTAAAGTAGAACTATTATCGGACCTAAAAACAGTAACATGCATCTGCATATGTCATCGCGTAATACGGGGAGTCCCCCGGTTTGTTTTGTACGGATACTTTTTCTGGTCTATTGTGTTGCCATTGATTCGTTTTTTTTTTTTGAGTTTCAAGTCTTTTTAAATAATAAGTATTATGAAACATACTGGGAATCATGCGAAAGTGTAAATTTTATGATATTAGAAAAGAAAGCATTCAAGTTAAGTTGACATAGCCTTTTTAATGCAACGATAACTTGGTTATCTTGCATGTACGGATACTTTTTCTGGCAAGTGTAGTAAAAACTATTTTTCAAAAATCAGTTGTGTGAAAATTAATTCTTTAAGCACAATTAAATTTTCCGTTTAGAATGCAAATATTCTATTAATGAATTTATATTAATGAATTTCGATGTTAATTTAATTGCTGATTAAGTAACTAGTAGATTAAGACTAGTAAGTTAGTCATGGTAGTTTAAAATGTCATTACCATCACAGAATATATTTTTTGCGCAATATGAATGTTATAATATAATAAATACAATTCCTTGTTTTTTAATATATATCTTTAGTAATATGCATTTCTGTTTTTTTCAGGTAAAAATGAGCTTATTTTCAATGGTTTAAACGCAAACTTTATCATGGGTAAGGACCAATATTTACATATACAAGACAAACAGAATTTCAGTTCAATTTTGATTGCACATAGAGGAATTTTTCCAGCTATAATCAAAATAAACTCTTCCCGAATTTGATCTCCTCTAGTCCTTGTAAAACATTCCAAACGTCTCCATCATGATAACAACTCTCTTACTCAATTTCGATAAGTACAAATGATTTCCGAATCATTTCCTTGTAATTGATGCTTAACAAATGAAAAACGACATTTGATTATACTTTTACAAATAATTTCCAACTCCTCGTAATCATTTCAGGATAGTCGTATATTGCGAGATTACCTACTCGTATCATGTGGAAATGGATACACAGCACGTTATTAATCACTCAGTAATCTCAACGTTAAGACTTTCCTCGTTTTGAGAACTTGAACTGGATGAAATATGGAGGCAGTTTACGAAGTTCCAACGATCCTTGAAGTCAGTAAAAGTCCTTTAAGTTTCAACTTTTATGAGAGTGAGAGAGTGTTTGATTCAGCTTTATGCTGTACCGTTAAAATATAGAGGCGAGGGAAAATATCAGCAAAATGAGGCATCCTCTACAGTAGGGAAGGTAATAGTCCTTCCTTGTTCAGTAAGCTCATCTAATAAATAATAAATACATAATAAATCAGACATTGCAACACTTACCTTACTTATAACGCCGCATAAATGTATGAACAGTCGTTTCTTTGAACGACTCGCGGAATTTTATGCGAGCACCAAAATAACCATCATAAATTTGGAAAACTCTCTTCTTGTGAAATTAGAATTTTAGTAGAATACAAATAAGTTTATAATCCAGACATCATAACATAAGCTTACTCACATTTACGATGAAAGTTTAACTGGGTTCGACGATAAGCATTAAAATCTATTTTTGTTTTCTTTATATGTGTTTATTGTTTATTAATACAATGCAGAGACAAAGCGCGCTGCGAAATTTGATTGTTTGTAAAGCCCTTGCCGGAACAACTGAATTGAAAATTGTTGGGAAAATTTTCGCAGTTTAATTTAAATAATGCATTCACGCTACGAATTATTATTGCCTTTCAAGAAATGCAATAATACTCACTGTTTTTGTTGCAATATACGAGCACGAGTAAAGTACAACTTCTGCAGTACAAGTTTGTTAGCTGCCTTTGTATATTCGCTCGAGTGCAGTTTCCCTGTTTTAAGTTTTCACATGAATAAGCAAACTTGGATTAACACTTTCATGAGATTATCCCAGTAGTATCGGAGTGAATAGTGAAGTTTAATTAAAAAGATACTAATATATTTTAAACAAAACTTTCTTTCTAAAGTTCAATGAAAGTAGAATGTTACATATTTGCGGTTCTTAAAAGTTTAGTCCAAGTTCTTAGGTTGCAGCTAATTTCAAGGTAGATTTTAACGTAGCGTAACGCCTATCAAAAATTCACCCTATAGCAATTATTATAAACTACACAAAACAAAAAACGTATAAGAAAAAAGCTACTCGCAGTAGATTGATGGAAAACGGAATGAATCTTTGCCGCGTTAATTTGTCAATCTGCTTCTTAACATTTTGTAATTGAGGAAGTTCTTATTGCTGTTGGCAACGATTATGCATAAGTGCTTCAAGCTATATTCATCTCTGTTTAACTGGAGTTTCTTATATGACAAGGCTCTGGCAATCAACTGGTGAGATTGGCGGCGTTGGCTGCATAAGAATATTTTGAATTGGCGGTCCCTTTTTGATTTCATTCAGGTAAATCAGTGTTAAAGCAGCTTGCGTTATTATTACTGTAGTTTCATGTTTCGGTATTAACTTAGGTTGCTTCAGATAGAAATCCTGATCGTGATCATGGATGTGCATGTAACTTGAACACATCATACAGCTTCACTACTTGGGGATGATGTAATTAGTTTTTTTATATCTTCCTTTCAACCCTTAACCAGCTGATGCTCTTAACAGGCTTTATATCATTTTTCTTTTGAGTCGAACGCTTTGTGAACTTCCAAATAGCCTATCCTGGGAAGCAGCATTAACAGGAGTCTCGATTAACTGATCGGCATCCTCCTTCTACAGTGCATTCTGTCTTAAATTTTATTTTTCAGAACATACAGGGTTATCCATTTCGTGGTTGGGAAAGTATAACCCTGCCATTTGACATTTGTCAAAACTAAATATCATCCAAAGCGTGTTTCTTTTAGCTGAAGGTTTGCCATTTAGAAATATGGATCGTTAAGCAGTCAAAAAACGCGTCAAAATTATTAAATTTTATTATAAAAATGGTGATTCTGCCGTATCAACATTTAGGGCTTTACGAGCCGATTACGGTTGACATAATCGACCTACACAGCAAACAATTTCGAACACAGTGAGAAAATTTGAAGAGACTGGATCGGTTATTGATATTGAAAGGCCTGTGCATCATCGCAACATTCTTCCTACTGAAAATATCGCTGCCGTTGCTCAAAGTCGGAGGAAGACCCGAATTTGTCAATTCCTCGACGTGCTCAACATTTGGGCTTGTCTTACTGCTCATTGTGGCGGATTTCGCATTTGGATTTGCATCTCCATCCGGACAAAATCCAACTCACTCAAGAACTTAAGCCTCAAGACCATACACAACGCAGAATGTATGCGAATTGGGTGATTGAACAACAAGCCATTGATAACGCTTTTTCGAACAAAATTTTCCAAATAATTGAATATTAAAATCAAATAAAACAAATTCAACGGCTTATTATTATATCAAATATTTATTCATTATTATTCACAACCATCGCAATTATCCTCTTATCAACTTCGTTGTGATCATCAATGACACCTTCACCATAGATTTGACGGTAGTAATCGCGATTTTCAGGCCTAGTTAAATATTTACTGAGACTTAATAAATTCTCAATTTTTCCAGCAGTCATTTTTATTAGTTCACTATAAAGAGGGTTCAGTACAAGTTCAGAAGGCAAAGTTACTTTTCTACAAACTTGATTACAAGAAGAAGGTCCTGAAAATGTTTCTTTTACTTTTATTTGCTGGTAATTTTCATTAGTCATGATAATATGTACTTGACGCAGACTTAGAGCAGGTCTCGGAACCTTCATGAAGTAAGGGGTCAATGCATCTTTCATATTAAAAAGTAGGTCTTGTGTGACAGGAATCATTTTGAATGGAGAAGGGTGTGTTCTAGCTGTTTTTATGATTTCATCCCAGTCTGCTGGTACTTCCGGAGAATACACTCCTTTTTTCTTTCCAATCAATGCAAAATCTGCATCATTTGGCAGGTATGTGTGACCTCTTACAAGAAATACATGCTTTACAGTTTTAAAAACCTTTAGTACATGTACTAAAAAGTATTGAAAATATATCATTACGTGGTTCTTGTTTTGCCTACTGCACCCATCACTGAGTAAAGTAAGATTGTCTGATGTTATGTCATTATTATTTAAATAGTGAAGTAACAGTGATGTGACCTCAGATGCACCCTTTTTCCCTGTCATTCCCGTGTAACAGTAAACTGTTGCATCATCGTTTGACAAGTTATGCACTCCGAACACATAATACCACATCTGTCGGGAGTAAAACACGTCGCCTGTTTTAATGTGTGGTAAGGGAAGATTCTGCATAAAATCAAATGATAGCAACATGCATTCTCCTTGCCTTGCCTTCTCTTTATATATATTTATCAATTCACGGAATTTTTTAGCTTTCTTTAAATGTAACGTTTTTTGAATATTTAGTTCACTTTTTTTAGCAGCATCATTTTCACTCATTATTTTTAAATTCAGCTCGTCACAAATGCTGCAGGTGTCAGATCTTGGAAGGCCAAATTTAATATTAAAATGTTTTGTAAATACTGTGTAATATGAAATATAAGAAATCCTGATCTGTACTTCGTTCAAAAACAAATCATGCATTTTCTTTACACTTAACTATTCTGGCAAATATGTTGTGTTTGGGTTATTACGTAAACAGTAGTGAGACTGCCTTCCCTTGAAGCTCTTGATGTGTAACTTTATTAACTCCAGTATTGGATCTGGGACTGCATGAGGTCTTGTGGTATCCTTACCTCTGCCATCTTTGGGTAACTGACCTGAAGATATTTTGGCCTGAATTGTTCGCAGTCTTCCTCTGGTAATTTCATGCTAATTCATAAACGCTGTGGAGCACACTGGCAACTCTTCATCATTAGTTCGCACTTTGTAATAATATACTAAATCATGGCTGAACGAATCATCCTTTTCATCACGGTTATGTCTAGGTCTTCTTTGTTGGACACTTCTGTACGATACTAGTCCTGTAAGATGCGCGTCTTGGTCGTTTTTACTTTCATAGTTGTAAAAGATTCTTAGTATTTCTTTTTTTGTTCAGTCGTTAATTTTGTGAAACATTGCAACCTTTTGCACCTAAAAACAATAAAGATCTTTATAGGTCATCGTACGTAGCGAAGGCGATAGCCAAAAGTTATCAACATAATATTGTCATCAATATAATATTAAAACACAGTACCTACCTGCAGTCAGGGCGCGTCACAACACCACTTCTTAGATGACCAACCTGATCAACGTGGGGCTCTCCGCCAACCTTGCATCTTTTTATTTTTTCGCGTTTAGAAATTATTTTCTTTCTTTTGGCCTTCCAATGTACACTGCTAGATTCATCTCGTGGTATTTTATCCATTTTTTGAAGAAAAAAATACACAACAGTACGATAACTTACAATCCCACCGGGAAAGAAAACTAGATCGTCTGTAAGCCACGAACGGAATGAGCAGACATATGAAATACGTCAAACAAGCAGTTATTCCGGTTTCTCCGAAATCGCCTTGACTTTGGTTGTTTTTCCAAATATCAAACAAAGTTTAACTCAGAATATCGTTTGACTAATGCACTTTTACGAAAAACTGTGTTTTAGGTTTGATTGCTATGATTATATAGAAACTATAGACATCAAAATATCTTTTTTTCCTTTTTTGACATTGGTTGTTTTTCCAAATACCCCTTCAATTGGCCCGCAAGATCCTACGACCGTACACCTTTGGATTTCTTTTATGGGGCTATGCGAAAGATCGTGTTTACGCGAACAATTCTCAAAAGCTTGCGCAATTGAAACCCAATATTCGTGAAGTTTGAATATTTTATGTGTTTTTATTAGCTTTGCTCTCCCAGGCGTAAATTGGATAACCCTATACATAGTACTCGTATTCTGGTGTGGTGTAACCCGATGACACGGGATTTGGTTTTAGGGACGTTGCAACATCTGGGCCGTTGTGGAGAGTTGTTGTGGACATGACGCTCGTTGTGGAACCAACCATATTTGTGGCACTTCCGATAGCATTGTTTTCGGTTTATGTTGATATCTGAGCCTCTATTGAGCGCCGAAGATTGAACTGAGGTGTTGTTGAGCCTGCGGGTACGAGGCTTATTTTTGAGATAAGGCTTGCTCCGGCACTACTCGTGCTTCATATATGTTTTTGATGATAACGGCCGTTTTGGCTTTTGTTGTGGTAGTTTAAATAACCTACACTTACAAGCTACATAGCTACATTTAATACCCTTTCGTCTAATCCTTATTTAATCTCAGTCATTTAAATTTTACGTAAGCGAATCCAAAACCTTGGTTTGGAGTTTCCTCAAAATTCTTAAAGCATCTTCGTATTTATTTAAGATAAACGGTGTGTATGGTATGCCGGGTCCGTTTCCATTGGTTTTTCAAAGTAACTATGATCGCAGGTCGACCTTACTGATAGAGAATTTGGAAGATTGAATTTCCACTTATTTTGATCATCCACAAAGTATAACATATATATCACATTGAGTCTTGTTCATTTTTTTTTATTTTGGATGAAATTTGAAAAGGTCATTTTTGAACTAAATAACAAATTTTTGCGGGAAGCACAGGATAAAATTTACCGGGAATTTCAGCACGGAAACATTTTTTCGAATTTGTATGGTGCTTTAAAGAAATTTTTGAGTCAGAAGTGTGCCTCTAGAGCTTAAGTGGTCGCCGTTTCATCCCAGCTTTTCACAAAATGGAGAATTTTGCAGGATGCAAACATTTTATTGACCTGTTCAAGTTATTAGGCTTTTGCTCATCGCACCACACGCGTTTGGAGTAGACTTGTGACAAAAGTTATAAATAAACCAAGATAAAAATACGCGAGGTCGAATCTGCGAGTTAGTATATGTTTTTCCAATGACGAAGAAACAGTACCAGATAATAACAAATCGTGCGCAAAACAGCCCAAAAGTGCATTTCCCTAGACTACCCGTACAGTTTTTATTCATGCCTTATCAGTTTAATACTATAAATAAATTTTCGGTGACCCCACCTTATTTTCATCCTTCGCTGAGCGCTTAAAGATCACCAGAAAAAAGAGAAGGTAAATAATTTTTTTCCCTCATATGTTCTATCAGATTGATTTGTTTTCTTTTGCTCTTGGTAAGATCCTATTTAGTTTTTTTGTAGTAATTTTCGGAGGTAATCTGATTTGTTTTTTTTAGTTTTACCAACATTTATGGGATTGTAGTTAAAACTTTCTAAATTAAATAAAAAGGCCATAGAATATAAAACATTATTTTAGTTTCTCAAAATGACCTCATCCTTTTCCTTCCTTTCTCTTTGTGGTAGGCTTTAATTCGACATGGCCCAGCACGAGTAGATGATTGCCGGAAATGTCCTACAACATGACTGAGTGCTAGTCAGCCTCAGAACTCCACCCCGGTTTAACGAATCCTCTGCCAAATATTAATGTTTGCAACTGTGGCGACTTTCGTGGTCCCAACAACTTACACCGATGCTTCTCAATTAGTCACCAAAGTATTAATAGTATTCTGAGATTTTCATAATGTTCTGTCTTTATCTTTGTTTTTAGGGTTTTGTAAAATAATTTTACAAAACCCTACTAAAATCGCGACCAGTCTCTCCGTCCGTCCGTCCGTCCGTCCGTGTGTCACAGCAGTTTTCCTCAGAAACTACTTAAGCTAGAAACATCAAATTTTGCGTGCAGGTATAAAGTGGTGATCTCTTCAAAGTTCAACTACAAAAAAATTTTATAAGGTATTTAAGGGGGGTCTCCCCATACAGGAGGGTGAGTGACCCCCGAAAAAAAAATTTCATTGAAGGTAGCCGATATGGGTATCAAATGAAAGGTCTAGAAGAAAACTTTTCAAAACAGGTCTTAGTTTGGCAAAATTTGCTTCGAGAGGCGCACAGGGAGGGGAAATACACGAAAAATTTGTGTCCCCCCCCCCCCTCGCGATTGGACACCTGTGATCCGAAAAATCTGAAAAAAATCAGGAATGTAGGCCTTGGTGAGTACAACAACAACAAATGCGTTAGAAGTCACAATTCATTCAACTTTTTTAGTAATAGTATGATTTATCGATTTTATGTTTTCTTGAATAAAATCTTAACGGTACCCTTAAATTCAATGAAATTCAGTACGTAAATGTTTATTTATAAGATTGATCGATCCTAAAAGTTTCATAAAGATTGAATCATATTTAGCGATGTTACAGCGGTTTGAATTTTCCCGTAATACTATGGAACAATATGCGCTGCATTTATTACTATGGCTACATATGGCTATGGAACAACATGCGCTTTTTACCGACTCAGACACTACAGTTTTGCTAGGATTTGCATGAAAATTTCAGGAATGATAGGTGTCGTGTATATCTTTGAGAATCGGTTCAGCTAGTGGTATCAGTAATCGTATAACCGTTTTTAATGCGAAGATTGAATAATTTTGAGTTATTTTTTCCCAACTTCAATGTTTAAGGTGCATGCTTTGGACACTTGATTCATTTAATGAATGACTGAAGATGAGTACCTACAATTAATGCTCATAAGTAAAACAAGTCAAGGAGGTGGGAGAGAGCTCCTAGCAAAAGGGTTTTGTAACCATTCTAGGATTCGTAAAAATTGGCCATTAATCGATGATAACAGTACAGGAGAGTGGCCCCTGAAAAAAACATTCGTCAAACGTAGCCGATTTGAGTATGAAATAAAAGTTTTCATGGGAGCTTTTCAAAACAGTTGTTAAACTGGCAGTTTTTGCTTCAGTAGGGGCACAGGGGGGCAAATTCATGATAAAATTTGTTTCCTCCGTCGCGGATGGACATCTGAAATAATTATCAAGAGAGATATTTATGAGTATAACAATACCAAAAACCTCAGAAGTCGAAATTCGGTCAACTTTGTTAATAATAGTATGATCTTCGTTTTTCATATTTTCTCCAGTAAAATCGCCTTTGACATGTTTCTTGATTTGATTCGATCTGGTGACTGCATTTTGTTAATTGAATACAAAACCCTTCTGACATGAGCGTAGGTCTGTTTACCCAACTTGTTTTTTTATTATTTGAATAATTAAATTTTCAAATCTGCAATTAAAATTTGGATCCGTATTATGCCCGTTTTCGAGCAGTTTGCTTAGGCGACTGCTCGATTACTACACTTATATCTTGAATATTACTTCCAGTCCAGTTCATTTCTTGGATTGCCAGTACGTTTAATTTATATCGACAGGCCTGTTGTATAAGATTCTTAATAGCGCCACTGTTGTTCAGTGATCTGGCATTCCAAGACCTTATGCTATATTCCTTTTTCGGCTGCAAAGCCGCTGCCGTATATCCAATCGATTTCAAGGCTCTGTTGCAGGTTCTGAAACAATAAAGCATTTCGAGGGATGGGGAGTTTGTCTATCGCTTGGCCTCCATTCTGGCGGCAGGGCTATTACATTCGATTCCATTATCAGGCATGAGGTTACCATTGATTGGTAGCGAAGCTATGCATATATTTGCTATACATATATTTCTCGAAATTTGGTGTCCCATCATTGGAGAACCAGTAAATGCAACGTGCGACTCAGAACATTTACTACCATTTGGTCGTCGCTTGGTAGTTCTAGGCCCTTGAAATCCGAAGCAACGTCGTTAATATTATTTGAAAGTGATGAGCAATCATCCGTGAAAGAGTGGATCATACAGACATACCTTTTGATTACAGGAATCTGTAAATGTGATATTAGCATTCAGAATTTTTTTGGTTTCATCTGCATATGTTATGCTCACACTTTTTGTGTTCACGTTTACCCAGAAACATGCTTTGTGGTCAAAAGATCTGTCTGAGTGTTGCATGATTGTCTTGGCAAAAGAACTGTCGATCTTTAACCTAATATGAATTTCATCAAATCATATACGAAGTATGACAATTAAGTAATGGGACTGATTTATTTATTATTACCGCGTTTGTGGCAAACCTGTGACCTTGAAATTCCCTTCCCCTTCCCTCGCATCCTCCTCTTCTTCATTCATTTACTTACCATTGCTCTAGCTTGTTTAGTTTCCCTGCGGTGTCGTATTGAGTAGACGTGTGTTGGTGGTGCTCGTCACGACAATGGAGAAGCAAAATCAAGAGCAACACGACGTGATAAATGTTGCGACAGATTGGGCGAAACAGCTTCGAAAACGCATGCTAAAATTGTAAAAGTCATGGTGATAGTGCTCTTAGTCGTGCTCAGGTGTTTCGATGGCATAAAGAGTTTAAGGAGGGGCGTGAAAGCGTGGATGACGAGGCGTGGAGCAGGAGACCAGTCGAGGTGCGGACTAACGCTAATGCGTAACGTGTGCGCGCCCTAATCCATGAAGATAGGTGTTTAACAGTTCAAATGTTGACCTCGAAACTGGGTATAAATCGTGAAACAGTCAGACAAATTTTAACCGACGATTTTTTGCTGAAAAAATTTAGCGCAAAGGGTTCCAAAGAACCACACTACACTGCCCTCAGCGTGTCCCAGTATTTGGGCTCTAAAGGGATTGCTGTATTGCAACAGCCGCCTTATTTGCCCGATATGACACAATGTGACTTCTTTTTGTTCCCTAGTTCAAAATTGGTGGTCAAAGGAACCCATTTTGAGTCGATTACGGACAGCTAGGCGGCTGGGATGAGTTCTTTCGTAGACATCCCCGTTGAAGCATTCCAGATATGTTACGAAGCAAGGAAAACGCGCTGGGATCATTGTATAGCTGCCCAAGGGGACTATTTCGAAGGAGATGGCAGAGTTGCAGAATAATTTTTAAATATACGGTGCTCATGGAATCCGTCTCATTACTTAATTGTCACACTTCGAAGAAAGTACAGCAACAAAATATTATTTCTATTATTAATATTTTCAATCGTTGAAATAAACAAGTTGGGTAAACAGACCTACGCTCATGTCAGAAGGGTTTTGTATTCAATTTTCAAAATGCAGTCACCAGATTGAATAAAGTCAAGAAGCATATCAATGACGATTTTATTGGAGAAACTATGAAATTCGAAGACCATACTATTATTAACAAATTTGAACGAATTTCGACTTCTGAGGTTTTTGTTATTGTTCTACTCATAAATATCTCCCTTGATAATTATTTCAGATGTCCATTCGCGACGGAGGAAACAGATTTTTCATGTATTTCCCCCCTGTGCCCCCACTGAAGCAAAAACTGACAGTTTAAGAACTGTTTTGAAAAGCTCCCATGAAAGCTATCATTTCATACTCATATCGGCTACGTTTGATGAATTTTTTTTCAGGGGCCACTCTCCTGTACTGTTATCATCGATTAATAGCCAATTTTTTCGAATCCTAGAGTTGTTACAAAGCCCTTTTGTTAGAAGCTCCCTCCCGCCTCCTTGACTTGTTTCACTTATGAGCATTAATTGTAGGTACTCAGCTTCAGTCATTCATTAAATTGAATCAAGTGTTCAAAGCATGCGCCTTAAACGTTGAAGTTGGGAAAAAATAACTCAAAATTATTCAATCTTCGCATTTAAAACAGCCACTATTTTGTTTTACGATTACTGATACCACTAGCTGAACTGATTCTCAAAGTTATTCATGACACCTATCATTCCTGAAATTTTCATGCAAATCCTAGCAAAACTGTAGTGTCTGAGTCAGTAAAAAGCGCATGTTGTTCCATAGCCATATGTTGCCATAGTAATACATGCAGCGCATATTGTTCCATAGTAATACAGGAAAATTCAAACCGCTATAACTTCGCTAAATATGATGCAATCTTTATGAAACTTGCAGGGTTGATCAATCTTATAAATAGACATCTGTGTACTGAATTTCATTGAATTTAAGGGTACCGTCAAGATTTTATTCAAGAAAACATAAAATCGATAAATCATACTATTACTAACAAAGTTGAGTGAGTTGCGACTTCTCACGTATTTGTTGTTGTTGTACTCATCAAGGCCTACATTCGTGATTTTTTTCAGATTTTTCGGATCACAGGGGTCCAATCGCGAGGGGGGGGGACACAAATTTTTCGTGTATTTCCCCTCCCTGTGCGCCCCTCGAAGCAAACTTTGCCAAACTAAGACCTGTTTTGAAAAGCTCTCATCAAGACCTTTCATTTGATACCCATATCGGCTACCTTCAATGAAATTTTTTTTTCGGGGGGTCACTCCCCTACATGGGGAGACCCCCCTTAAATACCTTATAAAATTTTTTAGTAGTTGAACTTTGAAGAGATCACCACTTTACACCTATATACAAAATTTGATGCTTCTAGCTTAAGTAGTTTCCGAGAAAAACTGCTGTGACACACGGACGGACGGACGGACGGACGGACGGACGGACGGACGGACGGACAGACAGACGGACAGACGGACAGACAGGACGCGATTTTAGAAGGGTTTTGTAAAATAATTTTACAAAACCCTAAAAACTAGCTTTAGTAGTGAATTATTTGTTGTGCAAACCTAATGTAAATTGAATTTATGGAAATATTGGCTTTGTATGCGTTTTTTAATAAATTATAAGATTTCAAAATTTTACAGGAAAAATTTATTTGTTTGTGTAGCTATTTCCCTCCTTTGTTTGTGTCCTCATCTGTAATTATATTTCATTCCTCATGATTAATTCATATAATTGATCCCAAAATTTTCCGGTATTAAATATAATACATTCAGGGCCTTATGGATTGGTGAAAGTGACTTATGCATGAACTTCAATTACAAATTCGAAATGCCAAGTAATAACGCTCATGGCAATACTAACATTTGGCCTTTCATCTGACGAAAAAAAATGTATTAAATCGTTCGTTTCGATATTTACTTTGACTGACTTTCGTAATCCAGTCACAAGTCCCTATTCTTATTTTACACTGAAGTTTCTGCTACCATTTACAAAATTAAACTTTTTCACCCAGAAAACCAGAGTCCGCTTGACTGACATCAACAAGACGCAATCATTAATAATGATGCCGTGTATGTAATCCTCACAGCTCAATAGAGAAACGTACATCCCATTAATTAATTTGAAGGGCTTGCTCTCGGCTCAATGAAAATAGACAAGTCACATCATAGCTTGCAGCTGAAGTTGATATCCAGCATATTCGTTTGGCTTCCTCCTTTCTCAAGTTATCGCTTTACTCCTTCCGACCAACTCATTGTTCCTTTAACCACCTTGACATTGAACAATTATCGTACAATAGGGTAGCAAAAATCCTTCAAAAATTATCCACTGTTGTTCTTTTTCCCTCTTCATAAAGTGGGTCATTTTGAATGACGATGCTTTGGAGAAAGCTTTTTTTCGACCATTCAAAAGTGGAGAATATTTTCCCACTTATCACAAAACTTATAATAGTATCCAAGAAACTCCAGACTGGTCTAAAGCTCCAAATTTCTTTTGATCCTGCGCGGGAATCATTATTGTTATGATGCTATCAGAGGTGATACATTGAATCTAAAGACGATTCAGTACATCTGAGCTCCTAGTCGAAGCGAGAGCCAACACATTGTGACTGATGAAAATGGCGCGAAAAGTCGTTTGTCTCTATTCAAATTATCCTTGTGCGTAATGAGTAATAAAGGAAGCTTTGCTCGTTTCGCCTAATTACTCGCTAACGTGGAAATATTAAGAAATGGAGGAAAAAATGAAAGTGTAGTTAGTGCTTTAATGGGAAAATGTCGTTAGCAGTAAAATAAAAGTTCATGTTCTTAATTGTGATCCATTTGTGCGGTAGTGTATGAAAAACAAAAATGTGTTTAATGAAAGCCAAGCAACGAAGCTAGTTTGCAAATTTTGTTTTATACACCTAGTTCTTAAGTCGATTATTAGTTAGCAGTCTGGTGTGCACCTTCTTGGGATACATAAACTACAATGGATATAGCTGAGGATGCTGTGGTTTTTAATTAAAAAATCGGTAAATATAAATTTATCGTTTTAATCCTTCCGATTTTATTTGTTGTTTGCCATAGTGAACGCAAGGTTTCATCATTTAAGGACCATGGCAATGCGAAAATGTGCTTAATTGGTTGGATTTAGAAGAACCATTTTTCTGCATCTGGTGTGTTTGTGAAATTGACTTTCAAAATCCCTAATTTATTTCACATTTGTCGTCTTTCAAATTAAATTTATATAGAAGAGATTAAAGACATATGTTCACAATTCAATAATATCAAAAATTATGAATTATAGGAGTATTTATAAGTTTAATTTTTCATAAAACTGTTAAATACGCCAAGAGACTGTGATAGAGGACCAAGACCTTGCTGGTTGTGTGTAGGAGGTAAGCTAGTAAGGCAGAGTGGAACAAGGTGTTAGTGCGTGCATACGGAACATGAAATTGATGCGAGGATCTATTAGGGTGAGCAGTTTGCCTGCATGCATTTTGAGGTAAAAGACTATAATGAAGCTTGAACAAAAGACATTCGTCAAATAAAGATCGTCTGGACTCGAGGGTAGGAAGGTTCAAAATATGTGGACGGCCATCATAAGGGGAGTAAAGAAGGTTGAAATTGAAGAATGGAGACTTTGTGAATCTGCGTTGAACTGATTCAATAGCATCGACGTGCTTTCCTGTGACACGGACTTCAAATTACTACGTACTGGTGAGAAGTAAAGACACATACAGGACGTGATATGTTGGAATGACGAGACGGATCGTGAAATAAATCCTGTTAAGCGGAAAGTGTTCTTCATTATTAGAGCAATGTGAAGGTCAAACTTCAGTTTACAATCGAAAAATATACCAAGATTCTTAAAGGAGGTTACAATGCTCAAAGGGATACCAACAAGCCTATACTTTGAGAGAAGAGGAAATTTTTTTACAGGGAAATATTATCTGATGGTATTTGGAAACATTTAAGGAGAAATTTTTTGATACACACCAGTCACTAAGACGCTGAAAATCGGTTTGAAGGATAAATACGTCTAAGAGGGAGTCTATATCTCGAAAAATCTTGAACTCATCGGCATGAAGGAGACAGGGGAATGTGATAACAGTAGGTAGATCATTGACAAAAAGTAAAAATAGCATGGGTCCTAGGATTGAACCTTGCAGAGCTCCCGAGCTGGGGTGAAAAAAAGAGAAGCAAGAGTTAAAAGTGACTACATATTGACGATTCGGGGTATAGAAAAGAGGCCAGGGATAGAAACAGATAGGAACATTGAACCCAGTTCTCAAATAAGAGAGAGTGATCCAGTGAATCAAAGGCTTTAGAGGAATCCGTAAAATCAACGTCCACTTGTCGCTGATCAAGGGCAGCTGCAATATGATGGATAAAAGAAAGTAAATTTGTAAACATATATCTACCTCTTATAAAACCATGCTGTTGATCAGCTAAAAATGGAAAGACAAGCGGGTACAGAACATCGAAAATTATCTTTTCGAGAATTTCACCGAAACTATTGAGTCTATAACTCAATTCGTGCGGTTTTTTATTTCAAAATTCGAACGTTTATTTAAGAAAAAAATTGTACAATAGTATTATTGAAAGTATTGCCCATCTAAAGCTATGACCTTTTCCCTTCTTTCTGGCAATTTGTGGATCCCATCCCAAAAGAACTGCGCCGGTTTGGCAACCAAGACTGAATCAAGCCAATTTTTGATATCCTGCTCTGATGTGAACCGTATCCCAGTGAGGGCGTTCTGCATCGATCGGAACAAATGGTAGTCAGAAGAGGCAAGGTCTGGGCTATAAGGCGGGTGGGGTAAAACTTCCCATCCACTGTTTTCCAAATGGTTCTTAACCGGAAAAGAAACCTGGGGCCGAGCGTTGTCATGATGGAAAATTATTACCTCGTGTCTGGTCGCATATTCCGGTCGTTTTTGAGCTACTGCTCTCTTCAAACGCATTAATTGTATTTGGTAGCATGCTGCATTGATGGTTTCACCTGGTTTTAGCAGCTCATAACACAGCACACCCTTCTGATCCCACCAAATACAGAGCATTACCTTCGCGCCATGGATATTCGGCTTTGCCGTTGATTTGGCTGATTGGCCGGATTTCACTTATGATTTTTTGCGCTTAGGGTTGTCGTAATGAATCCATATTTCATCATCAGTAACAATCCGATGCAAAAATGACTTTCTTTTGTTGCGTTCCAGCAGCATTACGGATATGCAAAACCGCCTTTCGACATCTCTCGGCTTGAGTTCATGTGGAACCCGATTTCCTTGCTTTTGAATATATCCAGCTGCTTTTAAATATTCTGAAATGGCTGCTTGAGTGACACCTAAAGATTCTGCGAGCTCTTCTTGTGTGTGGCAACAATCTTCATCGAGTAATGCTTCCAGTTCTTCATCTTCAAACTTTTTTGGCTACCCAGGACGTTCATCGTCTTCCATGCTAAAACCACCACTTTTAAATCGTGCAAACCACTTTTGGCAGGTTCGTTCAGCTAGAGCATGTTCACCGTAAACTTCCACCAAAATACGATGACTTTCGGCAGCAGTTTTCTTCCCTGCAAAAACACTTTTTCAGGAACAAAGTTCGACATATTTGAGTGAAAAAGAATTACTGTTGTTAACGCTTCACATGAATGGCATGCACTGAAAATACGTACAATGACAGTAGCTTTCCAACGCAGGTTCGGAATATTGGAACGATGTAATACTATACAAGCTACGCCATCTCTTAGCAAACCGCACGAATTAAGTTATAGACCCGATTAGAAGAAGGGAAATGGGAGGATAGTTTGAGACGATATTACGATCACTAGATTTGAAAATGGGAAAATGTATGCAATTTTCCATATGGAGGGGAAAATCTCATAGGACAAACTCAAATTACAAATAATTGAAAGGGGAACACAAAGTGACGAAGATAAAGATTTTGCCATCGGCACCCACACTAATACTGTTGTCCAGATTATTTAAGAGCACCTCCACCTGCAAGGCGCTTGTACAAAAAGTAGTGGAGGCAAAGGAGCAAAAAGGTTGGTTGAAGGAAGGGGAATGCTTAGCCCGGCAAAAAAGGTAAAAAATAAGATGCGAAGAGTTCAGAAGATTCGTGAGGAGTAAACAATGTAACGCCATCTACGCTGAATAATCACGGACACGATGAGAGCTCCTTAAAGTTTTTACGTACGACAAGAACGCACGAGATTGATTCGACATGAATCAAGTTTCAATGTGGTTAACATATGCATGAAGTGTAGAGGTGAAAATTTTCTAGACCGCGGCATGATGCTCGTTGAATTTAGCGAGGTCAATTGGAAGACCACTGGATTAGAATTTTCTGTGAGCAGTATCTTTTGCTTTAATTGCAATGGCAACATCTGATTTGAACCAAGAAGCATCTTTAAGTCTTCTTGCTGGAAACACAGGAGCGAATTGCGGGATTAAGGACGAAAGAAAAAAATAGAGCTTAGCAACACAATCTTCAATGTAGAGGTTGCAACTAACGGCATTAAGGCTAGCTTCCATGCTCGATAAATCAGCTTTTAAAAAATTAAAGCGGGTAGATGAGAAATTCCTCCAAGAACGAGAAGATGTAATAGCTAGCTCAATGGAGAGTGGTGTATAGTGGGGATTATGTTTGACAAAGGATGAGAGTGCCGCTGATGTGGACAAAGAAGAAGGTGGCTAGTTGGAAAGAACAAGATCAAGCCCTTTGTTATTGGCATTAGGAATAGTGTTGAATTGGGTGAAAGCAAATAGGGAAACAAAAAAGGAAAGAGTAGAAAAAACACTACCGGCCAAAAACTATGGAGATATAGATATCATTCCAAACAATAAATGGCAAGTTGGAGTCACCACTGACCAATATAGGGGTAGGAGGGAAACAAGTATTAATGTGGGTCGAGAATCCTACAAAGAAGCGTTCGTAAACAATAGCAGGGCTATTACATGGGATTTACACAGATAGCAGGAGGGAAAGAGAGTCAGGTAGAGAGATTAGCGTAATTATACACTCAACAGGTGAATATGGAGTAAAATCATCACAGGATTTGTTAGTAAGGGAAATATGCATACCCACGAGAACGCCTCCACCTTCAGACTTACCAGTAGCATATGGTCTCTATCTCTGCGGAAGATTGGATGATTCAGGAGTAGCTCACTGTTACTAATGTTATCGTGAGCCATGTTTCCGTTAGACAGATGATATTATACGGAATAAGGATTGAAAAAATGCGAAGTTCAGTAGTCGTAGTCCTCATGCCACGAACATTTTGGTAATAGCAAGTTAAAAATGAATGACGAAGCCTAAGAGATGTTTCTTCTGATGTGAAAGGACATAGAATACTTCCGCAAACGAATCGGAGATACCTTTTTAACGAATACGCCAGGGAGCCTAAATTCCTTATCAAACAAGATACTTTGGTTAGCTGGAACAGTAATTTTGAAGGATGCAATCAATCTGTTTGTCTTGCCATTAGGCGTAAGTTTAGTGCCCTGGAGCAACTCAGGACTAATGTTCAGTTTATACTTTATGTGAGCGGTGATGTCTTCAACTGGTGTGTTATATTTTAATCTCGAAAGAAATATTTGTAGTGGAGGGGATGTAGCACGCAGTGGGGTGCCAGGTTTTATCGCAGTAATGTTTGTCGTCATATCGACTCCAGGTGAGGGCTCCCGGCTGATAGATGAAGATTCTGCTGAAACTAGATTTCTTATCATCAATTCGCTACAAATCTTGTAACAGAGGTCTCAGGCAGGCATGAACACTTTGGGTTAGTCACGATACTAACTAAAAGTTGCGGTGTTATGGAAGCAGGCTGCAGAAGTTGAGGTCGGCCAGAAGTCATCAAAAGACGCAAGGATGCCTAGGCATGCCAAATACAAAAGAACAAATTGCAGTTCAATTATGTGAAAAACTTATAATTGCATTTGTTAACTTGATTTTCTATGTAAGTTTCAAGCATGCCAAAAGACTGTTGCAAGTGAAGTATGGGAAAGTAGAAGAAGATGTTAGTGCACGCATATGGAACATGGAATTGAAAAATGGGTCTATTAAAGCAAACTACGTACAATCTGCTAATATACTTGCAAAAATTTTGAGGTGTGTAGTCCGCGTGGTGTATTGGTTAGAGTACTCAACCCGTAAGCTGAAGGTCTCTGATTTGAGTCACGTTGGGGCCCATGAGTTTTAGTTCGAGTGATTCTTCGGATGGGCTATAAGCTCGTTCAGTTATGATACGTGCTGGCTTAAAATCAGAACATATCGTAGCTGGGTGGACGGACACATGGCTATAGCGTGATACTGACCATATCACCTCGTGGAGTGCTGACACGTTCGATCACGATAATGAGATACTCTAACTATCCCTAAGCAAAGGACCGAAAGGGACTGTAGTGCTACAAAAAAAAATTGAGGTAAATGACTATAACAAAGCTATAATAAAAGACATTTTTCATGGAAGAATCGTCTGGGTTCGAGAAAAAGTAGGCTCAAATTGTGTAGACGGTCACTGCAAGGGGAGTGGGAAGGATGGACTTAATGAATAAAGGCCGTTTGAAGGAAGTTGCAGCGCTCTAAGGGATATCAGCTATAGGCAGAGAGAAGAAAGAGTTTTCAGCACGAAAATGTCATGTGATGGCAATTGGAAATATTTTAGGAGAAATGGATTGATTTACACCAATCACTAAGGTGTTGTAGATCCATTTATAAGATATCAACCTGTAAGTGGAAGTCAATAACTCGAAAAATCTTAAAGTCATCGGCATAAAGTTAACAGAGGAATGTGATAATAGAAGGTAGATCGCTGAAAAATAGTAGCTAAGTAATGTGGCTTGCAGAACTCCTGATTGAGGGTGAAAAAACGAGGAGAGACAATAATTAAGAGTGATTAAAAACAAACTATTAAGGGCATAGGTGAGAAGCTAGGAATACAAACAATCTGGAATATTGAGCCCTGTAAGTTTCGCAAATAACAGAGAGCAATCTATCCTGACAACTTTTTTAGAGAAATCCGTGATAACAACGTCAATTTATTGTTGCTGATTGAAGCTTTAGCAATATGATGGATAAAAAAGTAAGTTTCTGAGGGTACAATGGCATATGACATGATCTACTAAGGACGGGAAAATGAGTGGGTACAATGCATTGAGAACTATATTTTCAGAGACAAGATAGAAACAAACAAGTTGGGTAAACAGACCTACGCTCATGTCAGAAGGGTTTTGTATTCAATTTTCAAAATGCAGTCACCAGATTGAATAAAGTCAAGAAGCATATCAATGACGATTTTATTGGAGAAACTATGAAATTCGAAGACCATACTATTATTAACAAATTTGAACGAATTTCGACTTCTGAGGTTTTTGTTATTGTTCTACTCATAAATATCTCCCTTGATAATTATTTCAGATGTCCATTCGCGACGGAGGAAACAGATTTTTCATGTATTTCCCCCCTGTGCCCCCACTGAAGCAAAAACTGACAGTTTAAGAACTGTTTTGAAAAGCTCCCATGAAAGCTATCATTTCATACTCATATCGGCTACGTTTGATGAATTTTTTTTCAGGGGCCACTCTCCTGTACTGTTATCATCGATTAATAGCCAATTTTTTCGAATCCTAGAGTTGTTACAAAGCCCTTTTGTTAGAAGCTCCCTCCCGCCTCCTTGACTTGTTTCACTTATGAGCATTAATTGTAGGTACTCAGCTTCAGTCATTCATTAAATTGAATCAAGTGTTCAAAGCATGCGCCTTAAACGTTGAAGTTGGGAAAAAATAACTCAAAATTATTCAATCTTCGCATTTAAAACAGCCACTATTTTGTTTTACGATTACTGATACCACTAGCTGAACTGATTCTCAAAGTTATTCATGACACCTATCATTCCTGAAATTTTCATGCAAATCCTAGCAAAACTGTAGTGTCTGAGTCGGTAAAAAGCGCATGTTGTTCCATAGCCATATGTTGCCATAGTAATACATGCAGCGCATATTGTTCCATAGTAATACAGGAAAATTCAAACCGCTATAACTTCGCTAAATATGATGCAATCTTTATGAAACTTGCAGGGTTGATCAATCTTATAAATAGACATCTGTGTACTGAATTTCATTGAATTTAAGGGTACCGTCAAGATTTTATTCAAGAAAACATAAAATCGATAAATCATACTATTACTAACAAAGTTGAGTGAGTTGCGACTTCTCACGTATTTGTTGTTGTTGTACTCATCAAGGCCTACATTCGTGATTTTTTTCAGATTTTTCGGATCACAGGGGTCCAATCGCGAGGGGGGGGGACACAAATTTTTCGTGTATTTCCCCTCCCTGTGCGCCCCTCGAAGCAAACTTTGCCAAACTAAGACCTGTTTTGAAAAGCTCTCATCAAGACCTTTCATTTGATACCCATATCGGCTACCTTCAATGAAATTTTTTTTTCGGGGGGTCACTCCCCTACATGGGGAGACCCCCCTTAAATACCTTATAAAATTTTTTAGTAGTTGAACTTTGAAGAGATCACCACTTTACACCTATATACAAAATTTGATGCTTCTAGCTTAAGTAGTTTCCGAGAAAAACTGCTGTGACACACGGACGGACGGACGGACGGACGGACGGACGGACGGACGGACGGACGGACGGACGGACGGACGGACAGACAGACGGACAGACGGACAGACAGGACGCGATTTTAGAAGGGTTTTGTAAAATAATTTTACAAAACCCTAAAAAGGAGAGAAATAGAACGAAAGTTGAAAACGGCACTGTGATTTCTTCGCTTGAAAATTTCTTCTTTTTAGGGTTTTGTACTGAAATACAAAACCCTATTGCAATCACGAGCTGTGTCCGTCTGTCCGTCCGTCCGTCCGTCCGTCCGTCCGTCCGTCCGTCCGTCCGTCCGTCCGTCTGTATGTCACAGCACTTTTTCTCCGAAACTATAAGAGCTACAGCCATGAAACTTTGCAGAAAGGTCAGAAGTGGTGACCTCTTGAAAGTTGAAGGGTGGAAAAATTTTTAAAGGCGTTAAAAGGGGGTCTCCCCATATAAGGGGGTGACCCCTCAAAAAAAAATTTTCACGATTGATAGTCGAGTAGGGTGTCATTAGAAAGGTCTCAATGAGATCTTTTCAAAACAAGTCTTAAAATTGTCTTATAAGTACCGAGGGGGGCAGGAGAATGGGAAATGCACGAACTTTTCGCGTACCCCCCCCTCGCGATTGGACACCTTCCATCCGAAAAATCTGAAAAAAATCGTGAATGTAGGCCATAATGAGTACAACAACAACAAATACATAAGAAGTCGAAATTCACTCAACTTTGTTAGTAATAGTATGATTTATCGATTTTGTGTTTTCTTAAATAAAATCTAAACGGTACCCTTAAACTCAATAAAATTTGGCAAAGAGATGATTATTTATAAGATTGATCTTTTCGGAAAGTTTCATCAAGATCGAATAGTATTTACCGAAGCTATAGCGATTTGAATTTTCGTGTATTACTATGGAGCAATATGCCCTGTATTCCTATGGAAACATATTGCTATGGACTTAGACACTACAGCTTTGCTAGAATTTGCATGAAAATTTCAGGAGTGATAGGTATCATGAAGATGAGTACATACAATTGAAACAAGTCGAAGAGGCAGGAGAGAGCTCCTAGCAAAAGGGCTTTGTAACCATTCTAGGATTCGAAGAAATAGGCCATGAATCGATGATTACAGTACAGAGGAGTGGCCCCTGAAAAAAATTTCATGAAAGGTAGCCGATATGAGTATCAACTGAAAGTTCTCTATGAGAGCTTTTCAAAACAGTTCTTAAACTGAGAGTTTTTGCTTCAGTGGGAGCACAGGGGGGGAAATACAAGAAAAATGTGTTTCCTCCCTCGCGAATGGACACCAGTGATCTAAAAAATCTGAAAAAAATATCAAAGGAGATATTTATGGGTATAACTATAACAAATACCTCAGAAGTCGAATTCCTTCTACTTTGTTAATAATACTATGATCCTTGAATTTCACATTTTCTCCAATTAAATCGTCTTTGACATGTTTCTTGATTTTATTCGTTGCTGGTTACTGCATTTTGTAAGTTGAGTACAAAACCCTTCTGACATGAGCATAGGTCTGTCTACCCAACTTGTTTCTATCTGGAAATGAAAATGCCAGAAGATAAACTCAAATTAAAAACCATTGAAAGAGGAACACAGAGTGAAGATGAAGATTGTGTGTTGAAATTCAGGATACCATCGGGGCCCCCACTGGTACTGGTAACAACATTTATCAGGAGTAGTTCAACATGCAAGGGATTTGTATGAAAAGCAAGAGAGAAGATTGGTTGTAGGAAGGGGATGCTTGAGTACCGTTAAAAAAGAAAGAAATAAAAGAAGTAAAAAGTTCACAGGATTCAAAAAGTTCACAAGTAGATGGTGTTATGCCATCAAGACATGTTAGAAGCTATCACGCACATGATGAGAACATTTTAAAGATTTCACATATAGCCAGAATGTACGAGTTTGATTGGACACCAGTGACGATGAAATGTGGTGAACGTTAGTATGAATTGCAGCCGTGGAAGTATTTTCAGGCGCAGCGCGACGCTCTTTGAAATCAGCCAGGACACCAGAAAGACAACTGGATGAGAGTTTTCTGCTGGTAGCATATTTTGCTCTAATTTCTGTAGTGATATTTATTCAAAAGAGTATCTTTAGTTGAAGGCACCAATATAGTACGAGACCTTTTATGATAGTTTAGATACAAAAATTCAATAAAAGCTGGACTCAGAGCAGCAAAGATACACTTAAAGTTATTTCTGGCAGTGAGGAAACATATTTTATCACACCATTTGAGCCACATAGAGATTCGGGGCTTCTAACCAACATTTCAAATTTTGAAATCAAACGGGATGTATATTTTGTTGGCTCATTAAAATTCTGAAGCCTAGGTAAAACTATCCCGGCTAATATTCAGCAGACATTAAAGACTTTATAGCCTGCCTAAGGCTTCCGTATATTTCCATCAGCTAGCAGGATACAAGAGTTGTCTTCATATCTAGAGCAACAAAAGCTTCATATGAATAGCCCAGGGATCTTAGACCAATTTTTCTGTCTTCCTATTATAGTCCTTAGAGAACTTTGCGTGGCGTTAGATAGGACTAAGTTTCTGCGTTGGCTCTTGTCTGATCTTGAAATCGCACCATGCGTATGCAATAGGTGCTACTCGTAAATCTATAAAAATGGTTTTATGTGCCCTTATGGAACTGGCTTAAAAATCACGTGCTTGCAGGGAATACACTACAGCTGCATTTCTTGACACCAAGGAAGCATTTAATAAGGTGTAATCTCATTTTATTGTGAACACACTCCAAAATCTGAGTATCACGCAGCAACCTATTGAGTTTATTGACCAGCTACTCAACAACCGGGTGCTTGACTCGTGTCTATTGCTCAAACGGGCATTCCACAAGGTGGTGCCCTGTCCCATCTAAAAAGAATTCAGACCAGCTTATTGGGGAGATTAAATTACTCCTTTTGGCTTCTTTCGTGTTGACAGTGTGGCCTAAGCGGCAAATTCAACAAACTTTAACTATTGCTTTTTCCGAGGAAATATGAAGTTCTATCATTTGACTTACCAGAATCAAATGTAACTTCTGTTAGCCTGAATGACAAAACCAGTATCTAAGATGTATTATGAGCTCTAAACTTCTATCAAAGGCGAATATTCATCATCATCGATGGCGTGACACCCCAAGCCAGGCTTTGGCCTCCAGGATTAATCTTTTCCAATCATCCCGGTTATACGACCTTGTTCGTTAGTTGATGACTCCCAACAACGATCTACTGTCAACTTCTCTCGTGTCTTTCCTCAGAGCCCTTCGTCTTCTTGCTGGACATCTACCTTTTTCTCTACCTGTCAATGCTCTTTCGAATAACCGGTTTTCTTCCATTCTTCCCACAAGGCCAAAATATTGCAATTTAACTAAATTTACGCAAGAGAACATAGGTAAATCGTCGAATAGTTCATACAACTGATCGTTGTAACGTAGTCTCCACTCTGTTCCTTGTGTCACTGGGCCTTGGATTTTACAAAGAACTTTCCGTTCAAATACGTCCACTACCTTTTCAGATTCGCTCGTCAGGGTCCATGTTTCGCTTCCGTATAACAGCACAGGTTTGACTAGTATCGTGATGTACTTTTAATAACAGCAGAGCTGTTCGATAAATACATATGCCAATCTGACTACAGTCAGGGTCACTCTTTTTTTTTATACGCCTGGTACCTTGCTTAAACCATTTCCTTTCATTCTTTGTCGTATAAGTCGTTCCTAATTTTCTTTGGCAAGAGCCCCAAGACCTCTTTAGTTGCCCCTATTACCGCATCCCCTACTGTCTTCTACATGGTTTTAATGTCATCATTATTTTCTCCCGCCTACGGGGATATGTTGATGCGATTTCCAGTGCTGATATGTATTTGGATGTTACTAAGCTATCATTAAGCTTGTTTATCTGGTTTTTGTTAAATAACCAGTACACCCCATGCATACTGGTATAACCTGGGAGCCCGATTTGATGTGTATCTTATATATACCATCAAGGCTCCTGGGCAGAGATCTCTCTGTACGACACTTACCTGCTACTCTATCCGTCTAAACTAGAACAACAAAGACGCGAGTTAGCTTGTTTATTTGTTCTATTCTATTGTTAATTTTCTTAATTTCATCTTCACTAATTATATTATTGAAAACCTGTGTCAATATTAAGTGAAGCGTTTTTCATTTTCACCTTGTCTTGTCACGCTCAACAGGTGAGCGGCAGCTAGTAAAGGGAATCAACTAGGCATGCTAATGGATCGAGGTGGCCACACAAAAGGCCGATTGAGGATCGCGGCTCAAGCCAACACCTCACCCCTCACCATTTCGTTGAACACTATCACTAAAGAACGTCGTAATTAATAAATGGGTAGCAGCACGCTGTCTTTTAGATTCGAACACATACTGATTTCTATAGCTTGCTCAAGAACTTTAAATATCGTTTTTTCGTGAGCTTTTAGCCTCAATTCTCTTCTTCCACGAAAACTTTTCCTCTTCGCTCTATCTCACTTGCTCGGATGGTGTAAATCAGTAGGCGGGTATGTAGGACTGGGGAAATTGTGCGAAGGAGTGCTTTCCGCTTAAGCTTTCGGCTTTCCCACGATCTTTTGGGACATTGAGCGAAAGAGCGTTTTCGCCTGAATTTTTTGCTTTACTCTCTTGGAAGTACACCCAAAGCTTGTCGTCCACTATGTGATAATTTGTGTGAATCTTTTTTTATACACTTTTTCGCTATGTGCGACCCACCGTGAAAGCCCACGTTCTCTCATGAATGTCTCGAGATGGAAAGTGTGTGGAGCTTACTGTGAAGTCTATCAGGCGGTGGCTGTTGTCGCTAGTCTCTGTATATAAGTTATGCACTACAATCGTTCCTCTATGTGCCGTTTGTTGGCTGATTTCGGCATTGGACACCCAGAACAGTTTTAATACCGTTGGACGGCAAGGCATCTACTGTGCATTCGAGGGTGCTGTAAAATTCGTCCTTCATTGTCTCCTTCTTGAATCGCATAAATCTTTCATTAACGAGCTTGAAGTCGATGATAGTTTGTTTAAATGAGCTGTCAATAATGTGAACCGCTTCGCGCTCATGGCTTCCTTGTGAGTTTCCGCTTTTGAACACTATGTTACTTGGCATGTCAAATATGTCTATACCTTGCCATCTGGTTTCTTTCATATATTTATTTCATCCAGAAGTTGTGCCAGTGCACCTGGTGTGCTCAATGATGTGAACTTTAAAGTTTTAAAAGCATAGTTCTGCATACATTTTGATACTTACTGCTGTTTATCCAACGTGATCGGAGGCAGTTGTCCTAATTCCATGACAAGTAAATACTAAGTTGAGCATTGTCAATGCTTTGACTTGGTCTGTTTTAGGTGCACGAGTAGTATTTTATTTCCCACATACTAACCGGCTGGCCGGTCAGAGCACTCTCTACCTACCATCTAAGAACGGGTCTGATAAGCGATCAAAAGCGCCACATGGATAGTAACACAAAATTGACATAGAGAAGAAAAAATATATATAAGAATTAATTATAGGATGAGGTATGTCGGAAATATGAATGATTGTGTTCAATTAATTTGACTTAATTTGCTATTATTTGAATCAAGTCTTTCATTTTCTCGAGAATTCTTCGAGATTTACCGATAATTTCCTGGTCAAAACTCCTTTGGCCTAGTCCTCGTAATCGTTCAATAGGCGTTACTTCTTCAATTCAAAAGTATCGGTCAAATTCGTTGATTGCTGTTTTCACTAAAAAATTAGGGCTCAATTTCACGCTTTTAGCTTCTCGCTTGTACTCTCCAGGAATATGTTTTTTTTTGTGGTAGGGAGGTGAATGCTATTTATGCACAGAGTGCGGAACTCCCATGCGCGACTGGACTACCCACTAAACACCTCCCCTGTCAACCTGAGAACCCAGCCCGGAACCGTTTGACACATTACTTCGGGCCAGGTCTGGTTTTGTTACGCCGTGGGGCGCCTTCAAGCTGGGGAGTCCCTTTCCTAGCGGGAGGGGAGAGGGGAAGAGGAAATGCCAGAAGAGCGATCCCCCAGCCCCAGTGCCTCCGGCTGCTGTGAGTCCCTTTTATATTTTAGGACTGCCCGAGTATAATGTGCCACCTGGTTCCATTTGTCAACCGATTCGAGCATCACCGCAACTATATTATCCGGGGTGAGCTCTTCGGTCTCCCTGTAGAGTTCCCTTCGCAGCCTGACCCGTTTTGTACACGCAAAAAATATGCGACAGACATTGTGCTCCTCTCCTGGGCAAAACCGACAATCGGGAGACCGTGACTTACCAATCTTGTGCAGGTAAGACTGAAAACACCCGTGCCCGCTCAAAAGCTGGGTCAGATAGAAGTCAGTCTCACCATGCCTTCGATTTAGCCACGGTCTCACATCCGGGATGAGCCACGCAGTCCACCTTCCCTTCGTGCAATTCACCCAAGACTGCTGCCAATCGTTGAGCGAGCGCTGTCTCTTCTCGCGGACAAATATCTCCCTCGCATCCTCGTTTTGGCGCAGGTAAATAGCGCGGCGCTCTTTAGCAAGGAGGGCGACAGGGATCACGCCTGCAATCACTCTCACCGCCGAGTCGGAGACTGTTGGATACGAAAATGCAATTCTCAGTGCTCCCCTTCTCTGTACCTGTGCCAAACGTTTTCGG
Source organism: Odontomyia ornata (assembly GCA_963969285.1). NCBI lineage: Eukaryota > Metazoa > Arthropoda > Insecta > Diptera > Stratiomyidae > Odontomyia > Odontomyia ornata. Next base: position 35,354,825 of record OZ017739.1, read on the forward strand.
TATACCTTCTTGCTGAGAGCGTCGCCCCATACCTCTGCTCCGTGCAGTAGTACTGATCCTACAACTCTCACCAAGAGGCGTCTTCTTGATGGGCTGCGTCCTCCTGCGTTGGCCATAAGTCGACTCAGGGCCGATATTCCCGAAGCAGCCTTCTCAGCCGTTGCCCTGATTTGCTCAGAGAAACTCATCTTTGAGTCGATCAGTAGCCTCAGGTACTTCCCCGCTGGCTTCGAATATGTTAAACATTGCGCAAAAACAAATCCGCTTGACTGTGTCAATTATAAAGGGTGAATAAATTTAAATTGCAATCTAACGATTCAGCTTAGCACGGACTTCCGAACTAGATGATATGGTGTGGCAAGTTGGTGGTTCATCTATAAGAAGTGGGGGGAACCAGATTAGTTAGTGGCCTCTCTTCGTTCCTTCTTCAGTACAACTGTGATTGAACAAGAGGTACATTCGTTGTCGCGCAATGCGTTATCATTGAGTTTTTAACCAATGAATAATCGTTTAAAGGCTTAGCTTGGCGGCACTACATTGTCCCAGAATCGAGTGTATATGTAGGCCAAAGAATTCAAGGGTGGGCGAAAACATATTGAAAACGAAAGTCATGATCAACGTCAAAGGACGAGACTAGTAGATGAAGCTCATTGATTTACCAAGAAACAGTGAATGCGGTCTAATATTACCAGATATTACAGTCAGCGTAAACCTCCTACTGAAACAAAAGACATGGTATGCCGATTAAGGAGGCCACTCATCTCCATGATAATGCTAGGTTGCACACCGCGTCTTTAACAATCGATAAACTGCAAAAAATGGGCTGGAAATCACTCGAAGACTCTCTAGATAGTTCAAACTTGTCCCCCTGTGGCTTCTCTCTGTCCCCGCCCCTAAAGGAATCATTTGGTGGAAACGGTTCAATGAAGCCATGAAGAAGTCGAGGAGCACATACACAATTGACTGAAAACTCGTCCTAGAACTTCAAGCTTCCAAAACGGTGTCAAAATTGGCTAGCCGACGTAGAATACTACATCGAGTTATGCTAAATATATGGTTTGTGTGTAATATTATTCAGTAGATATATAAAAAAATTACGGTTTATATGTATTTGATTCATTCTCCTATAAAGTTCACAAACGATTCTCAAAAAACAAATTTATAAATTTCAAGAAAGATTTATTTCAAGGTTGAACTTGACAGGTTAAATTAATAGCGGACTAGCTACTTTACATGAAAATATAGCTTTGAATAATTGGGTAAATGCTGATAAGGCAGCATGTGCAAAAAATAGAGTTTGCCAAAAACAGAAGATGAATATCATCGCGAAAATGATTAGCTGGTGTCTAGACTTGTATTATAAACGGATATACATATTGAGGTTGCTATGAGACTTAATGCAGTAAGTTTTAGATGCAACATAAGTCGCATTCTTATTAAATCTCAATGCAGACCACATAAACGTATAGATTTACATTTAGTTGATGTAAAAAGGGCCGAGTTATTAATAAAAGGTGTAACTCAGATTCTGCTAACTACAGGGTGAGTACGGTATTTGAGGACATGCATAAATGTGACTATAACTTCGCGAATTTTTTTTTATTTTTTTTCCTTTTCAGGTAAGAAATGGCAGACTACAACGTCACTCAAGAATTGACAAGACATGCTGTCATCGTCGCTATATGTGCGAATTATTTATTTATTCATGAATATCTATTTTGTCCCCTTCAAAGTAATCCCCATGAGATATTATACACTTGTGCCAACGGTTTTTCCAATCTTCGAAGCACTTCAAAAAATCATTTTTTTTAATCTTGTTCAGCTCCTCCTTCGATGCCGTCTTTATCTCGTCAAGCGTAGCGTAACGTCGTCCTTTCATGGGCCTCTTCAGTTCAGGAAACAAGAAAAAGTCACAGGGGGCCAGATCTGGGGAATACGGTGGCTGCGGCATCATTAGTGTGTTGTTTTTGGCCAAAAAGTCGCGCACAAGCAACGATGTGTGAGCAGGGGCGTTATCGTGGTGCAAAAGCCACTTTTTGTTCTCCCACAAATCCGGGCGTTTCTGGCGGATTGCTTCGCGCAAATTGCGCATAACTTGCAGGTAATATTCCTTATTGACCGTTCTTCCCTGTGGCAAGAACTCATGATGCACCACGCCCCTGCAATCGAAGGAAACTGTCAGCAAAACTTTCACATTCGACCGAACTTGGCGCGCTTTTTTCGGTCTTGGTTCATGCGGCAGCTTCCATTGAGATGATTGAGCTTTGGTTTCCACGTCATAACCATAAACCCACGATTCGTCACCAGTTATGACCCTCTGGAGCAAATTTGGTTCGTCGCGGACAGAGTTTAACATCTCATTAGCAATGTTCATGCGTTGCTGTTTTTGGTCGCAATTGAGCGATTTTGGTACGAATTTCGCGGCAACCCGTCTCATGCCCAAATCGTTGATAAAAATCGAATGGCACGAGCCAATTGATATGTTTAGGTCCTCAGCAACTTCTCTAACGGTGATTCGACGATTGGCCAATACCATTTTCTCCACTTCATTAATTTTTTCGTCTGTTGTTGAAGTGCTCGGGCGTCCGGCACGCTCTTCGTCGTTCACATCTTCTCGGCCTTCTAAAAACATTTTGCACCACCGATAAACATTGCTTCGGTCCAAGGTAGCTTCTCCGTATGCCACAGTCAACATTCGGAATGCATCCGCGCACTTAATTTCGTTTTTCACACAAAATATGTTACACGTTCTTTTATCCATTTTTTTGAATAAGTAAAAATCGAAGACGATTGAAAACACGTGCAAGTAAAGCAGCTATCACCAATCAAGTGAACATTCAAAATCGCCGAGCTTGTCGGCATAAGTGACAGACATGAGTACCAACATAACGCCACAAAAAAATCGAAATTCGAATATACGTAACCCGCGAAAATTCAAAATTCGTGATACTTTTTGAACACACCTCGTATGTAGAGATCTCTAATTTTCTTAATTGCGCCCATTCATTCATGCATAAGGTTCACCGTGAATTGGAAGCATCAGGAGGCGATACGGAATCGGTTGCGAAACGCAAAAAGCACGAACAACGTTCTGACACTGTCCGTTCTGCAGAATTTTTAGAGCAAGTGCAAGCGATCATAGACGAGGACCCTTCAAAATCAATGAGGGTCCTTACGAGTGAGCTTCATGTTTCTGAGCGCCCTATTCGTAGAGTTGTCCACGAAGACCTTCGGTATAAGTCTTACGTAATGCGCAGAGGACAGTTCAAGTCGAAACGAACACGGGAACAGAGAGTTATCCGATTAAAAGTCTTTTAAACGAAAAACACCCTGAGTCGCCCAAAATGTTATGTTTTTTTTTCCGACGAACTAAATTTTGAACACCAATCGCAGAAATGACAGATGGCTATGTTCAAATCGTACGGAGGCTTCTGTTGTTATGCACACAAAATTTCCAGTCACTGTTATGGTTTTAGATGTTGTCAGCAACGAAGGACATGTTATGCCACCACACTTTTTTACTTAAGGACTTCGAGTGAACTCTGCTGCAACATCGAGGTTTTGGAGACGGTAGTGAAACCCTGGATAGACAATGTAAGCGGAGGCAAACCATACATTTTGCAACAAGACTCTGTTCCTTCACATAAAGCGATGGCGACACAAGATTGGATGGCCGAAAATTTTCATGACCACCTAACACCGAACCTATGGCCACCTAGCTCCCCAGACTTTAATCCTTTGGATTATTACGTACGGGGCGTAGTTGAGCGTGAGACCAATAAGCGTCCTCATAATACCACATCTCCGCTGAAGACTGCTATTACTGCCGTTATGGTCAATATGAACAAGGAGCATTTGATTCGGGCATGTAATCGTTTCCGGACCCGGATTGAAGAGGATATTGCGGCTAATGGCGAGTTTTTTGAATAACTTTATAGCCATATATTAATTTAACGTTGTATTAAAAAATTCCTGAAATTTCATTGAATTTTGTTAAAAATACAAGCTAATTAATTTTACTCTCAAGTTGTCCTCAAACACCGTACGCACCGTGTATTGCTGATTTGCTGACAGATTCTGGAGCACAGTTTCTTGCAATGTATTATATGTGTTAGTAGTTCTTTCACAAAACTGAATGAACCCTTCAATTGAGTCCTGTTATGTGTTCTTTGTCCTAATAAGTTGGTTGACTCTGCGGTACCATAAACCATCTTCGATGACCAAGAAACCATTCTTCTTCTCTCCTGGTAATTGTGTCGATCGTGCAATACCTCAAGCTTGTCTCCGTATTATGAACAACTTTTAATGTGTGGGACTTTTTTCAGCACTTGCCATTTCGATAAGAGCCAGGAGTAGAATTCCTAGAACAACCTTGTTCTTATTCTATCTCAATTATCCTGACAGGAGTATCTCCACACTATCCAGGGCAGCGTTATTGTGTTCACTGGCAACTAATTGATTTAGAATACAGCACGAATTCAAGCTGGCACTCGAAACAACTCCTCCTGGCTGCACTTGAGTGTTCATTTTTTTTTCGTTTTCCCATGTAATAATTCCCTAATTTTAGCGCCTTCTTTAACATCGATCAACCCCTGAAAAAGTTATACGTTACATTAGAATGAAAATAATCAAATTTGGTGTATGCTGTACTCGAGAGTTTTTGGAATGTAGCCAGTAAATCCTTTTATTGTAGTTAGCGTTCCCAAGTGCCACTACGACAAGGTAACAGTATTTAATAGCTTGTATCTTCAATTCAAACTAAGATATTAAAAATTTCATCATATATTCGTCATACCATCCGAGAATTTTTAGATGAGATTATATCTCTACAAATTCTCAATTAATTCGAAAAATGTTATCTCACCTGACCCATGCACTAACGAGTCTAAATTGTATTTATCCATTCCCATCGGACATCTTGTTTCATACTTTAAAGGTTTTAGATACCAAATTTAAGATTCTACCTCGAACAACCCTTTTTGATTAGCCAATCACGTTTTTTTTACCCTTTTTCATGGATGGTTCACAAACGATTTTCTTTTACATTCTAAGATACTTCTTAGAAAAACAACCCAAACAAAGAGAAAGAATAAGCATCCCTAGCTATCCAAATTGCAATACATGCGAAATAATCAAAAGTGTCCTTGAACAATTTACGATAGAGCCAACCAAAGTGGGTAAACACATAACAATTCGCAAGTCGAAAAGGAAAGGGATAAATTTAAGACAAAATGTCCCATCGAGAGTTTTTTCGGGAGAAAAATAATAAATTGTATTCGTTGGGGAAGGTTTAATACGGTAACCGAATATTAAATAGATACACAATGGACGAATTAATGTTTTCCCAGAAGTTGCTGCGAGTTTTCGTTGAATGAAAATATCCGGCAGAAAAGCTGGAAAAATTGAAATTTGATATAGATACTTCGGAAGTTAATAATTCCAAGGATTTATTTTTCAGATTCTTCGCAGTCTAGAAAATGTTCTGTAAGGTTTTTACTGAAGACAAATAAAAATAAACTCTTCTAACTTTTTCTTCAACTTTCTCCGCAGTTATTTTATATTTCACGTTTCAAGGGATAAATTATTTCTGTCTTGCATTTTGATGAAGATTTGCGAATAAATCCTCAACCCTGTTGGCAGCTAGAAAACTAAACGCTAGCATTATTCACAGCAAGCAGGACAATGGATGTTGAAAAATAAATGAAAAGATTAATGTGAGACGACTCAATCTCAACGCTAGCCCCAGGACATATGATTCTGTTGCAGAAAGCGCCAACAAAAGCACAACGCAACGGGGGACGTTAAAGAATTCCTAGCGTAAGAAGTGTACCCTAACCTGCATCATCCTTAATTCCATCCACAAACTTAATCAACCTAATCACATCAAATCTTTTCTTTATACTTCACTTGAGTTTAATCCTTCGTGCGAAGGATTCAGGTGAATGGATTTACCTTACTAGGGGTTCTTAGATGATGGGTTTAATGGTCGGGTAATGCATCTTTAAAGGCAACCAAACATGAATTCAGTTCCAATCGATAATATCCTTTTCATAATGACGCTTATAATTCAAGCTTAACGTAAATCAGTTTCAGCTACTCGTCAAAGGAGAAATAAATTGAAAAACTTTTTTCGTAGTTATGTACAAACTTCGATACCAATTTAACTTGATTAATTTCATCCATAACTCATTCACGGCTCATGTGTGTGGGGTGTCGGATTTAAACATACATCACTGAACAGCAATTATTCATTCGGGAAACAAGGAAGACCGACAACAGGACACTCGACACCCCCTAACATGGACTACATGCATTTTGTGTGGTGCATGTTGTTCCGTGTCAACGTACACAAATTGCAATACGCTCGTTCTCTTGACACCATCAATTTGGGTCGACAATAGAATTTCATTATTATGTGCAATTATTATTATACAATTTCCATTGCATACGGCAATTGGAAAGTTAAACGCTCAATATCCCATGTTTGAGCATTCATAAATGGATCGGTTTCACGCACTATTGAAATTGTTAGTTTTAACAATAAAGGATGTGAAAATTGAGTTCAACAGATTTCGATAAGAGCGGTGACTCGAGAGAATGATATTGTCCTTGCATTAAACATCGAATAGCTGAAAGCCAAAGCTGGTACTTTGTAAATAGGAGTTTATGGAGCGTTCATAATTAACAATTATGTTTAGAATACATTTAATGGAGAGAGTGTTTCAGAGAAATTTCATGTTGCACCATAACTTTTGCTGGCAAACTATGCGAAACGTTTGCAAAGTTTGCTTAGTTTAATATTTACTAAACACAAGCGCTTTTATAAACAACAGCTGCACACAAAACGGATGGGTAGCTTTGATGTTTACGGTAAACAAAGCACTAATCCTTCCAAGGACATTTCACATACGGGTTGTCTCAATACCGAGAAAGGATTGCATTGAAGTGATTATGCAATATGCGTTAAATTGACTAAGGTTTCCCTCATCGTTCTTTGAATTAGTATTGTTGATGTTGCAGCCATACTAAAAGAATGTAGTAGTATCAATCTGCTTTATATTGATTTTTGAAGAAGGATCATATGAAGATCAAAAGTCAGAGAACTTGTCACGGACAAGTTCCTTGTGAACCTCAGCAGTTGCCTCCGAAATGAATATGCAAATTTGTATTAAAACAGGTAGAATCACCCCGAGCCAAGGTACTTTTGTAATTTATGCAATTATGAATATGATATACTCAATTTAACACCAATTGAAAACCTAGCATATAAGTTAGGATAAAAGCAACCATCCTTACAACCACAATAACCGCAGCAACAACTAGTCACGGCAGGCTATTATTCCACAATATGATGATGTGAAAAGAAATCAACCATAAACCCACGTACGAGATGTGTTCAAAAAGTATCGCGAATTTTGAATTTTCGCGGGTTACGTATATTCGAATTTTGATTTTTTTGTGGCGTTATGTTGGTACTCATGTCTATCACTTATGCCGACAAGCTCGGCCATTTGAATGTTCACTTGATTGGTGATAGCTGCTTTACTTGCACGTGTTTTCAATCGTCTTCGATTTTTACTTATTCAAAAAAATGGATCAAAGAACGTGTATCAAATTTTGTGTGAAAAACGAAATTAAGTGCGCGGATGCATTCCGAATGTTGACTGTGGCATACGGAGAAGCTACCTTGGACCGAAGCAACGTTTATCGGTGGTACAAAATGTTTTTAGAAGGCCGAGAAGATGTGAACGACGACGAGCGTGCCGGACGCCCGAGCACTTCAACAACAGACGAAAAAATTAATGAAGTGGAGAAAATGGTATTGGCCAATCGTCGAACCACCGTTAGAGAAGTTGCTGAGGACCTAAACATATCGATTTTTATCAACGATTTGGGCATGAGACGGGTCGCCGCGAAATTCGTACCAAAATTGCTCAATTGCGACCAAAAACAGCAACGCATGAACATTGCTAATGAGATGTTAAACTCTGTCCGCGACGAACCAAATTTGCTCCAGAGGGTCATAACTGGTGACGAATCGTGGGTTTATGGTTATGACGTAGAAACCAAAGCTCAATCATCTCAATGGAAGCTGCCGCATGAACCAAGACCGAAAAAAGCGCGCCAAGTTCGGTCGAATGTGAAAGTTTTGCTGACAGTTTTCTTCGATTGCAGGGGCGTGGTGCATCATGAGTTCTTGCCACAGGGAAGAACGGTCAATAAGGAATATTACCTGCAAGTTATGCGCAATTTGCGCGGAGCAATCCGCCAGAAACGCCCGGATTTGTGGGAGAACAAAAATTGGCTTTTGCAGCACGATAACGCCCCTGCTCACACATCGTTGCTTGTGCGCGAATTTTGGCCAAAAACAACACACTAATGATGCCGCAGCCACCGTATTCCCCAGATCTGGCCCCCTGTGACTTTTTCTTGTTTCCTAAACTGAAGAGGCCCATGAAAGGACGACGTTACGCTACGCTTGACGAGATAAGGACGGCATCGAAGGAGGAGCTGAACAAGATTTAAAAAAATGTTTTCTTGAAGTGCTTCGAAGATTGGAAAAACCGTTGGCACAAGTGTATAATATATCATGGGGATTACTTTGAAGGGGACAAAATAGATATTCATGAATAAATAAATAATTTTTGAAAAAAAAAACAAAATTCGCGATATTTTTTGAACACACCTCGTACACGTACAAAATCAATCGAACATCAATTAATCTAAGCGTGGAATACGAAACTTTGTAGATTTTCCTGCTCATCACGGCAGCTAAAATTAGTTGGAATTGAAAAACCATAAATTATAAACAATTACCTTTCATTATTGAGCCATGTTTAGCAGCCTTCAACAGTAGCTCCAACCAACTCACCAAAGAATCCTGAGCGGAGTGTGATACCAAAGCAGTTTTGATGGCCTGTTCGCCACTATTTAACGATATTGACGTTGGTCTAGCTTCTAATACATCAAACTCGGAGCTACTGACAGTGAAGGACCTACATTAAAGGATAATCACGCTAAAAAATGCTAAGCACAATATAATTTCAGCTCCCGAACTTGGTATTGCAACGAGTAAATATCAACAAACGAAAGACAATTGGCGTTTCGATCATGCACTACTAACAACGTTAAAAATAAAACAGAAACGAATTAAATAGAAATACAGCGAAAAAGCTCAGAGTGAGCATGCATGTCCACCTTCATTTTGAAGCATGTAAGGTTGAAGCCACAGAAAGTAGAAAATCCGAAAGTCTGATGGTAGTGAAAAATAAAGAAAGGTAAGGAGTACCGAAGGAAGGTAGAAGTTAAATTTGTGAATGAGAGAATGCAGGTAGGGCTGGAATCAGCAACAATTGTAGGGACGACCCAGACCCTGAGCATCCCATTCAGCTGGGATAAAAAGGAACATCAGCAGGGGTAATTGGGAGTCCGATCAAATATCCTTAGCGTTGAAGGTCCCAAGCACCTTATCGGACTCATTCCGAAGCTCATATAACACTTGCCCAACACGGCGACGAACCACTGCAGGAATAAAACGTGGAACAAGTTTAGCCGCAAATGTATTGGCTACTTTGCTTGCAGCAAAACCCCGCACAAAAAATTTATAGCCCTGGAGTAGCTTACGGGGGGCGAGCCTGAAAGTTGCAACGTTGAGCTCCCTTATGGGGGGCTTCTTTCTACTTAGCTCAGACACGGTCTTGTACAGCTCACAGGTGCTCACTGTTTGCCCCTGACCGTATTTCTTCATCCTCGAAAACATTCAAGCTTCTAAAGAGGGTGCACTCAGAGCCATGCGGGATATGGTGGAACCCGTACATGAGAAAGTAGGGTAAAAATCTCGTAGATTCATGAATCACCTTGTGGAGGGCAGAACCTAATTCCCAAAAGATTCTGTACGCGCTCCAAATATCGCACGACTGATTCTGCAGTGGCTCGTTATGAACTTGATATAATGGTCCAGGACCACAAACAACTGGGCGTTTCCCGATTTTGAACGGGGGTATGGACCCATGAGGTCCACAAACAGGCGCTGCATAGATTTCGCCGAGTCTCGAAGGAACTGGAAGGTTCGACCTATTTGCACGACAAGTAGCTTTGGATGTGCTGAATCACATCTTGATGCAAACTAGGCCAATAGCAATATCTTTGTAAAACTTTTGCTGTCTTACAAACTCCATGATGCAAGAAGCTCCAGGTATCGTCATGAGCTTGTACTATAAGAGCCTGTGGGTTACCCTCAGGAAGTCTGTGGGTTACCCTGTTCGGGGAGTATCCAAAGGCAGCATTATAGGAGAACCAATATATTCATGGCCATCAGCAAAGTAGAAATTCTGAAACTAATCAGCTTGCTTCAGAATTTGCTTCTTAAGATGTTTATACTCGGGCTCTGGAAATGCAAGTAATGAGCGAGGCCACCCACTCATTCTGTGAGCAAGATCTCGAAAACGCATCAGATACAACGTTATGGGCACCTTTTCGGTTTTCAGTTTGAAAATGAACCGTTGCAATTTCAGGCTCGCGCGAGCCAATCGACCAGAAAGGTCCGACTATTGCATGAGCCATTTAAATGTATCATGATCGGTAATGATGGTGAAAGGGAACCCTTCTATATACAAGGTGCGTTCCAAAATAAACGAGACTTTTGTCATAAAAATTGCAACAAAGAACAAAGAGCTAATATCAAATTTTGTTTTAAAATCGGTAAAACGTTTACCGAAACATTTGAATTGATGAAAAAAGTTTATGGCGATGATTGTCTATCTCATGCCAGAGCGGTTTACACGTTTCAGAGATGGTCGTGAGGACATAAATGATGATGAACATACGGGTTGCCCAAAATCAGTTACCGAAAACTCGATCGAAATTTTGCATGAATTTATCAAAAATGAGCCGAAATCATCGTTGAAATTCATGGAATCGGAGTTAAATATCTCCAGAACATCGATTTATCATATTTTAACAGATATTTGAGCTTACGAGAGGTCTTTGCACGCTTTGTTCCGCATAAGTTAACTGATAAGAAGCGTTCCAAACTAAACAAGACTTTTGTCATTAATTTTGTTTGATTTTTTGACTAGAAATCGCATTTCAATTATCAATCACTCACCGTATTTGTCAGATATGGCTTTCTGTGACTTCTACTTTTTCGGAAAATTGCATTTGGTCATGAAAGAAAAATGCTTTGCGTCCGTAGAGGGTATCCAAAAGGCTTGTACCGACATGCTGAAGGACATTCCGGTCAATGACCTGAGACACTCTTTCGAAAAGCTTTTGGATCGCGCAAAACTGTAAATCGAGGCCAGAGGAAACTATTTTGCATAAATAAACTCGAACTTATCAGAACAAAGCTCCTGTCATTTCTATTTTAGCTCAGTTTCATTTATTTTTGAACGCACCTTGTATGCCTTGGATCTTTTCACGCTTTGCACCGCAGCTAGGCATTCCGAATCGGTAATGTTAATGTTGCATTACGCAGCGTTGAGTTTCATCGTAATACATATGCGATTGGATTTACTCCACCTTCATCGTCTTGCTGGACCAAAACACTTCGATTACCCACTGTACTTGCGCCACATTGAATTTAGAAGTGCCTGGAGTGGAAACAAGCGATTGCTTCACTATATTGAAGGCACCGTTGGTAGTAGCAGTCCACTTAAAGGAGCGTTTACCCTTCGGCCAATTCGTTAGTGGACCGGTGACTGACGCAAAATTTGTAATAAAATGTTTGTATCATCTTGCCATGCCCATGAGCCGTCTCACGTCTTTGGCCGTTCGGGTTTCAGGATCGAAAATAATGTCTGAAACCTTGTCCGGGTTGGTGTCCAAGTTATTTGATTTCCTTCTTAATGAACTTGCCTTTTTTAGGGTTTTGTACTAAAATACAAAACCCTATTGCAATCACGACCTGTGTCCGTCTGTCCGTCCGTCCGTCCGTCCGTCCGTCTGTATGTCACAGCACTTTTTCTCCGAAACTATAGAGGCTACAGCCATAAAACTTTGTAGAAAGGTCAGAAGTGGTGACCTCTTGAAAGTTCAAGGGTGGAAAAATTTTTCCAAGGAGTTTAAGCGGGGTCTTCCCATATAGGGAGGTGGCCCCTCAAAAAAAAATTTTCACCATTGGTAGTCGAGTAGGGTGTCGTTGGAAAGGTCTCAATGAGATCTTTTCCAAACAAGTTTTAAAATTGCCTTATAAGTACCGAGGGGAGCAGGGGAAGGGGAAATGTACGAACTTTTCGCGTACCCCCCCCTCGCGATTGGACACCTTCCATCCGAAAAATCTGAAAAAAATAATGAATGTAGGCCTTCATGAGTACAACAACAACAAATACATGAGAAGTCGAAATTCACTCAACTTTGTTAGTAATAGTATGATTTATCGATTTTGTGTTTTCTTGAATAAAATCTAAACGGTACCCTTAAATTCGATAAAATTCAACAAACAGATGACTATTTCTAAGATTGATCTTTTCTGAAAGTTTCATAAAGATCAAATGGTATTTACCGAAGTTATAGCGAGTTGAATTTTCCTGTATTACTATGGAGCAATATGCCCTGTATTACTATGGAAACATATGGCTATGGAGCCATATGCGCTTTTTACCGACTTAGACACTACAGTTTTGCTAGAATTTGCATGAAAATTTCAGGAGTGATAGGTATCATGAAGATGAGTACATACAATTGAAACAAGTCGAAGAGGCAGGAGAGAGCTCCTAGCTAAAGGGCTTTGTAACCATTCTAGGATTCGAAAAATTGGCCGTGAATCGATGATTACAGTACAGAAGAGTGGCCCTTGAAAAAAGATTTCATGAAAGGTGGACGATATGAGTATCAATTGAAAGTTCTCTATGAGTGCTTTTCAAAACAGTTCTTAAACTGACAGTTTTTGCTTCAGTGGGGCACAGGGGGGGAAATACATGAAAAATGTGTTTCCTCCCTCGCGAAAGGACACCCGTGATCTAAAAAATCTGAAAAAATTATCAAAGGAGATATTTATGGGTATAACTATAACAAATACCTCAGAAGTCAAAATTCGTTTAACTTTGTTAATAATAGTATGATCTTCGAATTTCACATTTTCTCCAATAAAATCGTCTTTGACATGTTTCATGATTTTATTCGTTGCTGGTTACTGCATTTTGTAAGTTAAGTACAAAACCCTTCTGACATGAGCATAGGTCTGTCTACCCAACTTGTTTAATATTGATGGTCAAATTAGCGTTCCTAAGCAGTTTTGCAACAGTATTCAATAGTTCCAAGTGCTCATCCAATGTTGATTTCGTAACAAGTAGGTCATCTAGTTAAACAAATATCTTGTCCTGCGGCTCATGCGGTATTACTTTATACACCAACCGACACATCATTTGTCGAGGGTCAGATAAATCAAACGGCATGACCTTGAAATGGTACAAGGGCCTATCAGGAACAGTAAAGGCCATTTCCCTTACTTGCTTCATCTAACGAAATTGATCAGAAGGCACCCTTCAGGTCCAAGCAGGTAATGAACCTGATATTATGCAACCGTAACAACTGACCTTTAAGCAGCGGCAATGGATAAGCATCCTTAAAGGACACCTCGTTGAGGCATCTAGCGTAAAGACATAAGCGCACCTTCCCGGGTTTTCTGACAAGCGTCACAGAAGAGCTCCATGAACTCTGACTTTCTTCTATTACTCCAAAAAATAATATACGGTCGAATTCGTCATACAAAAGCTTGTGTATAATGGGTAAGACAGGATAGTGCCACTGCTTAATGGGTCGGGTAGAACCAGTTTCAGTATGATAAGATATGAAACTAATCCTCTTCAAGCCTTTCATATTATACGGCGGAAATTGTTGTTTGAGAAAGTCCAGTCGTTGCTGATCCTCCGGACTCAATAGGTGAAATTAAGGACTCGGAAGCGCTGTGGCTACTTTGATAGCGTTGACCTGAATTGCTGCTATTTTGAAAAGGTCCCAGAAGTCAATTCCAAGATAAACTGTGTGCATCAAGGAAGGCGTGACAAGCAATCTTATCGATTTGGTGGTGTTGTTAAATTGCGCCAATATGGTTACGTATCGCAGAATGGGTTCTTTTGCCCTGATGCAGTCTGGACATGAGCATGCATGGTATGCATATGCAAACCCAAGCCCGACAGTAGGTTCAAGGCTCCAGCTCCAAGGATACTGACACTGGCTCCACTATCAAGCAAGCCCATCAAACTGCGGTCCTTGATAAAAATCTCTGCACAGGGCCTCTTGTCGCCAGGAGCTGCAACAATTGACTACACGCAGGCCCACTTCAATAGACGCCTGGTAAAGTAATGCCTCCAGGATCTCCAAAAGCATCCCCTTAAGCGTCTTGTTCTAAAATAGGCGGTTGGTTCTCAATCATCACCCGCCATTTCATTATTTTTTACGTAGTACGCCCACTACTCGGCTTTATTACATCGCTAGAAACGGTGGTAAATCAGACATATGAGGCGAAGCAAAGAAGCTTGTGGGTGGGCACTGGTCTGGTATCTGGTTATTCACCGGGTGATGATGTTCCTGGAAGGAAGAAGGAATCTCACTTGAAAGGCAGCTTTGATAGCGGGTATGATATCCTGCTGCAGACCTTCCTTGAGAATTACACCAGGTATTCTCCAACTTATCAACAGCATTGGTGTTGGGAGGATACCTCCTGCGATGGTCAACCACTGGTCCACCTGAAAGTTACCAAACAGCTCCAACTCGAGTACAGTGATAAAATACCTCTAATACCGACGCAAATTCTAAGCCCACCAAATGATTCCTCATTTGTTCGTCCATGTTCCGCAATAGGATGGTCTGCATGTGAAAATTGACGGAAAGATTAATCTGGCCTCTGGAAATGCGCATCGATAGCACGCCCCATATCTACGTCGGTCCAAGAAGACCCAAATTGGTTCACGTGAAACTAGGGTTGAGCTGCCGGAATAACCAATACCATTCTTCTGCTGATCCTTTCAGAAGGATGTGAAGGCTAGATGCTCGTTCCTCCAAGGGTACATTAAAGTTTCTTGCCAATGTAGCAGCTCTGAAGAGGCATTGCTCAATATCAAGCAAAAGAACCACCACAATTAGTAGAAGAAGTGGAAGTTTGTCGAGTAAGGGACGTTATGGGATTCCATAATTTAAATGGATGCAATAAGTATTGGATAATTTAATTGGAAAATCAATAAATTAAATAACATCAACGAAACCTGCGAAATCAATGAATAACAGACGGACCACACAGACAACTTGAATAAAACAAATTGTGTTATAGATCACAGATGGACAAACAAACGATTCAGCAAAAATAAATTCGAAATTGAATAGCAAGCAGCAAAACAGAGATTTAAATAAATATATAAAATTTTACACCAACAAATTAATTCGGTTTTCCTAATCTAGATTGAGCAATAAAATTATCCTAGAAGTACAATCCTGCTCAACTCTAATAACCATCTAAATCAAACGCAATCACTGAATTTCAAACTTACTAAAATTTAATCAAAACTAAAGCCAACTATAAAATGAACGATCCTTAATATCAAAAAATGAATGAAAACAAAATGACAACCTAAATAATAAAAATCAAAACACAATAACCTATTACTAAACTAAATTGAATAACTTTAAAATCCACCAACATTGAATTCCCTCCGAACTCAAAATTTAACTATTCTACTCTGCGAACTTTATCTAAGGCCAATCACACACAAAGTCAATGAAAATAGCAAGATAAATGCAAACAAGTGATTGCAATGGAAGAGCCTCAGTATTGTAAGAAAGGATTATTTAAAAAAATTGGTAGGCTGTAAAGTCGGTTTACGGACGATAATTTTACGTGATAACATCATAAGAAAACATTGATGAAAACCTGCATACTTTTATGAATTAATTGAATTATTATTACTGAATTATCATTATTTTGTATAAAACAAAGCATACATTTATTTGCACTCGTTAATTGAAATATTTTTGCCGCAGTTATTGTTGTAATAAATAATGGAAACCACATTAACTTTTCACTTCATTTTATAAACAGTTGACAAAACAGTTCACGTGTAGGTTGTGTGCTGCCGCTGTCTCACTTCTACTCGAACGCATTGGCCGCTGGAGTCAAAAAGAGATAGATGCGTCACAAGCTGAACGTTTATGCCAATCGTACCTCTATCGCTTGTTTCGTGCTTTCGCTTGCACGCTCAGCTCAGGCGGAACGTGACAATGAGTCAGCGTTCATCGATTTATAAGATGTTATCACGTCAAAACATTTTAATTTAAAGATAATTCATGAAAATGTAACCCCCAAAATTATCTTCCCATATAAGGAAAAGCAAAGGTAATAAAATTAGATGAGGGTTAAAATTTCCACAAGACACAAAGTCGACAAATCACCTAGCATAACCATGAACTTTGAATGCAGACTTCCCTCTAATTGTCACCACAAAGGGCCAACTACGAGGCAACAATGGAGCACTACGAACTTCATAATGTGTCGTACAAGAGTCGCATAAATCCCAAAATTAAAACCAGAAGGATGATGTAAGGACAGAAAGAGTTGGCTAACTTCTACAGTTGAATCAGAGTCCAACAATCCCGTGCCGGGAAATACAGCCAATGACTTGAAATTCAGTTAATCCCAACCGACGCCCACACTGCGGTAGCATGGCTGCTGGCGTAGCCAGTGAGGACTGTAAAACATAAAACCCCGTGATCACTTATCATCCAATATAAAAAAAATATCTACTTGCAAAAGCTCTAAATTGAAAAAAAAAGAAATGCAAAGGGGGAGGAAAATTTCCCAGAAATGTTCAGACCACTTTTCATGTCAGGCACTTTAGATAGTCAACCCCATTCAAATTAACAATTGCAATAAATTCAAAACTTAAATAAAATGATTGAAGGATTCAAGCGACAAAAATTAAAACCAACAAAAACCAATTTTGGGTGGCATTCTGTTGTAACCACGGAAGTCACAGACATTCGTTTCTGGCAGAGAGGTGCGTAGCCCGAGGAGGCATACTGCACGCGGCTAGCACTTAGTCATGTCGTTGGTCTTCCGTAACACCCTCTGCCTTTGCGGTGCCACTGTAAACCTTCCACAAAGAGGAAAAGACCGGAAAGGAGGGGGTTATCTTAAGAAATAAAGGATTATTTTCATATAAAAAAGGAAGAAAAAAAAGGTAGGAGTACCCGAAGGTAGGTAGAAGTTTAATTGGTTAATGAGAAGAAAATAAGCAAGAAAAATATCTGACAAGCAAAATCTAGATGTTGCCCGCGACGGAAGGAGCGTTTGGCTTAGTTTTCGTTTTAATTTCTCCAAAAGTTTTCCAAAAACTGTTGAGCTGAAACGGGGCACCACCATTGCGACTGATACTCATATTGTACAATTGACCCGAAAGTGAACACAAAGATCATTGATAATAAAACTAAGGAAAATATTACTCGTGGAAGAGGATGAAAATAGGTACGTGTCACTTGAAAAACAACATGCTCATTTGAGAAATAAAATTAACCTGTACACCGCAACAGAAGACTCTAACAATCTCCAAATTGGAAGTTTAAACTCATAAATTGAAGCATGATTACGAACAACTTCGTAATAGTATACATCGTGGTGCAGAATAGCAAGAGCTTTACACAGAATGTCTAGCATTACATGAAGAAGTTTGACGTCGTCCCGAAGAATGCATACAACTCAGAGCAATTTTAGTTCGAAACAGCCAACTCTTAAAACCATTGAATTAATTAAGTGTTCGGCCACATTGCGATTTTCCTGTCGTAACCAGTGATTTTTAGACGCAAATACGAACACACTGCGACAAGATTTGCAAAGGAACTTCAGGCATGCGCAGAACTAA
The DNA here is from genome assembly GCA_963969285.1 of Odontomyia ornata. NCBI lineage: Eukaryota > Metazoa > Arthropoda > Insecta > Diptera > Stratiomyidae > Odontomyia > Odontomyia ornata. Next base: position 35,372,674 of record OZ017739.1, read on the forward strand.
TATGCTCGTTTGAAGGTATGTCTTTGCCAGGAACACATGCGCTAACTCATATGTGTGCTATGCAAGAAACTTCCGTGCACATCAGCGTCAAATGTCTAAATGATGTGCGCCTGCGCGAGTATCACAAAAACTACCTACTAAACTGGTTTTAGGAAAAATCGCAAATTCCTGCGACTGCCGACCTGAACAAAATTGTCGAAAATCGCAGTGTGCGGGCTTCCATTTAACCATGTGTAACTTGCGGCAGAACTGCGACTATATAGTCGTAGTCTGACGCATCCCTAAGGCGTCGAACTAGGGGAGACTTGTCAACCACTGAAGTTAGCTAATAGACAACTTGAATCGGAATTGACTGCTCTCACCAAAGAATAAAATGCACGCATAGCCGAGTTAGTGAAACACAATCATGATTTGCGCAGTCAACTGAATCAGTTTAGGCCGTATAAAATAGAAAAATTAGAATGAGGTTAATTTAGAGGCATTGAAGCAAAATCCAAGATATATTTGGTTTGAATGAGAATAATCGCTATGCTGATTTGCAAAAACAAATGGATGGCACAAATAAACATTACCTATAGATCGAACTATCTGCCACAAGCATTCAGCACATTCAGCTCGTAAATTGGACAAGATGGCTTTGAAGAAATTCCTGCAGGAGGTAACAATTGGCGGTGGCTGCATAAAGAAGTGGAATAAGGGGGCCCCTGGTTAGCTGAGGAAATAGGAGACGCTAAGTAACGTTTCATTTGTCATTAAACAATTTTGTAGATGAGAATTACTTTGAAGTAATACATACTCGTATAGTAAATAATTCTTAACATAGAGTTTATATTTTCTTGGCTTCATATATATTTAACTTTGATTTTACAGCGTGTGAGGGGTTCGAATTCAAAATACACATTTCGGGTCGTTAGTCAGGTGAAGAAGCCTGGAATATTATTCGAAGTGGTAGTGTTCGCCAAGTTGAGTGTTCGGCCAGTGGATTCTGAAGTTTTTTGTCCTATCTCCCCGTGATACCGGTAAGGGTATCCAAAGTTCCTTTTTTTTCGGTGAGGAAACCTAAAGTTTTTGTGGTGGCGGAACTGCCTAGCAGAGCGTAGGTGTTAAAAAGTTAGCCATCGCGGTTAAGTGTCTACGAGCGCCAAACGAATTAAGGGTGTTAATATTGTTCCGGTCGGTCATTTTAAAGTTTGGACAGGCTTTGAGAGGCGTGGTCAACCTTATGAGTGGTGCTCAAACCCGTCTTCGGATGAATTGGTCAAGACTGGAGAGCCACAGCTGGAGTAGTCCCGATAAAATTGTGGGGGTGGTAATGAAGCCGGCAACAAAATCCACGTATTTATAAAAGTAAAGTGAAAGCAGTGTTAAATTTTTTCTATTAGCGATTGTGCAAGAATTTATGAACTTGGCTCGGAAGTGCTAGTGGTAATTATTAGGCTCAGAACTTATCCCCAAAAGTAGGAAGAAAAGGTGATGAGGCAGGTTAGGCTCCTGTTGGCTCCTAGTTAAGCTCCTGGTTAAGGGGAATTTACTATTGTGATAGGAATTTTTGCTTGGTGTTTTTTTCTTTCCTTTTTCAGAGTATCATAGATTCTAATTGTAGTTATCTCTGGAGGGTTGGTATCTTGCTCGCTGACTCAAGGGGCACAGGGAGAGCGAGTGGCACCAGGCCGTCTTCAACGAGGCTACCCGGGACCAAGGCGCATCAATCGGCGTAGCCTCCATCCGAGAGGGTAACAAACTACCGTAGAAAAAAGAATGCATTTGGAACGTGCTTGAGCGCAAATCTATAAAAAATGGAAACGGGATAACTCAAACGTTGCTGATAACAAGACATCCGTAAGGTAGAAAACTTTCCCGCAGGGGGGATGCCGGTCGACAAGAGCACTCTTGGAGGCTAGCATTCTTTGGGGAATTCCGCCCCCACGTATCCGAGGAAACTCCGCAGGGGGAATGCCGGTCGACAAGACCACTCTTGGAGGCTAGCATTCTTTGGGGAGTTCCGCCCCCACGTACCCGAGGAAATTCCCGCAGGGAGAAAGCCGGTCGACAAGAACATTCTTGGAGGCTAGCATTCTTTGGGGAGTGCCGCCCCCACGGACCCGAGGATATGGGGAGTGCCGTGAGGTTCCCTCCTGGGATGACAGGTAACGACTCTTATTGTATCTGGACTACGCTTTGGACAACGAACTGGAATTGACGCTTTGGGCTGGCGAATGTGATGGTTTGGACCTAGTTGCTTTGCACAGTAGCGCCGAGGTGAAACTCGTGTGTGAACGGCTCCAATTCAACTATCATACCGTCTCCGTCCCGGTAAAACCTTGGCAGGCCTCGGAGTACGTTCGAAGTTCGCACCATTGGGTTGGTGGTGTAGGTTCGGTTGAGACGGACTCCCGATTAGCGCTGGTCTGGCTCTGAGCACTTGTCCCCATAAGGGCTTCTGCCAACCCTCGCATGGCCTCCCTGCTCTGCAAAGATAACCACGGGACCAAAAAGGCGACTACACACACAAACGGAGATAGCGGCTCCGAGAGGGGACCCAATAAAATGGAGCAAATAAAATCAACAGATCAAAAACATCCAACAAATGAAACCACAAGCAAACAGGACGCTAGCACGGAGAACCCTTTCAAGCAAAAACCGCTGTTTGTCAAGAACACCGATAAAACAAGTCACCGATTGCGGGGGGAGGCAGCAAACCCCAGAAACACTGTCAAAGTCAACATCACAGGTTAAATCATCGGAGACAGACCACAGATGGACTAACGAACGAAAGAAGGCAGAGTGCGTTGTGCAACCTGGCATCATTGCGGCCTTTGGGCGCAGTAGAAGGACTATGCGCACCCCGGAGCGCCCAGTGCAAGACGTACACAATCCGGATCAAGCTGCGACACCAACAGAGGCCAGTGTAAGACTGGGGGAGGGAGAAGTTTTGCCGTTGGCCGACGCCACTTCAAACGCGACCCAAGCGATAGAAGCAAAAGGGCTAGGAAATGGGGGCCTCTCCCAAGAGGTGGCGCCAAATAACACAATCGCTCTTGACCGCGCCGAAGAGGAGCGGCTTACTCGGAAAGCGGGGAATATCGTCAAACAACTGAGGGCTGCCTGCGAAGTGCAGAAAAACATAGGCAAGAGTGTCAAGAATGGCATTCTTGAACTGGAGGAGCTTTTTGGCCGCATAACGCACTACAGGCGGAGGTGGCTTGCAACCGAAAAGCACCAAAAAGACACACTCTCCCTCGAGGCATCAGTGGGTCCTAGCAGCAGCAAAAGAATGGCCGGTAGCCCAATTGAAGGCGACCGTGAGAAAAGGAGGAAGGACGAGACCATAAACGAAGTTGACACTCCAGGCGAGGAGTTTCATGTGGTGCGAAACAAGGCAGCGAAAAAAGCGGCCAAAAAGCTACTCGTAGAAAAAACAGACAAAGAGCTCAACCACGAAAAGAACAAAGAACTCCCCGATATACCACAGAATACAAAAAGCAAACCGCGGCGCAAACCCTTATGAGAGGCACTGCTTATTAAACCAACTAAGGGCCGAACCTACGCAGGTGTCCTCCGTGAAATTAAAGGAGCGGTCAAGCCAGACGACACCAAAACTGCCATCAAAGCAGTTCGACCAACCCGGACCGGTGGCTTGCTGGTGGAATTCGGGCCAGAGGCCACAAACAAAGATGCATTCCGTGACGCGGTTCAAAAGGTTCTTCGAGATGCGGCAACGGTTGCCTCGCTCGAACCAATGGCCACCCTGGAAATCAGGGACCTCGACTGCGTCACGGACAAAACTGAAGTAGAGGATGCCATTAGGAGGGAGTTCCCCAGCTTAAGTGAAGTCAAGGCAAGATTGACACGTAAAAACACAAGGGGGCAACGCATGGCTATTGTCGAACTAGCTGATAAAGACGCCCAGCAAATCCTGGCGAAGGGCAAAATTAAGATAGGTTGGGTGATCTGCAGGATACGGAGAAGAACGATCCCTATCCGCTGCTTCAGATGCTTCGAATACGGACACACCGCGTATGGCTGTAGGGGACCCGACAGGAGATCTCTGTGCTACAAATGTGGTGAAACGGGGCACAAAAGGAAGGAGTGCACGAACGAGGCAAAATGCATTCTTTGCAAGGATGCTAAGCTAGCACCCGGTGACCTCAAACATGAGCCGGGGACAGGGAGATGCTGGGTTTTCAAGGAGGCCCTAACTAAAGCCAAATCGATACTCAAATGATCCGTATCCTGCAGGTCAATTTGCACCGAAGCACAAACGCCCAGGACCTACTTGAACAGTTTGCGAGGGATAAGAAAGCTGACCTCCTGTTGCTGAGCGAGCAACATCATAACAAGGACTCGCAAGCGTGGTACCCTGACAAATCTGGTACCTCGGCCATCTGGGTTCGAGACAGCGCCCGCCTTCAGGTGCAGGGCCATGGACGCGGGGATGGTTTTGTGTGGGTGCGGTGTTCAGGGATAACATATTTCAGTGTTTATCTGACGCCTAACGAGGTAATGCGATCTTTTCGAACCAAACTCGATGCCCTGGAGGACGCTGTCTCGAACACAGAGGGCCACATGCTGGTCGGGGGAGACTTCAACGCTAGAGCCACTGAATGGGGTATACCACAATCCGACCCAAGGGGAAAGCAAATCTTGGACATGGCGGCCAGAACAGCGCTTTTTGTCCTAAATACTGGTAACACCCCTACTTTCGGCCGCTGGGGTTGCGTAGGAACCATACCCGATGTAACACTCGCTTCGGAGTCCCTGGTACCCAGAGTACACAACTGGCGAGTACTAGAGGACTACTCGGCTAGTGATCACCAGTATATAGCTGTTGAGATTCACGACGGTGCCACTCTGCGTGCATATGCCCAAACTTCAATCCTCGGATGGAGGACTGGGAGGATGGACGTTGAGAGGTTTGCTGACGCGCTTACGGCAGGCGCACCGTTGCTGGGAGCTCCGCCAGGGAGTGGAGGGCCTACAGCCAAGGACTTGGTGAACTCAACTATGAGTACCATCATAGCTGCTTGCGAGTCTTCCATGCCCCGTCGGAGACCCCGACATAGTAAGCCTCCAGTATACTGGTGGTCAAACGAGATCGCCGAACAAAGAAGCGAGTGTCACAAACTTTGGCGAGAGGCCCAGTGGGCGCGAACACGGGGGGAGGCAGACACTAGGCTAGCAGCATACAGGTCCGGCAGGAAATATCTTCGCAGGCTTATTAACAAGAGCAAGGCCCGATGCTGGCAAGACCTCGTGGACGATGTAAATAGGGATCCGTGGGGCCTTGGCTACAAGCTGGTCATGGGGAAACTTGGTGCCCTACGGAAGCCTTGTATACATGACGCGAAAGAGATGGACGCGATAGTGCGGGGACTCTTCCCCGCCCATCCCGTCCGTGTTGACGCTGTCCATGGTGAAACAGCAGTCGAGTGCCCACTCTTCACACAGCTGGAACTGGAGGGGGCAGTCCTCTCCCTGAAAGCGAGGAATGCTGCAGGTCCAGATGGTGTTCCAGCTGAGGTGTTGCGGCTCGTCTAACACCATTGTCCTGACTTGCTGCTCAGCACATTCAATGCTTGCCTACGGGACGGGGTTTTCCCGGTACGATGGAAGGTGGCGAGGCTCGTGCTGGTCAGCAAGGGGAAGGGAAATCCCGAATCGCCGTCTGCATACCGCCCGTTATGTATGCTAGACACGGCTGGGAAAGTGCTAGAGAAACTCATCAAGGGAAGACTCACTGACGCGATTCGTGCTGCTGGGGACCTATCTCCTCGGCAGTACGGCTTTAGAGCAGGACGTTCTACCATTGATGCGATTGCAGAGGTGGTGAACGCGGTCCAAAAGGCAGAGGCATATAGTCGCACCAAGCGACGGATCGTCCTGTTGGTGACACTCGACGTCAGGAATGCCTTCAACTCCGCTAGATGGGTGGATATTCTGGACACGCTGGAAAACTCTTTTCAAGTTCCAGAATATCTAATGCGGCTTTTGAGGAACTACCTAAAGGACCGAAGCCTGCTCTATGACACGACACAGGGCCAACGAAGGATGGAAATTACATCGGGTGTTGCCCAGGGATCTATCCTTGGTCCGGACCTGTGGAACGTGTCTTACGACGGGCTACTGAGACTTGAGATGCCAGATGAGTCGCGCTTGGTCGGCTATGCGGATGATGTTGCGGCTCTGGTCGCCGGACGCACCGTTGAACAAGCGCAACTTAGGCTAGGTATGCTAATGCGCCAAGTGAGGGACTGGATGACTGCTCGCGGGCTCAATTTAGCACTGGAGAAAACCGAAGGGGTCATCTTGACAAAAAAGAGAATCCCTAGAGTGAGGATGATCAGTATTGGAGATATACAGGTCGAATCGAAGCCAGCGGTGAAGTACATGGGGCTACTGATCGACTCGAAGATGAGTTTCTCTGAGCGGATCGGGGCAGCGGCTGAGAGGGCTGCTTCGGGAATATCGGCCCTGAGTCGACTTATGGCCAACGTAGGAGGACCCAGCCCATCAAGAAGACGCCTCTTGATGAGTGCTGTAGGGTCAGTGCTAATGTATGGAGCAGAGGTGTGGGGCGACGCCCTCAGCAAGGAGGTATACCGAAAACGATTGGCACAGGTACAGAGAAGAGGAGCACTGAGAATTGCATCTTCGTATCCAACAGTCTCTGACTCGGCGGTGAGAGTGATTGCAGGCGTGATACCTGTCGCCCTCCTTGCTAGAGAGCGCCGCGCTATTTACCTGCGCCGAAACGAGGATGCGAGGGAGATGGTTGTCCGCGAGGAGAGACAACGCTCACTCAACGATTGGCAGCAGTCTTGGAGGAATTGTACGAAGGGAAGGTGGACTGCGCGCCTCATCCCGGATGTGAGACCGTGGCTAAATCGAAGGCATGGTGAGACTGACTGCTATCTGACCCAGCTTTTGAGCGGGCACGGGTGTTTTCAGTCTTACCTGCACAAGATCGGCAAGTCACGGTCTCCCGATTGTCGGTTTTGCCAAGGAGAGGAGGACAATGCCTGTCACACATTTTTTGCGTGTACCAAATGGGCCAGGCTGCGAAGGGAACTCTACAGGGAGACGGGAGAGCTCACCCCGGATAATATAGTTGCGGTGATGCTCGAATCGGTTGACAAATGGAACCAGGTGGCACATTATGCTTGGGCAGTCCTAAAATATAAAAGGGACTCACAGCAGCCGGGGCCACTGGGGCTGGGGGATCGCTCTTCTGGCAATGTCTCTTCCCCTCTCCCCTCCCGCTAGGAAAGGGACTCCCCAGCTTAAAGGCGCCCCACGGCGTAACAAAACGAGACCTGGCCCGAAGTAATGTGTCAAACGGTTCCAGGCTAGGTTCTCAGATTGACAGGGGAGGTGTTTAGTGGGTAGTCCAAAGGTATCCTCCATGGGAGTCCCACACTGCCAGACTCGGCGGGCATAAATGCCTACACCTCGCTACCACAAAAAAAAGGTAGAAAACTTAATAATCCTTTACTCTTTACTTCATCCACGCTACCCTACTAACTTGCCTAACCTTGCCTTCCCTCCTACAGACCTTGGCACTGGTACTAAAATTTTAAGATCTGATTTGAAAAATTTCTATTCAGACAACACTCAGCTGCCTTTGATGAATAATATTTTTTTTGCTCAGGTCATAACATAGATCTTTTTACAAAGTTTGATGATTAACAAGCGGAGGTCCGTATACAGCTCGTGATTTCAATGAAGTTTTTTTATTTTAGGATGAAATCCTAAGCTTACGATGAAATTCGAAAGAATTTCAACTTTTCTCTCTTTGTTTCCAAGATATTAAATATTTATAGAACGTACTCGTGGTTTTTTACGGTTTGCTTTTATGAAAAGGGACATACATTCTTCGTACGTTATTTTCAGCAATTACCCTGTATATGAGCGGTCCCCGTAAATTCTTAAAAATAATATCAGAAAAGGTTTTCACTCTTCCGACACCTTTCTCAATATTTGGTACGTTTAGCTTGCAGGATCACAGAAAAAACTTATTGTGATTAGATACACCAAACAAAAAAAAAACATCTTAGAAACTGTTTATGGCGTTTCTTCTTCTTCTTCTTAGCACTACAACCCCTCTCGGGCCTTTGCTTTCTGGCATTTAATCAATCAATAAAACTTCACAGATTCGTTAAAAAGTTCATATGATAACATTTTAAAAATTCCATTACCTCAAAAACATCAAATATTGACTCACTTTTCACTTCTCTCTCATCTTTTCCACAAATTGACAACTCCCTATCCTCATTTTTACTTTAGCAACATCAACAAAATTTTATTTTCTACTGGGAAAAAGTTGAATTTAATTTACCAACCTCAGCACATCATCTCCTTCGCATGAATAAAATATTTATTTTAGGTCTTCGTCTTCCAAGAAAATCTCTACTTCTCTCAATGTATGTAGTTGGAAACTGATAAAATTACTGTAAGCATTAATTTAAAGCATTGGCAAACACTTTCTTGTATGTATCATGGTAGGAAAACTCATTCTTTCGGTAAGATTTAGACAAACATTTTATTGATTTTAAACACTTGGGCCCTTTCAAATTTTATGTTTTGTATTTTTCTTCTTTTTGAACACTTTCCCTACACGCCATGAAATCCTTTCATGTAACAATATGTTGAGGAAGATTTTGATGGTTCGTTTAAAAATGCGGGTCACGTTCTTTTACTGCATACGAGTAAGCCGTCATATTTTGAAGTTACATTTATTTTCGTCGGAGCGTATAGTTGTGTAAAAGTCTGGATTGAAATGTATGGAAAAAAGTTACATCCTTTTGGATGTTTTCTTTTTTTATAGAGGAAGTTATCGTTCAAAATGTATTGACTTTAATTGACAATGATTTATAGTTTGGATACACGGCCAGATGTTGCATGAACCGATGCTCATATGCGTTTGGAAAAGTGAAGGGTTATGTGATACTTGGAGTAAATGGCAATTCCATAAGTAGCAAAATTTTTTGAATATTCTATTATAATTTATATTGAATTTTAATTTAAAACACATAGTTTCAATTATATTTCACAAGGTTTATTACTTATCAGGTCAAGCTCATGGTTACGACTAAAAACTTAATTCAATTTTACAATGTATTAATAGTATGAAAGAGAAAGTATAGTAATGATAGTACAGTAAGTAAATGCAAAGAGAGGATATGATACATACATAGTATTTGATTGTATTCCAATACCCCCACTCAATAAAATACTTGGTTAATTATGACAACAATTCATAACTTTAGTTTTTAAATATGTAAATTTTTCTTTAGATAGTCCTTTTGTTAGAATATCTGCTTTCATTTCATTAGTTGGAACAAAAATAATATTAATTACACCAGCTTCATTTAATTCTCGAATATAGTGATGTCTTATATCTATATGTTTTGTTCGCTTATTTGTTGTGTTATTCTTTACTAAATTTGCAGCTCCTTGGCTATCAGAAAATACATCAATTGGCAATTTAACATAATTATTCAAGTATAATTCATTTAATAAGCCTTTTAGAAATACAAGTTCTTTAGATGATTGGCTTAATGCCGTGTACTCTGCTTCTGCACTGCTTAGCGCCACTGTCGGTTGCTTTTTTGTTTCCCAGCTAACTGGTCCATTAGCTAGCTCGAACAGGTAGCCAGTGTAAGACCTTCGGTCTGTTGAGTTGCTTCCCCAGTCCGCATCTGCATAACAAATAAGAGACTTTCCTGTTTTCTGGAAATATAAACCATGGTTGGTTGCTGCCTTCAAAAACCTTAAAATTCGTTTAGCCGCGTCGAAGTGCTCCTTGTGAGGCTTCTTATTAAACTGCGACAAGTAGCTTATGGTGTACATGATATCTGGCCTCGTGTAGATTCCCAAGTACATCAATGATCCTACAGGATTCTGCTTTGCATTGCTGTAGCTGAAGATTTGTTTCAACGGGTGTTGAAACCTCCTTGCAGTTGGTCATATTATACTTTTCCAAAAGGGCTTTAATATAATTCACTTGTGTTACAGACACATTATTTTTATTGCGATTAATTTCAAGTCCAAGTATATATTTTAGTTCATCTTTATCATCAAGTTCAAATTCGCGTTTTAATTGATCTTTTACATTATTAATTTTATTTAAGTCTTTTGACAAAATAATTATGTCGCTCACATATACTGCTATTATTATTTGCTTATCCTTTATGTAAACACACGGATCAGATTTTAAGCGTTCAAATTTCATTTTTTGTGTTAGAACATTATTAAGGGCTGTATCCATTCTCTACCGGATTGTTTTAAACCGTATATGCTTTTATTTAATTTGCACACTTTATTTATATTATTCGCGAAACCTTTAGGTTGTTCCATAAATATTTCGGCGTTTAGTTTGCTGTTTATATATGCATGTTTAATATCGATCTGATGCATGATAAAGTTTTCTTCAATTGCAATGGCTATCAGCACTCGTAGAGTCGAACTTTTAAACACAGGACTAAAAGTTTCATCGTAGTCCATCAGATATTTTTGATTAAATCCTTGCGCCGCTAATCTCGCTTTGAATTTTTCGATTTCACCATTTTTATTATACTTTGTTCTGTAGACCCATTTCGATCCTATTATATTTCTATCCTTCGGACGATCCACTAATGTCCACGTATTGTTTTCAATTAGAGAGTTAAACTCCTGTTCCATTGCTTTTATCCATTCCTTTTGATTTGGACTGTTTATTGCTTCACAAAAGTTTTCGGGATCTTGACATACACTAATGTTGTTTAACTGCAATCTTACTGGTTGTTTTAATTTCTCTCTATCGCGCAACACAATTTCGGACTTCGGTGTTGAGAAATCTTCGTTCCCTTTGTCCTCATCGAGATCATTATAATCATCATCCTCCTTGAAAAGCTGTTGTAATGCAGTGTCTGCTTGCGCCTTGAGATCCGATCCTTTTTCCACTTGATTTGAGTCTTGCGGATGAGCTAACGGGGAAGTCTTGAGATCCGATACTTTTTCCACTTGATTTGAGTTTTGAGGATGCTCTTCATCTTCTGCTGGGAATTGGCTAATGAATACACTGCTTGGCTTAACATCTTCGAAGAATTTAACATCTCGCGTGATAATTATTTTATTAGTTTGCTTATTCATCACCCTATAGCCCTTCTGTTCCTCCGAGTATCCGCCTAAAATGTACTCATGTGCTTTCGGAAGAAACTTATTATTCCGCTGACCGCTTCTCATTGCGATAACTTTGCTACCGAAAATCCTCAAATGATTGACGGTTGGTGTTTTGTCATAATACATTTTGTATGGTAGTAACCCATTTATCGTTTTACTCGGACACCGATTTCTAATATAAACAGCCGTACTGACTGCCTCGCCCCATAATTTTTCGTTCAAATTGTGTCTCGCCATCTCAACCAGGGTGCGACTCATTCGCTCGGCGGTTCCATTCTGTTGCGGTGTATATGGAATGGATGTCTGATGCTTGATTCCGTTTACTTTCAAGAAATCTTTGAATAAGTTATTTTTATACTCACTGCCATTATCAGTCCTTAATGCTTTGATTTTAAAGCCAGTTTCATTTTCGGCAACTGCTTTGAATTCTTTGAATCGGGCTAACGCTTCATCTTTTGATTTGATCAAGAAAATTTTGGTGAATCTACTTTTATCGTCAATGAATGATATAAAATATTTTGCTCCGCCATACGATGAGCAACTAGCTTGGCAAATATCGCTATGAACGAGCTCCAGTAGATCCTTCGCCCTGTTTTCACTTCGCTTAGGAAAAGGCTTTGCAGCAAGTTTTGCTCTAGCACAAGTTATGCAATCAAAATCGTCAGTTTCCACGTTTGTTATGCCACGCACTAGTTCATTTTTTATTATAATATTTAAATCACTTTTATTTAGATGTCCTAGTCTTTTATGCCATTTAACAATTTCAAGGTTTTTAGCACTGATTGCATTCAGTTGATCACTTTTACACTCTATTATGTATAAACCATTTCTATTAGTTGCACTTAATATAGTTATTCCATTTTTCTGAACATAAGCTTTGTTTTTTACGAATTTCACTATACATCCACGCTGTACTGTTTTAGATACTGATACGAAATTCATTTTTAACGATGGGATGTACAATGTTTCAGTTAAATCCACTCCTCCATATATTGTATTGATTGACGCTACATCGCTGATACTAGTTGTCACTTTTCGTTGGTCCGCTAGTTCTATTTCGGCAACAATTTTATGTGTTTCAGTAAGCAAATGCTTTTTGTTAACCATATGGGAACTCGCTCCACTGTCTAAGCACCACAAGTCAGTTGATTTACTGCAATTGTAGACTGATGCGAAAAGAACCTGTTTAGTATGAGTGTTTTTGTATCTACACTCATTTGCGTAGTGCCCTTTACGCTTGCAAATGTAGCATATACCTTTCCTTTCCTTTCCTTGCATTGAGGGATGTTTCCTGAAGAGGGTAAATAAAATTTAATTTATTCAAATTCTTTTTGTTACATTTGAAAATTACTTAAAAGAGAGAATGGTCAACATTCCTCAGCCCGGATTCTGAAAAGGTGTACTGGAAGGCAGTTACCTACTATGAGAGTGTCACAGATCAATTTAAAAGGAGACTAAAACATCATGAGTTCATGCAAATAATCGAATCAAGTAGCAACAATTAGCTGAAAAACATCTTCGGGTCAACTAAGGATAAACGGTAACCACACGAGAAATCAGGCATCTACCGGACAAAATGCCCCGACTGTCACGAAGTTTACATTGGACAAACTAGAAGATTAATCAACACTAGGGTGCGAGAACATTTAAGCAAAGTAAGTGCAGCGAGGAAAAAAGGAAAGAAGAATAATTTTAGATCAGCAGTAGCGGAGCATTTTATAGCTCAAAGACACGAAATCACAGTGGATGACGCAACACCAATACGAGAAGCGGGAGATGCAAGAGAACTGGATGCAATGGAAAGTCTCGCCATTACAAGAGAAAAAGCCGTGGTAATGAACAACGACGCAGGTAATTGTAAATCCTGGCTCTTCTAGCTAAAGGAAATAAAGCAAATTTTAACTAACCTCTTTAGAAAACATCCTTCGATGTAATCAAGGACTTAATATATGTTGAATAATAATGAATATTACATGGAAGATGAAACACATCGTTAAATAAACGTCTAATTTATTATGTGGTCATGTCTAAAACTAAAAACTTAAGTATAATTTACAACGATACCAAAAAAGCATATCATAGTATGTGTATGTAGTGAGTAGCGAAGGAAGAGTTAGCCTTTATTTTCTACATCTTCCGCCCGCGGCTTGCCTTGCAACTCTAGTGGATAAATCATCTGTATCGGACGACGGATTGTTGAGTCATCAGCCAGTTTTAACGAACATGCGCGGATTCGTTTGTCCTGACCCGGATAAACACTTTCGGTTCTAGCAAATCACCAGCCGATTCGCGGTACAGCAAGTTGGCATAAAAGGACAACATCTCCTTCGTTGACAAATGATGGGAAGATTTGTTTCTAATGATGTTGTGCACGAAGTATCTTTAGATATTCATTTGCCCATCGCTTGGACAATGAAGACAATGATTTCAACCTAGACTTCCAAATTGCTTGTATCTCCTAATTCGTTGCATTTGTGATTTCACTGCTTTCGTTGCTAGATCTAACTTGCGGTAAATAGCATTTGAGGAATGAATTAGGTGTAAGTGGTGTCATATCGAGGGGGTCGTCGCTAACATATGTGAATGGTCTTTAATTTACCACATCTTCCGTTTCAATAAGCAAGGTTTGTAATTGTTCATAGTTTCACTTAGCTCGACCAATTGATATCTTCAAAATGTCCTTAACCACATGAATTAATCGTCCTCAAAATCCTCCCCACCAAGGAGCTCGTTCGATAATAAACTGCCATTTTATGCGCCGCAAGCTAAAAAATGCTTGAAACTTTTTATTTTCAAAATTTCTTCGAGACCAGAGAGCACAAGGGATGCTCTTTTAAAAGTTTCAGCGTTGTCTGAGTAAATGATGCGTGGGCTTCCTCTTCTTGCAACAAAACGCCTTATGACTAAAAGGCAATTCTCGGTAGAGAGACTAAGCACACTTTCTAAATGAGCTGCTCTCATCGCTGCGCAAGTGAAAAGCATTACCTATACTTTTCTCACATCATCTCGACTCGTTAAGTTCGATATATATAATGGGCTAGCAAAGTCCACACCTGTGGCCTCAAAGGGCCTAGCAAGGCAGATCATATTGCGGGGTGGTGGGGCAAAAGGGTGATCCATGCGCTTAGAGTACATTCTTCGACACAAAAGGCATTTGTGGATGTTTCGTTTAACCAGCTGTCGTCCCTTTAAAATCCAAAATCTGTCTCGTAGTTTTGTAAGCACGAAATTTACACCTCGTTGAAATGTTCGTTGATGTGCGTCCACCACAATCAATTTTGTAAGATAAGATGAATTAGGTAGTATTATTAGATGTACAGCATCAGAAGGTTCGGCCAATTGGAGACGACCGCCAACACGTAGTAATCCTTCGTTGTCTAGAAAGTGGCTTAGTGTCAACAAATTTGAAGCTCGATCAATTGGTTTGCCTCTCTGCAAAAGACAATTTTCGTTAGAAAAATACGAAAACTGTATGAAACTTAGCCAATATCTTTCTGCTTCGGAAAGTTCCCCTTCATCCAGATATTGATGACTAAATGACGAAAATCTTTTCAATTTTAATTTAATAATTCGAATGACATTGGTTTCTTGGATTCGCAGTCTTGAGCTGGATGCGTACTAATCGTGAACAGCGTTATCAAATTGATTATATTGCAATCATTTCTTGGCACATCCATCTGGTAAATAGGCCACTCCGAGAAATTTCTCCTTAACCAGTCAGGTCTATGAAACCAAGCATCGCTGTCTAGAAATTGCTTTGCAGAACTTCCCCTGGATTTTTTCGACCTGCACAATGTTTCCAGTCATTTTTATACGTCAAACTTCTAATTTCTTGCAATCTATTTGCCACAAAAGACTGCCACTTCTTTCCTCCAACAATTATCCAGTATAAAGTTATTTTGGAATCGGTCCATAAGAATCTCTCATCAAACTTCACATTCACTAACATTTTGATATAAGTAGTAAGGCTTGAAGCAGCGGTTAGTTCCAAACGCACAACACTTAGCACTTTTGTTGAATTAGCGTTATTAGATTCCGAAGAACTCGTCCTTAGTTCCTTTAATGGGGCGAGTCGACCTTTTGCGCACATTAATTGAACATCAATGTGTTGATTACACTCGCTTCAAATATACGCTACGGCATCAAACGCTTTCAAGCTAGCGTCGGCAAATACAGTGAAAGCTCCACTTACGGACAGCTCACATAAGCGGACATCTCTCTACACCGGACGCTTTTTTTTGAACCATATTTTTTATGTGACTCTTCATGTAAACTACGCTCTCATAAGCGGACGCTCTGTTGGACGGACACGGACACCATGAATTGTTACCGACAGACTCGAAACATTCTCAAGAGCGGACTCGAAGCTCCAACAACGGACAACAATATCTTTTGATAGCGCGGTTATTCCCCGTAATGTGTGATTTCCCTTTACATGCATGCACATACGTGCCAGGCGTCGCATGTGATCATTTTGAAACTTTAATTTGTGCCTTGAGGTATCCTGTTTTTTTATCAGTGCAGTGCAGCAATGGCACCAACCAAACGCTTTCTGAATATAAGACAGAAAATGGAGGTGGTTAATGTTGCAGCATGTTCCCGTGTCAGGGCCGTTAATAAAAACAAAGGCCAAAGAAGCAGCTATAGCCTTGGGACATGACAAGTTTAGTGCACCGGATGGATGGATACAAAAATGGAGAAAAAGGCATAACATTAGCTTCAAGTGTATGAAGTGTGTGAGTCAGCTGACGTTAATATGGAAGATGTGGATCAATTTCGACAAAAATTGCCAGCGATACTATTAGGATACCAACCACAAGATAACTTCAACGCAGATGAAAGTGGTTTATATTTTAGAGCTTTGCCAGATAAAACATTAATTTTTAAACCTGAAAAGTGCGTAGGTGGCAAAATGGCAAAAGAAAGATTGACCATAATGTTGTGCGCAAGTATGATAGGAGAAAAAGAAAAGCTTTTGGTTATTGAGAAAGCTGCTCGACCACAGGCAATGAAAAATATTGCAGTTAATAGTTTGCCTGCTACGTGGGCTTTTAATAAATGAATTTTGAAAACATTAAAATAATATTTTTACCGTCTAACACCACATCTGTTTGTCAGCCTTAGAGGCCATTGGAAACCTAAAAAATTTTTTTTGTTGCATTCAAATATTTAAACAAGCGTGGTAGACAGACTCTTGCTCATGTTAGAAGGGTTTTGTACTCTACTTACAAAATGCAGTAACCAGTAACGATTTAAATCAAGAAACATGTCATGTTCCAGGATCATACTATTAGTAGCAAAGTTGAAAAAATTTTTACTTCTGAGGTATTTGTTATAGTTATACCCACAAACATCTCCATTGATATTTTTTTCAGATTTTTTAGATCACGGGTGTCCATTTGCGTGGGAGGAAACATATTTTTCATGTATTCCCCCCCCCCCCCCCCCTAAGCCCCCACTGAAGCAAAAACTGTCAGTTTAAGAACTGTTTTGAAAAGCTCTCATGGAGGACTTTCAGTTGATACTCATATCGGCTACCTTTCATGACATTTTTTTTCAGGGGCCACTCCTCTGTACTGTAATCATCGATGCATGGCCTATTTTTTCCAATCTTAGAATGGTTACAAAGCCCTTTTGCTAGGAGCTCTCACCTGCCTCTTTGACTTGTTTCAATAGTATGTAGTCATCCTCATGATACCTATCATTTCTGAAATTTTCAAACAAATCCTAGCAAACCTGTAGTGTCTGAGTCGGTAAAAAGCGCATATGGCTCCATAGCCATATGTTTCCATAGTAATACAGGGCATATTGTTCCATAGTAATACAGGAAAATTTAAATGGCTAGAACTTAGTTAAATACTATTCGATCTTCATGAAACTTTCAGAAAAGATCAATCTTATAAATAGTCATCTGTTCGCTAAATTTTATTGAATTTGAGGGTACCGTTTCGATTTTATTCAAGAAAACACAAAATCGATAAATCATACTATTACTAACAAAGTTGAGTGAATTTCGACTTCTCATGTATTTGTTGTTGTTGTACACATAAAGGCCTACATTCATGATTTTTTTCAGATTTTTCGGATGGAAGGTGTCCAATCGCGAGGGGGGATACGCGAAAAGTTCGTACATTTCCCCTTCGGTACTCATAAGGCAATTTTAAGACTTGTTTTGAAAAGATCTCATTGAGACCTTTCCAACGACACCCTACTTGACTACCAATGGTGAACATTTTTTTTGAGGGGTCACCTCCCTATATGGGGAGACCCCCCTTAAACCCCTTTGAAAAATTTTTCCACCCTTGAATTTTCAAGAAGTCACCACTTCTGACCTTTCCACAAAGTTTCATGGCTGTAGCCTCTATAGTTTCGGAGAAAAAGTGCTGTGACATACAGACGGACGGACCGACGGACGGACAGACGGACACAGGTTGTGATTGCAATAGGGTTTTGTATTTTAGTACAAAACCTTAAAAATGTTGAATCACATTTTCAAAATTGTTTTTTGTGAGAAAAACGTGAAAAAACAAAGCAGTCAAAAATACTTGATTTTTTAAAAAATTAATTTTTTGTATTTCTAAATGATAATAAGATGTACACGTATATATTTTTATAACATAAAAGTAAGAGCACGTGAGTCGTTTAATTACGTTTTCTTTTACATCGCTTTATGTTAGATACTTTCTTATATACGGACACCTCCCATAAGCGGACAAAATTCTTGGAACCGTGAGTGTCCGCTTATGAGAGCTTTTGCTGTATATGTAGCTTCTTGTTAGTCGCATTTGTTATTCGCAAGGCACATCGAGGAAGGCTAACTTCTACCAGGCAAGATATTCCGTTGACGCATTTAACCCATTCGCTTAACATAGTTTTGTTCAAATTGACATTCCAATCCAACTTTTCGCTCTACGTTTTCTGGAAAATAAGCTTTAAACGGACAATAATCGGGCTTAGTATTCCAAAAAGATCGAAAATTCGAGATAGCAGCTGTAAAACACTTCGTCTAATTGGTTGTGGTGATGTCTTGATGATCTCGTTGGCAGACTTTAAGCAAACAGAAATTTCGTCAGTAGAAGTATGCCAAATAATCCCCAAAACCTTTTGTTGACTGCTAGTTCTTTCTTCATTAAATGTATCTTGCAAGTTGGTAGTTTACTAACCAAGTTTCATTCCAGCATTTGCAAGAATCTGCTTTAAATCATTGTAGATTTGTTGGGCGCTCGAAATACTGTTAACTCTTATGATAAGATCATCCATGTAAAAGGAATTTTTCAGAATTTTCACTATTTCAGGATATGTTGACATATCGTCACTCAAGTGCTTCCTAATGGTCGCGGACAATAGAAATGGGCTGCAGGTGACTCCAGGCGTTACCCGAGTAATGCGATAAACCTTAATACGGTCGAGATCAATAACATTCGAGTTATCTTTGGATTCGAACCAAAAAAAAATCTGTGACTATTTCTGTTTCTTTCTGCAAGTAGAATCTGAAAAAAGGCCTTTTCTATATCTGCGACGAGCCCTATACTGCCTACACAAAATTGCAATAGTATTTTCAGAATGTCTGGTAACATGTTTGTTCCTGTATGCAATCGGTCTGGCATACTTGATGTAATAGCTGACGCATCGAATACTACTCGAATTCATATGGTTTCTTTATCCGGACGATAAACTAGACGATGAGGTAGATAAAATTGTTTGGAACCTTAACCTTCAACTTCAACCGGCTTAGCAAACCCTGCGTCAATAAACTCCTTGATCGCTTTATTATACTGGAAGAGTTCGTTTGGATTCCTCAATAAGCAATGAACGAGCCTTCGTTGCCTTTTCAATGCGCCTCCTTGATTAGAGTCCAGTGCTTGGCCCGTAGTTTTCCAGGGCAAAGAAGCTTTGTATTGGCAACCAAACTTCGTAATGCAGCTTTCTTGCAAAATATCTGTGACGTTTGTGGCTTCTTCCGCTTCAGACTTAATTCCTAAAAGCTCCAGATTCCACAAGTTAACAAAGCGTTTTTCATCGATTGCATTAGAAGAGTACATGGTTATTGTCCACATGTTCACTGATGCCGGAGCTTTAACAGGACCATGCAACGTCCACCCAAATATAGTCTCGACAGCTGCTGCTACTGTCAAAAGGGAAGCCATTCCGAATGATTGCCAATAAACTTATTAAGTTTTAATCGTTCTAATCACGTTGACCCCTCCTTCTTTGTCGGAATCGCATTTCCCGTATTAACAACCGCTGGTATTTGGCGTGTCCTTAAAATTTCTAACCTGCACTTCAGACGCGATAACGCATTGACCGCGAGGTCTTCATATTCGACGACTTCCCAAATTCTTCCGTCTTCAAAAAATTCTCTCCTGTATCTCACGGTTTGCAATGTCGAGGTTATGCGCTGAAGTAAGATGTTGAATAAAAGAGTGAAATTCCTCCTCAATGTCATAATATTTGGAAGCGTTTTCTATAGAGAGTTTATATTCGGAGGTAGCTAAATAATCGTTCACAGCATTCGTTATCACACGTTGTGCGCGCCGGTATTTCCATCGTTCGTTTAACTTATAATATTCACTATTCGAATGTTTCTTCAATTTAAAAATCCGGTACTTTCTAATTTCCGGGTTCCGGCCCAAAAATGTTAAATAATAACGAATATTACATGGAAAATGAAACGCATTGTTGAATAAACGTGTAATTTATTATGTGGTCACATCTAAAACTAAAAACTTAAGTATAATTTACAACGATATCAAAAATGCATGTCATAGTATGTGTATGTAGTGAGTAGAGAAGGATGAGTTAGCCTATATTTTCAACAGTATATAATTCGGATCTTTAGGTTTAGTGAAACAATCGCTGAAGAAGATCGAACGATAACGGTCAAAAATCGATTACGAAAATAAAATTAAGCACGCAAAATTAACTTACTTGTGTACAGTACATGCATGTAATGAAGCAGACTTGATGCACATTACGAGTATGTATGTATTTACAATATATGAGAGGCGAAATTTACGAGACTTTAGAAAATTTTCAACTTTCAAAACACAATGTAAAATGAATTTTCATGAATGGTTCAATGAAAAAAAAGGCGATGAGCAGACCAATGTGTTCACCTCTGATAAAACTTTTCACTCATGTTCCGAAAACTACTGTGGAAATCATAACACGCTCCCATTACTGTGACGTGCCCGAAAGCTTTATATTCTATGTTTAAATTGTGAATGCGTAAAGTATCCTTCGATGGACTACTATATATGTATTGTAATGGCTCACAAACTTATCATTTTATATGCTCGTAAAATGTCTAATAGGACTTTGTGAATTCCTCTAAGCTAATGTCTTCAGCGTAAGGATGACTTTGGGTCTTTTTGGAACATATTAGTTAACATGTGAGTATAAGCTGGTAGTGCTGATGAGTTGAAAGGTAGTTGGCATTATTAGTAGGTAAATTGGGTGAAAATTGATAAAATCAAACGTAACAAATCGTTATAATATACTTGGCTTGATCCTTTTAGCACAATATTATCGAAATACTACCCTTATCAAATTTTAGTTAAGTTTGTTGTATAGCTTATCATATTTTATGGAGGCAGAATATCATGAGGATGAAATGACCTGAATCTTTGAAGGTATTTCGTGTGGCTGGAAGCTGGATAGAGTAGACATATTAAGGATTATAATTTCATTCATTATGCTTTAATATATCAGTTGTAATATTCTTGAAACTAATGAATATCCAGGATATATATAAATATATATATATATATATATATATATATATATATATATATATATATATATATATATATATATACGAGGTCTGTTCAAAAAATACCCGGGATTTTTAAATTTCGCGGGTCTGGAGAGTCCGATTGTCAAAAAAATTTTTTATTGTGTTGGTGTACATGCCCTTAAAATATGATAAAATTTTCAGCCATATTCACTGTTTACTTTGTCTGTGGTAGTCGCTAAGGTTCGACGTGTTTTTATGAGCTCAGCGAGTTTTGCTGAAACTGCTGAATTTTGACCGAAAAAACAATCGCATGAACATCGCTCAGGAGCTGTTGAATGACGTCAACGACGATCCAAGTTTGCTTGAAAGGGTCATAACTGGTGATGAAACATGGGTGTATGGTTATGATGTCGAAACCAAAGCACAATAGTCCACCTCGAAGCATTCAACGTCACCAAGAGCGAAAAAAGCACGTCAGGTTCGATCAAATGTCAAGGTTTTGCTTACTGTTTTCTTCGATTATAATGGCAAAGTGCATCAAGAGTTTTTACCACAAGGTCGTATGGTTAATAAAGAGTATTACCTTAAAGTTATGCGACGTTTGCGTGAAGCAATCCGAAAAAAACGCCCCGATTTATGGAAAAAGAATTCATGGCTTTTGCACCACGATAACGCACCTGCTCACTCGTCGTTGCTGTTCGTAACTTTTTGGCCAAAAACAATACCGTAGTCATGCCCCAACCTCCATATTCACCAGATATGGCTCCGTGTGACTTTTTCCTGTTCCCAAAGTTGAAGAGACCCGTGAAAGGTCGGCGTTTTTCCTCGATTGAAGAACGCATCAACGACATCATGGACACTTTAGCCAACGTAAAATGGTTTTCTACACTCGATCTCAAGAGTGGCTACTGGCAGGTAGAAATTGACCAGAAAGACCGAGAAAAGACCGCATTTTCAGTTGGGACCGTATTGTGGCAATTTGTGGTGATGCCATTTGGCCTTTGCAATGCTCCAGCCACGTTCGAACGCCTGATGGAACACGTGCTACATAGATGACATCATTGTTATTGTGAGAACGTTCGAAGGGCATGTGCGGAACTTAGAAGAGTTTTCCTCCCAATTACGATTGGCAAATCTGAAACTTAGTCCCGGAAAGTGTACCTTTTTCGCAGCTGAAGTAAAATACCTGGGACGTGGCGTATCAGCAAAAGGGGTCAAAACAGACCCTGAAAAAATTCAAGCCATGAAAAGCTGGCCAACACTGAACAACAAGCGCCAACTACGAAGTTTTCTGGGTCTGGCGACCTACTATCGAAGATTCGTCAAAGACTTTACCAAAATAGCTAAGTGTCTCCATCAGCTAACCGAGAAAAATCATCCATACGTCTGGAATGAAAGATGCCAGGCAGCCTTTGAGACCCTGAAAGAGAAGCTGTGTGAATCATCCGTGCTGGCATATCCGAAACCCGGGAAAATGTTTGTAGTTGACACCGATGCGAGCAACGGCGGGATCGGAGCTATACTCTCCCAGCAGATCGATGGTCAAGTTCTCTCAAAAAGTGAGAGAAACTACTGCGTGAACAGGAAGGAGCTATTGGCTATAATAGAGGCCACCAAGCAGTTCCACAAGTACCTATATGGCCAGAATTTGTTCTTCGAACAGACCATGCATCGCTGAGATGGCTGCTCAACTTCAAAAACCCCGAGGGACAAGTTGTGAGATGGATCAAAAGATTGCAGTCATACGATTACAAAATTGTTCATTGGAAGGGTGAATTATATGGCAATGCTGACGCCCTATCTCATCGTTCATGTTCACCTAACTGCAAGCATTGCCGGTGGATTGAAGAAAAGGAGCCGACCGTTGATCTGCGAGTGGTAACGGCAGAATTGGATAAAAGTTGGTTATTGAAGGAGATTTGAAACTCCCAGCTAGCCGATGAAGGCATCGGACTATTACTCGTATGGAAGGAGACAACTGGGCGACCTGATTGGAAGGATGTTTCGATGCGTGACGCAACCCTGAAAAGCTATTGGGCACAATGGAACTCCCTTCAGGTGGAGAGTGGCGTACTTAAGCGGAAATGAGAAACGGCGGATAGCAGCTCCTTCAGGATGTAAACTATACTTCTCAAAAGCTGAATCCACGATGTGGTTAAGGAAATACACGAAGGATCCTCAGGAGGCCACCTTGGTGTTAACAAGATCTTAGCGGAATTGCGGGAAAGTTTTTACTGGCTCCACGCTCGAGAAGACGTAGAGGACTGGTGTCGTAGATGCACCATTTGGGCTTCCGTCAAAGGTCCAAAGCAACGACTGAGAGGATAAATGCAAACCTATAATGTGGGAGTATCGTTTGAAAGGATTGCTGTTGATATCGCAGGACACTTCCCTGAATCCGAATGAGGAAATCGATACACGCTGGTTGTGGCCGATTATTCCAGCAACTGGCCCGAGGTCTACCCCATTACCAACCAGGAAGCAACTACTGTAGCTAAACAGCTAGTGTTAAATTTGGTCAGCAGGTGCGGCGTACTTTGTGAACTACTTTTAGATCAAGGCCGAAACTTTGAGTCACTAGTTTTTGGTTAAATATGCAAGCTGCTGGAAAAACGGGAAACGAGGACAACACCACTGCGTCCCCAATCCGATGGAATGGTCGGACGTTTCAACGGTACACTCAATAAACACCTGGCCAAGATGGTTCATGAGAACCAAAGGGACTGGGACCGGCACATCCCATTATTCTTGATGTCGTATAGAGCTGCTGAACATTCATCGACGGGCGAAGCCCCAACCAAAGTCATCTTTGGAAAGACTATTCATCTGCGGGCTGATATAAAGTTCGGAACACCTCCTGAGAAACCCCAAACTATCTCGGAATACGCAAGTGAGCTAAGGCAACAGTTGAAGCAGATACATCGGACAGTGTGAAAATTTGCTGCTGACTGCACGAAGACCAGGTCTGATCTAAAGGCAAATATTTCTGGCTTCCAGCTATATAACTCACAACAGTGAAAGGGTAGGTCTCCGAAGTTGCAGCATAATTGGAAGGGGCCATACCGGGTTCCAAAGTAAATCACGGACTTCGTGTATTGCAAACAGGAACACCGTAGGCCGAGACCCAAAATGGAAACCGTGCACCTTAACCATCTTGTCTTATATTACATCCAGGGCGACTTGACTAGAACTGACCACACACCGTTTTGGAGTGAAAAGAACTGAGGTGGGGACAATGTTACATGTCCAAACAATTCTGCGAGCTGCTATCGCAACTTTTGTCACAACTATTAATAACATCATGATTGATGAATGTACTTGTAAGCATAAGAATGGACCAAGTAGATCCATGATCAATAGCTGAAAGTGACGTCACTGCGGGTATTCAGAATTGCTCGAAATTCCATGTGGTTCTCGTCAGAACATTGGCCAATATACGAGAAATGCATAAAGTCGAGCTGAATAAACGGGAAAGGGTAATAGTAAAGACTGCGATAGAGTCGAGCGCGAATAAAAGGCGATATTGATTGATAATGAAGTTATTTTCGTGTTACCGACAGTTGGAATATAAACTAATAGACAGTGAAAATTAAATTATAATGCAATTTGTAAAATAGTGAAATTAATGATTGTGCATTCTTAGTAAATAATTTCTTTTAACTGAATTTAAAAGACAGGTCATTTTTACTTGCCTGGAACATTAAAATCATCGGCCACGAACTGTAACACGCGACAATACATTTATTGATTAGGTTTCATTAATAATAAGGAAATTAACATTTTACACTCATTGGGAGTTATGGCACTCCACTCCTGTGCTAGGCAATTCTTTAAAAATCGCTTCAGTACTATTGAGTGCTCCTTTATCTTGCGCTTTAATATCTACCACAAATGTTCTATTGGATTGAGATCTAGCAACTGAGGGGCCAACTTAAAAGTTATATGCCCTGTTTTTCGAACCAACTCATAGCGGCTCTAGATTTTTGGCATGGCATATTATCCTGTTGAAAACGGACGCCTTGGAGGTAAGTGTCAACAAACACCATGTTCAAAGAGGATTCCAAGGCTGTTTCCATCACCTCAATATATTTCCTCGAGTCACTTCGGACTTGACACACGATCATTTTTCACACTCCTGGCGCCGACATGCAACCCCAAACCATAATACTACCTCCACGTGTTTTACAGAAGGCACCACGCAATCCAGCATGTATTCTTCGCTAACTCTGCGCCTCACGTAGGTACCATCAGCAGTCCCATATACCTGAAATTTAATAAAACAATAAGTATTTTTTGAGATAGGTTAAAAATAAATCACCAACTTCATATGTCTCAAACATCTTTAAGTAATGATAAAATAGTTCAAATAACATACCTCAAAATTGGGTTCATCTGACCACACGATATTGGCCCAATCTTCCTCGGTGTAACGTTGGTGTTCTACACACCGCTGTAAATGTAACTTCTTGTTTTTCTCAGACAACCATGGCTTCTTCCTTGCCTTGCAACTTTTGAGGCCAGCATCTTCGAGCCTTCTTCTAGTAGTTCTAGCAGAAATATTTTTCCCCAAGGTCTCACTTAGCTCAGCAGCCAACTCAGAGGATATTTTCTTAGGATTTTTCAAAGAAGTTCGCATTAACTGGTGGTCTTTTCTTGCTGATGTAACCCTTTTCTTTCCACTTTGTTTCACGTTTTCGTGACTTGTGATCATCTTGTAACGATTTAATAAATACCTCACAGTACTATGACTACATTTCATAATCCTCGCAATTTCACTTTTATTTTTGCCTTCTTCAGATGACATCTAGATTTTTAAACGTTCCTCGTTACTTAATTCACGGGTCTTGGGCATTTTTCTGGTCTTTATGAACTGCCTCAAATAAAGCAACAATATTATCACAATACTTTCTCGACACCTGTTCACACTGCGAAGGATCGTGGTAAACTGTAAATTTTCCTAAAATCCCACTTACCTGGAAATGTGTGGCTTCTATTGTGTTTATAGTTTTATGACATTATGTAATCCCTACACGTGCGCTAGGTGACAATAGACGCGTTGAAGGTCAACAGATAAGACATTTCTAAGAATTTGTGGGGTGGCAAATACTTTTGGCCAAGGTTTTATATATTTATATATATATATATATATATATATATATATATATATATATACATATATAAATATATATATATATATATATATACATATATATATATATATATATATATATATATATATATATATATATATATATGTATATAAATATATATATATATATATATATATATATATATATATACATATATATATATATATATATATATATATATATATATATATAAATGGTTCATGACATTCCTTCCAAATTAAGTTGTTGCCCAATTAACGCAGGACCTGATATGGCATATACTTTCGCAGCAACCTACCTATCTACCAGTATGGGTTGTATGTATATATATATATATATATTTTTTTTTTCTTATTGAAAATTATTACTACAAGTACTCGTACTTAAATTACTGCTACGGGTACAATTACAGTGTTAGTCAAAACCCTAATCGACTGCGGCTTAGGATTGCTTTGTTTAACGAGTCACGAGACTAATATGGTAGTGCACGGGGTGAAATAATGTTGATGCCTCTCTACTCCATCCGTAACAACTTGTATAATAATGTACCTCGTATATCGACTGGTTGCTTCCTTATGATGTGCTCCAGAGCTAAATCGAATAGCGATGTTGACACCCCATCTCCCTGCTTCAGTCCAATATTTGTGTCCAAGGCATCGGTGAGTTGATTATTGATGCCTTGGACACAAATGGAAGGTTGTCGACGTCATTGCCATATTGGTAAGACGGACTCATTTCGCTTGGATCATTTGGTACACTTGCTGCTGTCCAAGTAAGCGAGTGGACGCTTTTATAAATTGCTCCGTGTAAATTTCACTGTTCTGTCCATTAAATAACTAAACTGTTAAATTTAAAGTGAAATTTCTTTTTACTTGTGACACCTGATATGATCTTATTATTGAATGAGTTAATATCATAAAATAATATAAGCGTTATTTGTTACAAATATCTTCTACATTCGTGACCATTCTTGAAATTCTTTTATGCATTTGTGACCTAATTATACATTCAACTTATGGACGTAATTAACTTTCCAGTGAGTGTATGCATTTCGATTATCGAACCAAATTATGAATTTTGCAATTTTTCATTAGCTGTGCGATTATTTTCTTTTGCTTGTACTGACATAGCTAATGGGAACGTGAATATATGTTCGTGCGTATAATTTATTACTGACCTTCCCCATTAGATATTAAAGTGAGTTACACAAACAAACCATCAATATGAGTGTTAAGTGTTACCTATTAAATTGCACCGCGTTCCACAATACCTTCAAATATGTGATCTGCAAGGGCTTTTGCAACCGCAAACTGCACGGCGCCCGCATGGATGCACCGAGGGACTGGTATCATCCTTATCTAGAGGAACATTTAATTTGCTCTGATTGTCAGAATTTTGAGCATAAAATGAAATACATGTATGACCGAATTATTGATCACATCAATAATCTAATAAAAGAGAAGGATCAATTAATCGCGCGGCAGCAATCGGAATATCGAGCGAATGATGAGAGTTTAATTAAAACGACTAGTAGCTTTGACGAACTAGCTACTAACCTATCAAAGAGCGATAAGAAAATATTTAAAGCTCTTGAGATGTTCCATAATCGGTTGATCTCTATGAAAGAGCAAATTGCAACCATCCAACCATCGTGCAAGGAAGACTGCCGTAAAGAAGATTACCGTAAAGAAGATTCCCGTAGAGAAATGTTGAGTGATATGTTAACAAACATCACCAAAAAACTATCCGACCAGAAAGATTCAATGCAACAATCGGAAATGTCAACAAAACTCGCAAATATTGAGAAAAAGTGTGATCCACTAGAAAATAAATTACAGGAACAGCGTAAAATACACTGCACATTTCCAGTGGAGAGTGATGCAAACTGTTCGAGATGTCCAGAACCGAAAGCATCAATTCAAGCTCCAGAAGTCATAAAACGCATTTTCAAGCCAGGCACGTTTTGGGCAGTGGATGAATGGAATGCAAGGCTCCAAAAGTTAGAAGCAGTTAACACCAAAATAGCTACTGAAGCAAATTATGAATCATTCTTCCTACAAAAAGCACCAAAAAATATTAGCTCCGCTGGAGTTCGAAAGTTTTTGGAAAATAGTCTCATGCTCAAAGGTTGCAGAGTTGAGGACGTATCAAAGTGGAATAAGCGTAAGCGCTCAATCACGGCTTCCATCCCACATAAGTATGCCTGGCTTTTCTCCAACCATCAATCTGAAAACGATACTGTCAACTGGAATGAAATAATCTTCAAAAAGTGGAAATCACAGAAGCCTGTTTACAACAAGGATCAACCAAGTAAATCTATGAATAGTATAATAATAGCTCCCACTAATGATAAAAATACCAATACTTACATGACTTACAAAATTCACTCAAAGATTACTAATAAAACTATAAATCCTTGAGATCTTAAGGATGGTAGTCTAGTGGCAAACAGTACTGTTTGTCATAGTAAGCAACCGAGAGGTAGTGCTGATCCTTCACATGAGCATTCTATTTCTACTCCTGAACTGAAGACTATGAAACCGCACCCCAAATATCCCAATTTTGGGATTTCAGTTCAGTTACCTAGCACATCAAATAACTCGTTAGCCGAAAAGGAGTTCTTTTCAGGCCGTGTAAAAGCAACAATTAACTCTAGTAACGATCTTGAAAGTAGGTATCTTTTATCAAGACTGCGAGAGCATAAAATATATGAGTTTGTTTGACTATACCTGGCCTACATGCATAAAGCTCCAGATACAACATGCATTGATGGTAAAACGAAGACCAATCTTAAAGAATTGATACAAAGAGAAGGTCTTCCTATAGAATTAGATGCTCTTCGCAAATTATATTTTAAATTTCACGAGCAACTAGGTATCAATCCAGAACAAGCACAAAAAGATCTAGAGACGTACGCTTCACATGTAAGCTCAAATCAATTATCTTCGGTTCAAAGGACACGAGAACAGCATCACAAATTTTTTTCGTTCGCAATGAAAATACTTCCTCCAAATGCATCAAAATGTTCTACCATAACTGTGGTGGTATGAGAAGTAAACTTAGCAAACTTTTTCTTGACGCTAAATCATGCCCTTTTACTGTCCTTGCTCTAATGGAAACTTGGTTGAATAACTCCTTTCGAAATGAAGAGATTCTCGATAGTAGTTGGACTATATATCGGAATGATCGCGACTATCAAAGTACCGGGTTGTCACGAACTGGTGGAGTCCTAATCGCTGTACACAACTCAATATTAAGTGACCTTGTCGCTGCGACCACATATAAACATTTCGAACGTACAATAGTTCGAATCAAACTTAAAAATTTTGACATTTTATAATCCTCCAAAGTCCACTGAGGTCGTTAACAATGATACATGTGGAGTTATTTCTTCACTTGCTAGCCTTTCTAATGAAGAAGATAAAATTATTATACTTGAAGACTTTAATAGGCCCAATTTAACGTTTATAGTCGACGAACTTGATAATCGTCTCCTTCCAGTCAATCTTCTGGACGACAGTGATTACAACCTTGTTTCTACATTTTATGGCAATGATTTACAGCAAGTAGCTCCGGCACCCAATTGCAATGGTAATTGGCTAGATCTTATCTTTACCAATGCTCATGACGATGTGGTGGTTAATCCAACCAGTGAGGTGGAAAATCTTTTCTCAAGCATCCTCCTCCATTCCGCACTTGATTTTTGCAATGCTGATTACGAGAGCATTCGAAAGCATATTTTTAATAAAGACTGGACTGCCATGCTTTCAACGTTAGATTGGAATGATGCAGTAAATTTATTCTAAAATAAACTGTATTAAATTATGCAAAGTAGATCTGATGTGAATGACAAAATTAAAAAAGAGCATAATGAACTGTCAAAAGAATTTCAATTGAAGTCGCGCGAGGCCTATGAAGTATATGTTAATGTTATAGGTGAAAACATAATCAAAGACCCCAAGAAATTTTTTGAATTTGTGAATATCAAGCGCAAAGCTCATGGCTATTCTAAACAAATGACCTTTAAAGACTGCAGTTCTACTCTCCCTGAAGAAATCAGTAACTATTTTGCAGACCATTTTCAATCAGGTTACTGTTCAGACACAGAATGTGGGCCTGTACTGCAAGAAATTTCAGTTTCAGAGGGTGACATATTCGAAGCAATTGAAACTCTTGATTTTAATCATGGACCTGGCCCTGATTAACTTCCTCCATATTTTTTAATTCAATGCTGAGAAGAATTAGTTTTACCTCTTTGCATCATTTTTAACAAATCGCTATCAAACGGCGTGTTCCCAGCATACTGGGAATCTTCCTACTTAACTTCAATCCATAAAAACAAAAACAAAGGAGCCGTTGAAAATTATAGAGGGATTAGCATACTATCCACTAACCCAAAGTTATTTGAGAAAATAGTATGTTCCAAAATATCACCTTTAAGTGAACAGCGTTTCAATGACCAACAGCATGGCTTCAGAAAGAATCGATCCACAACCACAAACTTAACAGTTTTGGTCTCTAACGTCCTTTGTGCAATGGAAAATGGACACCAGGTCGACGCAATTTATACTGACTTTAGTAAGGCTTTTGACCGTGTCAATCATACGATTTGGTCTCATAAATTGAATAAATTTGGAATCACTGGCTCCCTACTTCATTGGCTGGACTCGTATCTCAAAAATCGAACTCAAACCGTTAAATTTCAGGGATATGTGTCAAACTGAATTCATGTCTATTCTAGTGTTCCTCAAAGCAATCACCTCGGACCTCTTCTCTTCAACATTTTTATAGCGGACCTTTCTGAAGTATTATCCGATATACCATACTAATTTTATGCAGATGATCTCAAATTATATCATGTGAAAGCATCCAAAGTGATTCTTTGCCTGCAGGACAAAACAAATACTCTATTAGAGTGGTCTAACAAAAATCTTCTATATTTGAATTTTGGAAAATGCCAGGTGATAAGTTTTTCTCGGAAAAGTACAATTTTATTATCTGATTATCACCTCAATGATACAAAGCTTTCCAGACTTGATAGTGTATTAGATCTTGGTGTTCACTTGGATAAGAAACTCCGCTTTAATTTGCACTACGATGAGGTTCTCTGCAAAGCGAATAAGCTTTTAAGTTATATCAAACGACGCGAGAAAGAATTTAAGAACTTGTGGGTAACGAAAACGTTATCTGGAATACGCTTGTGTCGTTTGGAATCCGGTCTTTGATGTTCACTCAGAGAGATTTGAGGCCGTTCAGAAACAATTTCTACTGTTT
The DNA here is from genome assembly GCA_963969285.1 of Odontomyia ornata. NCBI lineage: Eukaryota > Metazoa > Arthropoda > Insecta > Diptera > Stratiomyidae > Odontomyia > Odontomyia ornata. The sequence continues at coordinate 35,403,973 of OZ017739.1, forward strand.
GCTCTGAGATCCCCCTATAATTCAAAAAATTTCCATCATACTATACCCGGCTACCCCTTCTCAATATGGCACCACTTTCCTCCCGTAGAACCACATTATGCTCTTGCTTCGCATTTGATGTCCTTAGAGGAACCGTTAAAGTCCAATATCTAATCGAAAAAATAACCTTAAACGATCCAGTAAGGTTTACGTGACATTCACCTTTGCTCGTAGAAAGTAAACATCATACTATCTATGGTGATAATGAGCCGATAAATAGGTGTGTCAAAATTTTCAACAAGATGAGCCATCACTATTCCCCAACCATATCCAGATCCCAATTTAAATCCAATTTATCGAAGTTCCTCGGCTCCTAATCCTTCACTGCAAATGTAAATTTATATTGTAAAAAAAAATAATAGCTGTGATGTGTATTTTAAAAGAATGTTAAAAATGTATACCTTGTTTGGTCAAATAAACAAATAAATAAAAGCACGTTACGATCAATACTGCCATATGCTTGCTGAACACCAACGAATATTTGGTGTACGTATGTGTATGTTGAACTCCTAGCATTTATCAAGTACCTACTTGACTGTGAACAATTGGTCTATCGTCGATTTACCTGCTCCAAAAATCACCTTGATAGTCTTCAATAATACTGTTGGCATATGATCCAATTTTACTTTTTAAAGGTCTTTGAAAAAATGTTGTTCGCCGTACAAAGTAGTAATATGCCTCTAGAGTTTTCGCACTGTAGCTTGTCTCCTTTTTGTGGATAGGGAATAGAATTGAGTGGCTCCCACTTCGGCATATGTCCTTGTTGCTGTGCTGAGTGACTTTATGCATGTCTTCTGATCACCTCTGCCACCATATTTGATGAGCTCTACTGGAATCTCATCGATGCCCGGCGCTTTATTATTATTTTGGGCTTTGATGGTGCAACAAACTTCATCCAGAGTTGGTGGGGCCAACGGAAGTTCTCCGGGAATATCTATAGGCTCCGATACTCTAGAGCTGTGCTGAGGATTCAGGAGATTCTTGGAATATGATGTCCAGCTTTTCTTAATCCTGTTTTCATTAGCGATGATATTGTCTATGTCATTACAGCAGAGCGTGGTCTTGGGCTGAAAACCTCGTTTCAAGCTTTTCAGTACTTTGTATGCTTGTCTTGTGTTGTTTCTCACTAGACTTACATCGATACTTCTCAGTTGGTGGTCATAGTATTTTCTTTTCTTAATTCTAATTGTCTTATTTGCTACTCTTCAGAGATTTTCATAATGTTCTCCTTTTGACCTGGTTTTGCTTCCTTTATATTGCTTATATGCCTTATCCTGCTCATCTGGCGCATCCTGACATTCGTCATGAAACCATCATTTCTTGTGCACCGGGCTTAATATCTGATTTTGTGTTCTGCCACGATCTTAATCGCCGCTTTCACTTCTTACATTATCATTATATTTCAAGCATGTCAATTAAGCTTTTCTTTAACAGAAATAAAACAAATTTGTTTTGTGCTAACATACTGAATATCGTTGCTTAGCTTCCACTTGTCAAACTCATTCCAATTATCTGGTATACACTATCATTTAACGTGCATAAGGTTGTGGTTACGGAAGTGTTGACCAAAACGATACTGTGACATATGAGGAATTGTCTGATGGTCACCTGTACGTTATTCGAGACTTTTTTGTTCTTTTAACTCTTATTGTAGCACTACAGCCCCTCTCGGGCCTTCGCTTAGAGATAAAGTGTCGGCACTCCATAAGGCGATATGGTCAGTATCACGCTTTGGCCGTGTGTCCGTCCACCCAGCTGTGACACGTTCTGATTTTTAAACGAGTACGTATCAAAACTGAACGGGCTTATAGTCCGTCCGAAGAATCGCTGAAACTAAATCTCGTTGCCACCAACGAGAGTTGAGCCAGGGAGCTTCAGCTTACGGGATGAGCGCTCTAACCACTACACCACGTGGACTACTATCTCTTATTGTAGTAAGAGTTATATTTATAATGATATTTATAATTGCAAAATGTTACCATGGGAAATAACGAATAGCCAGCATTTTTCGGAAATTATTGTGAGGCATGGAACACTCACTTTATTGGTCTTACCATGAAATTAGTTTTTATAGGGATAGTATAATGTAGAAAAACTATGATTACACTTTGCGCAAAGTAGTCACCTTTGAATTGTGGTTGCATTTTCATTTGATCGTATACAAATGATTCGCACTTCACACAGTTAGCAACTTTTTTGTAATTTTGATAGGTGCAGCATCTAAGAATTGTTTACTTCAGGTAACATAAATATATGTAGATGAAATAACGTGATATACATTGCTTTCATGTTTTTTTTTTTTTTCTTTGAAGTTAGTAAAATTATGAATTGCTAAATGGGACTCCCGCCTTTCTTTCCAGTAGATAAAGCACTTAGATAAAGAATTCAAGCGATGGATCGCCTCAAGGATGACAATGTTCCTTTAGTGCGATTTGCTCATGGATTTTTCATCCGGTTTACGATGTCCTTGCTTGTGCTTGCGTATTTGGTTTGAGTAGCTTATTTCTGTTTAAGTAAGAGTAGAGAAGCTATCGATACCGTGGCAGTATAGAAACCGGTAACGAGTTAGATTAGTTTGTTTTATGTTGCGGGGAGTTTGGAATACAAATGTGAAATTGGTAGAGTAACGTAAAGGTGATGTGAAGTTAAGGTCGCGTTTTAATTCGGGTAAATTTGACGGTGGCTGAGCATTGTAATCGAGTGGCAGTTGTACTCACGGTACGAGCTAGCTGGCTCATCAGCAGCCAGCATGGAGTAGACTGTTGAGTATCCAAATTTGTTGACCCTAAGGGTACGATTAGTTGGCACACCTCAAAACTTAACGTCTTTAAATTGTTGAGATTGATTTAGATTTTCTGCGGAAAATGTCAAGACGAACGAAAACAAGATAAATATTACAGACAATAAAGCTCATTACACTCATCCGCATATGCAATTTAGTGTCAAAATTGGTTTTTCTCTTCGAAATCAGTTTTCGTTATCATTTACATGGATGCTATAGATATCCGCCTCTAAAAACAGCCCCATTTCCTTCTCGGCTAGGTATCGGTGAAACATTTCATTGATTTTACAAAAAAAACGGAAAAATTAAATTCTTAAGCGCCAGGTATTTTGTAAGGATACTAACCTTAATTAACAGATCGATGCAATTCCTATAGTAAATTCCTAAATTCAACAATCATTAAATTCCTAAATTAATTCATAAATCATTAATTTATATGGATATAACAAATATCCAATATCTCATTGAACAAGAAATGCAACATGTGCACGGTTCACTAGTATCGTATCGAAGCGCATAAATTATCTTCAATGGACACATGTCCATTCATACCCATCTCTACAAATGCCCATACAACCCATTTTTTTCACACGTCATAAATCGTATACGGAAAACCTCAAAGAAATTTCGTTCACACCAAAGGTGTAAACAAACACCCAATTGCACCATGCATTAGCGAAGGCACGCGACACTTGAGATATTGGTCATTATTGACCGCATGTAGAGCGCATAATTATATGAGTGAATCATTTCGCTCACGTGTGGTATTTTCCTCAAGTACTGTCGCTTGGGTAATAAACTTAAATTGGGTTACATTGTAATGTGGGAAAACAAAATCGATGAGCAATAAATTAATATTTTTATTGTTTAGCTAGTAAGAAAAATTTTGTATAAATAGACTTAAGGAATTAATAGAAAATACACTTTGCTTCTGTCACAAGAAGGAGGTAATCATTCTTGCACGGCACTGCGCATCGTCGCGGAGGCAAAGTAGCTGCTAAAACTTTCCTTACAGGACTTTTAAAAACCATGGCGTTTGTGGATTGTAATAATCCTCGCCAGAACTCTCTGCGGCTCAGCCGCTTGGTCAGGTGAGAAAAATAATTTGAATTAACTCCTCAATATTTATCAAGGTTGTTCGCAGTAAGGACAAAGTAACAATTAACGAAACGAGAAACATTATAATTTGAAGGTTCGCTAAAACAAGAATAGACCCAAACCTGAACATTTCTGGGGTCACAAAAAAATTAACAATAATTTTTCAATACTTAACTTGATTTAAATATTTTCAAAAAAAACTTCACTGCTACAACTGGCAAGAATGACTAATTCTACTTAAAGAAAGTCGTTGGCGATAAATATATAGCTGCCTTGTCTACAATTCAAATTGTTTTGCACCCTAGTACGATTAGGATGCCCTTCTTTCAGGGAAAACCTCCTATCTAACCAATTTTCTAAAAGCAACGAATATGTATACACAGAAAGAAGAGTTTGATCGGGCTCGCATAAATGCCTTGGAAACTTCGATATAGGTAAGAACGTTCCCATTGAAAAACTTGTTACTCTTGAATACGAGGTGTGCTCAAAAAATATCGCGAATTTTGTTTTTTTTTTTCAAAAATTATTTATTTATTCATGAATATCTATTTTGTCCCCTTCAAAGTAATCCCCATGAGATATTATACACTTGTGCCAACGGTTTTTCCAATCTTCGAAGCACTTCAAAAAATCATTTTTTTAAATCTTGTTCAGCTCCTCCTTCGATGCCGTCTTTATCTCGTCAAGCGTAGCGTAACGTCGTCCTTTCATGGGCCTCTTCAGTTAAGGAAACAAGAAAAAGTCACAGGGGGCCAGATCTGGGGAATACGGTGGCTGCGGCATCATTAGTGTGTTGTTTTTGGCCAAAAAGTTGCGCACAAGCAACGATGTGTGAGCAGGGGCGTTATCGTGGTGCAAAAGCCAATTTTTGTTCTCCCATATATCCGGGCGTTTCTGGCGGATTGCTTCGCGCAAATTGCACATGACTTGCAGGTAATATTCCTTATTGACCGTTCTTCCCTGTGGCAAGAACTCATGATGCACCACGCCCCTGCAATCGAAGAAAACTGTCAGCAAAACTTTCACATTCGACCGAACTTGGCGCGCTTTTTTCGGTCTTGGTTCATGCGGCAGCTTCCATTGAGATGATAAACCCACGATTCGTCACCAGTTATGACCCTCTGGAGCAAATTTGGTTCGTCGCGGACAGAGTTTAACATCTCATTGGCAATGTTCATGCGTTGCTGTTTTTGGTCGCAATTGAGCAATTTTGGTACGAATTTCGCGGCGACCCGTCTCATGCCCAAATCGTTGATAAAAATCGAATGGCACGAGCCAATCGATATGTTTAGGTCCTCAGCAACTTCTCTAACGGTGATTCGACGATTGGCCAATACCATTTTCTCCACTTCATTAATTTTTTCGTCTGTTGTTGAAGTGCTCGGGCGTCCGGCACGCTCTTCGTCGTTCACATCTTCTCGGCCTTCTAAAAACATTTTGTATCACCGATAAACGTTGCTTCGGTCCAAGGTAGCTTCTCCGTATGCCACAGTCAACATTCGGAATGCATCCGCGCACTTAATTTCGTTTTTCACACAAAATTTGATACACGTTCTTTGATTCATTTTTTTGAATAAGTAAAAATCGAAGACGATTGAAAACACGTGCAAGTAAAGCAGCTATCACCAATCAAGTGAACATTCAAAATGGCCGAGCTTGTCGGCATAAGTGACAGACATGAGTACCAACATAACGAAACAAAAAAATCGAAATTCGAATATACGTAACCAGCGAAAATTCAAAATTCGTGATACTTTTTGAACACACCTCGTATATTGAAGCTATGTGGTTAAGTCTGAGTAGACTAAGCTTATCTTCTGTATACATATGTCTCCTCTGTGATTTCAATCATATTCTAAGTACTTTTAAGATTCAACAAACAACGAACCAAAAGCATTTGCAAATTGATTCATACCTGAGTATATATGGATTATTACAGCCGAACACATGAAAATGAACTGCTGTGAAGGAATCGAAAACGTTATTACGTAGGTGTCCTAACGCGAGAATACATTCTCAAAAGTATGCCATCATAGTCGTTTCCTTGCATCCCCAATTCCTTGAAAATATCTCCTTATCATATCTTGCATTTGGTAATGCTTTCCTTCCATTTCAATTCAAAGTTACTGGCACATCTACTCTAGAAAAATATTGTGGGTGTCTAGCATAAACCTTATGTTCACAAATATGTAAATTTTCTTTTTTATCTGAGTGTTACCGAAATACGAGATATAAATTGAATTCACGCCCAATAAATTTCCCTAGACTTGGTTCATGGTGAAATGCATTAAGTCGTTGAAAATATGTTTGTATGAAATATTTACGAGTACATCCAAACTCGTATCCATTTCTAAGAGACTGCTAAAGATCCATCATAGTAAGTACTCTTTTAAAGCACCAAATTAAATACTTAAGTCTGAATAAGGTGAATGATAAGTTTCACTTTAGTAAATTAGCACTTGGTAACAACACCTGCTAACATTCAAATCCCACTGCTCTAGGCAACCTCATCACGTTCCGTTAAATCCTTTCACATGTCGCCTTGCAGTACTTAACCACATTCACTCGGAAGTGGTGTCGAAAGTATTATCCTCTTTGCTTTCGTTCTTCACCGCTTCCGGGACGATTCATAGCCAGGACTCACTCGTACATATGTGCGAGACCATATATCCGTATTCATATGTGCAAGTAGGGAAAATACCTTTTGGCTGAAGCAATTTATGTCATAGTGATATTATCGGCACCTTGATGTTTTTTTACGAAATGGCGCTACCTTCAATTTACATCTTCACTTTCACAATCAACTTGCGTCAGTGATGTAGTAGCACCCTTCAGACATTTTGACACTTAAAGTGGATTAGTACAAGCAATAAGAAATGAAGCAAAGAAAATGGAAGTAACATGTCTTGCTTATTGCGCTGCTGGGTAAGTGGAAAGTTGTTGGTAAGCTTAGTTTATGGAAACACTGAATATATCGTCCTGAGGAATTTATTTTTCCAATTCAGCGGTAAAAGCCGATTGAGTGGAAGATGGATAAGCTACTTATTTTCCAATTTTTACGGTGAGCGAGGGAATTATGACTTATTGAATCCTTACAAGCATATATTATTGGAAAATTGCACATATTCGATTTCTAGTCCTTCGTTTTACTCAGTTCGATGTTATAAAGTATGTTTTCCATTTTTTCCACATTTTCGCAGCAATGCACTAGCAGTGCGAAAATTAAGTACTCTTTCTCATGAACTTTTAGCCTTGGCTGAAAAGAAATTGATATAAAGTACCAGCCAGACTTTTTGCTCGATTTGATTTGTTCCCACAATCACTTCTCAAGTATATGATGGTGAAGGAAATTTTCTCTGATGCATTAGCACTTGAAACGGTTCAACTACTTGACCTGCATAATAAATGCTGCTGAAGGTTGTAATGTGGGAAGCAGAAGAATGGATGAAAAATTTATTGATTTTATTAAAGATGATTCTATACATTGTTGTTCCTCCGAAATCAACTAAATCATTGATTTTTCTCTATGAAACATGATACAGGAAAATTAGTGTAGTTTCTATTGAGGGAAGCATTAATCACTCATCGTTTAGAAAATATTCAGCCCCACTTTATTTGGACGACACAGACTGAGTGTACTCTTTATAAACATGATCGTTGTCTTCGGCATAGATACCATCAGCTCAACTTGTTTGCACCATTGCTGCACTATGGACATATACCGCGTATTCGAAGTTTTTTGTTCCAGTCTACGTTGATCTTCAACTAGTATCAGCAAGTCATGGGCATATGCACAAGAGCTGCAGACACAAGAAATCTCGGCAAGCAAAGTCATCTATCACTAGCATCCAAATAAATGAACCCTGTGGACATCTTCTCTGTGTTGACATCTCCATCTTTTCCCAAAACCCTGAACGTATGCTCTTCTGACTGAGAAGTAGCGCTTCTGAAGTCCTACTTTCTTGCAACCAACATACTTTTTCTTACTTGCCCACACCATAAATTGATATATCGCATCGCTGTTACGAGAATCCGTACATAAACCATACTGCCTATTCAAGAGACTTTCGGGTACCAGCTTCTCAAATCTTAGGACCATAATCCTCTCTGTCACTTCCACAAGTTATGGAAGAAGAGAGATGCTCTTTTATTAGTTCAGGGAGCCAAGATCATTGCATGGTGACTTCAACAGCACAATTACCTTACCAAGCTTAAAGTCCACTTGAAAGCAGCTTTTTTTCAAAGCAGCTCTTAAAAAGACACGGTATAAAGTGTGGCATGGTCTTGCAGATGCTTTTATTTATGTCGCCTATTATTCCATGCTGGGAACTTCTTATAGCGGGCAATCTTTTAACACTCGCATCTACCTCCCAGCGCCACAGAGCTGGAGCATGCTTCATCTCCGTAGCACTTTTAAGATGTGGTTTCTTAGACTTCACTCTAGGAAATACTCTCCCAACAGATACTCAACACATTCACTCCAAGTCAGGGTCGCACCTTGTATCTATTGCTTCTTATACTGCAAACTCTATTAGCCTGCCTCATGAATCATCAGCGCCTTTACCAACAAAACGCCGCCAATGCTCTTCTTCGAAGCTCATGTGCAGCCCATGGTATCCTTGGTAATCTTCTGAGATTCCCACTTGAGCTGCCCAACAGTCTCCAGCTTCTGGGATTCGACCCTCTGGAACCTCATTTTTGTATTCCTAAGGTCTTGCCGCTTAGCACGTGGCAGGAGTAGTCTTATGACCCGTCCTGCGCGTGGCATCGTTGAAAAAGCACCCATGAAGCTAAGACTCCATGCTAGGACTGCTGAAGTGTACAAAAGGTAGGCCTTCAAGATCCCCCTGTATCAGTGCCTCGTTTTTTACGTTCTACCACTCTGAAGTCAGGCTCCAGGTTAACCCAGCTGAGCGATAGGTATCCACTGTCTTATTAAAAGTCATAGTGAATTCAATGAGGTTAAGGTCACTCATCCCTCAGCCTGGTATCAGTCTTCACTTGAATCTTCGAGAATATGCAGCCTCATTCACACATGTAACGTCAATGTCGCTACATCCCATTGGGCCATCAAACGCTGACAATTTACATGAGACGTTCAAGACTAGCTGACAGTGGACAAAGATCAGCTCCGCTAGTTTTTCCGCTCCGGCATAGCCGCCCCGGCTAGTCTTTCGCAGGGGAGACTTGTTGTGCCACGCCCGTGAGTCAGCATTAGCATCCAATCCCAGGACATAGGCTTCGCCACTATCTAACGATGGAGCCGGATCCAAATACTTTAAAAATGGCTCGATGGGACTACCGTACTCGCAATAGACACTTATTTTAAACATTTCACCAAAACTAGCCTCCACCCAAACACACGCACCATACTCACACGACAAGGTATGCACGGGCAAACATTCACATAGTTAATAATAACTGCTGCCTTGCCTGCCCCTCCAGACAGGTAAACACGCCTTACAGCGGGTAGCACCAATAAGAACCACTAGCTACCGCAACATGGCAATGGCAACGCGTACTTCCCGCATATAAACCTCTAGCTCGTACATGACGGCAGAGCTCTTTGCACAGTATAACTGCACGATTTTGTGGGCAGCCATATTAGTGCCTACTCAGCGCACACTGGATAGGTGGTCGCCATAATCGCATGTCCTGCAGGAAGTTCGCGAGCGGCACAGTTCCTGCTGTGCGGCTTATTACCGTTATCTAAGTCCAGATTTCGTGGCTGTGAATAGCGGTACCACATGCTCTGTGTGGCATGACAATTCAATGCCCGATGGTTGAACCCCACGCACCTATAGCACGTAGTCACCAAGTCCAGATGATGGACGCTATAAACCACCCACTTTACATAGACCGGTTAGCTTCTCAGCAGGTCTCCTATTACCTATGGAGTGCCATCAGCAATGACACTGGAGTTGGTCGTTGTCCCCTTTCAAATTTATCTTGAATGGATTTTTATCCCCTTTTCGAATTTCTCCTTCTAGATCACGTGACTCACGTTATTCTCAAATACACCGACCTTCAGTTCAATATTGCTGAGGAAGCAGTCCATGTTGCTTATCATGGTCTTCATCCCTTGCCTATCCTTCACTACAATCTTCAAATCCTTTTCAGCAAAGGTTTAGTTCTTCGCTGCCTCTTGTTTCTCGTGTATCGAAGGCATCCTGATGGCCACACCACTTGCCTTCAACTTGAACACAGCATGCACCCGAACACTAAGGCTCGGTACCAACTCCTTCCTTACCACCTCAACAACTCCACGTCTCCGTAGGCGGAGTCTTTGGTGGACGTCGAGTTGGCCACAAATTCGGCTATATGGGTGGATTTTTCGATATCAGAGCCAAAGTTCCATAAGAAAATCAGAGCAAATAACGAAATTGAGCATGTGTGATTGTATACGCAAGATATTACTGTGCTTCTGATGGGAATGGGAGTACCAGAAGAGGTGATGGCGAAGATCAACGAGAAGGTGAACGATATGTGCCTGATCATTGATGACCTCAAGATGAAGAAGTTAGCTCTAGAAAATAGATTAGAAGGGAATTGGCGAGGCGTGGTTGTGTAAGCCCCCGACCACGACCCCGTTTGCGGTAACGCAGCCTAGGCTAAGTTATGCAAACCTTCTATGGATATGAGTCGCGTGATTAACGTGAGTACCTGCCTTTTATAGGCCTAATCTTACGGTCACCATTAGACTGCGATTGTTTTAAGCGCCAATCATTCGCCCCCAAGTTCGGTACCAGTTTACATTGAGGGAACTCTCAACTTTCATACTGGTAGATCCGAGACTCAGCTATATTTGACGCTATACAGTCAACCATCAGCCACCGCGATACTCCCCGAAGGGCCACAACCAATCAGCTGACCATCCGAGGATGGAGGCTCATCAGCTGCCCTTGATACCTGAATATACCTCCAGGGTTTAGGTTCGCAGGAATGAGTTGATCTTGTTATCGAACAATCACAAAGCCACTATGTTTCGGGTCAAGTTCCCGCCCTAGTATTTTTACTAAGCGATTCGGGTACCCCAGGAACGCCAGTCTCCGTCAGCTTCACTGGAATCGGAGACGACAATCCAACAATAGCAGTTGCACCCCTTTAAATTATCAGATCAGTTCCACCCAGGGGGAGGGGCCTTCTGTGGACAATTGAACACCACCTTGTTTTAGAATCAATATATGGATGCCATTTTCTCCTATCTATAACGTATTAGCGGGTTATGTTGCCCTTTTTGAAAGAGACCACAAGCTCATTTTTACTTGTAGCTCCATGCTTCGAATTGGCCAAGAGGTTACGCTTCCTAAAACTGCAATTATTGGATGACAACACCAGTAGATGTGCTTTTTCATCACCATAAATAGCCGACTTGAAATTGAGACAATCATCTTTCTCCATACTCATCCCTAAACTCCGAAATATGGTTTTAACTTCCCCTAGAATGTTTTTAGCAATTGCGATATACTGGGACCAGGCTGGGTTTGAAATTAAAACCTATCACTACGGCAAGGTATGTAGCATCCAGCGGTGAGTTACCTCTATTATATTATTACCTTTATAGCCCTACTCTTCGAACCATTAAGGTGATAATATATTATTGGTAAAGCCAATAATTTCATTTTTTAAGTTTGCAGCACTCAAAGCTGTTTGAAACTTATGCCGGAAGTCGACCCTATTCAGCCTGACTCCTCGCACTTGCGGAAACCTTTTCCAAGTTGGAAACTTTATTTCAGCTAAAATAATTAAAAAGAAGAATCATCATAATAATAATCTTAATAAATCTTTTCATAGTGGACTTTATGAACAATCAAAAGTGTAAAAAAAATGACAGTGGAAAACAAAATAAGCAAAAAAGAGAGGTCAAATCAAACTATTTGAAAAATAAAGGGTGGTCCAACCAAAACGCACGATGTAGATCGTAAATAAAACAAAAAGTTTTCAGAGAATCATGTTTATATTTGTTAATATAATAGAAAGATCTTTGAAAATTATGTGTAAAAAAATACCGCCCAAATGCTCGCTACGACTACGGTGGCATACTTCTATCCGATGGTCCATATTTTCAATGACTCTGAGACATAATTGAGGTTCAATGTCGTTAATGTCCTGAGTTATCCCTTCCTCTAGCTCTTGAATTGTTCTTGGCTTATTGACATACACTATTTCTTTTAAATATCTCCAGAGAAAGAAGTCAAATGTTGTCAAATCACATGATCGTGGTGGCGAATTGACATCACCATAACATGAGATAACACGGCCATTGAATTTCTCGCGCAAAAGAGCCATTTTTTCGTTGGCTGTGTGGCAAGTGGCACCATCCTGTTAGAATCACATATCGTCCAGGTCCAAAACCTCAATTTCTGGCCAAAAAAAGTTCATTTTCTTATCGCAATAGCGAACACCGTTCACGGTAACTGCTTGGCCTTCCTCATTTTCGAAAAAGTACGGCCCGATGACGTCGCCAGCCCATAAACCGCACCAAACAGTCACTCTTTGTAGATGCATCGACTTTTCAACAATCACTTGTTAACGAATCCACTGAGGTGCAATTGTGCCTCGCCGCTGAAGATGATTTTCTTTGTGAAGTCACCATTCTCTTCTGTCTGTTCAACCAACCATTCGGCGTATTTCCGAAGCTTGAAATGGTCAGTATGCTTCAACTCTTGAGTCACTTGAACCTTGTGAGCGTGTAAATTCGAATCTTCATTAAAAATTTGCATCAGTGATGCTCGTGAGATGTTCAATTGTTGGGCACGACGACGAGTCAAGGTTGACAGCTCTTCTGCCACACTTTCGCGAATAACACCAACATTTTGCACAGGACGAACTGGGCAAGCATATGATTTCACATTTCCTACAGACCCGATTTGCTGAGGTTCGTGCACAATTCTTCCGATTGTGGACACACTTGGAATTAACATATGCTATCAAATTAACGGATACTTTAAATGAAATACACGATAAATGTCTGGAAAAAGTGGACAACTTTCGTGGAATAACAAAATAGTTCAAAAAGAAAAAATCTCATTTAACCAGGAAACCAGTCCTCAAGACCTATCGCAATCTTTCAAACCAGCCCAAGACTTTAAATTATCTTTCAAAACATATAACGTTCTCCAAACAACACCTTCTCTGGGGCACAACGTCATGGTAAACGATAAAATCTCCTTACTAAAAACAACCAATATGGCCGACTACTTAAAAGTCACGAAGTTAATGGGACAAATGGTTTTGGAGACCCCAAGGCCAAAACTCGTTCTTGAACTTTAGACTTTTATCGGGCATGCCAAACAATTGTGGAATCGTTTGAATAACCAGGAAAACGAAGCATTCGTGCAGATTTTTCCTACAAACTTACGAGGTGAGGCATATCAGCTAGTTTCCTCAAGTGTCATATCAAGAACTGGTTAATAAATTGATTACCTGTAAACAAGGCCCTGCAAAAACTCTTACATCCTTCATATCTCGTTAACAAAAAACGCTTAAACGTTGCCAAGAAGCCGCTGCAGTTAAAAATGGCAAAGAGGCAATCACAGTCGCTAATCTGCAATTAGAGGACTTCGCGATCGATGCATTGAAAGGTGGGGTTGCTGCCAAAGAAAGAAAGAGTTGCTGACCCTAATCTCCGCCAGTACCAGCTTAACGTCGAAAAAACAAGTTTCGAAGAATTAGTCCCAAAAGTGTTAGACAGGAAGAGATTGGAACAAGGTGTCCTCTATTTCCAACCAAATTCAATGCAGACGAATGCTCCATTTACACCAAATCAACCCCCATAGTCTGTCAATCCAAACTCTTTTTGAGACAACGGGCTAACCAGAAAGAGGCGAGTGACTGCTAATCGTTGCTTGGTTGGCCTCACCTACACAGATTTTTTAAAAGCTTGTTGGCCTTTGGCTTTATTTAACTAGTTGGCTTGGTGCCCAGTATATTTCAAGCAAACCATTCTTTCTGGTTAGCCTGATTGGCTCAAAAAGTTCACTTCTTCCTGGTTAGCCCATTGGCTCAGGAAGAGGGAAGCGACTACTAAACGTTGCTTAGTGTTGGTTGGCTTTGCCTAGCAATTTTTGAAAACCAGTTGGCCTTATGCCTGGTTAAGTCTAGTTGGCTTAAGTGGCTAGACGTTTTTTATTTAACCTTTCTGCTGGTTGGCTGTGTCCAGCTGGATCATCTGGAGCAAACCAAGTGGGCTTCTGCCTGGTTTGGTCTAGCTGGCTCAAGTGCCTAGACCTGTTTCTACGGGTCTCTTCCTTGTAAGCCTGTTGGCTTAGGATCCATAACGCTTTTCTGATTGACCTTTTGGGCCAGAATCCCAACCGCATATCTAAGTGCTCTAGTTGACTATTTGCCTAGAACTCTTAGATGCGTCACCAAAAGGAGCTTAGACCGGGAACGTGAAGGCATCTCAGCAACTACATGCCGGACAGGTGGCACCGAACCAACGAGGCAACAGCCCCAAGCAACCAGAGCGGCAACAGACACCTCCAACTCTGCAGCACGAATCTAAGATCTGCTGCAGATTAGTTTTTAAGTGTTAAAGTATAGGGTGATTCATAGCAAGTGTACACATTTTTGTTGAAAAAAAACATAGTTTTTGTAAAGATTGAGCTGTAATGTTTATTTATTATGAAAATTTGGTCCCTTACAATTAAATATGAAACATTACTTCGGGTATATGTGCACCTCGTGCTGCTCAAACGATGATTGTAATTTTCGATGACATTTTCGCACATTTTCGGCGTTATCAGGTGTATGTTGGTTTGAATATTATTTTTTAATGCTCCAGCAGTCCGGGGAGCATCAGCATAAACACGATTCTTCAGAAATCCCCAAAGGAAGAAGTTACAAGTAGTCAAATCACACGATCTCGACGGCCAATTTATGGGTGGACCAAAAAATTCACGTAGAGCGTGAAATGTTTGCAATGGCGAGTCATTATTTTTGTAAAAAGTTTTAACAATAATAAAACTCGGCTGATGTGTATGACGCCATGGTTAGAATTTTAAAAGACCAAACTGTCATAATCTGTCAATATATGGACCTGAAGTTGGTGATAAATAAGAGTTAAGGCCCATTCACATATGTACACTTGTTATGAACCACCTTTTATAAATGAATGAAACGCGAACTGAATTGAGAATTTAAATGAATGAAATGTGAACTTAATGGTAATGACATTTATAAATAATAAATACCCAATCTTTCACTGGAGTTCGACAAGAGTCCGAGTAGGTTGAAGATAAGGCTAAGTGTGTTGGAGTGCAGACAAAGGCTTTATGGTTCGAAGAGTAGGGCCATAAAAGTAAAATTATAACAACTCTGCTGTTATAATTTTACTTTTAGTAGTATTCTTGCTCGTCTTCGCCATTACAAAACATTTCAACAGCTTTTATGGGACTTGCATGTAATGTAGTTAGTAGAACTCTAAAATCATTAAATTTCAAACGGTGTGGGCACTAGTTTTAACTGAAAGTCTCTTTGAACAATCGACTAATGTATTTTCAAGATTTATATTCAAATGCTCCTTACGATTTTATCACATAATTGCATCTCAAAAAATTCGAAATACAAATGGCACTAAGACACAGTCAAATAAAATGCCTTTTTTTATTCGCTATAACTATCTACACCCTTAATATTGATGGCATGCAATTAATAAATGATTTATTTGCCCTCTAATCTCATCCTCCACTTTTCCATTCTGATGAACAAAACTCGTTAAGTATTCAGTACAATATTCATTCTGTGGGGGATAATCTACTGACAATTCACAAAGCAATTCATCACTCCGTGAAACCATTAACTTCAAAGTTTTCAAATCATCGGGATTGAAACCTTCTTTCCGACTGAAAACTCTCCCTTTTAAATTATTTCAAAGTCAAACGGAAAATGCTATTTTTGCCCAGTCAACTCGAAAGAAAATAAAAACAACTTACATTATGTCAGCGATTTTTTAATTCTTCGGCTAGGGACGTGGTTTTCAAAATTATAACAAAGTCAAACGCCATGACAAAGGGCCAAAAGTTTCCACTTTTGGTTGTGTTTCCAAGATAAAAGTTTCTGTCAGAGGCTTAGAGTCTTCTTTTCAATTTTTCCCTTTTAGTTTCTCTTTTCCCTCTCCATATTTTAAAGGCAGAGTTAAAGGATCCGGAAAAATGTTAAATATCATCTAAGGTGAAATCTTTTTCTGCTGCTCAATGGAAACGAAGAAAGACTTGTAGAGAGATAAATGGGATTGGGAAGAAGACTAGAATAAGGAATAGCAAGTTCATAGAAACGATTAAGTGATGCACGTACATGCTGACGTAATTTTACGCTCGTCCTGTCTTGAACGTCTAAGCTTGCAGGATATGCTGAAGATAAGCATCATAAGCAGTTTGTTCATGTAACAATAGGGTATGAAAGGCTTAATGCAATGGAGGATGCAAAGCATTCAGTGAACGTGAATTTATGCATTTTTTGCTTTTCTGCAATTCTATCTGTAAGCAGGTCTCGTCTTGGTCAATTTATTTCTCTTGTAATAAAACAATGGGTATTGGCTAAGATACCCTATTTCTAGGTGCAAGGCATCGTATTTGAATAGAAGCCCTGGTGTGAACAAGTTTTGTCCATATAAAAACGTTTGTCGTTGTTGAAATTATAAAGAACTCTCTCCATGATTTTCATTTATTTTTGTTCCCCAAATTGAATTACATATGTGCATTAGTTCTTGTGATACAACCGGTCAAAATTTACAGGAATTTAACATGATTACTTGTATATTGAACTAAATATTTATTTTTTCGTTTCCGAAACCGTGAATTTATAGTATATAAATACATATGTACATTTCGTCCTTCACACTAGGACTTCATCAGTGTAACTACATTTCTTAGCCTAATCCTAAACTATTTATCTAAATTACTTTTTAATTATCTCATTACAAATCTTAAAAGTTTATCAGAGCCATTACCTAAATCTTTGTTCATCCTTTTTATTACAAGTATATTTCTTATTTCTATAGTTTCACTAATGTCCAATTCATTCACCTTTCTTACCTGTTTTATGAATTTCAAACTTTCAGCGCTTATCGTATGATTGCTTTCGATGACGTGTCTGGCTACGGTCGACTTTACCTGATGTTTATTGTTCTTTCTCCACAATTCTATGTCTTTCATGTGTTCGTCAAATCGTACTACCGCTAATCTCTTTGTTTGCCCTATATATACTTTGTTGCAATCTCCGCATGAAATTCTATATATGCCGCTTTTCTCGTGGTCCTCAATTTTGTCCTTTACGTTGTTAAGCAATTTACTCAATTGCATACCACTTCTTGGAACTGCGTCTATGTCATATTTGCTAAACATTTTTTGAAGGTCCCTATGCATGTCCGAGAACACTATACTCACTCTTCGCCGTTGCTTTTTATTGATGTCCAGTGTTGTATATTTCCTAACTTGTAGCTGTCGATTTTTCTTGTGGATCATTCTCTTAATTGTTTCTGCTTCATACCCGTTTTTCTGTGCCGTATCCATGATATAAACCAACTCCTTTTGGAAGTTCACCGCACTCATTGGTACCGTTAACAACCTGTGGACCATACTACGGTATGCCGCCATATTATGCTGATACGGATGGTGCGAAGTATTTGGTATCGTCCTCTGCGCCCAGCCTCTGGTAATACAACATTGGGGTGCACTAAATCAGTGTTCCCATGTTCAAAATTTCAATTGGCAGATTTAAAATTTTTCAAGAATATTAACTGAAGTAAAGAAAAAATAGAAAAGATTCTAAATAGTAATAAAAGTTAAATCTCACTAAGAATATAATTAAAGAGAAACGTTTAAATTTAATATAAAGGAAAATTGATATAAAATTACATTTAATACTAATAATAAGAAAGAAAGGAAGTAATTAAATATTTTTTCTAAATCTGCCATTAAAATTTCGGAAAGGAGATAGGAAGGTCTTCGAGCAGGTTGCTTGTGTGACTGCTCGATTACTACATAGGCAATATTTTTGCTAGGCCATATTAGGGCACTGATGAAGAGGGAACACTTACCCTCGAAATATATATATGTATATATATATATATATATATATATATATATATATATATATATATATATATATACATATATATATATATATAATATATATATATATAATATATATATATATATATATATATATATATATATATATATATATATATATATATATATATATATATATATATATATATATATATATATATATATGTATGTATATGTCTTAAAAATGCAAAACATTTTTTGTTTGTTTTTAATTTGCGTTATTAGAAAAGGGCAAAAACACCAGAAAGGGCAAAAACACTGAGAATTCAAATAATAATTGTATAGATTTACATTAGATTGGTGTAAAAATGGTCGAATTATCAATAAAAAAGTTTAGCACATAAAAGTCACAACTTTAATAGGGCTGTGGATAAGTTTCCTAAAAATGAAATATGCATAAATTCTTTAGTGAAAATACCCCACATTACCACACCCTAAACGCCTAATCATCATGAAAATTTTTTATTCACAACCTAACCATGTCCACTAATCATTCTTGTCTCAGTTTAATCCACTTAAATTTAAGACAGCTCATAATCAGCTTACTTACGAGTATTATGAAGGGTTTTTCGATATTTGAATGAAGCAGCAAACAACTTAAGGTATGTATAGTATGTTGTGCCAGCTATTTTGCCATATAACCATAAAGGAAGTATTTTTTAGGGGACACATAAACAGTAGCTTGATGAGTACTTTTATGGCTACTGTATATCGCATGAGGCAAATTGTTGAGTGAATAGGAATAAGAAATGAGGATATTCTTACGAGCCTTTAACATGTGTTAGTAAATGTTCCTGAAATGCGTAGGAGAGTGCTGTATCGAAGTTTCTTTTTAGATTCCTTCTATTTGAGCCAATATTTAGGTTCAAAAATCCACAATGCAAGGATCAATATAATTTGCCTTCCATCCTAGTAATGTCGCTAAACTACTATAAAAAGAAAGACTATAAAGAGGCAAATAATCCTTAAAATATATTGCTTCTGATTATGGGCTAATATATCCACATGCAGAATAATCCCCAGGGTATATTTGATTGTAGTTTTAAAAATTCATAGATTATTTCTGGAGTAGTTAAATGTTAATTCGCATTCCAGTTTATGTTATTGCAAAGAAAAAAAATTGAAGAAGTTCCAGAGAACACATATGTATGTATGTATAATAAAACACAATTTTCTCACGTGTGTTTACACATTCGTTTTATGGTTCTTTATTGGATGAAACATTAATGTAGCGACATACTCGTATCATGCAACCGTTTTACGACTTCATCTTCTTTTTGGTATCAACAATTTATTGTTTACTTTATCATATTCTCTTGTTTGCTGTTCATGTCACAGGGAAAAATACTGCACGTTCCATCACTGGTTAATTGTTTGCTTGGCAATCAATTGAATTACGTGATTATGTGATGTCCAGGATGGTCTCTTGTTTGTTGTTGAGAATATTTGTTGGGGATTAAGTAGACTTGTTTATCATAGATAATTACTCGTTTTTTGGCTTGTTAGAATATTTAAGGGAAATTGAATAATACTTAATTAGCAGGATGGTGACAATAGAGTTATTTGAAAATACATATTTTTGGATAAGTAACATAGTTAACCTAATTTAATTCGGTAATTATTTCGAACAAATCTCTATTAAATAAAAAAAATCCCCGTTGGCAGCACCAGCCGGAAAGGTAAATTTCTCGTATGTAGCGTAAGGTTTCGGAAAAGAATTTGGCTTGCCTACTACTTAACTTCTAACTGCAATTTCGGTAGCACTACATGGGTTTTTATCAACAAAAAGCATCTGCCGCCGTTCGTATTTGGAGACACTGCATAGAGGCGCAAATATTTTGCTAATTAAATTGAGTTACACACGTATGGATCACATATTGAAAATCGGCGGGTAAAAAATTGTTATAAACATATTTATACTCGTTTCGCTCTTCTCACATTTGCTGTTTAAACATTCCACAGTGGCTACCACACAAAGGTGATAACTTGTCGGCTTAAATAGCTCAAATAGTTAATTTCAAAAGATTTCCATAAAAGTTTAATCAGCCTTTAATATATACATTTTCGATTCTTTTCTGAACTACCAGGGGCCGTCATTTTGAATTTTTATTGAAAACGGCTGCTGAAAATATTAAGCTGTAAATTTACGAATTTTTTATTTGTCATCCGATTTGCATAGTTAAATTAAATTAGATTGCCTTGATAACTTATAATTTCAAGTTTTATCGGAATCTGTTGAGAAACTTGGCTGCTAGAGGGCTACAGAAATAAAAAAAAATTTAAGTCGCCCCCCTGTATGGGGAGGTCCCCCTTAAACACTTTAAAATATTTTCTGACACTGCAAATTTCAAGAGGCACCACTTTTGACCTACGTAGAAAATTTCCTCATTCTAGCTTATGTGGTTTGCTTGAAAACTTGTTGTGACGCACGAACAAACGGACGAACAGACAGACAAGTTGCGATTTTATGATTTTTAAGGGGATTGTTAAAAATATTTTACAATATTTCAAAAATAGTCTGATTTATAAATACGTTGAAGGTAAGTCATTTAAAAGCGTTTCCATGAAAAAAAAATCATTATTTCAGTTGCCATTAAAATAGCGAATCGCGCTTGCCTCCTGACCTTTGGGGGCCGCCATTTTGAATGCATGCATTTGATTTTGGACAATTTTAAATCTCTGTGGGCTAGGACCTCATCAATCAGTGTGCCAAATCTCGTTCAAATCGGAGTTTCACTCTAGACAGGGCAAAATAATTCAATTTTTAGTGAAAATGCCAGCTTAAAAATGTTGGGTTTTAAATTTTCGCCTTATTTATTTTTCATTCAATTTGTATAATTTTTTGCATAATATAAAAACATGTTACAGAGATCCATAATCTAAAGTTTCATCAAAATCCGCTGGAAAATGTGACCGCTAGAGGGCCACAAAAACCTGAAAAAACGCATATTTAAACCGCCGCCATTTTGAAATTTGCACATGCATCATCACAAAAATATCTAAGTCTGTAGATCTAAAAAATGTCTATCCTGAAACCAAGTTTCATATACGTCAAATCAAAATTGCGACTTTTAGAAGCCTTTGAAGTTTTGAGTTTTAACTGGCCGCCATTTTGTTTTTTGTTACCTGACCTCCAGTTTTTTCACGTAATTCTTTAGATACTTATAACTTCTATCTAGCTGCCAAATTTCATAACAACAAAATTTTGCACGTTTTTCGACCTTTGAGCGGCCGCCATTTTGTTTCTGCCGTACCGACTTTGGATTTTTTATTGTGAGGTTCATCACATACATCAGTGAACCTTTGTACCAAATTTCATCCAAATCGGAGCTATATTTTGGTCAGAACAGAAATCACGATTTTTCGTCTAAAATGGCCGCCATTATGTTTTTGCCCGGCCGATATAGCTGGTTCACGAACTTAACTGAGATGTTTACCCAATACACCATTCCTGGAAATTTGGTGAAAATCGGAGCAAATTGCAACCTCTAGCGTGGTCACAAATTTCGTTATATCCCATATATATATATATATATATATATATATATATATATATATATATATATATATATATATATATATATATATATATATATATATATATATATATATATATATATGATGCTCCCCGCAATAGGTGAATTTTTCTCAAGAAATTTACCTAAAAATATCGATATATACGAAAACATTTATTTCTATTTCTTTCGAAGCTTTATTAATTACTTTATTAAATTATTGATTTTTTTTCTCTTTTCAGGTAAGATTCAACCAACATCAATTTATCTTCACTATATGAAGCAACAAGGTTTGTCAACATTTCATAAGCACTGAGAAAACATTCATAAATTATAAAATTCCTTTAAAAAGAGAAATTAAATCATTCTATTTGTTCCCCTCTTTTGGAATACGATGGTAGATAGCAATTAATTACAAACATCATCTCGCATTCACTTCTGTCAACAATTCATTTCAATTTGCCAGTGAAATATATCCCTCTTGATTACTAATTTATAATGTTGGCGTTGTTCTGCACAGGAAAGTGTACATCTACTCATCTTAAGAATGAAAATGAAAGTTGCTCATGCTCTAAGAGAAAAGAAACATATTGGCTAAAATAAAAGTATAATAAATTACACAAGAGAAATGAGATATTATTAAATATCTTACAACTGTAGTGAAAAGACCGAACAATTTGTCCAGCACAAAACTTATTTAGACTGATTTCTCAACGATACGTTTAATAGTGGATTACTCGTATGTGTTTTCTCATCTTGTTTATTGTTATTTCCTCAACAGGAAGCAGAACAATTAGTTTATATGAAAAAAAAAGATTTATGAAGGAATTTACTGCATTATTGAGTATTACTCTAAGAACAGCTACAAGCAAATTTGGTAGACAGACGTGTGCTCATGCCAGAAGGGTTTTGTACTCAACTTACGAAACGCAGTCATCAGCAACGAATAAAGTAAAGAAACGAGTCAAAGAGATGAGCACGTTCAAAAGGAAATCCATTTTGTTGCAAACTAACAAATATCGCTCAAATCATGAATTCCCAAATATATTTATGTTGTTAATCTTATCTGAAAATTTTAAGACAATCACATCAAAATTGCAATTTCTGATTCAATGGAAAGTCCATAAAATACCAAAATCGTGTGTTATTGCTGTTGTGATTGGAGAAATTTCAAAGGGCTATAACTTCCGTGGATATGATTTGATTTTCATAAAACTTACAGAGTATTATAAGCTTTCATAAAACTATTTACCCTATCCAAACGGTTTTATTGGGGAGAATGTGAAATTCGAAGATTATAAAGGGTGATTCATTACAAGTGTACACATGTGAATGGGCCTTAACTCTTATTTATTACCAACTTCAGGTCCATATATTGACAGATTATGACAGTTTGGTCTTTTACAATGTTAACCATGGTGTCGTACACATCATTTGAACGTTTTATTATTGTTAAAACTTTTTTCAAAAATAATGAATCGCCAGTGCAAACATTTCGCGCTCTACGTGAATTTTTTGGTCCACCCATAAATTGGCCGTCGAGATCGTGTGATTTGACTACTTGTAACTTCTTCCTTTGGAGATTTCTGAAAGATCGTGTTTATGCTGATGCTCCCCAGACTACTGGAGCATTGAAAAACAATATTCGAGCCAACATGCGCCTAATATCGCCGGAAATGTGCGAAAATATCGTCGAAAATTACAATCATCGTTTGAGCAGCACGAGGTACACATATGGCCAAAGTAATGTTTTATATTTAATTGTAAGGGACCAAATTTTCATAATAAATAAACATTACAGCTCAGTCTTCACAAAAACGATGTTTCTTTTCCACAAAAATGTTTGCACTTGTTATGAATCACCCTGTAGTATTATTAACAAAGTTGAGTGAATGTTGACTTGTAATTTGTATATTTTCAAATTTTTCAGATTACACGTGTCCAATTGCGAGGGGTAGTGGCTATAAGTTTTTCGTGTATTTTCCCTTCCTGTGCGACTGGCAAAGCACAAAATTTCAGTTTAAGATCTGTTTTGAAAAGCTGGCATTAAGGCCTTTCATTTGATACCCATATTGGCTATCTGTGACGAAATTTTTTCAGGGGCACTCCCCTATGTGGGGAGACCCCTCTTAAATACCTTATAAAATTGAACTTTGAAGAGGGTACCATTTTATATCTACATACTGTGATGTTTTCACAGATGTTCAGGTGTCCGTGAAGGACTGTAGCGATGGCCTGCTGCCTCAGCGGTCGAGGATATTATGCTCACTGGAATCGGCCTTCAGCGCGTGAGGGCGCGTGAATGCGCTTGCAGTCCAACGTTGCTATGTCGTGGGTTCCCTCCCCCAGCCTAAGGGCCCACTACAAAAAAAAATCGCATTCACGAATTTTTCGAATACAATACATATGCTCGACGGTGTCGAGGCCGAGGTAACCTACGGAAGGAATTACCTATGGAAAACGTGACTGACTGGACTCGATTAACGCACGCGGGACTCGAACCGGTTTCATCCTTACTCCGAACACTTATAACTCCACCACTTCCACCTGGATACGCCTTTGACATACGGTATCGATAGGTTAATTTGATTAACCTTCAACTAGTGAGGTGAATATCATCTCAGTATTGGAGAGCTAACCTCATTCTGACGTCCTTTTATACATTCACACTTTTAATAGAAATTATCTATTATGCGTGGAAAAAAGTATGTTATTTCCAAGCTTAGTTTTTTATCTTGTGAATTACAAAAATTAGAGCATATTTTTTAAGGTGAAGAGGAGCTTTAATCATTTTTTATTTTCTTATAAAAAAAAACTTAAATTTTAGTTTTCCGTGTTCATAGTGTAAAATCAATAACTTTTTCGTATCTATGGAACCTGAAATAGATTAAAATATGTTTTCTTTCTGGTTTGGAACTCAAAAATATTAACTGATTAAGTCCGGGAACAGATCACATAATTTTTTTCAAGGCAAGCTGGTTTCCTGCGCTCTTTGCTTCCACAAATATGATGTTCTTTTCTTTTTCTTTGCTGGACATATTGTGCATGTATCTCGTTTCTCAAGTTTAAGAGATGCTGAAGGTTCACGCTTTTCAGCTTTCATCTTCATAATTCGTTTGATGGAAGTGCGAACGTTTCGAGAAATTCTCTGATTAGTATAGCGGCGCAACATATGTGGCTTACAAAGCTCGTCGGCAACAATAGCCAAGGATGTATACCTATCAAAAATTTATATGGTTTTATATAAGAAAGCACTTTTGAATCTTTGTATACCTATCAATTTTTTTCAGAGGCAGGATCTCGAGATTTGAAGTTTACATAAGTGTTCACAGCACAAACATCAATCAGCCGGTAAAAATGAACGAGTTGCCATCTTTTTGTGCTCCAAATACAGGAGTAGTAGCTGCACATTTTGTCATGACCATTCACACAATTTTAAGTGGAGTTGTGATAGAATATTATTTCTGTTTTTTCTCCTTTTATGATTACGTCTGTTATAATGCATCGATAATACAAAGACAACTGCTCTGTTGTGTTTTAGTACAAAGGATATCATAGTGATATCCTTTGTAAAGCCATAAATAGTTTTGTTTAACTGGTCTAGATCTCTAAGGTTTAAATCCTGGTGGAATCGGAGTTTTTGCTTTATTCATGGTGCCAACAAATGTGACCTTTTTAGGGTTTTGTAAAATAATTTTACAAAACCCTACTAGTTTCGCGACCAGTCTGTCCGTCTGTCCGTCTGTCCGTCCGTCCGTCCGTCCGTCCGTCCGTCCGTGTGTCACAGCGCAGTTTTTCTCGGAAACTACTTTAGCTAGAAACATCAAATTTTGTGTGAAGGTGTAAAGTGGTGATCTCTTCAAAGTTCAACTAGAAAAAATTTTTATAAGGTATTTAAGGGGGGTCTCCTCATATAGGGGAATGACCCCCCGAAAAAAAAATTTCATTGAAGGTAGCCGATATGGGTATCAAATGAAAGGTCTTGATGAGAACTTTTCAAAACAGGTCTTAGTTTGTCAAAATTTGCTTCGAGGGGTGCACAGGGAGGGGAAATACACGAAAAATTTGTGTCCCCCCCCCTCGCGATTGGACACCTGTGATCCGAAAAATCTGAAAAAAATCAGGAATGTAGGTCTTGGTGAGTACAACAACAACAAATACGTTAGAAGTCGCAATTCACTCAACTTTGTTAGTAATAGTATGATTTATCGATTTTATGTTTTCTTGAATAAAATCTTAACGGTACCCTTAAATTCAATGAAGTTCAGCACACAGATGTCTATTCATAAGATTGATCTATCCTGAAAGTTTCATAAAGATTGAATCATATTTAGCGAAATTATAGCGGATTGAGTTTTCCTGTATTACTATGGAACAATATGCGCTGCATTTATTACTATGGCAACTTATGGCTATGGAACAACATGCGCTTTTTACCGACTCAGACACTACCGTTTTGCTAGGATTTGCATGAAAATTTCAGGAATAATAGGTGCCATGTATATCTTTGAGAATCGGTTCAGCTAGTGGTATCAGTAATCGTAAAACATAATAGTGGCTGTTTTAAATGCGAAGATTGAATAATTTTGAGTTATTTTTTCGCAAATTCAACGTTTAAAGTGCATGCCTTGAACATTTGATTCAATTTAATGAATGACTGAAGATGAGTACCTACAATTAATGCTCATAACTGAAAAAAGTCAAGGAGGTGAGAGAAAACTCCTAGCAAAAGGGTTTTGTAACCATTCTAGGATTCGAAAAAACTGGCCATTAATCGATGATAACAGTACAGGAGAGTGGCCCCTGAAAAAAAAATTCATCAAACTTAGCCGAAATGAGTATGAAATGAAAGTTTTCATGGGAGCTTTTCAAAACAGTTGTTAAACTGTCAGTTTTTGCTTCAGTGGGGGCACAGGGGGGAAATACATGAAAAATGTGTTTCCTCCGTCGCGGATGGACATCTGAAGTAATTATCAAGGGAGATATTTATGAGTATAACAATACCAAAAACCTTAGAAGTCGAAATTCGTTCAACTTTGTTAATAATAGTATGATCTTCGTATTTCATATTTTCTCCAAAAAAATCGTCTTTGACATGTTTCTTGATTTGATTCGATCTGGTGACTGCATTTTGTAAATTGAATACAAAACCCTTCTGACATGAGCGTAGGTCTGTTTACCCAACTTGTTTTATTTTAAAAGTTTAACTGCTTGATGTGAACCAATTATCTCTGATCACAATGCGGTTTGAATGGTAAAAAGGTTTAGCCAGCCGCATAACACTTTGTATCGGTTTTTATAATTCCTTCTCAACATTTGTCAGTCCTTGCCCATCGGTGTTTTACCACACAAATTATATAACCGTTATAGAAATAATTTGTCGAAACGTCAATCAAACACATGAGTTTCAACCCATATTTTCCTGGTTTTTTTGGCATAAACATTAAAAACTTCCAACGGCAATGACACTTTATGAGCATTTCATCAATGCACATATCAGAGCCTGGAATAAAACATTTTTGAGAGTTTTATATTTGTTAAAAGTCTCATACAACTCTGACATAGCAGCACCAGGATTCATCTTCTGTCTCTCCTCTCTGATGCTAGGATTGTCAAATCGCAATGCCGTTAGTAGTACTCGTAACCGTTTTTCTGAGAATCTAAAATATTTCTCTTTCCCTCCTATTGGTCGAAAACAAGAAAGAAATATCTTCTTTGTGGCTTATGAATATGGCAGTGGAAATCAGAGATCTAATCAGTGCTCGTCGTTCTGTAATGTTAATATCTTTCCATTCTGGCCGATGACCATCCCCGTATTTCTGTCTTAGTTCTTGCAACTTTCTATTACTGTTTTCGATGATTGTTTTCAAACTTTCTTCTGTGAACAGAATATTTCAGAAATTCACTTCAGTGTGATAATCAGGCATTCTGCTTGAACTCCAAAATCGAATGATACTATGGTCAGGAGTCCTGAAACTGGTCCTTTGAGGATCTTTATACCACTTAAATTGCTCCCTTTTTCCAACTTTTTTCCCTAAAAAGTAGACTTGATTGCCTTAGCGCTCCTCGTTAGATTGTTCATCGACCTTTGAAATCCCTTCTTCACTGTTTGAAATGTCTGTCGCTGTATCGTGGCCTAACTGTATACGAACATTTTCATTCAAATGTTGATCCTCTACATCACTTATATCACTATTCTCATTTTCTAATTGATCCAAAACAAAACGCTCAAAATGTGGATCGTTCACGTTCATTTTGAACAGCAATAACTGATTAAAGTTTTTGAAAACATAAACGCACTATTAGTGGGGTGACGTCAAATACTAAATATCGTTACAAATACAAACTTTGCAGAGTCCGATTTGTTCCTCGTTCGCCGTGAAACTGGCATTTAGGCAAATACTAAGATGCGTCACTGCGTGCTGCAAGCCATTTCTGAGAAAAACTTCGTTAATATTTCGGTGACGTCAAATCGACATCTCCTTAGGTAATAATCGAATTTATAATTGGCACCTGGATATGGACGGACCTCCAGTATGCTCGAGGTCCAACGTTGTTGGATCAGAACATGGCCGATCTGGTTTTGTGTGTCGCCATTTGGTGATACCCAGGTCATTTTATGTATGCGATCACAAACCACATTCACTCCACCAAATATGGAGCAATTTTCCATCAAAATGCACTCACAATTGCAACTAATGATCCAAAAAATGATGGCCACAATGGTATAGGGCTTCTTCGCGCCCAAACCCTAATTAAAAACACCCAATGACTTCCTCCATGAATTGTATTTCCATAATCACTTGGAATGCAAACCCTCTGCAATAAAGGACTGGTAAGTCTAGGCAGGTTCTCATTCAGGAAACCTTTTTCAAACCGGGGCCCCGCTCCGCTTCCCTGACTATTATCTTTACAGAAATGATAGATCGACAGGAAGGATAGGTAGAACGGAAACACGTAGAGGCGACAGCAATTACAATAAAAATGAACTCGTTTGAATTTGTAGTCATGTCACTATACAACCCCCCTCAAAGTGAGACTTTTTATTAAGACCTAAACTTCCTCTTGAGCTGGAAGGGAAACTCCTGGTGATAGGTGATTTTAAAGCCTATCATAATTCCTGGAGTGCTGTCAGAATCAATCGAACTGGGGCTGAGCTTAACAAATTCATCACAGCCATTGACAGTAGACTGTATATGACATGCGAACCAACGCACTATAGTCAAGCTTCTGTTAACATTCTAGACGTTGGAATTTAGGAGATTTTCACTACGATATCGGAACAACGCTACTCGATGAGCTCTCTTCTGACCACAAACAGGCGCACTTCTTAACTGAGATAATCTTCATAGATAAACTCTAAAAGTAAAAAGAATTCAAATTGGCAAGCTTTTTGGGTTATCCTGGCATCAGGAAACCTTAACCAGCTATTAAATTGAGCCAGTGATGTCGACAAAAGCATTGAAAAACTTACCAGCTAGGAATACGAGCGTTCTTAGGTTAAAAACCAAAGTCAACCGGCCAACCAAAAAAATTTGTGATCAGATTTACGAATTTTGTAGCATCATATGGGAAACACTTTTGCAGAGCCTCGAACCTGTTTATAATAACTTTAGGCGCCTCTCTTAATATTTTATGTTGAAAAACAAAATAAATATCCCTCCCACTCACTGGCCAAATGGCCTTAAGTACGACTGTACAGAAACAGTCGAAGCTTTTTTAGAGACTCTTGGACTGCCAACCCGTGAGAATAATTCTCCTGAAAAGAGCCCTGAATCTGAAGACAAAATTGAGACCTTTGTGCAAAGGCTGCGAGCTTCCTAGACGACAGAAACTAATGAAATCGGTCCAACAGACACCCGAATTAACAGACATGATAAGCCTGTTAACACTATTCCCACTATGACTGTTTTTACAATTTCCATTAGAATTTATTTATTGTAATTGCATTGATCTGAACCTTCATGACTTTTCCTAAAACAAAAGCATCATTTATTTTTCAATAGTTATTTTGTTGTTCATTTCTTATTTACTGAGGGATTTTTCTACTTTGTGTTATCTACCGTGACCGGTCATATGACTGGTTGAAAGATTCAAGTATTCCCATGAAATCCAAGGATCATAGGTCTCCCGAAGATTCCCAAACCTAGCCAGGAAATGCAGGAAATAATATCAGCAGAACACGCCTCCACTCAGAAAATTGCAAAGTGTATAGTCAACGGATTCAACAACATGAGCTAGAAGTTCATGGGAAATACAGCAGAGTTTATATCAAAAATCAGGTCCTGGGGGCCTTTAAGACTCGACGACAAGATGGTGTCGTTCGACGTCAAGGCGCTCTTTCCGAGTGTTCCTATTATAGAAGCGCTTCGGTTATTGGAAGAGTGGCTTGAATGAAATACAAGGATCTGGTGAACAATGGAAAGCAAAAACAAAAATGTACATGAAACTTGCCAGACTCTGCATGAGCGAAAGCTACTTCACGTTTAGGGGAGAATTTTTCAAGCAAACTCGGGATGCTCTAATGGGAAACCCTCTATCGCCTTTTTTGAGCGAAATTTTTATGTCGAACTTGCAAGAACAATTGCACAAAGAAGAAAAACCGCCCCATCGATGGGTACTCTACGTTGACGATGTATTTTTAATAATCAAAGAAGATCAGATCCAATCATCACTTACGGCCATTAACTCGGCGCACGAGGACATCAGTTTTACATTCGAAAGGGAGTCGGACGAGAAACTACCTTTTCTGGAAGTCTTGGTATGTAGAACCGGGAACGTGTTGGAATTCGAAATAAACCGGAAACCGACGGACACGATGCGCATAATACCTTTCTCTTCAAATCATTGATGGCAGAAAAAATGGGTGACTTTTAATTGGCTGGTGAATCGTATGCTTACGCTTCCATTGAATTAGCAAGGTCAGGAGAACGAGATGGCACACATCTACCAATAAGCGAAGTTGAACGGATATCCCATTAACGAGGTCACACAATTGTTGTCCAAACGAAGCAGATCAACAGCAGGAGGGTTTCAATGTCGACGGCAGAAAGCGATCAGCCGAGGAAATTAGTTCTATCTCACGATTCAAGGACGAGCACGATGACGAAGGGAATGAAAACCCTAGAAGTCGATTTAGTCTTCACTAGGCGTGCCACCAAACTTCAAAACCTATTAGCATCCACAAAAGACTTCATACCGTATGTGGAGGAAAGCGGTGTCTACGAGTACAAAGTGACATGCGCGGAATGCAACGGATGTTACATTCGGCAAACTAGAAGGTCACTAGGCGTAAGAATCAAGAAACACATAAGGGAAGCGGTAAATAAAACGAAGAAGAAAGAAGCGCCAAATTTCAGATCAAAAGTAGCTGAACACATGGTCTCAACGAATCATAAGATCACAGCGGATAACGTGAGCATGCTTAGAATGACCAACAATGCATAAAAACTGGATGTAGCCGAAAGCATCGAAATTGTCAATCACAGCAGGCAAAACATTTGGAATGGTGACCCTGGTAATACCAATACCTGGCTTTTTAAGAAAACAATAAATGACAGCATTGTTTTAAATACCTTGTAAATATTTAGGTCATTAATGAATTTCCAATAAGAATAAATAATTCGGTTCTTGAACGAAAAGTCATTAAGGGCTCATTAAGGAAACTTAATTATAAAACTTGTAGGTTTAAATTAGGTGAGGTTGTTTGTTTTAGTTTAGTACTAAAGAAGTCCTCAAGTAGTGGACGAAAAAATATTGGTAGAAATCAATGGACTTAAATTCTGTTATTTTTTAAATAGTTTAGAAGTTCCACTAAAAGCGAAAAATCATTAAGATCAAATTTTATATGTTTATACATCGTTTTATTAGTTCAGTTTGTAAATAAAATAACACAACACTAAAAAGAGATGAATAGGAATTTTTTTATGAACACCAATCACCCAAGGCTTAAAATCCAAGCAGAGAAAATCATATTAAAAAGTGTTAGAGAAGACATATCTTTCAGTGTTTTATTAGTTATATATTCATCCTTTGAGTTTCTTTGCTTTCTTATATAGTGAATAGTGTTATAAGTGTTATATTGAAAAAAAAAAAAACGTTCGCAACAATATTAGTAAGCTACACTCTTTATCCTTTTTGCCCTTTTGGATTTTTATTTATGTGTTTTAGCTTGTACTCATACATCAAAATGTCGTGCAAGAAATGTAAATGCGTTATTGGCATAAATAAGTGATATTGATGAGGAATGTTCAGAAGATGATCGAGGAGTATCTAATACTGAAGATACCAATGCAGAAAATTATTTTGCCCTTATTTGAAGGGACTTGAATACTGATGAGGACGAAGAGAATTTTGTAATCAGTCGTAACCGATGAAAGAGCAGGCGAATTTTAGAAAGTTCTAACAGTGAAAATGAAAACGTAGTAGGTGAAACTGCTATTGACGGAAGGGTTTGGCAAGAAATCCAAGTATGGTCTAATTCAGGCTGAGCACCATTTTACAAAATTTTTCGGAAAACATCAGAATCAACAGCATACATTATGAAAGATGAAACCAAAACGGCTTTTCCCCTGATAATTGACCAAACCATAACATACAAGGAAATGCACGAAACCAGAAGCATTTTGTATGTTAGAATCTAAAAGGGAATTATCCACTTCAAAGTTATATGCATTTATTGCACTCCTGTATGCACGTGGGGCATATGCAGTAAAAAATATAGACGTCTGACTTTTATGGAACAAAAAGTGGGGTCCAGCATTCTTCTCAAACACCATGAGCAGAAATAATTTCACCAAGACTATGAGGTTTATTCAGTTTGATGACAAAATTCAACGAAATCAACGCCTATAGGCCGATAAGTTTGCTTTGATCTCTGAAGTTTGGTGTGAATTCATCGAAAACAGCCAGAACTGCTGACTGCTGACCTTACATTACCATCGATGAGCAATCGTTCCTAACAAAAGCAAGGGGTTGATTTACACAATATACTCGTTCGCCTAATAAGCTGGACAAATTTGGGATCTATTTCTGGCTAGCATCTGATGTGAGAAGCAAATATGTAATAAACGAAAAGATGAATATGAGAGGAGAGACACTTCAGTTTCGCTCGGAGAATTTGTCACTTTAAGACTAATAGAACCATACACCAGATGTGGAGGAAATGTAACCATTGACAATTTCTTCACAAGTGTTTCTCTAGCGAATAAACTGATGGCAA